>CM022702.1:52944830-53544830 GCA_012295165.1 Asparagus setaceus | reverse complement strand
ATAAATGAGATGATATTTGACGAGCTTATTTACAAAAGGATCCTTGTCAACCACTCCAACATAAATTTTCACACACAAAAAGGGAAATGATTTGTGTCGTTTCCATCCTAATTAGTTTAATGAATTTGAAAATTGGCTTGAGTATAGCATTATCAAAAGATGTCACATTTTGCTTGTGTTGCTATCTTATGAATCATAATATTGGAAAGCAAGGTGGTGGTTGTTTTATCACCAATAGATATTCAAATTGAAAAAGAAAAAGAGCTTAGTAAAGCATGTTGATGGTCCAAATAGTGCCCATAATGAAGCATGGACTAAATGTCAAGATTTAGCGAAGCAAAAGCAACATATTGATGTTGCTATTTCCAAACAATCCGATCAAGTCAATGAGGATTATCATATTCACTTGACAATAACAATAGATTGCATTTGATTTCTTTTACGTTAATGTTTGGCATTTGGAGGCCATAATGAATCGAACATTCTAATAATCAACGAAACTTTCTTGAGCTTATACATTTTGTTCTAATCAAAATATTGCTTTTGGTAATGTATTGAAAAGAGCTCGGAAATCTCAAACTAATAAGCTAAGCATAAAAGGATATCGTGAGTCTTGATGTTGATGAAACTACTCAAATTATTATCAATTATCTTGGTGATAATTTATTTGCTATTTTAATTGATGAATCTCGTGATATATCAATTAAAGAGCAAATAACCGTTGTCTTGTGTTATGTGGATGAGAAAAGACACGTCATTGAACGTTTTTGGGATTGTTTATGTTTCATCCACTACGCGTTATCCCTTAAGGAGGCAATTGAGTCTTTGTTTTCAAAACATGGACTAAGTTTATCAAGAATTTACGGTCAATGTTACAATGGTGCTAGCAACATGCAAGGAGAATTTAATGGTCTCAAAATATTGACCATGAAGGAGAATGAGTATGCTTTTGTATTCATTATTTGCACATCAACTTCAACTAGTACTTGTAAGTGTTGCAAAGTAACAAACTAAGATTGCTTTACTTTTTACTCTTAAAGTTAGTCCCTCTCTGCTTACACCAAAACTTGAAGTTATGGTGATGGTCGATGATTATAGTTTTATATTAATTCTAATATGCCCCATAAGTTGAGCGCCCTTTAGGTGAAACTTGGACTCATCTGGCGGTCAATTTTTAAAGCTTAAATTGTGGCGGGTGGGATTTGAACTGGGTTGCTCGATACCATCTTAAATTTAGTTCCTCTAATTACACGAAAACTCCGATTACTGTGAGGGTCGAGGATTATAGTTTTATATTAATTCTAACATTTACGATGCTTATTATTTAGGCTAATGTTGTTGGAGGTTCATGCAAGCGTCGGGATATTCTTCGAGAAAGCAAGCTACCAAGATATTCAAAGGTTTTAGAAAATGGTGAACTTTCTAGTGGAAGAGGTTTAAATCAAGAAACATCTCTTCATCGCTGGAGATGCTTGTTGGGGATCCCATTATGGGATATTAGCATTATGGGATGTTAGTAAACTTGATCCGATGTTCTCATCTATCATTGAGGTGCTTAATACTATTATCAAAGATGCCACAACCTCGAGCAAAAGGCCAAGTAAGTGCTTTATTATACTTCATGCAATCTTTTGAGTTTGTATTTGACATGCACTTAATAAAAATATATTGGGAGTCACACAAGTTATCTCAAGCCTACAACGCAAAGATCAAGATATCAACAACACTATTGTTTTAGTTAAAGTAGTTAAGCAAGCGACTACAAAGGATGAGAGATGACGGGGAATCTTTTTTGAGTGATGTTTCTTTTTGTAAGAAACATGATATTCATATTCAAATTTGGATGATATGTTTGCACTTTATGGGCGACCACGGCGTAATGTTGAGAAAGTGACAAACTTGCACTATTTTTGTTGAAGTTTTACGTCAAGTGATTGACAAACAACTTCAAGAGCTTAACAATCGCTACGAAGGCTAATACCGAACTTGCTTACTTGTATGGCTTGCTTGAATCAATGGAGTCATTTTACGCTTTTGATAAGAGAAAATTAATTAGTTTTCTTGGAGTTTTATCCGGCCAGGTTTCATTGAATCTTGTGTGGTTCTTAATAATCAACTTGAGAACTATATCCTCGATGTGCGTTGGATAATCAATTTTCAAAACTAAGCGACATTGGTGATCTTTCCAAAATGTTAATAGAGACAAAAAATAAAGTATATCCTTTAATATGTTTGCTTGTGAATTTGGCTTTGATCTTACGTGTTGCTGCAAGAAGCTATGAAGCAAGCATTTTCTACAATGAAGATTATCAAGAATCGTTTGAGTAGTATGTAATGAATGGATGAATTATTGTCTCGTTACATATATTGAAAGAGATGTGTTTTATAGTGTTCCAAGCTGAAAAAATCATGCAATACTATCGAAATATGAGAAATCATCAAGAGCAATTGTAAAAGTACACATCAATATGTCTTTTCTTTTATTTTGTTGTAAAGTAAATTATCGGTATGCTTCTTGATATTTACAAGACAATCTTTTATCAATTACTTAATGCATATCAGTGTTTGATTTATGAATTTGATATTGATATATATATTTGTTTTATATAATAAATATATTAGAATGTAATCATGTTAAATTTTGTAGAGTCTTTAAATTGGCAAATTTGCATTTTTCGATTTCATTAGTAAAGTAAATCATTAATGAAAATACTCATATTTTTCAATGCATCACATTATGATATGATGGCGTATTTGATATTATTGAATGTATCCCCATCAAGTACTATAATTTTTATTTTATTTTTATTGTGTTAGGTAAATAGAGTGCATGGCATATCCCGGCGGAGGAAAGAGGAACATTACAAAACTTAAATAAAATGTAGAGAATAGAATAAGTTAAATAGTCCAACTAGTCCTCTACTATCGGGGAATGACACAAATCATCTCATCACATGCGCCAGATAAAATTTGTAATAGTGTTTAACCCTATGCTCTAAATATTGACCAAGTAGAGCGTGGTAGAGTACGTTTTGGGTTATTTTGCTTGAAAGTTTTGTAGCTATTAGGCTCACGAACTCCTCGTTCATCTTTGTTTGGTTGTGCAAATAGAATGCTAATGTGATAAAACTTGACCATTTCTCCTCAAAGATATAGTGTTTTGGGCGGATTTTACTATAGGCTTCGATTCGTTTTTAAGCGGTTTCACTCTGATACCTTTCACGGATTTACATAAAAGAACCAAACAGGGCCTAAGCACTTTCGCTAGCATGCAGTGGAATAATTTGGAAAACTTTAGAATGTTATTTATTTATTTAAATAGGTGCATTTAAAGTTTACCACGTTTCCACACATAGATCCAAAATGTAGTTAGTGGGCGAATTGTTAACCCATGGAATTTAGAAGGCTCAAGAAGAGAACTTACAATGTCAGCCTGTATACTTATTGTATTGCATACAATGTTTATGAACAATAGTTATATATTCAATCCTCATAATTGTAATATCGGAGATGAAGAAAATTGTCATCTTTTAGAAAGAGCCATACGCTAAAAATCTATGCCATAATAGTAAGGAACTTTTATTTTGAAGAAGAAACCAAATTGTTCAACATGAGAAACCTTATCATAATTAAAATACATATTTGAAATAGCAACATAGCTATGAGGCATGCTTCAAAATGAAAGAAAAGTAACATTTTCAAATTCAAAGTGATGAATTCATAATTTCTCAGCTTTTTATTCCTTGTTTTGTGGTAATAAATGTAAAAGATCAAATAAGAATAAACTTATTTGTGTGAGTGCACATTAAAAATTTCATCACAAGTTATTAGCATTGTAATTCTAAACTTTGAATGCGTTTATGAACACACTATGAGAAAATATGAAATACATTAGAAAAAATGAATCCTAGTTAGTTATTTATTTGAAAATAAGAGACATATTTTGAGAGAAAGTAAATAATTAATTAATTAACTTAATCAGGTGTATATTAGCGACACAGAAAATTGAATGGGTAAATAGCAAATAGTAGATCTGTAGTGTAAAATTGCAAATACGATACATGTAGGGGTATACATGTAAAACCGCAATCATTAAAAGTGTCCAATTTACTAAATCAAGAAAGATTTCAACATTGATTCTTCGCTCGTCTCTCTCAAAACTTCTTTAAATAAAAAAAAAAACCGACCAAAATAAATCCGGATGAGTGGTCTCTGAGAGATTGGAGATGGGGTAGGGTTAGGGTTTGGGGGAGGGAGTCTTCTAGGGT
Source organism: Asparagus setaceus (assembly GCA_012295165.1). Lineage (NCBI taxonomy): Eukaryota > Viridiplantae > Streptophyta > Magnoliopsida > Asparagales > Asparagaceae > Asparagus > Asparagus setaceus. The sequence continues at coordinate 53,540,562 of CM022702.1, read as the reverse complement.
TTCGGCGAGTTGGAGGACGAAGGGGTCGGAGAAAGAGGAGCGAGGGGTGAAGGAGGGGTAGGGTTTGGGTTTGGGTTTGAGGTGAGCGGAGGTGAATAGGGGGGAGGAGAAGGAGACCGCCATTTTTTGAGGTTTTCGAGTTTTTAGGGGATTTTAGTGGTTGGTGATTGATGAAGAAGACGACTTGAGGAGGGTGAGGGCGGTATTGGTCGGGTTTGGGTATGGGAATTGGTGGATCCAAACCCGCTAGAAACATGATAAGTGTGCTTGTTTTTTTAGCGGGCGTGGACCCAAACCCCGCTTCGAACATCTACATAGCTCACGTCGCTTTCGTTTCGGTCAAACCCCGGCGACGTTCACGTAGTCTACGTAGATGATCGAAAATGTTAAGATCTAGAGAGTTGATATGAAATGGGCTAAAACACCATATTGACATTTTAAACGGACCCTAAATGATAATATAATATTTTAAATAGTTCCAGCTACAATAAGACTTTATAATTGTTCAAAAGAAATGACAAGGCCCATAATTTTCATCGGAGATCAAGTTTTCGGCCAAGTTCCCTCACATGCTTGCACGTGATTTGTAAAATCGTTTATTCTCTTGCTGATGTGGCATGGACTTGCCCCTAGTTTGCAAAATTCCACCAATCAACACCCAAATTATGGTTTATCATTCAATTAATTGAAAATAAACACCATATTAATCATCATTCTCCAAAAAAAATCAAACCCACAAGAAATCTCTCAAAAGTTTGAGAGGAGTCTCACCTTTGCTCCTGGTCGACGCCGTGCTCCAGTCGTCGTCCTCACTAGAGATTCTCTCTTCTCTCAAGTCATATTCAAGATCAGAGAAATTCTTGCAAAAGCTCTCCTCCAACTGCACCCTCTCTCGTTCAAGTTCTAAAAAAAAGGGTGAATTTGGCTAATTTGGGGGCGATGAGATTTTAGACGTAGTTATTTCTCTCTCCAACCCGTATGCCACGTCATTCCCTATTGTTCAACTCAGCCCACAATGATCACGCAGCAAGCATGTCAGGGAACTTGGCTAGAAAATTGATTTCCGATGAAAATTATGGGTCTTGTTGTTTCTTTTGAATAATTATAAGATCTTATTGAAACCGGAGCTATTTAAAATACTATATTGTCATTTAGGCCCATTTAAAATGCCAATCTGGTATTTTAGCCATATAAAATGTGTGCTTTTTCAAACTAAAAATAAAAATAAAAATAAATGTTTAAAAAAATGAGAAGAAGAAGAATATATAATGTGTGAATTAGGTTTTTATACGGGTCTGATTGCTCACGGAACCGCCCACCAGTCGCATATGGATAGTTCTAGACTTCTAGTGGAATATGTCTTTTTATACCTTTTTTGTTAGAGAAGAAGTTGAGTTTATTCGAAGACTCTTAAAAAAATGTATTATTTTTTTAATCTTAGTAAGAAAGGAGATCATTATGTGGGTGTTTAGGGGAGCTTATTTTTTTTGTCAAACTAGTTTTTAAGTTAGCCTTTTCATATCTACTTGTTTGGTAAAATACCTAATTAAGTTGACTTATAAGCCCCATTTTAAAAAGCTGGTATACTCCAGCTTTTAAAAAATTAGCTTATAACCTCACCTAAATAAGCTAGGTTTGACCAAAGAAATTACTATTCTACCCAAACAATGTTTATAGCATTTTTACCAGAAAAGCCAAAAGCCACAAAAGTCAACTTAACTTATAAGATTCAAAATAATAAGCCCTCCCAAACACCCTCTATTCTCACTTTATTTCATTCTCGTTGATCCAGCTGATGCGGAGGCATTAACCGAGTATTTTAGAGTATCATCCAAATAAATGAGATGATATTTGACGAGCTTATTTACAAAAGGATCCTTGTCAACCACTCCAACATAAATTTTCACACACAAAAAAAAAAGGGAAATGATTTGTGTCGTTTCCATCCTAATTAGTTTAATGAATTTGAAAATTGGCTTGAGTATAGCATTATCAAAAGATGTCACATTTTGCTTGTGTTGCTATCTTATGAATCATAATATTGGAAAGCAAGGTGGTGGTTGTTTTATCACCAATAGATATTCAAATTGAAAAGCAGAAAAGAGCTTAGTAAAGCATGTTGATGGTCCAAATAGTGCCCATAATGAAGCATGGACTAAATGTCAAGATTTAACGAAGCAAAAGCAACATATTGATGTTGCTATTTCCAAACAATCCGATCAAGTCAATGAGGATTATCATATTCACTTGACAATAACAATAGATTGCATTTGATTTCTTTTACGTTAATGTTTGGCATTTGGAGGCCATAATGAATCCGAACATTCTAATAATCAACGAAACTTTCTTGAGCTTATACATTTTGTTCTAATCAAAATATTGCTTTTGGTAATGTATTGAAAAGAGCTCGTGGAAATCTCAAACTAATAGCGCTAGCATACAAAAGGATATCGTGAGTGCTGATGTTGATGAAACTACTCAAATTATTATCAATTATCTTGGTGATAATTTATTTGCTATTTTAATTGATGAATCTCGTGATATATCAATTAAAGAGCAAATAGCCGTTGTCTTGTGTTATGTGGATGAGAAAAGACACGTCATTGAACGTTTTTTTTGGGATTGTTTATGTTTCATCCACTACCGCATTATCCCTTAAGGAGGCAATTGAGTCTTTGTTTTCAAAACATGGACTAAGTTTATCAAGAATTTCTGGTCAATGTTACAATGGTGCTAGCAACATGCAAGGAGAATTTAATGGTCTCAAAATATTGACCATGAAGGAGAATGAGTATGCTTTTTGTATTCATTATTTCGCACATCAACTTCAACTAGTACTTGTAAGTGTTGCAAAGTAACAAACTAAGATTGCTTTACTTTTTACTCTTAAAGTTAGTCCCTCTAACCGTTACACCAAAACTTCGAAGTTATGGTGATGGTCGATGATTATAGTTTTATATTAATTCTAATATGCCCCCGCAAGTTGAACGCCCTTTTTTATGGGCTGAAACTTGGACTCATGCAGCAGTGTCAATTTTTTAAAAATTCGCTTAAAATTCGTGGCCGGTGGGATTTGAACCTGGGTTGCTCTGATACCATCTTAAATTTAGTTCCTCTAACCATTACACGAAAACTCCGAAGTTACGGTGAGGGTCGAGGATTATAGTTTTATATTAATTCTAACATTTACGATGCTTATTATTTAGGCTAATGTTGTTGGAGGTTCATGCAAGCGTCGGGATATTCTTCGAGAAAAGCAAGCTACCAAGATATTCAAAGGTTTTAGAAAATGGTGAACTTTCTAGTGGAAGAGGTTTAAATCAAGAAACATCTCTTCATCGCGCTGGAGATGCTTGTTGGGGATCCCATTATGGGATATTAGCATTATGGGATGTTAGTAAACTTGATCCCGATGTTCTCATCTATCATTGAGGTGCTTAATACTATTATCAAAGATGCCACAACCTCAGAGCAAAAAGGCCAAGTAAGTGCTTTATTATACTTCATGCAATCTTTTGAGTTTGTATTTGACATGCACTTAATAAAAAATATATTGGGAGTCACACACAAGTTATCTCAAGCCCTACAACGCAAAGATCAAGATATCAACAACACTATTGTTTTAGTTAAAGTAGTTAAGCAACGACTACAAAGGATGAGAGATGACGAGCGGGAATCTTTTTTGAGTGATGTTTCTTTTTTGTAAGAAACATGATATTCATATTCCAAATTTGGATGATATGTTTGCACTTTATGGACGACCACGACGTAATGTTGAGAAAGTGACAAACTTGCACTATTTTCGTGTTGAAGTTTTCTGTCAAGTGATTGACAAACAACTTCAAGAGCTTAACAATCGCTTTACGAAGGCTAATACCGAGCTGCTTACTTGTATGGCTTGCTTGAATCCAATGGAGTCATTTTCTGCTTTTGATAAGAGAAAATTAATTCGTTTTGCTGAGTTTTATCCAGCACAGTTTCATTCAGTAGATCTTGTGGTTCTTAATAATCAACTTGAGAACTATATCCTCGATGTGCGTTCGGATAATCAATTTTCAAAACTAAACGACATTGGTGATCTTTCCAAAATGTTAATAGAGACAAAAAAGAATAAAGTATATCCTTTAATATGTTTGCTTGTGAATTTGGCTTTGATCTTACGTGTTGCAACTGCAACTGTGAAGCAAGCATTTTCTACAATGAAGATTATCAAGAATCGTTTGAGTAACAGTATGTAATGAATGGATGAATTATTGTCTCGTTACATATATTGAAAGAGATGTGTTTTATAGTGTTCCAACCTGAAAAATCATGCAATACTATCGAAATATGAGAAATCATCAAGAGCAATTGTAAAAGTACACATCAATATGTCTTTTCTTTTATTTTGTTGTAAAGTAAATTATCGGTATGCTTCTTGATATTTACAAGACAATCTTTTATCAATTACTTAATGCATATCAGTGTTTGATTTATGAATTTGATATTGATATATATATTTGTTTATGATATATAATAAATATATTAGAATGTAATCGCCATGTTAAATTTTGTAGAGTCTTTAAATTGGCAAATTTGCATTTTTCGATTTCATTAGTAAAGTAAATCATTAATGAAAATACTCATATTTTTATGCATCACATTGCAGGCAAAATATGATGCAATGTAGCTGATAACGTATATTGAATGTATTCCCATCAAGTACTATAATTTTTTTAATTTTTATTTTTATTGTTAGGTAAATAGATACTTGTCGTCCATCCCCGTGCATATGCCACTCAAAGAAGCATGGAGGAACAGGCCAAACGATTACAAAACTTAAATAAAATGTGAATAGAATAGAATAAGTTAAATTCGCAAACTAGTCCTCTACTATCCCGGGAATGACACAAATCATCTCATCACATGCAGGTGTCCGATAAAATTTGTAATAGTGTTTAACTCCCTATGCTCTAAATATTGACCAAGTAGAACGTGGTAAGGGGCTGTTTGGTTGGGTTATTTTTGCTTGAAAGTTTTGTAGCTATTAGGCTACAGTAACTCACTCGTTCATGCTGTTTGGTTGTGCAAATAGAATGCTAATGTGGCAGTAAAACTTCTGACCATTTCTCCTCAAAAGATAGTGTTTTGGACGGATTTTACTATAGCTGTCAGATTCAGTTTTTTAACTGGTTTCCTGACTACAGTACCTTTCACCTGATTTACATAAAAGAACCAAACAGGCCCTAAGCACTTTCGCTAGCATGCAGTGGAATAATTTGGAAAACTTTAGAATGTTATTTATTTATTTAAATAGGTGCATTTAAAGTTTACCACGTTTCCGCACATAGATCCAAAATGTAGTTAGTGGGCGAATTGTTAACCCATGGAATTTAGAAGGCTCAAGAAGAGAACTTACAATGTCAGCCTGTATACTTATTGTATTGCATACAATGTTTATGAACAATAGTTATATATTCAATCCTCATAATTGTAATATCGGAGATGAAGAAAATTGTCATCTTTTAGAAAGAGCCATACGCTAAAAATCTATGCCATAATAGTAAGGAACTTTTATTTTGAAGAAGAAACCAAATTGTTCAACATGAGAAACCTTATCATAATTAAAATACATATTTGAAATAGCAACATAGCTATGAGGCATGCTTCAAAATGAAAGAAAAAGTAACATTTTCAAATTCAAAGTGATGAATTCATAATTTCTCAGCTTTTTATTCCTTGTTTTGTGGTAATAAATGTAAAAGATCAAATAAGAATAAACTTATTTGTGCGAGTGCACATTTTAAAATTTCATCACAAGTTATTAGCATTGTAATTCTAAACTTTGAATGCGTTTATGAACACACTATGAGAAAATATGAAATACATTAGAAAAAATGAATCCTAGTTAGTTATTTATTTGAAAATAAGAGACATATTTTGGAGAGAAAGTAAATAATTAATTAATTAACTTAATCAGGTGTATATTAGCGACACAGAAAATTGAATGGGTAAATAGCAAATAGTAGATCTGTAGTGTAAAATTGCAAATACGATACATGTAGGGGGTATACATGTAAAACCGCAATCATTAAAAGTGTCCAATTTACTAAATCAAGAAAGATTTCAACATTGATTCTTCGCTCGTCTCTCTCAAAACTTCTTTAAATAAAAAAAAAAAAAAAAAAACCGCGACCAAAATAAATCCGAGATCTCAAAAGCTCAGACCTCCATCTTCGTCCTCCAATGGCGAGGAGCTCACGGAACCCTAGATCCTTTCCAAGCCGCAGATCGTCGCCCTACACTCTGATCTTCGCCGGTCTCCTCACCCTCTCGATGTTTCTCTTGATTCTCCTCGCTCTCGGGATCTTCTCGCTTCCGATTAGCTCCGATAACGCTCCGAAAGATGAAGTTGATCATAGACGACAGCATCGATCGGCGGTTGAAACGTAAGGTTTTGATCGGATCTGATTATTTTTTGGATTTATTTGTTTATTTATTTATTTTGAATTTTTTGGGGTTTGTAGGGATGGGATGGGGTTGAGAGGGAAACAGTGGACGGAGATCTTGTCGTGGCAGCCTAGGGCGTTTGTTTACCATAATTTCTTGGTGAGTAATTTAATTTTTCTTTGTTTTGTTTCAAATTTGGGGGAAAAAAATTGAATTGTGTAGGGTGAAAAATAGTTGGATTGTCATTAGAATTAGATTATAGTACATTTTTAGTTTTGTATTGAATGCACAAAATTTTAATGTTCGAACTCCTTTGTGATATTTGCATAATATAGTAGCAATTGAGATGAAAGAATTTGCATAGTTTCGTTGAGGAATTAAACTATGTAGAGTAGGATGCACGTGTGTGTCCATGCAAAAATAAATATGAAGTTGGGTTGTGGGCGGACTGTATTTAGTGTATTAGTAGTTTTTTTTTCTGCCAAATTTAGTTGATTTAATTTGAGTCTAGTACCCTTTTCTAGCTCCTTGGTAGTGCATTTACTTAGGGCTTGTTTGATTGTGTGGAAAGGGAGCTACAAATGTAAAAACCGCAAACAGATATGTATTTCCGGTGTTTGGTTTACTAAATTGTAATTAGGAAATACGTTTACACTAATAGTTTGTAGAAGAAAGCTTCCACTAAAGTTGCAGCGAATTTGACGGAAGTAAAAGCTGCACCTTCCAAAAGGAAATTAAAAATAAAAATAAATGCCACCTCACCAGATAACAATTTTCTAGTTCAAATCTAGAGAAAACCATTTGCAACTTTTGCAGCACTTGTTGTCAACCAAACAATGGATTTGCGCTGGAAATACAATTTCACAATAAATTGCAAATAATTCAAACAACGAATTTAAAGTTGATTTTTCGCTACAAATGTTGCATGCAACATTTGCTGCAATTCACTTTTGCAGCACGCCAAACAGTTAATTCTTTCATGCCCTTTGCTGCCTTGAAATGAATCCCATAACTTACTGGGTTTCAGTTATTTTCTGTTATAGTTGCTGTTTTGCGACCAACTCCAAACAAAAAGCAGCCAATGAAAAAACGACGAATTCTCTCCTTGTTGACATCGCAAACAAATAAATTTTGCATGAGCATGGGTAGCTGATAATTTTCTACTAGATTTCTTGATCCCTGTTTGATATTTTCTCTTGTTGCTTCGTATTTGTTATCCTTTTCTTGAATCTTCTTATTGACACCTCCTGACATTTGTCTTGGTTGTATGATGATTTTAATACTTTCTTCCCTTTGCTGTGCATACTTTACAAAATTTGAGAATAGTATTGGAATTTCCAATAATAAGTTAATAAAATGTTTTATGTTTTTTAGTCCAAAGAGCAGCTTCACAAATTGTAAGAATACTATTGAAGTTCCAATAGTAACTTTGTTGAATATTTTGTGCTTTGTCAGTCCAAGGAGGAATGTGAGTATTTAATCAAACTAGCCGAGCCTCATATGACGAAGTCAACTGTTGTGGATAGCACTACAGGAAAGAGTAAAGACAGCAGGTTTGCTATTGCACACATCACTACTTCTGATTTATTTAGTAATTTGAGATATGCTTAGCATTTTGTAATTCACATGTAATCAGAGTGCGGACAAGCTCAGGCATGTTTCTCCCAAGAGGTCGGGACGAAGTAATTAAGGCAATCGAGAAAAGGATTGCTGATTTTACCTTTATACCTGTAGGTACGTGACCAGGAGATTTACCTGTTACATAATTTTTGGTAACTAATAAATTTCATTACTCGCTGTTGTGATCCTGTTAGCATGCTTTGCTCACCTTACAATGGCAGTAGTAGATATTTATTTCCTTTTTACATGTTTTGTGTAAAAAGAAGAGGGTAGATATAGAGGGTGTTTGGGAGGACTTATTATTTTTTTTCAAACTAGCTTTTAAGCTAGCTTTTTCATTTCTACCTGTTTGGTATAATGCCAAATAGGTTAGCTTGTAAGTCCCATTTTAAAAAGCTAGTGTACCCTAGCTTTTGAAAAACTAAAAAAACTAGGTTTGATCAAACAAATTACTATTCTGCCCAAATAATTTTTATAGCATTTTTAGCAAAAAAGTGAAAAGTCACAAAAAGCCATCATAACTTAATAAGCTTCAAAAAATATGTCTTCCCAAACACCCTCATAATTCTTCTGTGGTGTATGGGGAAAAACTTAGAGAGTGTTTGGGGGAGCTTATTTTTTGGTCAAACTAGCTTTTAAGCTAGCTTTTTCATAACTACATGTTTGGTAAAATATTAAATAAGTTAACTTATAAGTCTCATTTTGAAAAGTCGTATACCCACTTTTCAAACTAGCTTATAAGCTCACCTAAATAAGCTAGGATTGACCAAAAATTACTATTCTATCCAAACAATTTTCATAATATTTTTATCAAAAAAGCCAAAAGTCACTAAAAGCTAGCATAACTTATAAGCTTAAAAACTTAAGCCCTCCCAAACACCCTCTTAGTTTCCCAGTATATGCATCATTTAAAGGCATTTTAAGCGATTCCTTGATGGCTATGTTGCTAGTTTTGTTTAATTGATTAGTTTGGATATATTTTTGACTATCCTAGTGGATGTCACATAAATTAAGATTATAGAAGGAAAATAAAAGGAGAAGAAATAAGTTTGAAGGCGTATAAAATGGCTAGGAGCTATATCACAAACAAAACATGCATTTAGGCCGATTTTTTTATCTTATGCTACTTGGGCCATAATTTGACCAATGGGTTCTAGTAGTTTAGGTCCCGAACCTGGTTCAGAATGGGAAGATCCCTTAGTTCAATATAGTCGAAGAAACTTTTGTTATCTATATATTTCAGTGAATTGCTGATCGGCATACGGTTGTATGATCAATTTGTTGTTATGAGATGGGAATGACTTGGTTTAGATGTTGTGATTCTTAGTTGACGACAAAAGAGCATATTATTGGGCAGTACTAAAGGTTGACATTGTTGTAGGTTTGGCACTGATGTATGAAAACTTTCCTCCTAATTACATGGATTACCAAGACAAACATTTATGTTGAGAATCTCCATAGTCCAGACTCCAGAAACTCGAGCCTCCCTAAAATAAGACCTTCAACCACTTTTCAAGGATTTAATGTAGTTTAACCATTTGTATAGATTTTCAAAAATGAACTGAATAGAAAGCCCAGATAAATTAGTAGCAGCATGTCCTGGATCAGAGTGTCAGCTTGCTTAGTATGTTAGCTTTTGCTGTGAATTTTATATGTATCCAAGCAGAACCTAACTAGTAGACTTTCTTGCATGTTAAAAATGACTATTTTGAGTTGTATTAAATATAGAAAGAAGCAAATAAAGTTCATTTTTCTACACGATGTTTATAAAGCCATGCACCTCCACAAATTAGTAGCTCAATTCTCAGGAGAATTTGAAATTCACATTCATTATGAACCACATATCAAACCTGATGCAGCTTGAGCAAAACCTACAAGGAGGCTGTTTTTTTTACCTGTTTGGCTTTTAGTGTCCATCTTCATATTTTATTTCATTTATTGTATGGTTATTATGTGTGACGTTTTCTTCTTGTACCCTCATTGCTTCACTAGTGTTACAACATCCTCATGTTTTACAGAGCATGGAGAGGGTCTCCAGATTCTACATTATGAAGTTGGACAGAAATATGAACCTCACTTTGATTATTTTATGGATGAATTCAACACAAAAAATGGGGGCCAGCGAATTGCTACAGTTTTGATGTATCTGTATGTCTCTTGCCCCTTAATTTGCTCCCATATCTTATCAAGGTTATACTTCTCATTAAAGTCTGATATTTGTCTTTGCACTATTGTTATGCGTCCGCTTTTGTGTAGTTCTGATGTGGAAGAGGGTGGTGAGACAATCTTCCCCTCTGCAAATGTGAACAGTAGTTCTCTGCCATGGTACAATGAGCTATCAGAGTGCGGCAAGAGGGGTCTTTCTGTTAAACCAAAAATGGGAGATGCGTTGCTTTTCTGGAGTATGAAGCCTGATGCTACTCTAGACCCGTTAAGTTTGCACGGTATGACTCACTGACCTTATGGACAACTTTTCTTTTTTAAATTGTAAAAATAAATGAGGTGTTACTTATTCATCTCATTTGTGACTATGCAGGTGGATGCCCTGTGATTAAGGGGAATAAGTGGTCATCTACAAAATGGATGCATGTGAATGAGTACAAAGTTTAACTTATCAAACTAAGGTACTCTCATTCTTTCATTAATTAGGGAAAGTGATGAGCTAACCTTCATACATGTACAAATCTATTTTCCTCAAAATTTCTCTAGATTTCCAAATATTATTTTATACCTCAAAAACTCTATGCAAAATGTAATACTATAAAAAGGAAAATTTCACAGAACTACCATAAACTTTGTGGAGTTTTGCACAAAACTACCATAAACTTGTTTATCAGAGAAACTACCATGAACTTTCATAACTGCAGAGAAAATACCCTGAGCTATTGAAAATTGTTGTCAAGGGCATCAACGTCTTGGATAAAAGGTTTAAGTTTCCCTTATTTATATCTATCATCAACTCACAAAGTTGACAATGATAATGTGGAAGATATATATAGTATATAAGGGCAAAAATGACCAAAATATGTTGCTTCCTTTGTATGTGACAACTTCTGTAACTGATGTCATGGATGGTAGTTTAGTGAAAAAGTTCACTCGAATAAATTTATGGCAATTTGCTGAAGTTCGTGGTAGTTTTGTGAAATTTAGCCCTACCCATTTGCCCTTTACTTTCACAATTCATTGTCGCTGGAGCTGATGAATATTTTCCTCTACCAGTTTGGTTTTTTCGCAGGTTAAAAAATCAGTTTCATGTAACTAATACCACCGGCGCTTCTTTGAGCAAACAATCCCTCGACATCCTGACTGCATATTGAATTCTTTACCTTTCTGGATGCTGTAGACTTTTGACAGTTGGAATAAAAGGTGGTTATTTTGTGATTAGAAGCTAACACTGTAGAGAGTCTGAAACTGGTTGTTGTATTTGCTCCTGCGTACTTTTCTTTACACACCATATTTGTACTTATTGAGGCCGGAAAAAACAGAAATAGGTCATATATAGAGTTTTAGATGTTTTGAAGCCAAAGAAAACAGTATCAGTTGATATAGAGTTATAGAGTATGTTGTTATTTCAGAAGATTGATTGTTATTTATTAGTTTTTCCTCTTAGATGGATGGAAGTACTATATTACGATATCATTTTTTTAATGGAGACAGGTTACAAACATATCATTTGTTTTTGTTTTAATGAAATTTAGTTCAGATTGAATTCACTGAGTTGGGCTGGGTTAAAATGCGCCAACAGGACTATAATCTTGAAGAGAGAGAGAGAGAGAGAGAGAGAGAGAGAGAGATATTATGTTTATTGCCATGTTCAAAAGAGTATATAAGATGATATGAGCTTGATTTTCTGTAATTATGATGTTTAATAATGTTGTTCACTCTGCATCTAGAGGTTCTGCATTGAAGACACAGGTTCAACAAATTATACGGTAAAAGAACAAATGATTGCTTGTTTCAGTAATTTCTCCACATTTTACACAATTTTGATCAATATGAATTCCTAATTGTCTAATACATCAACCCTTTCAATTTCTCTTCAATCACCAGTGGCATAAGGTATAGTTTATCCACCAAAATTTGATAATTTATAAACAGATTTAACTGAAAAAGCATAACCTTTGCTTTCCCAATTACATTATTTAAACCAGTTAGAAGCTATCATAATGCAAATGCAATAGCAAAACATCATCCAAAAGAATAATTTGCTTGGAGACTTTGGAGTGCAAAGAATACCTTTTTTTTTGGATTAAACTTCTACACTTGTGTACATCAAAAGTTCATCAAACATGACCCAGATTTATCTGAGAAAGATTCCAGTGGTATAACGTCAACAAAAAACAATGCCACATTTCTTGACTATAGAAAAAACACAATCACCAACTGCAACTCTTATCAGTTCTTTATAAGAGAGCGAACCTCCTAAGTGAAACTATTCTTTCTGTACTAAATGCTGAACATCTTCAAGCTCAACTTCATTCTGATCCCAGTGATCTCTCCCATTCTGAAACAAAGACTCAATCTCCTCCAGAGACTTCCCCTTTGTCTCAGGAACACAGAAATACACGAAAACAACCGATAACGCAGACATCGCCGAAAAAATGAAAAATGTCCCTCCGACCGATATAGCCTCAGACATCGACAAAAATGACATAGCAACAAATCCACTGCTCAATCTATTGCCAACTGCACCGAAAGCAGAAGCCTGAGCTCTAACCTTAAGAGGAAATATCTCAGAAGTCAATACCCAGCAGACTGGTCCCATACCCACCGAAAAAAATGCAACATTGCCACAAACCGCCAATATCGCTAGTGCAATCACGACATTCGGGGACACAATATCGTGCCCGAGTAATGAAAGAGATAACCCTAATCCGAACAAGCAAAACGTCATCCCGATAGTACTAACATATAACAGTGGTTTTCTGCCAACTCTATCAATCAGAACTATCGCTACCAAGATAAACACAGTTTTTGTAACACCAACAGCTATCGTTGCTGCAAGATTCTGAGTGTTTGATTTAATTCCAGCATCTCTGAATATCGTTGGACTGTAATAAACTGTAGCATCGATACCCGTTATCTGCTGAAAACACTGAATCCCTAATCCAGTGATCAACATTCGACGTAGAGCAGGAGTAGGACTCAATATCTCTCTCCAAACTGGTTTCCCTTCATTTGAACCTACCGCAGCTTCTTGTATTTCTGCCAGTCTCTGATCAGCTTCTGCTTCATTCTCGCTAACCTTAAGTAGTACAAATCGAGCTTCTTCGATTCTTTTCTGCATCACTAACCATCTTGGCGATTCTGGTATCATGAACAATGCAAATGCAATGAAAACAGAAGGAAGTATTCCAACCCCGAGCATCACCCTCCAACTTATATGCGCAGATAACCCAGAAAACACGTAATTTGACACATAACCGAGCAAAATACCCAAATTGATGAAAATCTCAGGGAAGGACGTAAATGTGCCTCGAGCGATAGTAGGTGAAATCTCTGCAATGTACACAGGGGCAACCATGACTCCAAATCCTATACCGATACCAGCAAAGATTCGACCAATCATGAGGACGAGGAAATTCGGGGCGAAGGTCATGATGGCTGCACCGATTTGGAAAACTATGGCGGCGAGGCCTATAGTCCATTTTCTGCCGACTAGGTCTGAGGTTTTGCCGCCACCGAGGCTGCCTAAGAGGGAGACAATGCTTAGGCATCCTACTAAGACTTCTTGTTGTACTTCTGATATGTTCAGGTCTTCTTTCATGAAGAGGATGACTCCACTCATAACACCCACATCTGTAAAAAAAATTAAGCAACCATTCAGGTTATAAATGCTCAAGAACTTGTTATCCTAGGATGTGTATAGTTTCATTGAGAATGAACATGATAGTAGAGAATTTGAAGAATGTTTTCCTTCTATAAACAAAAAGCTTATTTCTTTGACACTAACTATCCTTTCCCTTTGCCCAAATTTGCATAAACTACACAGAACACACTATACAAATGGAAAGAAGGAAAGAGGGGGGAAAAACCGTTCACACTTCAAATTTTTGAAGGAAAGGGCAAAGTTTTTATAATTGATTGTGATAACGAAATTTGTAAAACTGCCTCCATCCTGAAATTTTGGATTGCTTACATGAATAATTTTGTTTTCTCCATTCAACTCAGTTAAGGCCATCTATAAAAATAGCAAATATCATAAATTTATTGATGCCCATTTATTACTTAAAGAGAATCAAATTTGACCATAAAGATCCAATTATATGTAAAATATAAACTATAAATCGAATAACATGTGTATGTGAGCAAATATATTTGATATGTCACAAAAATTTCAATAAATTCAGGGCCATTCATATCTAGCATGATTATTTATTTAAAACCTATCATATACTCATCAATTACGTTAATTATTATTTTTCATTTAAAATATCATAAAATGAACTACTGTATCATCAGAAATTAATATCGTTGACCAAAATCAAATCTTTAGACCATAATCCTACCAATTCAACCACCAAAACCCCAAAAATAAAAATGGGTATCTCCCAAATTATCCAAAAACCCTCAAAAACCAACTAAGACCCCAATTCTCCAAATGGGTATCTCCCAAAACATCCAAAAACACTAAAAAGAAATACTAAAATTAATTTTTAAAAAAAAACTCACCATAACCAAGGAGCACATTATTGAGAGAAGCGAAGACGGCGCAAGCAAAGACATACTTCTCACTATCACTCCTCCCTCTCTTTCTTCGAATTGGGTCTTCAATCTCTTCACTGAACTCTCCATCCATCCTCATGTACTTGCCTTTGAGCTTTGGGATCTTGGGCTCGGCCCCATTGCTCACGGGCTCAGGATCCATGAGACCCATTAGAGAGAAGAAGACTAGATCTAGAGAGAGAGAGAGACGAGACTTTTGTGAGAGAGAAGTTTTTGGATCGTTGAATGAGACTGAATTGAAATATCAAATGAAGAGAATCAACGCGAATTTGTTGGGAGGAGGAGACAAGGAAAGTCACTTGCCTGCTTCCCTCTGTTTCTTTGTAGTAAAGATATCGAGTTTTTTTTGCATTTAAGTCCTTATTATTTTATGTTTTATTGTTCTAAAACTCACCAACTGTGGTTCGCCAATTTAGGCTCATTATAAAAAGTTGCTTGCGTTGGAAAAATCACAGTGTTAAAGTAGACTTAAGACGTGTTTGGAGAATTTTCTTTTTTAGTAATTAAAACAAGAAATATACTATTCATATATTTTTTCCATTGAGGAAATGATATGTCTGCTTTCTAAAATTAAGGTCAGAGATTATATTACTTGAGATGCAACTGTATTGGTGTATGTAATTATGTAATTTACCAGTACTAAAATGCAAAACTTGCTTAACTACTTTGAACAATGCCAAACACGAAACCTCGCCTAGGCACAAGCTGCTCTTGTGATTGTAAGGTGGGTCCCACTACCAAAGACCAAATACAGTGACACGTCAGCATAAACATCAAACTGCTGTTTGGTGTTCTGGAATAGAATATACCTGGGGTCCCTGGAGTTAGAGCTGGCCAGCTGGACTTTTCTTTCTTCCATTGGCCAAGTTGAGAATTTAGTATATGCATTGATCGGTTCAAAGCTGCCATTTTAAAAGGGGAAGGCTCATGTGAAAGTTATGGCTCAGCCAATAGGAGGCTGAGGACTGGTTCCCTTTGTCTAGTTTGGATCTCGAGGTTATGGGTTTATTAGTGTTTGCATGGCAAGTTGGGAATTAATAATTGGATTAATTATTAATTCCCATGTTACCGTGATTTTTATCTATACGTGTAATTCTAAGAAGGAACAAATAAACAGTCTTCAGGGTCGTTTATGTAATTATAATTAGTAAATTTAACATTATCGGTGTAGATACGCAGACTTTAGGTCGCAAATATAGGTAAACAATAGCTCAAGATGCCCGAATGTAGTTAATCCTGAACAATTGCATTTATAGATCAAAAGAAGGCTCCCTAAATATTTAATATTCTGAATTAGTCCCTCAAATAACTGAAATTGCTATTAGGTCACAATTTTGTTACAAATGGTTTTGAACTAATCTCTAAATCATCTAAATTGATACAAGATCTCCTAATATCGGAAAAGCCCAAAAAGTACTATGAGAGAGGTATCGAGAAGAGAGAACTCATATTGAAAATAGAAAATTCTGAGAGAAGATAATTGTATTCAATTTATCTACATATATATTTGGGAAAATTTCTTCTAGCCCCCAAAATAACAAGAACTATCCCCCAAGACTTTTTCAAAGCTCCCAAAACCCCCAAAATTAAAATCCTAAATCCTTTAGCCCCCTCCAGTTGGAATTGAACCCCTCATGTGTACTTGCAAACATGTGAAGACCAAAATACCCTCACTCACTCTCTAGCAACCGGGGATGCGGACTGGACATCCGGTCATTGGAGTCGCTCTACCTGTAGCCATTAATGGTGATTAGAAAGAGATTTTGGAGGGGGAAAAACCTCATTTCCCTCCAAATTCTAACCATCTTCTACCTCTCTCTCCTCCCACCCCAATAAATCCTCTTTGCTTATCCCAACTACTCTCTCCCGGCCTTTTAATTGTCCTCCATAAATCCTCTTTGATTCTTCAACTATTTTTCTTCAAAATGACGGATAGATCCCTCCTTTGCATGGTTACAAACACAAAAAGCAACGAAGAGGGTGAGGGTGTTTTCGTAGTTATCAATGAGTCTACAGAAATCATTAGCTTGAAGTATCAAGTGTCCCAAAGGCTTAAACTACCATTACAATCTCTTTTACTAAAATTCATATCCGAAAGGGAAAAGAAGTTCAGTTTTGCAATGGCTAAACTACCAAATTGACATTTAAAAATACCCATTTTACGCATTGGTATTTAAAATATCTCAGATGGCGCTTTGGTATTTAAAGTTGGTTTACGTTAGCACATGGGTCCAAATTTTAGCGGCGTTCTCTTTTCGTGAAACTCATCAATGACCATCCGTGACCCTTAATGACCGTTAAGCGATGTGGCATGGATTAGTGGCGTGGACTTGATTAGCGCTCATGTGCCTCTCACGTGCCATCAATAAGCGAATTTGGAGATCAAAAGCCCTAAATTGACAGATTGCCCCATTCTTCATGCGTTTCAAAAGATCATTGTCGGGCGGTGGTTAAGGAGATTGTTGCCAAACTTCTGATTCTTTGGTGATCTCGATTTCATGAAGGGAAGTGAAACCGGTGTCGATAACCTCTGGTAGCGTTATCGTCCTCGTCGAAAAGACAAAGGTGACTATTTTACGCATTTGCTTGTTCCTTGTTGATGCATGCGTTTAAACTTTTATTTATATAAGTGAAATTATAGTTTGGAGTGTTTATAAGTCTTATTATTAACAAATTAGGATTTATGTGAATGATATCGAAGTGGTTTTTTCAAAAATTTTAGGGGTTTTGTAAGATTTGGAGCAAAGCAGAGCAAAATGTGATTGTGGTTGTATTTTTTTTTTTGTTCATCATGCAGATGGGTGGGAATATAATGGTTAAATTCAGACATGGTGGTTCTTTTGAGTTTCTATTGTTAGAAGAGTATATTAGTGGCTCCTTTGACGTGCAATTCATTGCGGAAGATATCATGACAATAGACTTGTTGAGAGAAAAAATTAGAGAGTATGGGTATACTGATGCATTCACTTTGTGGTATGGAATACCTCGTGGTGGTGTTGGAGCCGTATTGCCTCTTCTCTTAGATACAGACTTAGCAAAATTTATGGAATATGCACGTAATGAGGGTGTAATTGAGGTGTTTGCCAATCATTTTGTAGAGCAAGCTATTGAAGTGGACATTCCTCGGTTGAAGATCCTCCGGTGCAAGCTAATCGGCATGAAGTTCACGACCCCAATGAGTGTACTCCTAAAAAGTAGCGGCTTGAGGAGGAAGAAAGAAGATAACCCCTAAGAGAAAGAGGACAACCCTATAAGAAATAAAGCGACATGTAAAAGAAATAAGCTTACCTGTTAGGAAAGTATTATCAAGAGTTGAAAGGGGAAAAATATTGCCACTTCAACTCATCTTGATCGAATGCATCCTCTCGATGATGATGACTTCGGTAGAGGATGAAACATACAAAATGGACCCAACTGAAATGGTAGATGATGATGATGAGGAGTTGGTTGAAAAGTCCGAAGGAGAAGGGAGAAGAAGGTGGTGGCCGATGAAGGCCATTCTAAACATGAAGCTAATGCGAGAAAAGGGATATGAAAGTGATGTCTCGGTTGATAGTGAAGTAGAAAAGGCACTAAATAGTGACCATGAGGAGCCGTGAGATGAGAGAAAGAAATATTGCCTTATTTGTTGCTTGTGAAGGGTAACATAGCTTTCAATTCGGTGCAAGGATTGAAAAGGAGCGACCAAGTGAAGGAGATCTGAGGACAAGCAAGCGAGACTCATGCACAACCAATTGAAGCACATGCGACCTAGTACCCTAAATGCGAAGCGATCTAGTGAGGCAAATGCGAGAACCACAACATTATGAAGCAAATGAGGAGCAACCAACTTCGGTAAATGTAGAAAGAGCAACAGAAGCAAATGCAGAACCACCAAGTGGACTAAATACTGAACAACCAACACAAGCAAATCCTGAACAACCAACAGGCCCAAATCCAGAACAAGATGATGATGATATTGAGGGTCTGATTGTAGGTGGTCCTAGAGCAAAAGGAGTGTTGCCAAGCAATACAAAGTGGCCTAAATACTGGACATCTTATAGTGGAGGATATGAATCAGATCAGAGAGATAGTGTTGATGAGGAAGCATTGGAGCCAAGTGAAGATGAATCAGTAGTTATCCCTAAAAGGAAAAAGAAAATGAAGGAGCCAATAAAGTACAAGTTCTTCAATGAAGATGTGGACATGAATCGGTGGGCTGGAATGCGGATTGAGATTCACTTCAAGAAAGGTACTGAAAGAGGCTATACTCATGTATTCTATGCAAAAACACTATGATTTGGTCTATATGAAAAATGACAAAAAAAGAATTCACATTGGATGTTCTATGTGCAATTGGGAGTTGACTGCTGGAGCAGATCTTATAGATAGTATGGCATGGCAGATTAAGCATGTATCCCCTACACACACATGCAATAGGACATTCAAGAATAGACTAATATGAGAGAATTGGATAGCCCAAACTTACCTAGACCAGGTTATTAAAGAATCCTAAATTGAAGCCAAGGGAAATTGCTGCTGATATGAGAATAAAATTTGGAGTAAATGTAAATGAGAGGAAATGTGCAAGGGCCAAGGACAAGGCACTCAATGCTGTGCATAGCTTAATGCAAAGGCAGTATGGATTGCTCAAGCCTTACATAAGAGAGTTGTGCAAATCAAATGAAGGCACCACAGCTGTTTTAAAGGTCCATGAATCAGTACCTGGTGAACCAGCTATATTCATGAGAGTTTATATATGTTTTAAAGCAATGAGATTGGGTTTCCTACATGGTTGTAGGAGATTCTTTGGCTTAGATGGATGTTTTCTCAAACACTCATGTGGAGGGCAGTTATTGAGTGCAGTTAGGAGAGATGGAAATAACCACATGTATCCAATAGCATGGTAGTGGAGGGAGAAAATAAGAACTCTTGGACATGGTTTCTTAGATGTTTGAATCAGATTTGGAAATGAGGGATGGTCAAGGATGGTATGTCGAGATCAACAAAAGGTATGATATAATTTTTGTTTGAACTTAAATTATTGCTAGATTATTCAAATTGGCAGTTTATATATGTGGTTGTTTGATAGGGCCTTGTACACCATTCATGAAATGTGGCCGAGTAGAAACAGAACAATGTGCAAGGCACATATATTCTAGCGGAGAAAGGCTCACAATGGTAGGGTTTTACAAAGGCAGTTACGGAAATGTACAAAAGCGACCACAATGGGAGAGTTTGCATATGAAGGCGCAAAGCGAGGGGTATTTGGAGAAGGCATATGATGATTTCATGGATAGGGACCCTCATACATTTTGTAAGTCTCATTTCAAGACTCATAGCCAATGTGACTCCATAGATAACAACATGTCGAAACTTTCAACTCCTTTATTTTCTTGGCGAGATTTAAACCTATAGTATCCATGTTAGAGGATATTAGGCTATCTTTGATGGAGAGGATGCAACAAAAAGATGCTAATACATAAATTTGTTGGTGGAATATCCCTAGAGTGCATAAAAAGCTGGAAGAGGCTTATAATGAACAAATTAATTGTGAAATGCGTTGGAATGGCTCAACAAATGAGGATGGTTTTGAGGTGATACATAGACATGTAAGCCATATACTTGACATAGGCAAGAGGACATGTTCTTGTAGGGTATGGGAGTTGTGAGAATCCCTTGCACACATCTTTGTAAGTGCAATTTTATTCCTTAGGAGGAAACGAGAGGAATATGTATCAGTTGTTATAAGGATGAATGCTACTTACTTACCTATGAACATTTGTTGGGTCCAATGGAAGGCTACAAATCTGGGACAAAGAAGGGGAAGGCATGGTGCGCCTCCAAGTATTGTTAGAAGGAAGATGGGAAGACCAAAGGCGCAGGAGGAGAGACCCATCGAAGGCCTGCAACCTTGCTAAAGCATCAAGGCGGGGAATCCCTCAAAGGTGTAGTCATTGCCATTCCAATGACCATTCAATCAGACATTGTCCACTTGCACCACCAAGGAATCAAAGACCTTCCACTCAACAGGTAACTAACTACTTTAAAGCATTGTACTTGAGTTGGTTTATAACATAATACTATTGACTCAAGTCAAATTCTAAGTTCAGTATGCACCAGTATGAGACTAATGTCACTACTAATTCAAGTCAACAAAGAAAAGAGGAAGGCCAAGAGGAAGCAAAACTAGAGTTGGCTTATCAGCGGATGATCGGACAACAACTAATACAATTCCTAAAACCCAGTTATTTATCAGAAATAGGTCTACAAGGGATTCATCTTCAGGTTTGTGCATGTTTTTGCATGTTGGCTTATCAAGGCAGGGAATCCTTCAGGTTTGTGCATGTTTTGTTGTAAGATATATGTTTAAAGTTAACTTTTTATTTTTGCACGAGGTGAAGCTCAAGGAAGAGGAAGAGGACAAGGAAGAGGTAGAGGTGGTGGAAGGGGAGGAGCAATCAACAAAGAGCACCTCAAGGCTTTGGTGTTTGGCGGGGAGAACATGGTGAGATGGTCTTCATGGATCCAGCTGTTAGTCAATCACCTATTGTGATGAATGAAATTCAAAGTGCATCTGAAATTGTAGACCAAAATCAACAATCACAATTTACAACTCAACAACAATGAAGAACACACCAAATAGGATGGGACTAAAGCTTGTAATTTATATAATCGGACATGTATTTTGATATGGCGGTGTTAATGTCATTATTCTTGCCTTGTATTTTGTTATACATACTTTGTACTATGTTTGGACAAATTACGGTTATTTATGCAAGGTTACTTGTTTGTTATGTAATATGATATGGACAAAATGCTCGTGTATGTTTATGCGATGCATTAATTAATGACGAGAAAATATTTGCAACAAAAATATAGACAACATCTTTGCCAAATTTGCATATAATATTGTCAATAAGCACATCATTCATTTGCTCAATAAGCATTACATTTAAACAAAAATAACATAAATACAACACCATTACATTACCCACTCAAATACAACAAGAAAAATATAACAAGGACTAACATCAAAGTAGCACACTTGTACAATTTTAGAGACCTTTTACGTAAAACAAAAGCATGCTTCAATCGCCAATCTCTTCCAAACTATTTGCTATTTCATTTTGACACATAATCACCTTGTTCTTCAACATGTTATTTTCCTCTTCACGACAATTGATCTCATACTTTAGCGATGATTTTGTGAATGCGAATGTAGATTATTGCTCCTCTCTTGGACAATCCATCTACTTCATTCATGTGGCAATTCAACTTCAATATTTCATCTATTAGAAGAGGCACTAAATTAGCGACAACTTTGCACATTGGCGGATCATACCATTCCCACAACCCACAACCAATATTACGAACATTTAGTTCAAACAAATTTTAGAAAATTAAAAATTACCCAAGCATGAAATTCAAATTGAACTCAAACTCACCTTTTGGCATCTGTAGAACCTTACGCACGGATTTTCTAAAGTGAATGAGGTTAGATAAATGCAATCTAACCCACACTTACACTTCTTTACCCCTCAATTTTTGCTTCTTCATTCCACTCTCGAATGAACGCAATTTGTTGAATCCGCAGCCATTCCACTATTCCGCCACCGGCTCCTCCTTGATAGCTTGAGCTTGAAGGCGACATCCTTGAGATCTCCGAAGCAATTTTGCCTATCTCCCTCGACCAAATAAACCCCAACCGAGTTTTCCCCAATTTTGTTGTGCCCTAGTTCATCGTTTCATCCCGCTTTTATTCCCTCCCAAAATATGTTAATCAAGTCCGTCACTAATCCATGCCACATCAGCATTTTCTAACGGTCATTAAGGGTCGCGTGATGGTCGCGTGATGAGTTCGCCGGAAGAAACGTAGGCGAAAATTTGGACCCATGTGCTAACGTAAACCAACTTTAAATACCAAAGCGTCATCGGAGATATTTTAAATACCAATGCGGTAAAATGGGTATTTTTTAAATGTCAATTTGGTAGTTTAGCCATTTTGCAATTGAAAATGACGACGACTTGAGCTTGATGTTCGAGTATTGTCGTCGTAACGGATTTACAAACATAAACTTATATGCTACATCCGCTGCGGATTCCTCAACTTCTCAGAATACCCAAACTTCTCGAGAAAATTTGTAAGCATTTCAAAAACTTTAATTTCCTTATGAGTTGGTTATTAAGGTTATGAGTTGGCTGTTAAGGTTATGAGTTGATTATTAACCTTAGTAGATAGTTATGAGTTGGTTGTTAACCTTATGCATTGGTTGTGAAGGTTATGAGTTGGTTGTTAAGGTTATGAGTTGGTTGTCAAATCTTAATAGATAGTTATGAGTTGATTGTTAACCTTATGAGTTAGTTGTTAAGGTTATGAGTTGGTTGTTAAGGTTATGAGTTGGTTGTTAACCTTAGTAGATAGTTATGAGTTTTTGTTAACCTTATGAGCTGGTTGTTAAGGTTATGGGTTGATTGTTAATCTTGCGAGTTGTTTGTTAACCTTTTTAGATAGTTATGACTTAGTTGTCTAGTTAGTTGCTAACGTTTACAGTTAATTTACGTATTAAAGTGCTTTCTCACTTTTATAGGACTATCCCGATAGAAAATTCGTAATGCACAGTTGCTACGCTCATCTAACCATGTAATGATGAGCGTATTCCTAATGACAATCTCACTAGCGACTAGATCATGGTGATAGAAGACATGGTTAACAACCAAACTAACATCCTAGCTGAGTGGCACACAACCATACGTGCAAAGGGACAGAAATTTGATAGTGCTGCTGAAGTTAGATTAGCACTTCAATACTACTCAATTGCCAAAAGATTCGAGTATGATTTTTACCATAATGAACAAAAACGTATAAGAGTGCATTGCCAATTCAAGGACACGCGGAATTGCCCTTGGATATTGTTTGCTTCCCCATGCCGAAATTCCTCAATTATGTCTATAAAGAAATCTGCGCTACTCACACTTGCGGTCAATATGGAGCTAATGCTGGTAACTCAAAGGCATCACGCAAGTTAATTGCAAGCCAAATATAATCTGTTTTGAAGGCTAGGCCAGATCTTCGGCCAATTGATATCAAGAACGACTTACTCTCACAGTACGTCATCAATATTAATTACAGTAAAGAGTAGCAAAGCAAAGAGAGAGTACAATAGGACCTGTTCGGTGACGATGATGAGGCTTACAATTCACTAAGATGGTAAAACTTATCTTATTAAATAAGTTTTTATACCTTAGCTGTCATGCCTCTGTTATCCTTAACTATTAGTTGTTAAGGTTATGAGTTGGTTGTTAACCTTATGGGTTGGTTGTTATTAGTTAGTTATTAACCTTATGCGTTGGTTGTTAAGGTTATGAGTTGGTTGTTAACCTTAAGAGTTGGTTGTTAACCTTATGCCTTGGTTGTTAAGTTTATGAGTTGGTTGTTTACATTATGTGTTGGTTGTTAAACTTAGTAGAAAGTTATGCGTTGGTTATTAACCTTTGTAGATAATTGCTAGAAGCAATTAGTTGTTCAGGTTAGGAGTTGGTTGTTAACCTCTGTAAGCATCTTAGTTGTTAAGGTTACGGCTTTGATGTTAAGGTTACAATAATGAGGGTAATCTTAATGATTACTTGTTATGTTTATGCAGGTATGAAGCCATGGTTCTAGTCACTAATCCAGGAAGCCGTATTGCCATTGACGATAATGACGGCACGTTTAAGTGTTTGTTCATAAGTTATTGTAGGGTCGAAAAAATTGTTTATTTGATTGAATGAATGGGTTACAATCAAATTCTCTCGATTACAGAGGAAGAGGAGGTTGATTTGACTCCTCTTTTGTATGGGTTCTTGGTGGCGAGAGGATGCTTCACTCGATGCTCGAGTCGAGGTTGCTTCCGTTGGCGATCGGGACCAAGGCTGCGGGTGATCAAGAGATTGTTGGAGAGGTTGATCTCTCTCTCTCTTGCTCAAGTGTTGAATTCAAGAGTTCCCAAAAGCCTTGGGGCTTAGCGACCCCTTTTCCATAGGCTCCACGGCTATTTATATGGGTTTTAGCATGTAGCGGTATGCCAAAATGCGTGGAAGCGTGAGTTAGTGGGCA
Organism: Asparagus setaceus; assembly: GCA_012295165.1. Lineage (NCBI taxonomy): Eukaryota > Viridiplantae > Streptophyta > Magnoliopsida > Asparagales > Asparagaceae > Asparagus > Asparagus setaceus. The sequence continues at coordinate 53,515,712 of CM022702.1, read as the reverse complement.
TAACATGATGCCCACTCCTTAACCCGTGGTTGTTGTGGCCCATTGGCCTTGGGGTTCGCTTCGATAAACCGCCCGGTACTTTCTGATGAGCGGAACTACGATGGCGGCGCCTCTGCGATGCATTAGGCGCTTCTGATCCTTGGCCCATTTGCGCATGGTGGAGAACCTCATCAAGCTGGCGTGGGTGGGCGAACCTCGTCAAACTTTGATGTTGTGGGCGAGCCTCGTCAAACTTTGATGTTGTGGGCGAGCCTCGTCAAACTTTGATGTTGTGGGCGAGCCTCGTCAAACTTTGATGTTGTGGGCGAGCCTCGTCAAACTTTGATGTTGTGGGCGAGCCTCGTCAAACTTTGATGTTGTGGGCGAGCCTCGTCAAACTTTGATGTTGTGGGCGAGCCTCGTCAAACTTTGATGTTGTGGGCGAGCCTCGTCAAACTTTGATGTTGTGGGCGAGCCTCGTCAAACTTTGATGTTGTGGGCGAGCCTCGTCAAACTTTGATGTTGTGGGCGAGCCTCGTCAAACTTTGATGTTGTGGGCGAGCCTCGTCAAACTTTGATGTTGTGGGCGAGCCTCGTCAAACTTTGATGTTGTGGGCGAGCCTCGTCAAACTTTGATGTTGTGGGCGAGCCTCGTCAAACTTTGATGTTGTGGGCGAGCCTCGTCAAACTTTGATGTTGTGGGCGAGCCTCGTCAAACTTTGATGTTGTGGGCGAGCCTCGTCAAACTTTGATGTTGTGGGCGAGCCTCGTCAAACTTTGATGTTGTGGGCGAGCCTCGTCAAACTTTGATGTTGTGGGCGAGCCTCGTCAAACTTTGATGTTGTGGGCGAGCCTCGTCAAATACATTCCATTCAAGGTGTGTTTCACATCAACTAATTATGTCTTCGTAGGCATCCCAATGCCTCTGTCCCATAAGTTGCACTAAAGAATGCATGAAATCATAGTAAGCTGTGAAGCTGGATGTAGGTCGCAACTCCAAGACAGCCTTTTGTCTGCAAAGCAAAATAACAAGGAATACTTAGTTTATAAATAATCTGTAACCTTAACAGCTGTGCGGTAAACTTGACAAATAAATTGTAACCTTAACAACAAATCCATAAGCTTAACAACCATTCAATAATCTCAGCAATCAATCAATAACCTTAACAATAAAAGCATAACCTTAACAACTAACAGCCACACGTTAACAGTAACCTTAACAACTAACAACCACACGTTAACAGTAACCTTCAAAGCAGATTCATAACCTTAACAACTAACGCTTAACCTTAACAACTAATGAATGTCCTTGACAACTAAAAGCTAACTTTCACAACTTAACTGTAACCTTCACAATTAACACACACCATGCAACATCATAAACAACTAAACTATGCAGTAAACTCACCTCTTTTTGGTTGTCAAATGCATCTCTTCGAAATGGTAGATGATGATGATGAGGAGTTGGTTGAAAAGTCCGTAGGAGAAGGAGAAGAAGGTGGTGGACCGATGAAGGCCATTCTAAACATGAAGCTAATGTTAAAAGGGATATGAAAGTGATGTCTCATTGATAGTGAAGTAGAAAAGGCACTAAATAGTGACCATGAGGAGCTTCGTGAGATGAGAGAAAGAAATATTGCCTTATTTGTTGCGCAGAAGGGTAACATAGCTTTCAATTCTGGTGCAAGGATTGAAAAGGAGCAGCCAAGTGAAGGAGATACAGGACAAGCAACTGAGACTCATGCACAACCAATTGAAGCACATGCACAGCCTAGTACCCTAAATGCAGAGCAGTAGCCTAGTGAGGCAAATGCAGAACCACAACATTATGAAGCAAATGAGGAGCAACCAACTTCAGTAAATGTAGAAAGAGCAACAGAAGCAAATGCAGAACCACCAAGTGGACTAAATACTGAACAACCAACACAAGCAAATCCTGAACAACCAACAGCCCAAATCCGAACAAGATGATGATGATATTGAGGGTCCGACAGGTGGTCCTAGAGCAAAAGGAGTGTTGCCAAGCAATACAAAGTGGCCTAAATCTTGGACATCTTATAGTGGAGGATATGAATCGGATCAGAGAGATGTGTTGATGAGGAAGCATTGGAGCCAAGTGAAGATGAATCAGTAGTTATCCCTAAAAGGAAAAAGAAAATGAAGGAGCCAATAAAGTACAAGTTCTTCAATGAAGATGTGGACATGAATCGTGGAGCTGGAATGCGGATTGAGATTCACTTCAAGAAAGGTCTTGAAGAGGCTATACTCATGTATTCTATGCAAAAACACTATGATTTGGTCTATATGAAAAATGACAAAAAAAGAATTCACATTGGATGTTCTATGTGCAATTGGGAGTTATTTCTTTGGAGAGATCTTATAGATAGTATGGCATGGCAGATTAAGCATGTATCCCTACACACATGTAATAGGACATTCAAGAATAGACTAATAACAGAGAATTGGATAGCCCAAACTTACCTAGACCAGTTATTAAAGAATCCTAAATTGAAGCCAAGGAAATCACGATATGAGAATAAAATTTGGAGTAAATGTAAATGAGAGGAAATGTGCAAGGGCCAAGGACAAGGCACTCAATGCTGTGCATAGCTTAATGCAAAGGCAGTATGGATTGCTCAAGCCTTACATAAGAGAGTTGTGCAAATCAAATGAAGGCACCACAGCTGTTTTAAAGGTCCATGAATCAGTACCTGGTGAACCAGCTATATTCATGAGAGTTTATATATGTTTTAAAGCAATGAGATTGGGTTTCCTACATGGTTGTAGGAGATTCTTTGGCTTAGATGGATGTTTTCTCAAACACTCATGTGGAGGACAGTTATTGAGTGCAGTTGGGAGAGATGGAAATAACCACATGTATCCAATAGCATGGGTCAGAGGGAGGGAGAAAATAAGAACTCTTGGACATGGTTTCTTAGATGTTTGAATGCAGATTTGGAAATGAGGGATGGTCAAGGATGGACTGTAATGTCAGATCAACAAAAGGTATGATATAATTTTTGTTTGAACTTAAATTATTGCTAGATTATTCAAATTGACAGTTTATATATGTGGTTGTTTGATAGGGCCTTGTACCTGCCATTCATGAAATGTGGCCGAAGTAGAGAAGCATAATGCAAGGCACATATATTCTAACGGAGAAAGGCTCACAATGGTAGGGTTTTACAAAGACAGCTCGAAATGTACAAAAGCGACCACAATGGGAGAGTTTGCATATGAAGCCGCCAAACTGAGGGGTATTTCAGAGAAGGCATATGATGATTTCATGGATAGGGACCCTCATACATTTTGTAAGTCTCATTTCAAGACTCATAGCCAATGCGACTCCATAGATAACAACATGTCCGAAACTTTCAACTCCTTTATTTTCTCGAGATTTAAACCTATAGTATCCATGTTAGAGGATATTAGGCTATCTTTGATGGAGAGGATGCAACAAAAAAGATGCTAATACATAAATTTGTTGGTGGAATATCCTAGAGTGCATAAAAACTGGAAGAGGCTTATAATGAACAAATTAATTGTGAAATGCGTTGGAATGGCTCAACAAATGAGGATGGTTTTGAGGTGATACATAGACATGTAAGCCATATACTTGACATAGGCAAGAGGACATGTTCTTGTAGGGTATGGGAGTTGACAGGAATCCCTTGCACACATGCTGTAAGTGCAATTTTATTCCTTAGGAGGAAACCAGAGGAATATGTATCAGATTGTTATAAGGATGAATGCTACTTACTTACCTATGAACATTTGTTGGGTCCAATGGAAGGCTACAAATCTTGGGACAAAGAAGGGAAGGCATGGTAATCGCCTCCAAGTATTGTTAGAAGGAAGATGGGAAGACCAAAGAGCAAGGAGGAGAGACCCATCCAAGGCCCACGCAAAGATCTGCTAAAGCATCAAGGCAGGAATCCCTCAAAGGTGTAGTCATTGCCATTCCAATGACCATTCAATCGAGACATTGTCCACTTGCACCACCAAGGAATCAAAGACCTTCCACTCAACGGGTAACTAACTACTTTAAAGCATTGTACTTGAGTTGGTTTATAACATAATACTATTGACTCAAGTCAAATTCTAAGTTTCGATAACAGCTAGACTAATGTCACTACTAATTCAAGTCAACAAAGAAAAGAGGAAGGCCAAGAGGAAGCAAAACTAGAGTTGGCTTATCAACGGATGATCGGACAACAACTAATACACCTAAAACCCGCTTATTTATCGAAATAGGTCTAAGGGATTCATCTTCAGTTTGTGCATGTTTGTGCATGTTGGCTTATCAAGGTGGAACCTCAGGTTTGTGCATGTTTTGTTGTAAGATATATGTTTAAAGTTAACTTTTTTTTTTTTGCAGGTGAAGCTCAAGGAAGAGGAAGAGGACAAGGAAGAGGTAGAGGTGGTGGAAGGGGAGGAGCAATCAACAAAGAGCACCTCAAGGCTTTGGTGTTTAAGGAGAGAACATGGTGAGATGGTCTTCATGGATCCAACTGTTAGTCAATCACCTATTGTGATGAATGAAATTCAAAGTGCATCTGAAATTGTAGACCAAAATCAACAATCACAATTTACAACTCAACAACAATGAAGAACACACCAAATAGGATGGGACTAAAGCTTGTAATTTATATAATCCACATGTATTTTGATATGGCGGTGTTAATGTCATTATTCTTGCCTTGTATTTTGTTATACATACTTTGTACTATGTTTGGACAAATTCTGGTTATTTATGCAAGGTTACTTGTTTGTTATGTAATATGATATGGACAAAATGCTCGTGTATGTTTGTTCATCAGGCAAGAATTGTGATGAGAAAATATTTGCAACAAAAATATAGACAACATGCTGCCAAATTTGCATATAATATTGTCAATAAGCACATCATTCATTTGCTCAATAAGCATTACATTTAAACAAAAATAACATAAATACAACACCATTACATTACCCACTCAAATACAACAAGAAAAATATAACAAGGACTAACATCAAAGTAGCACACTTGTACAATTTTAGAGACCTTTTCTGCAAAACAAAAGCATGCTTCAATCTGCCAATCTCTTCCAAACTAGCTGCTATTTCATTTTGACACATAATCACCTTGTTCTTCAACATGTTATTTTCCTCTTCACAGCAATTGATCTCATACTTTAACTGATGATTTTGACGAATGCACGAATGTAGATTATTGCTCCTCTCTTCAGACAATCCATCTACTTCATTCATGTGGCAATTCAACTTCAATATTTCATCTATTAGAAGAGGCACTAAATTAGCAAAGAACTTTGCACATTGGCGGATCATACCATTCCCACAACCCACAACCAATATTCAACATTTAGTTCAAACAAATTTTAGAAAATTAAAAATTACCCAAGCATGAAATTCAAATTGAACTCAAACTCACCTTTTGGCATCTCAGAGAACCTTCTCGCCGATTTTCTAAAGTGAATGAGGTTAGATAAATGCAATCTAACCCACACTTACACTTCTTTACCCCTCAATTTTTGCTTCTTCATTCCACTCGAATGAACTGCAATTTGTTGAATCCCGCAGCCATTCCACTATTCCCGCCCACCGACGCTCCTCCTTGATAGCGGCTGAGCTTGAAGACGACATCCTTGAGATCTCCCGGCAATTTTGCCTATCTCCCTCACCAAATAAACCCCAACCCGAAGTTTTCCCCAATTTTTGTGCCCTAGTTCATCGTTTCATCCCCGCTTTTATTCCCTCCCAAAATATGTTAATCAAGTCCACGTCACTAATCCATACATCAGCATTTTCTAACGGTCATTAGGGTCACGTGATGGTCACGCGGATGAGTTTCACGAAGAGAACCGACGAAAATTTGGACCCATGTGCTAACGTAAACCAACTTTAAATACCAAAGCGTCCCGGAGATATTTTAAATACCAATGCGTAAAATGGGTATTTTTAAATGTCAATTTGGTAGTTTAGCCATTTTGCAATTGAAAATGACGACGACTTGAGCTTGATGTTCGAGTATTGTCGTCGTAACGGATTTACAAACATAAACTTATATGCTACATCCACATGATTCCTCAACTTCTCAGAATACCCAAACTTCGAGAAAATTTGTAAGCATTTCAAAAACTTTAATTTCCTTATGAGTTGGTTATTAAGGTTATGAGTTGGCTGTTAAGGTTATGAGTTGATTATTAACCTTAGTAGATAGTTATGAGTTGGTTGTTAACCTTATGCATTGGTTGTGAAGGTTATGAGTTGGTTGTTAAGGTTATGAGTTGGTTGTCAACCTGAGTAAATAGTTATGAGTTGATTGTTAACCTTATGAGTTGTTTATTAAGGTTATGAGTTGGTTGTTAAGGTTATGAGTTGGTTGTTAACCTTAGTAGATAGTTATGAGTTTTTGTTAATCTTATGAGTTGGTTGTTAAGGTTATGAGTTGGTTGTTAACCTTACGAGTTGGTTGTTAACCTTAGTAGATAGTTATGAGTTGGTTGTTAACCTTAAGAGTTGGTTGTTAACCTTATGCCTTGGTTGTTAAGTTTATGAGTTGGTTGTTAACCTCGTAAGCATCTTAGTTGTTAAGGTTATGAGTTGGTTGTTAACCTCGTAAGCATCTTAGTTGTTAAGGTTACGGCTTTGATGTTAAGGTTACAATAATGAGAGTAATCTTAATGATTACTTGTTATGTTTATGCAGGTATGAAGCCATGGTTCTAGTCACTAATCCAGGAAGCTGTATTGCCATTGACGATAATGACGGCACGTTTAAGTGTTTGTTCATAAGTTATAATGCTTGTATTGAAGGGTTCATTGCTGGATATAGGCCTCTGTTATTTTTGGACGGAACATTTCTTAAAGACCACTACAGAGGTATATTACTTAGTGCCACAGGATATGACGGCAACCAATGAATATTTCCTCTTGCTTATTGCATATGTGACCGGGAGAATGAGGAGAATTGGAAATGGTTCTTACAAGGAGTGTGGTCCATAATATATGATAGGGAAAATCCTTACAATCCTCCACATCAGCTAGTCATGATTTCTGATGCCGACAAGGGTATTAGGGTAGCAGTCGAGGAATTATTTTCAAATACATTCCATTCAAGGTGTGTTTCACATCAACTAATTATGTCTTCGTAGGCATCCCAATGCCTCTGTCCCATAAGTTGCACTAAAGAATGCATGAAATCATAGTAAGCTGTGAAGCTGGATGTAGGTCGCAACTCCAAGACAGCCTTTTGTCTGCAAAGCAAAATAACAAGGAATACTTAGTTTATAAATAATCTGTAACCTTAACAGCTGTGCGGTAAACTTGACAAATAAATTGTAACCTTAACAACAAATCCATAAGCTTAACAACCATTCAATAATCTCAGAATCAATCAATAACCTTAACAACTAACGCTTAACCTTAACAACTAACGCTTAACCTTAACAACTAACGCTTAACCTTAACAACTAACGCTTAACCTTAACAACTAACGCTTAACCTTAACAACTAACGCTTAACCTTAACAACTAACGCTTAACCTTAACAACTAACGCAACCTTAACAACTAACGCTTAACCTTAACAACTAACGCTTAACCTTAACAACTAACGCTTAACCTTAACAACTAACGCTAACCTTAACAACTAATGAATGTCCTTGACAACTAAAAGCTAACTTTCACAACTTAATCAGAACCTTCACAATTAACACACACCATGCAACATCATAAACAACTAAACTATGCAAGAAACTCACCTCTTTTGGTTGTCAAATGCATCTCTTCGAATCGCTCCTACTGCTCCTCTCTTTAGATCCAGAGCTCGAGGCCGCTTGCCGCCTCAAGATCCGCGGCGTTGAACTGGTTTGTGTAGACAATAAAATTGCCTTAATCCCTCGCGACAAAGAACTCCTAATGAGCAAAAGAGCTTAAGGGTCCATCCGAGTGAAGTCGCCCGCCTAAAGGTTAAGTTCACCAATGCTTGACTTTACAAAATAGACAAAAGCGCCGATATCTCCCAAACCGGAAGGAATTTGGCAAATGACCGAGAAACCGAACCCTTCGGTGGGTTTGGTTGGCTCCGTCTCGTCGAGATAGTCAATTTTCATATATAATTCGTCAATTCGACATACGGTTTGAAAGTTACGACCGTTCTTAGTAGCATGTTACGAGCTTCGCCCAGAGTAGAGCAAGCTCGCCGCAAAGGAGCTTAGCTCGCCTCAAGCACAAGCTCGCGGAAGACTTGGAGCTCGCTGCGTGCTTGAAGCTTCGTCTGCATAGGCCAAAATCGCCCACAACCTCAAAGTTTGACGAGGCTCGCCTAACAATAGCTGATTGAGGCTCGCCAGCTCTCTTCACTCACCAGGTTCGCTTCGCGCGAGGCTCGACATTCAACCGAGTCAGCTTCGGCAATGAGGCTCGACATTCAACCAGGTTCGCCAAGCGCCTCTTCATCTAAACGAGGTTCCGGCGTACCGGCTTTCCACTACCAGGTTCGCCAGCCGGCTCGACATTCGTGACGAGGTTCGCCAAGCAAATAAGCCCTTCATCTAAACGAGGTTCGCCAAGCAAATGGGCTTCCATTCAACCGAGGTTCGCCAAGCAAATGGCTCGACATTCGTGACGAGGTTCGCCAAGCGCCCTTCATCCAGACGAGGTTCGCCAAGCAAATGGGCTCTGATTCAACTCGCCTACAGCAGAACCTCGACATTCAACCGAGGTTCGCCACAGCAGCGGAACTCGACATTCAACCGAGGTTCGCTTACAGCAGTGAACCTCGACATTCAACCGAGGCTCGCCACAGCAGCGAACCTCGACATTCAACCGAGGCTCGCCTACGCAGCTGAACCTCGACATTCAACCGGTTCGCCACAAAGAAAGGGAACCTCGACATTCCACCGAGGCTCGCCACAGCAGCGAACCTCGACATACAACCGAGGTTCGCTCAACGGATGAACCTCGACTCCCAGAGGTTAGCCTACAACAGCTCACCATCCAACCAAGACCGCCCACTTGAAGCATGGGAAATGTCACATAGTGGTCACATCCCACGAGAGCATGGTTCCCCTACGCGGTGGTCACATCCACGAGGGGTATGGCTCTCCTCAACCGAAAGCATGGCCATATCCCACAAATCAAGGAAGGGGCCATGCCTCTCCTTGCCTATTTATAAGCCATCATCTCCACATGAGGACGGCCGGTGGTGGGTGCGTGGGCATCAGTTATGCCCACGTTCACCCACGTTTTCCACAATGAGGGCACACCAGTTATGTGCTAGAAAACCCTATAAATGGCGGTGAGCAGCCATTAAAAGGGGGATTTTTGGGGGAGCTTTTGGAATTTGGAGAGATCAACACTTGTGCACGAGAAAGAGATCAAGCTCTTCATCAGCAATCTCAAGATCATGCACCTTTCACGTTACGATGCGTCAACGGGAAGCAATCTCAACGTGAGCATTGAGTGAAGCATCCTATCGCTACCGAGAACCCATACAAAAGAGGAGTCAAATCAACCTCCTCTTCCTCTGTAATCGAGAGAGTGATTGTAATTCTTTTTTCTCAAAGTCAATCAAACAAAACTTTTTCGACCCTACAGAAGATGGCGACCACAGTGGGAGCAACCATTCATTCCGATGAAGCGGTGGTGGTAATCGGACAAAGTTGCGGTTGGAACCGAGGTTCAAACCTTGGTCCTTGAGTTTGATCAGAGTAAGTATGAGGAGTTCCTCTCCTCTGGGGCATCTAGCCCAGTGAAGACATGCAAGTGTCGACGAGTCTCATATGAGACTTCAGCCCCCGTGGCTCATGTTGAATCTCCTCGAGTGAACCTCGACAATCAGCCTCTGTCTCTCAACGACAAGGCTCCAAAAGCCACCAACGGGCTAAGAAGTGGATGGTTAAGCGTGACCCAACCTCGAAGCCATTAGTCAAACCTTGGCTTCTGCAGCGGTAACCTCGCTGGCCCGTGGAAAGGAAGGATTTGCCAAGGTCCCAATTTCACGGACGTGCCAGCGTCCACGTGAGAACCAAGCTCGTAGTAGGGCTCAAGCTTTGGTCTCGTTGGACGGGTTTTACTATCGTCCAAAGATGGTCAAACGAACTGAGGGTCGAACTGAGGAGGAACGTCACGAACCTCGTCATTGCACCCCAAGTCGTGAACCTCGTCTTCATCTAAGGGCTCATTCAAAACAAGGCAGCGTGTAAGCCCCGGTGCGAACCTCGTCCGCATGGCGAACCTCGCCGTCAATGTGAGGTCCTCTCCAAAAGGGATGAGCCTTGTCCAAGTGGCGAACCTCGACAACAACAAGTCCGCTCGAGACACGACGAGCCTGTCCAGTGGCGAACCTCGCCAACAATATGAGGTCCTCTTGAAAAGAGATGAGCCTAGTCTGAGTGGCAAATTTCTCCGACAACATGAGGTCCATTCTAAACAAGATGAACCTCGTTCAAACGACGAACCTCGTCATTATCAGGGGGTTCATTTAAAACAAGACAAATGTAAGCCCGGTGCGAACCCGTCCCACAAGGCGAGTAAGCCCAGTGCCCGAACCTTGCTAGCGAACCTCGTCCAAGTGGCGAACCTGCGTCAGCGTGAGATCCCTCAAAATGGGATAAGCTCGTCAAAGTGGCGAACCTGCTTACAGCGAGGTCCCCTTGAAGGATGAGCCTCGTTTGAGTGGAGAATCTCGCCAGCAACATGAGGTCCCCTCTAAAAGGGATGAACCTCGTCCAAGCAATGAACTTCGCCAACATGAGGTCTCCTCTAAACAGGACGAACCTCGGCAGGGCAGCGAACCTTGTCGCCAATATGAACCTCGCCGCCAGAACCAAAGGAAGCGGCAACCTGCCCGGTTAGGGCTTCGACTCAAAGAGCCTCTCTCATATGAGGCTCGCTTTTCAGATCAACCGGGGTACACCCACTTCGATCTCCGCGGATTATCTCACCGCAGTTGATGCCGCCAAATGCAATACCATTGTTTCGTTGGCTCATCTCGCCATGCGGCCAATGTTCATCGACACATCAACCTTCAGATTTGAGCGATTATCCACCCGCCAACTAGACGAAGGCGTTTCGCCATAAGAAACAAGCGCCCGCGGTGGTCATTCCCACAGGTGACTATTAACATGATTGGGGAAGCGGGGAGCAAGACCAACGGGCAGTCTGGTCGTCGGCTCGGTATTCCCCAGGGTTACGAGGCGTATTAATCAATGGTCAAGGCGCCTATCAAAGTACCCGTCTTCGTGTCGGAGCGGCAATCCCGTTTGACTATAGCCAATTGGCTTGGGGTACCCGTGAAAACCGAGAACTCTGGCATGGCCACATCTCAACCTTCAAACACTGATATAAGTGATCAAGCCAGCGTCCTCATGGCTGATAAAGAGGAAGAGATGGCAAAGAAGATCGAAGAGCAACAAGCTCTCATTGTTGCTCAACAAGAGTCCATCAGACGCTTAGAAGTAATGATGGAGAAGCTCGCCGGAGGTTCCAAATCGGGCGAAGGCTATGAGGGGATCATGATGTCCACTCGATGTCATCGGCGCGGAATCGAATCCGCGTATGAAAAGCGAGATCATAAGTTACATGATTTCCAAAAGCGCTTGGATGCCCTTAAGCTCCAAGGGCGATCTAAAGAGCCGGGGTGGCAGGCCATATCCTATAGAATGGGATAATGTCTCATATCCTCCAAATTCAAACCACTGGACCTCCCCGTAGCTCGATGGCAAGGGTTCCCTACCCAACACATTTACTACTTCCAGCAAACCGACACATAATGGGAAATGATCCGTTGTGACTCGGTTGTTCATTGGCACCCTCAAGGGGTTGCTTTTGAATGGTTTGTGATTAGAACTGGGTCCATCACTGTTGGAAGGACATGGAAAGGCTCTTCATGGCCGATTCTTCGACGATGACACAGAGTATCTATGGCAACCCCGCTAGCTCTAAAGCGAGGAAAGAGTCCGAAGCAACTTTGTCAAGAGATTGGGAACCAATATTGTGCGGGTGGCGATTTCGAGGCCACTCTCATCCGGATGTGTCGGACAATCTCTCCATCAACATTACGTAATATGCGTGGCTTCGCTTCGTGGAAAGACTTAACCCGCCAAGGAGAACAAGTCGAGAGCGTGCTCAAGCGTATGGAGGTTGAAGAGTTATTTGAATTTCGAGAAAGTGACGACCAAGATAACTTGGTGGTGGCGACCGCTTCCTCATCAAAACTCTTTTCAAGTAAGCCCCTGATGGCATCTGCCGAGAGCTTATGCGGAACCGGGCTATGGGACCCATTGCTGAAGAAGACTTGGCTGTCGACCAAAGATGATCGTTGATGCTTATATGCATCAATTGCCGTGAGGACCAAAGATCCGATGGTAAATTTTAAAGAAGTACCGCTCGTAGTCTTTACTAAGTTGTCATGTTAACAATCACCTCTGATAACCAATTTTCTCTAAATTCTCTCGCCAATCCTCGTCAATAGGATGGCGGGACCCCAAAACTATCATGTTAGCAATTACCTCTGATAGTTCCCTCAAGATTTCCTCCGTCAATCCTCTCAAATAGAATGACGGGACCACTCCCACTGTCATGTTGCCCCGATCGCAACAAATTTTTGTCGGGTTAACAATCACCTCTGACAAACTCCCCTTCCAATCCTTGTCAATAGGATGGTGGGTCCACATAACTGTCATGTTAACAATCACCTCTGATAGTCCGCGCAGTCATTCCGCAAATGGCGTTATCAATCAAGTCGTCGTACCTCTATTCCCATCACAGCTTGTTATACTTCCGAAGTCACCGAACAACTAGATTCTTCTCTGGCCATATGTCGTCATACCCGGTGTCAGCGACGATTTGATCAATTCCACATTGTCATTTGGCGCTGGACTACCAAGTGTTGTGCCGCTTGTCAAATCACCACAAACGATATCTACTACCCCATCATAGTTGTTATACTCCCATGTCATCAACAACTTGATTGCTTTTGATCACGATCGTTATACTTTTATGTCACCGAACGATTCGACATTTCCATATCGCCACTTGTCCGAGTGACTTTGGGTTGATAGTGGTTAACCAAGCAATATACCCCTATCGACTCTCTCACCGAATAGTGGCCTACCATGCGATGTGCCTCTATTTCAACCATAGTCGCTATACTCCCATGTCAGCTGAGCGACTTCGGTTGACCCTACGTAATCATTTCCTAAATGATTTTGTTACGTAATCAACGTTATACTCTCCGTCGAACAACTTGATTGCTTTTGATCACGATCGTTATACTTTTATGTCACCGAACGATTCGATCATTTCCGAATAATGGCCTACCATGCGATGTGCCACTATTCTGGGTTCGTTTAAAGCCGAAGACCAACGGGTTCGTTTTAAGCCCGAAGACACGGGTTCGTTTTAAGCCGAACAAAGCGGTTAGGTCGCCCGCCCGAAGAAGACAAAATCTATCTGTGCGGCCATTCCGTGTTAGCCGGTTGTTGTTAAACAACAACTGAATCTATGCCTCTCTGGCATAGGGGACTTTATCTCGATCCCTTATTAGAGATAAGTCTACGTCTAACACACGTAGCCGGGTAGTCTATTCCCGTAAGAAGGACAAAGTCTACGTATTCAATATCGTAGCGCTAACTCTTTAGCATAACGTTACATGTAGAACGGACTTAGATAATCTACATGCTAGCCCGACTCAAACGGTAGTCGGTAAAGGCTCACCAAATCCGTTGATAGCTGAGGGTTTGCTAAAAATCCTAGAGGGCGATCATTAGCTGCAAGTGAAGAATTCGAATTTACCATGTTCGTTAGAAGGTTCCTCGCTCCATCTGCACGGCGACCATCTTACAAGTCTTCGTATCCAAAGTGTTCCAGACTCCATTCAATCACATTCAAGTCTGAAAACTTTGGAGGGGGTTTTGTAGACAATAAAAATTGCCTTAATCCCTGCACAGCAACTCGGAATGAGCAAAAGAGCTTAAGGGTCCATCTGAGTGAAGTCAGGCCCGCCTAAAGGTTAAGTTCACCTGAATGCTTGACTTTACAAAATAGACAAAAGCGTCGATATCTCCCAAACCGAAGGAATTTGGCAAAATGACCAGAACAAACCGACCCTTGGTGGGTTTGGTTGGCTCCGTCTCGTCGAGATAGTCAATTTTCATATATAATTCGTCCAATTCACATACGGTTTGAAATTCGACCGTTCGTATTGCAGAAGCTTCGCCCGGTAAGCAAGCTCGCGCACGCAAAGGAGCTTAGCTCGCCTCAAGCACAAGCTTCGGCGTGAAGACTTGGGCTTCGCTGCGTGCTTGGCTTCCAAGAGTTCCCAAAAGCCTTGGGCTTCCGCCCGACCCGACCCAGCCCCTTTTCCATAGGCGCTCCCGGCTATTTATATGGGTTTTAGCATGTAGCGGTATGCCAAAATGCGTGGAAGCGTGAGTTAGTGGGCATAACATGATGCCCACTCCTTAACCCACGTGGTTGTTGTGGCCTTCGTGGCCTTGGGGTTCGCTTCGATAAACACGCCCGGTGCTACGGTGAGCGAGAACTCTGATGTAGCGCCCTCTGCGATCTGGAATTTCTGATGCGGCGCCATTGCGATAGCAGCGGGTGGAGAACCTCATCAAACTGCTGTCGTGGGCGAACCTCACATGACTGTTGAGGTTGAGCGTCGAGGTTCACTTCTTTGTAGGCGAACCTCGGTTGAATGTCGAGGTTCACCGCTATAGGCTAACCTCGGTTGAATGTCGAGGTTCGCTGGCGTAGGCGAACCTCGGTTGAATGTCGAGGTTCGCTGCGTGGCGAACCTCGGTTGAATGTCGAGGTTCCTTTGTTGTGGCGAACCTCGGTTGAATATCGAGGTTCACCGCTATAGGCGAACCTCGGTTGAATGTCGAGGTTCGCTGCGTGGCGAACCTCGGTTGAATGTCGAGGTTCGCTGCGTGGCGAACCTCGGTTGAGTGTCGAGCCGGCGCTTGGCGATCCTCGTTTGACTTTGATCTTGCGGGCGAGCCTCGTCAAACAACTGTTGTAGGCGAGCCTCGTCAAACCACTGTTGTAGGCGAGCCTCGTCGAACCTCGACGTTGTGGGCGAGCCTCGTCAAACTTTGATGTTGTGGGCGAGCCTCGTCGGACCACTGTTGTGGGCGAGCCTCGTCAAACAAGCTGTTGTAGGCGAGCCTCGTCAAACCACTGTTGTGGGCGAACCTCGTCATATGACTGTTGAGCTTCGTTTCACGTGCGAACCTCGTGTTGAGATCGAACTCTGCTCCACGTACGAACCTCGTTTGAATGAAGAGCTGCGCCACTTGGCGAACCTCGGTTGGGCGAACCTCGGTTGAATGTCGAGCCTGCGGAGGCCGAACCGATGCGAATGAAGAGCCTCGCTGACTTTGCGACCTTCCTCATATGCTACGAAGAGCGGTCGTAACTTTCAAACCGTATGTCGAATTGGGCCGAATTATATATGAAAATTGACTATCTCGACGAGGCGGAGCCAACCAAACTGACCGAAGGGTTCGGTTTGCTCTGGTCATTTTGCCAAATTCCTTCGGTTTGGGAGATATCGACACTTTTGTCTATTTTGTAAAGTCAAGCATTGGTGAACTTAACCCTCGGTGGGCTGACTTCACTCGGATGAACCCTTAGGTTCTTTTGCTTGTCGAGTTAACGTGCGGGGATTAAGGCAATTTTATTGCCTACAAAACCCTCAAAGTTTTCGGACACGAATGTGGTTGAATGGAGTTTGGAACACTTTGGATATGAAGACTTGCAACATGATCACCATTCAAGCGGTGCGAGGAACCTTCCAACGAGCTCGGCAAACATGAACTCTTCACTCACATCTAATGATTGCCACATAGGATTTTTAGCAAACCCTCGGCTATCAGCGGTTTGGTGAGCCTTTACCGACTACCGTTTGAGTCGGGCTAGCATGTAGATTATCTAAGTCCGTTCTACATGTAACGTTATGCTAAAGAGTTAACTCTCTTAGCGCTACGATATTGAATACGTAGACTTTGTCCTTCTTACGGGAATAGACTACCCGCCACGGTGTTAGACGTAGACTTATCTCTAATAAGGGATCGAGATAAAGTCCCCTATGCCGAGAGGCATAGATTCAGTTGTTGTTTAACAACAAGCGGCTACGATGGAATGGCGTAGCGTATAGACTTTGTCTTCTCTTGGGCGAAAATGAACCCGTTGTGTCTTCTCTTGGAGCGAAAATGAACCCGTTGTGTCTTCTCTTGGGGTAGCGAACCCGTTGTGTCTTCTCTTGGGGTAGCGAACCCGTTGTGTCTTCTCTTGGGCGAAAATGAACCCGTTGTGTCTTCTCTTGGGGCAAAGACAAACCCGAATAGTGGCACATCGCATGGTAGGCCACTATTGGAAATGATCGAATCGTTGATGACATAAAAGTATAACGATCGTGATCAAAAAGCAATCAAGTTGTTCAGTGACGTGAGAGTATAACAACAGTGATTACGAACAAAGTCATTTAGAAAATGACTCTGTGGGGGTAGCTGAGTCGTTCAGTGACATGGGAGTATAACGACTATGGTTGAAATAGAGGCACATCGCATGGTAGGCGCTATTCGATGAGGAGTTGATAGGGGTATATTGCTTGGTTAACCACTATCTACCCCAAAGTCACTCGGACAAGTGACGATATGGAAATGATCAGATCGTTCAGTGACACAGGGGTATGACGACATATGACCAAGAAGAATCTAGTTGTTCAGTGACTCGGAAGTATAACAACTATGATGGGAATAAGGGTACGACGACTTGATTGGATAACGTCATTTGCGGGAATGACGGTGCGGACTATCAGAGGTGATTGTTAACATGATAGTTTTGGGGACCCGCCATCTGTTGAGGAAGATTGGCGAGGAATTTGGAGGAAATTGGTTATCGGATGTATTTGTTAACATGATAACTTAGTGGGAGTTTGAAAGACTACGGGTAGTACTTCTTTAAGGATTTGCCGTCGGATCTTTGGTCCTCTGGCGATTGGCATATAAGCATCAATGATCATCTTTGGCCGATTGTAGCAGTGCGCAGTTGGTCCCATAGCTTGGTTCGCGTTGGCGAGCTTCGGCGAGATGCCATCGAGGGCTTACTTGAAAAGAGTTTTGATGAGGAAGCGGTCGCCACCACCAAGGTATCTTGGTCGTCACCTTCTCGAAATTCAAATAACTCTTCAACCTCCATACGCTTGAGCACGCCTCGACTTGTTCTCCTTGGCGGGTTAAGTCTTTCCACGGCGAGCTCGGCGAGATGCCATCAGGGGCTTACTTGAAAAGAGTTTTGATGAGGAAGCGGTCGCCACCACCAAGGTATCTTGGTCGTCACCTTCTCGAAATTCAAATAACTCTTCAACCTCCATACGCTTGAGCACGCTCTCGACTTGTTCTCCTTGGCGGGTTAAGTCTTTCCACGGCGAGCTCGGCGAGATGCCATCGAGGGCTTACTTGAAAAGAGTTTTGATGAGGCGGTCGCCACCACCAAGGTATCTTGGTCGTCACCTTCTCGAAATTCAAATAACTCTTCAACCTCCATACGCTTGAGCACGCTCTCGACTTGTTCTCCTTGGCGGGTTAAGTCTTTCCACGAGCGAGCTACGACAGCGCCCATATTAGACAGAATGTTGATGGAGAGATTATTCAGGCACATCTCGATGAGAGTGGCCTCGGAAATCTGATCACGGGCACTTGTGATCATGAGTTTCTCCACGGCAACAACGAGATTGCATTTGAGTGGCATCACGCTCAGAAGTGGGTGTACCCCCAGTTGATTCTGAAAAACGAGCCTCATATGAGAGAGACTCTTTGAATCGAGTTTGGCGAACCTGGCGAGGTTGCCGCTTGTTAGCGGAGGTTCCTTGCCCGGCCGAGGTTTGTCACGTGTAGAGACTTCATGTTGGCGAAGTTCGTTGCTTGGGCGAGGTTCATCCCTTTAGAGGACCTCATGTTCTTTGGCAGGTTGGCCACTCAAGCGAGGCTCGTCCTTCAAGGGGACCTCGGTGTTTGCGAGTTCGCCACTTTGACGACTCACCATCCCATTGAAGAGTTAGTAAGTTAATTTGCGGAGGTAAAATGTTAACATGACAAGATTGTGGGCGACTTTGAGGACTACCATCCCATTGAAGAGGATTGGTAAGTTGATTTGTCGAGTGCAATATTAACATGGCAGTGGGAGTGGTCCCGTTATCCTACTTGAGAGGATTGTGAAGAAATGCAGGGGAACTAGAGGTGATTGTTAACATGATAGTTTTGGGGACCCGCCATCTGTTGAGGAAGATTGGCGAGGAATTTGGAGAAATGGTTATCGGATGTATTTGTTATGATAACTTAGTGGGAGTTTGAAAGACTACTGGGTAGTACTTCTTTAAGGATTCTTAGTCGGATCTTTGGTCCTCTGGCGATTGGCGCATATAAGCATCAATGATCATCTTTGGCGGTGTAGCAGTGCACGCAGTTGGTCCCATAGCTTGTTCAGCGTTGGCGAGCTCGGCGATGCCATCGAGGGCTTACTTGAAAAGAGTTTTGATGAGGAAGCGGTCGCCACCACCAGGTATCTTGGTGCGTCACCTTCGAAATTCAAATAACTCTTCAACCTCCATAACGAACGCGCTCTCGACTTGTTCTCCTTGGCGGGTTAAGTCTTTCCACAAGCGACTCTGCGGCCGTATTAGACGAAATGTTGATGGAGAGATTATTAGGCACATCTCGATGAGAGTGGCCTCGGAAATCGATCACGAACGCGGCGATCGTATGAGTTTCTCACGGCAACAACGAGATTGCATTTGGTGGCATCACGCTCGAAGTGGGTGTACCCCAGTTGATTCGAAAACGAGCCTCATATGAGAGACTCTTTGAATCGAGTTTGGCGAACCCGAGGTTGCCGCTTGTTACGTGGCGAGGTTCAACGCCTAGAGGTTTGTCGTGTGAGGAGACTTCATGTTGGCGAGGTTCGTTGCTTGGGCGAGGTTCATCCCTTTTAGAGGACCTCATGTTCTTGGCGAGGTTGGCCACTCAAGCGAGGCTCGTCCTTCAAGGGGACCTCGCGTTGTAAGGGTTGCCACTGGACGAGCTTATCCCATTTTGAGGGATCTCACGTTGTGGCGGGTTCACCACTTGGGCGAGTTTACGGTTAGGGCGAGTTGTTGAGGCGGCGTTCGCCTTGTGGGCGTGGTTAGGCTGGCGTTAGGTCTTGTAGGCGAGGTTAGCGGTAGGCGACATTA
The DNA here is from genome assembly GCA_012295165.1 of Asparagus setaceus. NCBI lineage: Eukaryota > Viridiplantae > Streptophyta > Magnoliopsida > Asparagales > Asparagaceae > Asparagus > Asparagus setaceus. The sequence continues at coordinate 53,496,490 of CM022702.1, read as the reverse complement.
GTCTTGTAGAAGCGAGGTTCGCTTGGTGAAGCGGCGTTCGTCTTGTTTGAAATGAACCCCGATGATGGCGGGTTCGTTGTTTGAGCGAAGTTCATCTTGTTTAGAATGGACCTCATGTTGTGGGGTAGGTTCATAATGGCGAGGTTAATCATTTTGGCGCTTCCTCGACGAGGTTCGATCCACTTGCTGATGACACCCCATGTCGAGGTTCATGATGAGCGAGGTTCGTCATTTTGGCGCTGCTATGGCGGTTAGATCAGCAGGCGAGATTCGCCACTCGGGCGAGGCTCATCTCTTTTCAAGGGGACCTCACATTGTGGCGAGGTTAGCCACTTGGACGAGGTTCACGGTTAGGCGGCGTTAGTCTTGTGGGCGTGGTTGCGGTAGGGCAACACTTGTCTTGTTTTAAATGAACCCCGTGATGATGGCGAGGTTCCGCGACTTGGGGTGCAATGGCGAGGTTCGTGGCGTTCCTCATCGATTCGACCCTGATTCGTTTGGCCATCTTTGGAGGGACCTCACATTGGCCGAGTTCGCGGCAAAGCCAAAGTTTGGCTAATGGCCTCGAGGTTGGGTTGGGCACTTAACCACCCACTTCTTAGCTTTGGCTAGCTTTTGGAGCCTTGTGAGAGACATAGGCAGTTCGAATTCGCTCGAGAAGATTCAACACGAGCCCGCGGGGCTGAAGTCTCATCTGAGACTCGTCGACACTAGATGTCTTCACCGTGCTAGATGCCCGAGAGGAGGAACTCCTCACACTTACTCGATCAACTCAAGGACCAAGGTTTGAACATCGGTTCCAAGCGCAACTTTGTCCGATTGCGCCACCACGGTTCATGAATGAATGGTCGCTCCCAATGTAGTCGCCATCTTACGTAGGGTCGAAAAATTGTTTATTTGATTGAATGAATGGGTTACAATCAAATTCTCTCGATTCTGAGGAAGAGGAGGTTGATTTGACTCCTCTTTTGTATGGGTTCTTGGTGGCGAGAGAGGATGCTTCACTCGATGCTTTCGAGTCGAGGTTGCTTCCGTTGGCTGTGATCGGACCAGTCCGGGTGATCAAGAGATTGTTGGAGAGGTTGATCTCTCTCTCTCTCTCTTGCTCAAGTGTTGAATTCCAAGAGTTCCCAAAGCCTTGACTTGGCCAGCCCCCTTTTTCCATAGGCGCTCACGGCTATTTATATGGGTTTTAGCATGTAGCGGTATGCCAAAATCGTGGAAGCGTGAGTTAGTGGGCATAACATGATGCCTCCTTAACCAGTGGTTGTTGTGGCCTTCGTGGCCTTGGGGTTCGCTACGGTAAACAGCCGGTACTTTCTGATGAGCGAAATTTCGATGGCGCCCTGCAATACGATGGGCTGCTTCTGATCCATGGCCTTATTGCGATAGCAGCGGTGGCGAACCTCGTCAAAGCTGCTTTGTCGTGGGCGAACCTCACATTTGTTGAGGTTGGCGTCGAGGTTCACTGGCGTAAGCGAACCCGGTTGAATGTCGAGTTCCACCGCTATAGGCGAACCGGTTGAATGTCGAGGTTCCGCTTCTTTGTGAAGCGACGGTTGAATGTCGAGGTTCACCTGGCGAACCTCGGTTGAATCGAGGTTCACCTGGTGGCGAACCTCGGTTGAATGTCGAGTTCACCGCTATAGCGAACCTCGGTTGAATGTCGAGGTTCACTGGCGTAGGCGAACTCGGTTGAATGTCGAGGTTCACCGCCGTAGGCGAACCTCGGTTGAATGTCGAGGTTCACCGCTGTAGGCGAACCTCGGTTGAATGTCGAGGTTCACCGCTGTAGGCGAACCTCGTTGAATGTCGAGGTTCACCGCTGTAGGCGAACCTCGGTTGAATGTCGAGGTTCACCGCTGTAGGCGAACCTCGTTGAATGTCGAGGTTCACCGCTGTAGGCGAACCTCGTTGAATGTCGAGGTTCACCGCTGTAGGCGAACCTCGGTTGAATGTCGAGGTTCACCGCTGTAGGCGAACCTCGGTTGAATGTCGAGGTTCACCGCTGTAGGCGAACCTCGGTTGAATGTCGAGGTTCACCGCTGTAGGCGAACCTCGGTTGAATGTCGAGGTTCACCGCCGTAGGCGAACCTCGGTTGAATGTCGAGGTTCACCGCTGTAGGCGAACCTCGTTGAATGTCGAGGTTCACCGCTGTAGGCGAACCTCGTTGAATGTCGAGGTTCACCGCTGTAGGCGAACCTCGGTTGAATGTCGAGGTTCACCGCTGTAGGCGAACCTCGGTTGAATGTCGAGGTTCACCGCTATAGGCTAACTTCGTTGAATGTCGAGGTTCACCGCTATAGGCTAACTTCGTTGAATGTCGAGGTTCACCGCTGTAGGCGAACCTCGGTTGAATGTCGAGGTTCACCGCCGTAGGCGAACCTCGGTTGAATGTCGAGGTTCACCGCTATAGGCTAACTTCGTTGAATGTCGAGGTTCACCGCTATAGGCTAACTTCGTTGAATGTCGAGGTTCACCGCTGTAGGCGAACCTCGGTTGAATGTCGAGGTTCACCGCTATAGGCTAACTTCGTTGAATGTCGAGGTTCACCGCTATAGGCTAACTTCGTTGAATGTCGAGGTTCACCGCTATAGGCTAACTTCGTTGAATGTCGAGGTTCACCGCTATAGGCTAACTTCGTTGAATGTCGAGGTTCACCGCTATAGGCTAACTTCGTTGAATGTCGAGGTTCACCGCTGTAGGCGAACCTCGTTGAATGTCGAGGTTCACCGCTATAGGCTAACTTCGTTGAATGTCGAGGTTCACCGCTATAGGCTAACTTCGTTGAATGTCGAGGTTCACCGCTATAGGCTAACTTCGTTGAATGTCGAGGTTCACCGCTATAGGCTAACTTCGTTGAATGTCGAGGTTCACCGCTGTAGGCGAACCTCGGTTGAATGTCGAGGTTCACCGCTATAGGCTAACTTCGTTGAATGTCGAGGTTCACCGCTATAGGCTAACTTCGTTGAATGTCGAGGTTCACCGCTGTAGGCGAACCTCGTTGAATGTCGAGGTTCACCGCTATAGGCTAACTTCGTTGAATGTCGAGGTTCACCGCTATAGGCTAACTTCGTTGAATGTCGAGGTTCACCGCTATAGGCTAACTTCGTTGAATGTCGAGGTTCACCGCTATAGGCTAACTTCGTTGAATGTCGAGGTTCACCGCTGTAGGCGAACCTCGGTTGAATGTCGAGGTTCACCGCTATAGGCTAACTTCGTTGAATGTCGAGGTTCACCGCTATAGGCTAACTTCGTTGAATGTCGAGGTTCACCGCTGTAGGCGAACCTCGGTTGAATGTCGAGGTTCACCGCTGTAGGCGAACCTCGGTTGAATGTCGAGGTTCACCGCTATAGGCTAACTTCGTTGAATGTCGAGGTTCACCGCTGTAGGCGAACCTCGGTTGAATGTCGAGGTTCACCGCTGTAGGCGAACCTCGGTTGAATGTCGAGGTTCACCGCTATAGGCTAACTTCGTTGAATGTCGAGGTTCACCGCTATAGGCTAACTTCGTTGAATGTCGAGGTTCACCGCTGTAGGCGAACCTCGGTTGAATGTCGAGGTTCACCGCTATAGGCTAACTTCGTTGAATGTCGAGGTTCACCGCTATAGGCTAACTTCGTTGAATGTCGAGGTTCACCGCTATAGGCTAACTTCGTTGAATGTCGAGGTTCACCGCTATAGGCGAACCTCGGTTGAATGTCGAGGTTCACCGCTATAGGCTAACTTCGTTGAATGTCGAGGTTCACCGCTATAGGCTAACTTCGTTGAATGTCGAGGTTCACCGCTATAGGCTAACTTCGTTGAATGTCGAGGTTCACCGCTATAGGCTAACTTCGTTGAATGTCGAGGTTCACCGCTATAGGCTAACTTCGTTGAATGTCGAGGTTCACCGCTATAGGCTAACTTCGTTGAATGTCGAGGTTCACCGCTATAGGCTAACTTCGTTGAATGTCGAGGTTCACCGCTATAGGCTAACTTCGTTGAATGTCGAGGTTCACCGCTGTAGGCGAACCTCGGTTGAATGTCGAGGTTCACCGCTGTAGGCGAACCTCGTTGAATGTCGAGGTTCACCGCTGTAGGCGAACCTCGGTTGAATGTCGAGGTTCACCGCTGTAGGCGAACCTCGGTTGAATGTCGAGGTTCACCGCTGTAGGCGAACCTCGGTTGAATGTCGAGGTTCACCGCTGTAGGCGAACCTCGGTTGAATGTCGAGGTTCACCGCTATAGGCTAACTTCGTTGAATGTCGAGCCTGGCTGGCGAGCCTGGATGCGCTTTCTGAAGAGCAGTCGTAACTTTCCGCCGTGGCGGGTGGAGGTTATATATGGAAATCGACCATCTCGGCGAGCGAACCAACCAAACCGACCGAAGGGTTCGGTTTGCTCTCATTTGCCAAATTCCTTCCGTTTGGGAGATATCGACACTTTTGTCTATTTTGTAAAGTCAAGCATTGGTGAACTTAACCTCGGGTGGGCGACTTCACTCGATGAACCCTTAGGTTCTTTTGCTTGTCAGGATTCTTGTCGGAGGATTAAGGCAATTTTATTGCCTCTGATTATAATGCTTGTATTGAAGGGTTCATTCTTTGGATGTAGGCCTCTGTTATTTTTGAATGAGAACATTTCTTAAAGACCTTCTGAGGTATATTACTTAGTGCCATAGGATATGGCAACCAATGAATATTTCCTCTTGCTTATTCGTATGTATTAGGAGAATGAGGAGAATTGGAAATGGTTCTTACAAGGAGTGTGGTCCATAATATATGATAGGGAAAATCCTTACAATCCTCCACATCGACCATGATTTACGATGCCGACAAGGGTATTAGGGTAGCGGTCGAGGAATTATTTTCAAATACATTCCATTCAAGGTGTTTCACATCAACTAATTATGTCTTCATAGGCATCCCAATGCCTCTGTCCATAAGTTGCACTAAAGAATGCATGAAATCATAGTAAGCTGTGAAGCTGGATGTAGGTCGCAACTCCAGGCGACCTTTATTAAAGCAAAATAACAAGGAATACTTAGTTTATAAATAATGCTGTAACCCAACGGTATGCGGTAAACTTGACAAATAAATTGTAACCTTAACAACAAATCCATAAGCTTAACAACCATTCAATAATCTCAGCAACCAATCAATAACATTAACAATAAAAGCATAACCTTAACAACTACTGACCACGTTAACGGTAACCTTAACAACTAACAACCACGTTAGCGGTAACCTTCAAAGCGATTCATAACCTTAACAACTAGCAGCAACCTTAACAACTAATGAATGTCCTTGACAACTAAAAGCTAACTTTCACAACTTAGCGTAACCTTCACAATTAACACACACCATGCAACATCATAAACAACTAAACTATCGCGATAAACTCACCTCTTTTGGTTGTCAAATGCATCTCTTAAATCATCTCGTTCCTCTCTTTAGATCGGGGCTCTCGGCGTCGTCGGTCGCGCCCTCGAGATCCGTCGTTGAAGCTGGGTTTGTGGGTTAGGCGGACTTGTGGGAGGAGGATGGTAGGACGATGTCCTCTAGAATATCTACTATTGTTGTGACGTCGTGCGACTACGTGCTCGAACATCTTCTTGCGAAGAAGCGTAGCGTTGTCGTCTTTGAAGTCTTCTACATGGGCGAATACTTTGGGATCTGACTTGTCTGCCATGATTCCGCTCAGAAAATAGCTTGGATTTCACTCTGGGGTGGGTTGATTTAGGGTTAGGGTTTCAAATTGCGGATAGTCGATTTGCTTGGACAGAAGAGAGAGATTGACATGCACGCCGAGGAGAGGTTTTGAGAAAGTGGGAATGGGAAATGGGCATTTTGAAAAAGCAGGAAAAGCGGGGTTTGGGGGCGAAATGAAATGTGGGTTTGATTTTGGGGGCTTTGGGAGCTTTGAAAAAGTATTTTGGGGGACTAGTTCTTGTTATTTTGGGGGCTAGAAGCAATTTTCCCTATATATTTTGGTGATCAAGATGAATGATTACGATCATAAACTCAAATAACCTATTACACTAGCTCACGATAAGTGTTTTCAGTTTGAATATTCTATTTACACTCAAGAAAAAAAATATTGATTCCTTGATTTGGAGGGAAATTCTTCTAGATGAAATTTGATATTTGAACCATTTGACACATTAAATGGATCAAGTCAAGTCATAGTGGCTCTCAATAAGTAGTCATCTCGACCCGAAATCAATATCTAACATCATGCTCATAAAATCTTAGACGACTTTCTATAACCTATGACATCACCTACCCATAAGTGTATGGTAAGAAATGTATTTATTACGTGGAGAGATATAATGAATTTGTGACTTCTTGTCACAAATTTACACATATTGCTAACTCCTAGCTCATGTCTATGTACAAAACAAAATTAAGAAACTTATCAACCTATAGTGACTTGCTCAAAGATAATATTTCTTAATCTTGAAATTACTTTTCAACCGAATCATGGTGATGTACATAAGATGCATAAGTTTTTTCTCACTTGAAAACGACTCTTATGGTCTAAAGTTTAGCATCTACAAAAGGACACGACCTAGGATTCTTTAGATACAATATTTTCTCCTCCATCATGAATTAGATCAAATCTAATAAAATAAACACAGATATTTATTAGGTTTAATCTCAAGTTTAGGTTCACCTACGCAGCTTGTTAAAATAAAAGAATCTCTGTTTGTATTGATCTAGTTTAAAGCATAGTTGAAAAAAACCCGTTACATAACCCGTTTTGTAACTTAGCGGTGCCCTCTTGTTATGTAACACACCCATTTTGAAACCATTTAACCGAAAAAAACATATTGCGTTAAGTAATGGTTACGCATTATGTAACCGAGTTAACATGAGTTTTCTTAGGTTAAATTGCATCTCTAATTAGGGCGCATTGATGCATCTCCACCATCCAAATCATTTAAACCTACCCCTAGTCTGATCACCCTATTCTCTTCTTGCGAATATCTCGATCTCTTAGCCTCCTCAACCCTCAACTCCTTGCCTCCTCACGAAACTCCACGACTATCGCTGCTCTGCACTCGGTGAGATAAATTTTTATTTTAGGTTATGTATTGGGCATCTCAGATTATATCCTTTAAATAAATAGTGATTTTAAAATTATCTTCCAAATTCTAATATTTTCTATTGCCAATTTACTCTAAATCATATCAAACTTATTGCTCCATTACTTTACCATTCAACATAATTTTTAAGATATACCACAAATTAGAGTACAAGAATTAATTAGTGGGTTAATTGTGTTGGTGAGATAATTACTTTGTTATTTCTTGATTTTGATTAGGTTTTAGTTTTATTTAATACTAAATTTTGTGAAATTAAGTTTGTACACAATCTCGTATATAATTTATTACTATTGTTACATAGTCATGTTTAGTTTGGTTGATTTAGTAAACTTGATTAGGAATTATAATATTTTGTAAAGTTAAGAACTTGAGAGTTGGAAGTGTTTGGTTTATTTTAGACATATTTTTATTGCCTTAAACTTGACGTGTTAGCATTTGATCATTTGATGATGCTTTTAGGATGGTTGTTAGTCAAATATGACTAACTTTTGTTAAGAATTTGTGATACTATACTTTAATATTTGATAATTGCGTTGTTATGTTTGAAAATTTTGATGATTCTAAGTATTAAAGTTATTATGAATTGTTAGTATTTATAAAATATCTAAATAATTAATAAACAATATAACATACGTTATGCATTACGTTTTTGCATTTTTTCCTTAACCCTTAACAGGAGGTCAAGGTTACATAACCTATTTTCGTTATTTTCAACATTGGTTTAAAGTTAAGTTAGTGAAGAGTATTTTTATTGGTTTAGGGTGTAAATTATTTATTGTTTGAACTTTAGTGAGGGTACATGACAAAAGTAAAGTAATTTAAATCAAACCTTGACAGCTAATTATGGCGCAAATGATGTGAAAGAGTCTAGTTTTCTTTAGCATTGGGCTTTCTTTATTCAGAAGTTACAATAGCTACCATCATGCATGCCCTAAACTTTGTGGGTCAAAGTGACTATTATAACGCCCGCATTTTAATTATGATTTTTTTTATTTTAAAAAAACCTAAACAAAATGTTCTACGCTTTAAAGTTTATAGGGTACGCTTGATACATATATCTTGTCGCATCCGGAGAAATAAGATATAAAAAAGGTAATACGATTGAAAAGTTCTATCGATGTTGTTACTCTTGTTATGATTATTTGCTGTTGTTTAATTTTTTAGAAAATTTATTACTTGATGTAGTTTATAATTTTGCACTAGAAGTTTTCTGAGAAGTTAGTACAAAATGATCATCTCCCCTTAAAGTATTGGTGAACTTTCAAAAGTTACATCCTAAAGTATCAATCTACCTATTTTGCCTCTCAAACTATATATGTTTATTGTTTCAATGAGGTCATTTTGTGAGCCAACAACTAAATATTTAACAAATTAATGACACAACAACATTTTTTTTGTATTTCTTCATGGATTTTTATCAGTTTAACTCCTTTTTCCAAAAACAAAAACTATTTTCTTCCAATTTTTTAACTTTTAACCCTTTTTATGAATTTAAAAATAACTTTTAGGTTGAAAAAATACAGGAAATACAAAAAACACTGTTATGTTATTGATTTGTTAAATATTTGATTGTAGACACATAAAATGACCACATTGAAATCATAAACATAATTTGAGTCGTAAAATAGGTAAATTGATACTTTAAGAGGTAACTTGAGAGTTCACCAATGCTTTGAAGGGGAAATGATCATTTTATCCAAAAAAAAAGGAGTCTTCTATAATCTAACTTTATCTCATTTCTTTTAGTGTTGTATTATTTTGACAAGCAACAGTGTAAAGTTTCATGCAGCTTTTCAATTTGAGGAGATCCTAACGGGCTTCTTCATTGAGAAAATTAAGGTCCGTATTCTTGGATCCGACTTGTGAAGCATCTAGCCCAATAAGGCCGAGAAAGGGGAATCCGAACTATTTGTAAGAAATATATATCCGATGCCCATTAACGATAGTGCTTCCTAATATTTCTAACGATCTTCACCTTCACTTTGTGGGCTCCACCTTTCATTTGTGATTGTCCACAAAATCAAAGGTGGAGATGCATTAGATATATTAGGAAACACTATGCAAGTAGAGGATCCCAATCCATATACCCATCCATTGATTATCGTCACCTGAAGGAGGTCTAGATTTTTTTGGATAAATAATCATATGGAGAGAGGAAAGCAACAAATAAAATAAATTTTGAATGTGGTCATTAGCGAAATTGCACAAAACCGGGTCGACCACCCCGACCATTTTGTGTTAACCTGTTTTCATTTGGACCACTCGGTCCAAATGAAAACTAGTTTAGTGTCACTATTTTGCTTTAAAATGGGCTTATTTCAAATTCTAAAAATTTGACAAACAAGAAATAATACAAAATTAGGGCAGATTCACCTCGACCTAATTTTACAAAATAGCCAAACACACAGCACGCAAAGTAACGGGATATTACCCAAAATATCTTAGAAACATAGGAAAGCATGATGCCAACAAGGCGAAGACTTTTAATTTGTCGGTCCCACTTATATTGCGGTCTATCATAGAATCAAAGGCCTACAACAACCCGACCCGATAACTATTTCCGGGTTATCGGGCACCGTACATCCACAATCCAACAGCCATTACCAAATATCGCCACCGACACGTAGCACCCGCGCCAAAATCTCTCTCTCTCTCTCTCTCTCTCTCTCTCTCTCTCATATCCGCTCGCGACAATTCGAAGCAAATCATCACCAAAAACCTCGGAAACCCTCGCTCAATTCGGTGCTCTCCCCAATCCCTAGATCCACCTCGTAATTGCAGATCCATGGACGCCGCCTCGATCCGAGTCCCCTACCGCCATCTCGAGAGGGGATCGGAGCTCGAGCTCGTCGACATCGACGGCCGAGGCGAATCGACGAGCATCCCGATCTCATCGCCGTCGGAGGATTCGCCGGGATCGGTGAACTTTCAAAGTTACATCCTAAAGTATCAATCTACCTATTTTGCCTCTCAAACTATATATGTTTATTGTTTCAATGAGGTCATTTTGTGAGCCAACAACTAAATATTTAACAAATTAATGACACAACAACATTTTTTTTGTATTTCTTCATGGATTTTTATCAGTTTAACTCCTTTTTTCCAAAAAACAAAAACTATTTTCTTCCAATTTTTTAACTTTTAACCCTTTTATGAATTTAAAAATAACTTTTAGGTTGAAAAAATACAGGAAATACAAAAAACACTGTTATGTTATTGATTTGTTAAATATTTGATTGTAGACACATAAAATGACCACATTGAAATCATAAACATAATTTGAGTCGTAAAATAGGTAAATTGATACTTTAAGAGGCAACTTGAGAGTTCACCAATGCTTTGAAGGGGAAATGATCATTTTATCCAAAAAAAGGAGTCTTCTATAATCTAACTTTATCTCATTTCTTTTAGTGTTGTATTATTTTGACAAGCAACAGTGTAAAGTTTCATGCAGCTTTTCAATTTGAGGAGATCCTAACGGGCTTCTTCATTGAGAAAATTAAGGTCCGTATTCTTGGATCCGACTTGTGAAGCATCTAGCCCAATAAGGCCGAGAAAGGGGAATCCGAACTATTTGTAAGAAATTATATATCAATATCCCTCTCAGTGTTTCGAATATTTCATCGTCTTCACCTTTTGTGAGCTCTTCACTTTTTGGACAAAATCAAATGGAATCATTAGGTATATTAGGAAGCACTATCAAATAAATCTTATAATCCATTGATTATCGTCACCTGAAGGAGGTCTAGATTTTTGGATAAATAATCATATGGAGAGGAAAGCAACAAATAAAATAAATTTTGAATGTGGTCGGTTGGCAAATTGCGGAGTCGAGGCCGTCTGGCCGATTTTAATCTTAAAATGAAAATTTGGGCCAGAATACGTCCAAATGAAAACAATGTCATATTTGAGCTTAAAAATGGCTAGGTCTAGCCAAAATTTGTGAAACAAATAATACAAAATTAGTGGCGGTCAGTCACGTACAATTTTACAAAATGCCAGCACACAACGCAAAGTAACGGGATAATACCCAAAATATCTTAGAAACATAGGAAAGCATGATGTCAACAAGGCGAAGACTTTTAATTTGTCGGTCCCACTTATATTGGGGTCTATCATAGAATCAAAGGCCTACAACAACCCGACCCGATAACTATTACCGGGTTATCGGGCACCATACATCCACAATCCAACAACCATTACCAAATATCGCCACCGACACGTAGCACCCGCGCCAAAATCTCTCTCTCTCTCTCATATCCGCTCGCGACAATTCGAAGCAAATCATCACCAAAAACCTCGGAAACCCTCGCTCAATTCGGTGCTCTCTCCAATCCCTAGATCCACCTCGTAATTGCAGATCCATGGACGCCGCCTCGATCCGAGTCCCCTACCGCCATCTCGAGAGGGGATCGGAGCTCGAGCTCGTCGACATCGACGGCCGAGGCGAATCGACGAGCATCCCGATCTCATCGCCGTCGGAGGATTCGCCGGGATCGAAGAAGGGATCGAGCTTGAGGACGCTGATGATGAGCTGTATGGTTGGTGCCGGGGTCCAGTTTGGATGGGCGCTGCAGCTGTCGCTCTTGACTCCCTACGTTCAGGTCAGATATCTCGGTTCTTGATTTGATTTGATTTTGTTTGGTTGAATTGATGCTTGGTTTGTTTGGTGATTGCATGTGTGGTATAAATTTTGTGTCTTAAAAAAAAAAAGCTAACAAACGAGTTTGGCAGAAAAGAATGTTATGTCTTGTTGGATATACACTAAACGATATGATAAGAAATGAGTGCATTCATAGGAGATCACTCTCCAGAGAGAATTGATTGAGATGGTTTGGTCATATACAATGGAGACACCACTTAATGCAACAGTTACGAGGATTGAGAATATTATGGATAATGGTGTAAAAATAACTAAATATATGATTATATTTAACTTAAAGGAGGAGATGGCTCATAATAGAACTGAACGGAGAAATATGATTCATGTAATGGCTTCAAAATTTTGGGATAAAGCTTTGTTGTTGTTGCTGCTGCTGCTGAGAGTCGATAAGGTGTTATGTAACCTTTTAGGGACAAAGAAGTGGATTTTCAATTATTTGAAGACGTGCCATGTGAATTTGGAGACCTCCATTTTTAAGGTTAGTTTAAGCTATTGATTAGACTCAGTTGAAGGTCTATATCGATGTTTTGGGTTGAGATGGGATTTATCGAGGATTATATTTTAGCTTAAAGAGGAATTAAGTTGATTTTGTTACTTGAGTGTGGGGTATAGTAAACTTCTTCGTTTGCCCTCCCTGCATTTATGAACAAAATATTAGAGATTAATGCGAAAACTGGTGTAAATGATTCTCTAAAGGTTTGATGTTTAGTCGCACAAGTTTAAACTGCATGTTTAACAAGGCACGTGAGCTAGTAAACTTGATGATTAGACTCTCTTTCCATAGTTTTCTGGTCAAGAATTCATTAATATCTTAAGGTGTACATCTCTTTCTAAATCTATACTACATATAAAAGAGGATTGCCTTGTCAAAACTTTTGATTTCCAATTTTGCCCTTTTAAGTTTGATAATTCTCAAATATGTCATTAGTTGTAATTAATCATTCATTATTTATATGTAACCTCTTATTAATTATGCATTTCCTCACTTTTCAAAACCTTTGGTCACACTATTATTTTAGTATTTAATAATGTTATTTAATAGAATCTTTGAAATTTACCCTAATTTATCTTCACATAATATTTAAAATTCTAGAAAATTAAAAATAATAAAAATTGATTAGACTCATGCCTTATGCCTTTGGGTTTCACGTCTTATGGACGACTACATTACCTTTAGTCTTATTAGCCTTTTAAAAGTTGATAATAGTATGAAAAACAATTTGTATTTATTGTAATTGTAATAATGCTTTTAATATTATTTTTAAATTAATAAATTACATTGTAATTTAATAATTATACAATTTAGTAAATTATTTACTAAAGTGTAATAAACTAATTATAAAATTAAAATGTAGTTACTAATAATATTATAATTATGCTATGTATAATAATATTATATTTAAAAGAGAATAAATTATTTAATATATTATAATTATTTTAATTAATGATGAGTAAATTATAACAATTATCCAAACTATAATAATTAATCATACAGTTCTTGATACACAATTTTATCGCACAATTTATTCATTTAAAAAATTATAATTGTTCAGAATTTAAAATTATAATTGTTCAGAATTTATATTGATATACAAGTCATTTCAAGATTTTGCACCAACAAAAAATTTTGAAAACATAAAACAAAACAAGTATGCTCTTGTGTAAAGCACGTGCACTATACTAGTTTTTAAAACCTTTTGCATTGCTTTCTTACTTGTATAATTGTGTTGCTTGGGTCAACCCAATTTGGATGCGGAAAGCTTATATGAGATTGTGAAGCAAATTTTAGAATTTGGCTTTAGGTCTAATCCCAATTGTCTGACTGATCAACAATAGATACAGTATTTATAATTCAAAAGTAAATATGAAGGAAGATATACAAAAGCATAAACGTAATTGAAAAGAGAGAAAAAAATGGTGGCAGCTCTGCTTTATGCAGCCATAAATCTATTGCAGTTTCTTCTATACCGAAACTCTATGTTCTGCACTGCTTGTATTGCCACTGACAGTAACGTTTTATTGTTTTTCTCTAGTTTAATTTATTGTGATAATCTTTGCACTTTTAACTTATTAGAAACTACTCATTCATTAACAATAATATTTTCTACTGGTGCAGACACTAGGAATCCAGCATGCCTTTTCTTCATTCATTTGGCTTTGCGGACCTATCACTGGATTGATAGTAAGATGCACACATTTGTAATTATTTATTGTAAATGACTCGTTTTCTTCTTTCTTGCTCTAATGAAGCTACACTCTCAATATTGTATGTCTTAAGATGGATTAATTCTTTCGAAGACTTGATGGTAGGAAGTCCTAGCTGAGCTTGTGAATGTGACTCAATTTCCTAGCTTTTGTTTGGTGTGGATACAAAAGTTTTGACAAGTGGTGATATCTTGTTTATAATTCCATTTTGACTCCTTTTACTGTTCTAACATGGCAGGCCATAGTCTACACCATGTACTGTATATCCGTTCATTTTTTCCCCTTTAACTTGTATATCTGTGTTTCCCACAAGCCAATGATCTATAAGCTCTGACAATTCCTTTCCATAAAGCTGATCAATCACATACACTTTTATGCACCATATCCTGGTATCCATGGCTTCTTCCTCCAAATTTCATTCATGAATTTGACCCTGCTCTGGTACCGATTAGCCCTTTATTACCCAACATTGCACCTATAGCAGTTCATAGACTAATCAGGTGCAGATATCACGGAATTTACTCTAATTTATCTTCACATAATATTTAAAATTCTAGAAAATTAAAAATAATAAAAATTGATTAGACTCATGCCTTATGCCTTTGGGTTTCACGTCTTATGGACGACTACATTACCTTTAGTCTTATTAGCCTTTTAAAAGTTGATAATAGTATGAAAAACAATTTGTATTTATTGTAATTGTAATAATGCTTTTAATATTATTTTTAAATTAATAAATTACATTGTAATTTAATAATTATACAATTTAGTAAATTATTTACTAAAGTGTAATAAACTAATTATAAAATTAAAATGTAGTTACTAATAATATTATAATTATGCTATGTATAATAATATTATATTTAAAAGAGAATAAATTATTTAATATATTATAATTATTTTAATTAATGATGAGTAAATTATAACAATTATCCAAACTATAATAATTAATCATACAGTTCTTGATACACAATTTTATCGCACAATTTATTCATTTAAAAAATTATAATTGTTCAGAATTTAAAATTATAATTGTTCAGAATTTATATTGATATACAAGTCATTTCAAGATTTTGCACCAACAAAAAATTTTGAAAACATAAAACAAAACAAGTATGCTCTTGTGTAAAGCACGTGCACTATACTAGTTTTTAAAACCTTTTGCATTGCTTTCTTACTTGTATAATTGTGTTGCTTGGGTCAACCCAATTTGGATGCGGAAAGCTTATATGAGATTGTGAAGCAAATTTTAGAATTTGGCTTTAGGTCTAATCCCAATTGTCTGACTGATCAACAATAGATACAGTATTTATAATTCAAAAGTAAATATGAAGGAAGATATACAAAAGCATAAACGTAATTGAAAAGAGAAGGAAAAAATGGTGGCAGCTCTGCTTTATGCAGCCATAAATCTATTGCAGTTTCTTCTATACCGAAACTCTATGTTCTGCACTGCTTGTATTGCCACTGACAGTAACGTTTTATTGTTTTTCTCTAGTTTAATTTATTGTGATAATCTTTGCACTTTTAACTTATTAGAAACTACTCATTCATTAACAATAATATTTTCTACTGGTGCAGACACTAGGAATCCAGCATGCCTTTTCTTCATTCATTTGGCTTTGCGGACCTATCACTGGATTGATAGTAAGATGCACACATTTGTAATTATTTATTGTAAATGACTCGTTTTCTTCTTTCTTGCTCTAATGAAGCTACACTCTCAATATTGTATGTCTTAAGATGGATTAATTCTTTCGAAGACTTGATGGTAGGAAGTCCTAGCTGAGCTTGTGAATGTGACTCAATTTCCTAGCTTTTGTTTGGTGTGGATACAAAAGTTTTGACAAGTGGTGATATCTTGTTTATAATTCCATTTTGACTCCTTTTTACTGTTCTAACATGGCAGGCCATAGTCTACACCATGTACTGTATATCGTCGAGCCATTTTTTCCCCTATTTAACTTGTATATCTGTGTTTCCCACAAGCCAATGATCTATAAGCTCTGACAATTCCTTTCCATAAAGCTGATCAATCACATACACTTTTAGCACCATATCCTGGTATCCATGGCTTCTTCCTCCAAATTTCATTCATGAATTTGACCCTGCTCTGGTACCGATTAGCCCTTTATTACCCAACATTGCACCTATAGCAGTTCATAGACTAATCAGGTGCAGATATCACGGAATTTACTCTAACGAGTTTGAATTATTTAGATTGCTCTTATTCAGAGAGGAAATAACTTTAAAACCTTTTGCTGTTCTTGGCGGTTTTGGTCAAAACTAGTTAAAACTTGATAGAGAGCAATAAGAAAATTTGTAAAGCCAGCTTTATGTGATTTCTGTATCTTTCTCTTGAAGGAGCATTGTGCGGAAGCCCCCTGTGCTTTCTCTCCACATGTCCTCAACTTCTTTTTCTCGAAGTTTTGATGACTTCCCTTAACTGTAATCATTTTTTCAGATCAAGGTTAGACTAGTCTGTTCATTCTTGCCTTTTCATACCTATTGTTAAATTTGAGCAGAGGGAGGTATCACTTGAAAATGACCCTAATTTATCTTCACATAATATTTAAAATTCTAGAAAATTAAAAATAATAAAAATTGATTAGACTCATGCCTTATGCCTTTGGGTTTCCGTCTTATGGACGACTACACATTACCTTTCGTCTTATTAGCCTTTTAAAAGTTGATAATAGTATGAAAAACAATTTGTATTTATTGTAATTGTAATAATGCTTTTAATATTTTTTAAATTAATAAATTACATTGTAATTTAATAATTATACAATTTAGTAAATTATTTACTAAAGTGTAATAAACTAATTATAAAATTAAAATGTAGTTACTAATAATATTATAATTATGCTATGTATAATAATATTATATTTAAAAGAGAATAAATTATTTAATATATTATAATTATTTTAATTAATGATGAGTAAATTATAACAATTATCCAAACTATAATAATTAATCATACAGTTCTTGATACACAATTTTATCGCACAATTTATTCATTTAAAAAATTATAATTGTTCAGAATTTAAAATTATAATTGTTCAGAATTTATATTGATATACAAGTCATTTCAAGATTTTGCACCAACAAAAAATTTTGAAAAACATAAAACAAAACAAGTATGCTCTTGTGTAAAGCACGTGCACTATACTAGTTTTTTTAAAAACCTTTTGCATTGCTTTCTTACTTGTATAATTGTGTTGCTTGGGTCAACCCAATTTGGATGCGGAAAGCTTATATGAGATTGTGAAGCAAATTTTAGAATTTGGCTTTAGGTCTAATCCCAATTGTCTGACTGATCAACAATAGATACAGTATTTATAATTCAAAAAGTAAATATGAAGGAAGATATACAAAAGCATAAACGTAATTGAAAAGAGAAGGGAAAAAAATGGTGGCAGCTCTGCTTTATGCAGCCATAAATCTATTGCAGTTTCTTCTATACCGGAAACTCTATGTTCTGCACTGCTTGTATTGCCACTGACAGTAACGTTTTATTGTTTTTCTCTCTAGTTTAATTTATTGTGATAATCTTTGCACTTTTAACTTATTAGAAACTACTCATTCATTAACAATAATATTTTCTACTGGTGCAGACACTAGGAATCCAGCATGCCTTTTCTTCATTCATTTGGCTTTGCGGACCTATCACTGGATTGATAGTAAGATGCACACATTTGTAATTATTTATTGTAAATGACTCGTTTTCTTCTTTCTTGCTCTAATGAAGCTACACTCTCAATATTGTATGTCTTAAGATGGATTAATTCTTTCGAAGACTTGATGGTAGGAAGTCCTAGCTGAGCTTGTGAATGTGACTCAATTTCCTAGCTTTTGTTTGGTGTGGATACAAAAAGTTTTGACAAGTGGTGATATCTTGTTTATAATTCCATTTTGACTCCTTTTTACTGTTCTAACATGGCAGGCCATAGTCTACACCATGTACTGTATATCGTCGAGCCATTTTTCCCCCTATTTAACTTGTATATCTGTGTTTCCCACAAGCCAATGATCTATAAGCTCTGACAATTCCTTTCCATAAAGCTGATCAATCACATACACTTTTGCGCACCATATCCTGGTATCCATGGCTTCTTCCTCCAAATTTCATTCATGAATTTGACCCTGCTCTGGTACCGATTAGCCCTTTATTACCCAACATTGCACCTATAGCAGTTCATAGACTAATCAGGTGCAGATATCACGGAATTTACTCTAACGAGTTTGAATTATTTAGATTGCTCTTATTCAGAGAGGAAATAACTTTAAAACCTTTTGCTGTTCTTGGCGGTTTTGGTCAAAACTAGTTAAAACTTGATAGAGAGCAATAAGAAAATTTGTAAAGCCAGCTTTATGTGATTTCTGTATCTTTCTCTTGAAGGAGCATTGTGCGGAAGCCCCCTGTGCTTTCTCTCCACATGTCCTCAACTTCTTTTTCTCGAAGTTTTGATGACTTCCCTTAACTGTAATCATTTTTTCAGATCAAGGTTAGACTAGTCTGTTCATTCTTGCCTTTTCATACCTATTGTTAAATTTGAGCAGAGGGAGGTATCACTTGAAAATGACCAGCGTAGAATGGTGATTCAATAATTTAAACTTAAACTCAAAAATTCCTCTAGTCAGTGTCTCCTTTTTCTGCTCCACAAGATGAAATAACTGTACAAAAATGTTTCAAGTGTACCTTTTAATTGACGTGTTGTCCTTCAGCTTTTGACTTACATTAACTAATTCTATAAGATTGATATTCTAGGAAATTATACCTAAAGTTTTATGTTGTGAGATGACTGTCGAAAGTTGGTTGTGATAAATAAGATAACTCAATTATTTGCTTAAATTTTCAAACAGATAACAGTTTCTTTTTTTCTGTTGATGCAATCCAACTGAGTTTTCAGAAATGATATTTGAGGCTTTGTTCTATAACAATGGGCTATTTCACTTCGTCACTAATTCCTAAGAAATAAAATTTCTGAAAGCTGAATTGAGTCTCACAACAATAAAAAGATTTTGTTATCTGTTCAAAATATATTTGAGGCTTTGGCTTATATCCAACAGGTTATTTCACTTTGACATTAACTTTTAACAAACATGTAAATTCCTGTTTAGAAACTTCAGCTGCTCTTTCAAAACTTAGACTGTGTTGATAGACGATCAACATTGCATGGAAATCAATCAATACCTAACAGAAGCCTTCAACTGACCATGTACCTAATTGAAGTTTTTTTTTTGTACCCAGGTTCAACCTTGTGTTGGTATTTGGAGCGATAAATGTCGTTTAAAACTAGGAAGGAGACGGCCATTTATTTTGGCAGGATGCGTTATGATTTCTTTTGCTGTGAGTGTGGTATTTCGATATTGGAGTTTCCTCTACTTGTTGCATCCTGACTTTGTGCTGATTGATCTGTTGTATTTGTAATTTAGGTCACATTAATCGGTTTTTCTGCTGACGTTGGATACATTTTAGGAGATACCAATGAAGATTGCAAGTAGTTTCATTCACCCTCTATTCTTTCTTCAATTAAAAGGCTTACATGTTATCAAAAATTTGCAATATGAACAGGATTTATAAAGGTCCCAGATTGCGAGCTACCATTATTTTTGTTATTGGATTTTGGATGCTGGATCTTGCTAACAATACAGTGCAAGTAAGCTTTTCAAAGTTGATGCCACCTGTTTCGGTTATCCATGTTACCTATATGTTGAGTCACCATTTTATTTTTATGGTTATATATTTTATCATCAATACTTTTTACAGCCTTTTGGTATGTTTTCATTCTAGGGTCCAGCTCGAGCTCTTCTGGCTGATCTCTCAGGTAAGTTTGTTTCCATTTCATCTTAACGGAGGCGGTCAACAATAATTTCAGAATCATGAGTCATCTTTAAGAAATGGGGTCAATTACACTAGACCCCCCCAAAAACTTTCAGCATTTTGTAGTAAACCCCCAAAAACTTTCAAAATCGCACTAAACCCTCAATAGCTTTTGCAGAAAACCCCCAAAACCTTTTGGGTCCCCCAATAACTTTCAAAATGCCTTTTACGTTGTTTTTTTGTTCTAATTTAATGGGGTCATCTGCAAAATGCAGAAACTTATTGGGGGTTTTCTGCAAAATGCAAAAGTTAGTGAGGGTTTATTGCGATTTTGAAAGTTATTGGGCGTTTACTGCAAACCGTGAAAGTTCTTGGGGGTTTAGTGTAATTTACCCTAAGAAATCTATCTGCATTTAAGTGTGAGAATTAAATTAGTCCTGATGTCTAATGTTTTCTGATAGGCCCTGATCAGTGTAATTCTGCAAATGCAATATTTTGCTCGTGGATGGCTGTTGGAAATATCCTAGGATATTCTGCTGGTGCTAGTGGTCAGTGGACTAGGTATGCTGGAGCCAAAATCAGTTTAGGCACTACCTTTTTGTTTTGCTATGGACTCAATGGAGCATTCTTTTGTCCCTTGTGAATTAGAGTTTTCTCTCAGGATGGAAAAAAAATAGGTCTTGCAATTTAGCTAACACTTGAACTCGAAGTCAGGATGCAACAAGTAGAGGAAGCTCCAATATCGTGTTGAATTAGAGTATTTCTAACATCAACTTGTTGCATCCTGCCAAAAAAATTGGTCTTGCAATTTAGCTAACACTTGAACTCGGAAAAAAAAGAGCTATTATCATGGGGTTAGAAATTAAAATGAAACTAATATAGGAACTTGGTGGAAAGCACATTAAGCTAAACCTGATAGTATCGTTTCCCATGTATTAAGTTGGCTGACTATGAATGCGTCTATACCCAAGTTAGTGAGGACATAGAAATATTGAGCTGCCTGTATACACATCTGTATCGATTGGTATTTGTTCTATCATCCCAACTAGTGGGCTTACTGCTCAATTTTGTTGGCAGGTGGTTCCCTTTTCTGAAAACTAAAGCTTGCTGTGAAGCGTGTGCTAATTTGAAAGCAGCATTTCTAGTTGCTGTGGTGAGTTCTTGCTTTACGAAATGAAGATAGGATTGTATTACAGAGTATTAGACTGCATCTTTAGTTATATTCATAACTGACCATGAACTAGTTTACTAAACTTAAGACATCGCGGTACAAAAAACAAACACACACACAAAAGCCCCAAAAAAGAGGGGAAATTTTTTTAACTGTTTGCTTTGACAAATGTACCAGTACATAGGGGTGGCAACGAACCAAATATTTTACAAATACTTCGTATTTATTCGTTTAAGTGTTCAGTCATATTCGATTCGATAGTTCATTTAACAATAAACTAATAGTTTTAATATTTGGTCCATAAACGAATAGAATTTAATCATAGGTATATTCAATTTGTTTGTTTAATAAACTATTCGATAAAACTTTGTTTACTTATGACTTGTATTAATTACACACGTGATGTTATGTTTTGACCCACCTACATTTTTATTTTAGTTATATACTAAGTTTGAGAGGCTTAACAAGTCCCAAATTCATTTTTTACCCAAATATTCACATTTAAAATTTAGCCATCATAGATATGAAGGAATGATTTTCAATTATGAATTTAAATGTTATCTAAAATATCAAATTCTTATAACAATGAAAATACTGCTTTAATCAAATAAAAGTATCTACTTAATTAAATTGTTTAATATTCATAAAACATAAATTATTAATCAAACAAATATACTTCAATATTCCATAAGTATTTGTGAATATTCGCAAATGTTGGTATTCGGATTCAATTGAAGAAAATTAGAGAACGGTATTCAATTCAAAAATTTAAACGAATACAAATACAAATATCTCGTATAAGATTCATATTGGTTCACTTCCAGCCCTAGCAGTACCCATGTTGAACAGCTTCCTCTTCCGGGCTTGTGATTGACTGACAAGCATGTTCTTGTCAGTTCTATTGTCTGAAAACAACACAGACAAGTTACAATACAATCATATTTATCACCTTTATCTAATGTAATACCGAATCAGCATTTTGTGCATGAAAAGCTCCTTCAATATTGGAGATCATTTCCTGATTAACATATTGTTTCAGTAATTATTTATCATGACCAAATACCAAGCCTCGTTTATATGAAAGACCAGTTAACTTGTAATGTTATCTTTCTTCAAAGAATTATAGAGCTCCTCAAAGAAAAGAAGAAGAATGTTTATTGAAATGGAAAATTACATTAATCTCTCATAAACACTTAACCTTGTCAACCTTAACAAGGAACCGGAGATTGAACTGGCAAAGTAGGTTCACTACAGTACTCCTCACGGTGAGGCTTCCTTGATTTGCTAACAATCTGCAAAACTGTTAGCATCCCTGTAGATATGAGTAGTAAGTACCTCATCAAGGTTCTTAATTCAAACTTTAATCTCTTCATGCAAACAGACCTGTTAATGCTGTGTGTTCTGACATATTAGTTTAATTCTGCAAATGCAATATTTTGCTCGTGGATGGCTGTTGGAAATATCCTAGGATATTCTGCTGGTGCTAGTGGTCAGTGGACTAGGTATGCTGGAGCCAAAATCAGTTTAGGCACTACCTTTTGTTTTGCTATGGACTCAATGGAGCATTCTTTTGTCCCTTGTGAATTAGAGTTTTCTCTCAGGATGGAAAAAAAATAGGTCTTGCAATTTAGCTAACACTTGAACTCGAAGTCAGGATGCAACAAGTAGAGGAAGCTCCAATATCGTGTTGAATTAGAGTATTTCTAACATCAACTTGTTGCATCCTGCCAAAAAAATTGGTCTTGCAATTTAGCTAACACTTGAACTCGGAAAAAAAAGAGCTATTATCATGGGGTTAGAAATTAAAATGAAACTAATATAGGAACTTGGTGGAAAGCACATTAAGCTAAACCTGATAGTATCGTTTCCCATGTATTAAGTTGGCTGACTATGAATGCGTCTATACCCAAGTTAGTGAGGACATAGAAATATTGAGCTGCCTGTATACACATCTGTATCGATTGGTATTTGTTCTATCATCCCAACTAGTGGGCTTACTGCTCAATTTTGTTGGCAGGTGGTTCCCTTTTCTGAAAACTAAAGCTTGCTGTGAAGCGTGTGCTAATTTGAAAGCAGCATTTCTAGTTGCTGTGGTGAGTTCTTGCTTTACGAAATGAAGATAGGATTGTATTACAGAGTATTAGACTGCATCTTTAGTTATATTCATAACTGACCATGAACTAGTTTACTAAACTTAAGACATCGCGGTACAAAAAACAAACACACACACAAAAGCCCCAAAAAGAGGGAAATTTTTTAACTGTTTGCTTTGACAAATGTACCAGTACATAGGGTGGCAGCGAACCAAATATTTTACAAATACTTCAGATTTATTCGCTTAAGTGTTCAGTCATATTCGATTCGATAGTTCATTTAACAATAAACGAATAGTTTTAATATTTGGTCCATAAACGAATAGAATTTAATCATAGGTATATTCAATTTGTTTGTTTAATAAACTATTCGATAAAACTTTGTTTACTTATGACTTGTATTAATTACACACGTGATGTTATGTTTTGACCCACCTACATTTTTATTTTAGTTATATACTAAGTTTGAGAGGCTTAACAAGTCCCAAATTCATTTTTTACCCAAATATTCACATTTAAAATTTAGCCATCATAGATATGAAGGAATGATTTTCAATTATGAATTTAAATGTTATCTAAAATATCAAATTCTTATAACAATGAAAATACTGCTTTAATCAAATAAAAGTATCTACTTAATTAAATTGTTTAATATTCATAAAACATAAATTATTAATCAAACAAATATACTTCAATATTCCATAAGTATTTGTGAATATTCGGCAAATGTTGGTATTCGGATTCAATTGAAGAAAATTAGAGAACGGTATTGAATTCAAAAATTTAAGCGAATACAAATACAAATATCTCGTATAAGATTCAGTATTTGGTTCACTTCCAGCCCTAGCAGTACCCATGTTGAACAGCTTCCTCTTCTGCGGGCTTGTGATTGACTGACAAGCATGTTCTTGTCAGTTCTATTGTCTCGTGAAAACAACACAGACAAGTTACAATACAATCATATTTATCACCTTTATCTAATGTAATACCGAATCAGCATTTTGTGCATGAAAAGCTCCTTCAATATTGGAGATCATTTCCTGATTAACATATTGTTTCAGTAATTATTTATCATGACCAAATACCAAGCCTCGTTTATATGAAAGACCAGTTAACTTGTAATGTTATCTTTCTTGAAAGAATTATAGAGCTCCTCAAAGAAAAGAAGAAGAATGTTTATTGAAATGGAAAATTACATTAATCTCTCATAAACACTTAACCTTGTCAACCTTAACAAGGAACCGGAGATTGAACTGGCAAAGTAGGTTCACTACAGTACTCCTCACGGTGAGGCTTCCTTGATTTGCTAACAATCTGCAAAACTGTTAGCATCCCTGTAGATATGAGTAGTAAGTACCTCATCAAGGTTCTTAATTCAAACTTTAATCTCTTCATGCAAACAGACCTGTTAATGCTGTGTGTTCTGACATATTAGTTTAATTCGTAATCAAAGACCATCATGATTTGGAATCTTCATGTAGTGGCAACAGTATTCATCCCACTGATGTCCATCACAGTATCTATGTCATTGATCCATCATAGCTTTAACACTATGGAGTAGAAACACTTATCTTTGATTTTTGTTACTTGCAAATTTACTGTAACCTATAAACGTTGGACCAACAGACATAAAGTTTTGTGCTCAAAGACATGATCAATCTCTAAAATATCTGCTACTTATATGGAAACATGTTGGATTTTAGGTATCATAGGTACATGCACATGGAAAAGCTTATTAGGAATTCTAACCGCAAAAACTTATACGTGCTTAAGGACTCATCAGCACCACATGATTTATGTCGAAATGCCCTTCTTAGTAGCTTGAAATTTGGTAGAAGTATTAGATTCTCTCAGTACTAGGTTCTGCAGAGAATACTGGGAATTATAAAAGACTGAAGGGATTTCCCTATTTCACCTTTTTAGGCTCATAGTGAGTGTGTTGATCTCCAACAGTATTATATGGTTGAAATGAACTGTCATTAGCCATCCAGTTATTGCTGAAGTTTTAGGCTTATCTCATAATAAGATCTCAATATATCATAGATAGGTCATTATATATTATACAAGGAACAGTTTTATTTTGTTTAACAAACTATTCGATAAAACTTTGTTTACTTATGACTTGTATTAATTACACCGTGATGTTATGTTTTGACCCACCTACATTTTTGTTTTAGTTATATACTAAGTTTGAGAGGCTTAACAAGTCCCAAATTCATTTTTTACCCAAATATTCACATTTAAAATTTAGCCATCATAGATATGAAGGAATGATTTTCAATTATGAATTTAAATGTTATCTAAAATATCAAATTCTTATAACAATGAAAATACTGCTTTAATCAAATAAAAGTATCTACTTAATTAAATTGTTTAATATTCATAAAACATAAATTATTAATCAAACAAATATACTTCAATATTCCATAAGTATTTGTGAATATTCGGCAAATGTTGGTATTCGGATTCGAATTCGAAGAAAATTAGAGAACGGTATTCGAATTCAAAAAATTTAAACGAATACAAATACAAATATCTCGGTATAAGATTCGTATTTGGTTCACTTCCAGCCCTAGCAGTACCCATGTTGAACAGCTTCCTCTTCTGCCGGGCTTGTGATTGACTGACAAGCATGTTCTTGTCAGTTCTATTGTCTCGTGAAAACAACACAGACAAGTTACAATACAATCATATTTATCACCTTTATCTAATGTAATACCGAATCAGCATTTTGTGCATGAAAAGCTCCTTCAATATTGGAGATCATTTCCTGATTAACATATTGTTTCAGTAATTATTTATCATGACCAAATACCAAGCCTCGTTTATATGAAAGACCAGTTAACTTGTAATGTTATCTTTCTTCGAAAGAATTATAGAGCTCCTCAAAGAAAAGAAGAAGAATGTTTATTGAAATGGAAAATTACATTAATCTCTCATAAACACTTAACCTTGTCAACCTTAACAAGGAACCGGAGATTGAACTGGCAAAGTAGGTTCACTACAGTACTCCTCACGGTGAGGCTTCCTTGATTTGCTAACAATCTGCAAAACTGTTAGCATCCCTGTAGATATGAGTAGTAAGTACCTCATCAAGGTTCTTAATTCAAACTTTAATCTCTTCATGCAAACAGACCTGTTAATGCTGTGTGTTCTGACATATTAGTTTAATTCGTAATCAAAGACCATCATGATTTGGAATCTTCATGTAGTGGCAACAGTATTCATCCCACTGATGTCCATCACAGTATCTATGTCATTGATCCATCATAGCTTTAACACTATGGAGTAGAAACACTTATCTTTGATTTTTGTTACTTGCAAATTTACTGTAACCTATAAACGTTGGACCAACAGACATAAAGTTTTGTGCTCAAAGACATGATCAATCTCTAAAATATCTGCTACTTATATGGAAACATGTTGGATTTTAGGTATCATAGGTACATGCACATGGAAAAGCTTATTAGAATTCTAACCTAAAAACTTATACGTGCTTAAGGACTCATCAGCACCACATGATTTATGTCGAAATGCCCTTCTTAGTAGCTTGAAATTTGGTAGAAGTATTAGATTCTCTCAGTACTAGGTTCTGCAGAGAATACTGGGAATTATAAAAGACTGAAGGGATTTCCCTATTTCACCTTTTTAGGCTCATAGTGAGTGTGTTGATCTCCAACAGTATTATATGGTTGAAATGAACTGTCATTAGCCATCCAGTTATTGCTGAAGTTTTTAGGCTTATCTCATAATAAGATCTCAATATATCATAGATAGGTCATTATATATTATACAAGGAACAGTTTTATTTTGTTTAACAATACTTCTGGTAAATGCTTGTGACTCATGCAGGCTTTCCTTATGTCATGTATGTCGGTGACACTATATTTTGCCAAAGAAGTTCCACTAGAAGCAAAGTCTGTGCAACACTTGTCTGATTCTGCACCCTTGCTGAAAGACTCTCAGCATCATAGCCATGGGTCGTCATGGACAACCCCTGGGAAACAAGAGAATGGTCATGACTCTGAATACGAAGTGGCTGCCAAAACTAATTCCAATGGTCATTCAAATTTTGACTTGAACAGTAAACACGATGAAGCTGATGCCATTAATGCTGGACCATCAGCTGTTCTCGTTAACCTCTTAACTAGCTTAAGGCATTTGCCACCTGGCATGCACTCGGTGCTTCTAGTGATGGCTCTTACTTGGGTATGTAACTCAAATTAATTTCCAACATGACTTGCAATTTATCCTTATATTTGTTACTGTGCAACACCCTTTCACTGATTTGCATGCCGTTCTTATGTCCGTTAATTTCTACATATTTTCTATACCTTTCATGGGTAGATATATGAGCGAAGATTCCTCTTAACGGCTATAGTCCTCTATCATAGTTGTTTATCATATCCTCCAATTGTTTATTACTTAAACATTGATAACTTTCTTGAATGCAGACATCATGGTTTCCCTTCTTCCTCTTTGACACTGATTGGATGGGACGAGAAGTGTATCATGGGGATCCAAACGGGAACACAGATGAAATTTACATGTATCAAAACGGTGTCAGAGAAGGTGCATTTGGTTTGCTTTTGAATTCAGTAAGAACTCAGACAGTCATCTTACATATGCTTTGGCTTCGATCTTCCCTCATAAACAAAATAAGCTTGGTACTCTTTTCAGGTCGTTCTAGGGATTAGCTCTTTTCTTATCGATCCAATGTGCCGGAAAATGGGTTCAAAAATAGTATGGGCAATGAGCAATTTTATTGTGTTTATTTGCATGGCAGCAACAACAATTATAAGTTTTGTGTCCCTCAATGATTACTCCAATGGAATTCAGCATGTGCTTGGAGCTAACAACTCAATAAAGATAGCAACCTTGGTTATTTTTTCTCTTCTTGGATTTCCTTTGGCAGTAAGCACTGATTCTCATAATACGTTACTTTTTGTTCTTTCCTACTTATTATTCAATACAATCATCACCTTACTTCCCACTTGTTGCAGATTACATACAGCGTCCCATTTTCTGTGACTGCAGAGTTGACTGCTGGTACAGGAGGTGGACAAGGTTTGTTTCATATGGATCTTCCTTGATATCTCTTTTTAGCTTTTATCTTGAGCATTCATGGATTTTCATTTTTGCAGGATTGGCTACTGGGGTCTTAAATCTGGCAATTGTCATACCTCAGGTTTGTTGATGACTTCTATTACGTAGTGTAAGCCATGTCATTTGAATCGAAAACTAATAAGATAATATCAGCATGAAGCCCAATATATTTCTTCAATATGTACTGTATGCAATGTATCTTTGTTTGTGCTTTCAACAATGCATAAGCTGATGGTTTATTACAAGTTTGGTATTCTTTGTGCTGACCACTCTCAAGGAATAAGCTAGTCGATAGGCAAATGACTTCATTGCAAGTTTTCCTAAAGTATTATCAAGGTTGTCAATTTTGATATTGGCATTAGCTATCATAGTGGACTTGAATGATTTTCCAAGTGTGCATTATTGCGTAATGAAGCCTAAATTTGCTTGTTTTCTTGAGAAACAACAATCTAGTCATGCTAGATGTTCATTCTGGCACTTTCTGTGTAGGTCTCTTTCATGGATATTTCATTTTTATTTTCTCAAGGATATGCTTCTTCCATGTTGTTCATACTTTTCAATTAGCATAATAAAGACAGAGGAACATAATATTGATTACTAGTTCCAATTGTAGAACTTGAAATTACAAAATTGTCTTTTCTAAGGAAGGAACATCTCAAAAATATCACAAGATCCACAATCAATTAAGACAGAAACTGGTTGTCTTCTCAAGTTATGAAGTAGGCATGCAAAATATGACTGTATAGTTTGTGTAGGATGTCTGTGCTTCATTTCTTGAACCTCTCTTATTTTGTTGCACCTTTCCTAGCTTCACCAAATTCCTTTTAATTGAAATGTGAGCCATTTTTTGCTCAAAAGTCAAAAGTATTTGGTGAAATGGAGATAATTTAAGATCTTGTAGTTATTTTGATTAGTTCTACTGATTTAGAAAAGGTGAGCTTCAAATCCAGTTTGAAATTGAGGTTTCCCTCATTCCTAATGGAGACAAAACTCTGAAATGCTTGTTTAAAAAAAAACCTTTATTTTTTGGTTACATATATTTAACTTTTACTACATCCTGAGTGGGTACTCTTTCTTGTTTTTGTATATTTGGCTTCTAATATGTGCAGTTATCTTGCAGATGATTGTTTCTCTCGGTGCAGGCCCCTGGGACGCTCTTTTTGGAGGAGGAAACATCCCTGCATTTTTCCTAGCCGCGGCCTTTTCCTTAGCAGGTGGAATTATTGCAATCCTAAAGCTACCAAAACTTTCCAATTCCTATACCTCCAGTGGGTTCCATGGATTTGGTTGAATTGGCTTATTTATCATCTATCAGTAATCTTCGTTCCCTTTTTTGATCCTCCTTTTCTTCTGCTTCATTCACTTTCATTCATATCAATTCTTGTTCCCTGCTTTTCTCATTAATTCCATTTTCAGTTTAAGATGATTTATATAGGTAAATACATGTATTCTTAATACTGTAAAATTTTACATGAGAAAATATAGAGGTTTGTGTATTAGCAGATTGACCATAACTTGCATATATATTTTTTGGTTCATGTAACATAGTTGATAGTTATTTTCTCGTAACCTCAGAAATGATTCGTTTATGTAACATTTGAGCTTTTCGTCTCTTTACTGATTTCGTGTTAATGATTGTGTGATTGTTCATTTGCATTTGAAAGGTTGGTAATTTTAGTTAAGTAAGTTGGAAGAATCTCCCTATTTCTTCATGGCTAATCATGTTTAGATGGTTGTCTCCCTGCAGTATTGTTGTTTTGGACTTACTACCCCTCTTGTTTTACTGTTGCAGGTAGACCCCTAAGTGAATTGTTTTGACTCCTTTACCCGGAAAGGAAGAGAAAATTGTTTTTGACAAATAGACCCTCCGAGGGTAAAAGATTCAAATAAATTTCACTCCATGGGTCTATCACTCTATTTGCAACAACAAAGCTAGAGAGTAGCAAATGCAGAATAGCGGTACTACGGGGGTCCTATCCGCAATTAACCCTATCAAATATTACATTTGGCATCACTCAAGATTTCATGCCTGAAGCGTAAGCCCAGGTCCTCGAACCATATGAAAAAGCTCGTTATAACCATTCCATATATATCATTGAGGTTCATGAGCTTCCACTATTCCCCACCAGCAATCAACATGACGCCATCGACATTGGCAGATTTCAAAACCCTCAATGGTTCTAAAAGACCATTTGGGATCGACTGGTTCACAGTTCATATTAATCATGCCAAGCTATCATCAAATTAATATTAAGATAAAAATCTACGTTAATGGCTTACACTGAGTCCGAAGTTGATTTGTTGACAAGATCTTTAGTATGCAGCGCACAGGTAGCATTACATACATATGGCGTTCCTGTATAATCTCGATTTGGTATATCGTTGGAGGTTTGGCGATCACCCGAAACCCTAATAATGAAGCGAATATCCAACGATTTCAAGTAAGACGCCGACAAAAATAAGAAAAAGGAAAATGTTAAGCTAGACTACTGTTAATAGCATGCAGAACATGGATACATTGATACAAAGAAAATTTTGGATTTTCAAATTGAAAACTTGTATCCTTGGATGTGGTGTATCACATATGGACTACCTAGAAACTATAGCTCCCATGATTTTGACTTGTATTAAATTATGTTTGAAGGTGTAAATGGTTAAACAACTTTACGAAAATTGCGAAATATTGATTTTGACAAATTTTATTTCTAGATAGTAATGGTATAAATTTTCAATTTTGACATCCAAAATTTTGGATACTATTAACAGCACGGCTATAGCTCAAAAGAAGGGTAAAAAAATGAATTCACAAAGGGGTAATTGCGTATTAGTCCCTTAATCATTTTAATGTTAAAAAAGTCCCTCAAATCACAGGATTTGCCAAAAGTCCCTAAAATCTTTATTTTATTGCCAATTTGTCCCTCTGTTAGGGATTCTACTAAATTCTCTAGCTACAATTGGGTGAGGCCTTAACCCAACATGTAAAATTACCCAAGTGTTAATTACATATTAGTCCCTTAAATCATCTTTAATCACCAAAAGTCCCTCAAATCTTAGAATTTGGGAAAAGTCCCTTAAATCTTTATTTTTATTGTCACTTTGTCCCTCTATTAGAGATTCTATTAAATTCTCTAACTTCAATTGGGTTAAGTCTTAACCCAACATGTGAAATTACCTAAGTGCCCCAAAAAATACTTCTTTTTAGTTATGAAGAGGAATAGAGTAGAGGTTCTAGAGGGAAATCTAACCATTGGAACAACTCTGGTTTGAGTTTTGGGGAATCTCTGATTGTTGAAGAAGAAGGACTTGGTGGATTTGGGTTGTGGGTTGTGGGTGTAAAACCATTATGAAACAGGTACGTTGGTGCGATTTTAAATTGTAGTATTAAATATGGGTGGGGGTATTAACGGGAAATCCACCCATTTTCGCTTGAGTTAACAGAATTTCACCCCCTAATTATTAGCTTCACATAACCAGAGGGGCAAATTGGCAATAAAAATAAAGATTAGAGAGACTTTTTGGTAAACACTGAGATTTGAGGGGCTTGGGCGACTAAAGATGATTTAAGGGACTACTATGCAATTACCCCATTCACAAAATACTAAAATAAATTTTAGAGAAAAATCAGCAAGATCGCTTCTTTTACGCAAAATAGTGATTGATGTGCAATGAACACGAAAACTAATCAGCCCCAGTGCAATTTTTTGTGCAAAATAAAAAGAAAGAGATGTAAAGAGTGCCTGATCAGCGCCAATGGCATCGATAACGGCATCGGCGACGGAGCTCTTTTTTCTGTACGTCCACTTAAACAGCCATCCACAAGCGGCCGCCACTTGCGAACCACTGAGAACAGTGGCGGAGGAAGCGGGGCCCACTCAAGATGGGAGTGGGCCATTGCTGAGAGAAAAAGGGCATGGTTAAGTTGATTGGAAGTGGGCCCGGTTCTTTTTCTATTGAACTCCAGAAATTATGACCCGATTGAGTGTTATTTTACTTTTGCACTTTCGCTTTAAAATATTTTTAACATTTCTAATGTTTGTTTTATGGCATTTGATAACCATTGCCCCTCGGGCGCCGGT
Source organism: Asparagus setaceus (assembly GCA_012295165.1). Classification (NCBI taxonomy): domain Eukaryota; kingdom Viridiplantae; phylum Streptophyta; class Magnoliopsida; order Asparagales; family Asparagaceae; genus Asparagus; species Asparagus setaceus. Next base: position 53,464,258 of record CM022702.1, on the reverse strand, counting down.
TTACTATCCTGAGAAGCGTGAATCTCAGCAACAGCTATTATTGTTGACATGTGTGTCGGATTTAGCGAATTACGATAAATAAAGCAAATAAGTTACTACATTTTTTTGGTTTGTAATAGGGCAATCTTTTACTAGGGTAAACATTAAAGCAAAACCAAATGACCTCAAAACTTACAAGAGTTTGCCACATAAGATTCCTTCTTCACAAATTATTTTGACACGTGGATGTTGATCTTAGCAGTCCAATGTTTTAAAAAAATCCGAATTTTGTTATTAGCCGTTCAAATTTTCGAAAATCAAATCATATCTAAAACAAATCTTTTCATAATAACCAAAACCAAAATATTTTAGAAATCTCGGATATTTACTTTATTTGGATTGGAAATTTTTTATAACAGGATATATTACTACCAAATATATCACTACCAAATATCTTTTCATAATAAACAAAACCGAATTAAATCGAAAATCTTGGATTTGTAGTAAATTTCGAAAATATTTACCGTGATTATTATAACCGAAATATATTACTACCAAATAAAGTTTGTACCAAGAATAGCCAATTTTCTCCATCACCTCCATTTTAGGTTTTGAATTGAAAAACGAAATTATATTCATTTAGAAATCTATACCAATATATTTTCATTTGTAATATTTTATGTTTTTGAAAAGCTTTTTTTATATTATTTGTTGTTATACTATCGATTAATTTTTTGATGCTATAAGTACGCGATCTACGTTTTCAAAGAGGGAGCCTGCAACAGATAGATCAAACGAGGTAATTACTTAACTTTTGGTGAACTATTTTCGAATTTTTACATTTTTTGTATATATTTTAGTTGTTTTTTTGGGTTTTACATTTATTTGTATATTAATATTTGTTATATTTTTGGTTATTTACAATTTTTATAACAATTGTTTTAAATTTTGAAATTTAATGTAATTTCATTTATTTTTGATTTAGTTCAGTCATCAACTCCAATCAAATTATTCTTTTGGATCTATAATCGAAATTGAATAGACAGTGAAAAATACATCTAGTAAATAATTTTTATTTGCTGAAAAATATTTAGTTTATTTCAATTTCTCTAAAAGATATTTATGCTGGATTTTTTTAAAATTGTTATATTTTCGGATTTTATAATTTTTAATATTAATTGTTGTTATATTTTTTAATATTTAAATTTTTAATATATATTTAGTATATTTTTTGAATATTAATTTGATATATTTTTTGAATTTTCTATATTTTTATTTTTAAATAGTTATAAAATTTTATTTTTATTCGTGGTTTTATAATTTTAAAATTTATGGTATTAATTTGAATTTATAATTTTTTATTTTTAAATAATTCCTACAATTTCTTTTTTGAATTTAAAATTTTAATTGGAATTTGGTATTTTTAAATAGTTATGAAAATTAATTTTATAACAAATTTATAAAAATATTTTTATTTATGGTTTTTAATTTCGAAATTTGTCGTATTAATTTGAATTTAGTATTTTTAAATAGTTATAAAATTTTATTTTTATTCGTGGTTTTATAATTTTAAAATTTATGGTATTAATTTGAATTTATAATTTTTTATTTTTAAATAATTCTGAAATTTTCTTTTTTGAATTTAAAATTTTAATTGGAATTTGGTATTTTTAGATAATGGCAAAATTCATTTTATACCAAATTTTACACTAATTATGAAACTTAAAAAATACCAAAATTTGAAAAATTTCAAATTACCATATATAAGCTTCCAAATTAATGTATAATAGATTCCTAATTTAAGTAAATTAATGGAAAAATAACTAACTTTAATTAAATTTCCAAATTTAGATAAAATTCCCATTTTGAAATTATTTTGAATTTAATAGCATATTTGAAAAATTAAAATTTGAAGTTATTTTAAAGTAGTAATTATGAGATTAATAAATGCCTAAATTAATTTTAATTTTCTATTTTTATTTTTAAACAGTTCTAAAATTTATTTTTTGAAATTATTTAGTTTTTGAATTCCAAATTTTAATTTGAATTTAGTATTTTTAGATAGTTGTGAAAATTTATTTTTATATCAATTTTAATACAAATTATGAAATTAAAATTACCAAAATTTGAAAAATTTCAAATTACCATATGTATGTTACCAAATTTATGTATAATAGATTCCTAATTTAATAAAACTAATGTAAAATATCTAACTTCAATTAAATTACAAAATTTAGATCACCTACCACAAGTTCACCTATATAAACCCCTAGCCTTAAGTTGAAACTATCCCAAGCCGAGAAAGAATAAAAAAGAGTGGAAAGCTTGTGGATCCTCAGTATCAAGAAAGAGTAAGGAGAGTAGGGGTGTGCAAACTGTGGTCGGTTCGGTTTTGATCAAATTTTGAACAACCGAACCGAGCGCCCATTAGTCAAAACCGAACGAGCTGTCAGTGGAGAGGCGGTTTGTTTGATTCTAATCAAGACATCAAGCAAATAATCAACGAAAAGTTCACTAAATTGGAAGAAGCATGAAAATGTTACTAAATTGTGTTTTAATTGGCCTAACCTAGCAAACATAAAATATGATCAACCATCAAGAAAGCCTACACATAATAAGTAACACAAGATAAAAACTATCAATCATCAAGAAAACTTACTGTGTAAATTGAGGAGATTCTCATTTGTTATCTTCTCAAGAGATTAAATAGAAAATAGAGATTGTAGAGGAATCTTAGATTAGAGAATTTACTTGGCTAGGCCTTTGGCTTCAGTAGTGAAACATTGTACACAACAATAGTTCATAACCAAAGAAAAAATCATGGATCAACAAAAGAAATAATGATAAAATAAATAACAAACTGAAGAAGAATAAAAGATAAAAGAGTAACATACAAATCAAGAATCCTAATTTTTGAGATACTTGGCAAAATAACCTTTAAATTAAAAATAAAAAAACTCATCCCAAGATTTACTAAATTGAATTGAAATTATAGCTAAAAGACCTATGTTAACATCATAACACATATCAACCAAATAGTCAATGAAAAGTTTGGATTTTTCCCTTTGAAAGCATAGAATCAAAATTAGGGTTTTAATTCATACCTCCATGAGCTTGATATTTGACTTGTTCGAGGTTGGACGTAGACGGATGCGCGCCGAGGAGCGGAGGGTCGGGCGGGTGGTATGAGCTGGGAGGCCGGCGATGAGAACCGCAGATGAAGAGGCGTGAGTCACCACGAAAGAGGCGATGAGAAGGCGAGGGTGAGGAGTCGGTGATGAAGCGCAACCAAAGATGGGCAGGAGAGAATGAGAAGTCTAGGGTTTTGCCTCTTTATGAACCGTGGATCGGGTACGCTTAAAGTGGTTAAAGCTTTGAGTGTCGCGGTCGGTTAGGCGGTTCGGGTTGAAAAGTTTTCAACCGACTTCAATCGTGAAGCAAACCGATGATTTTGGTAGGTTGGTTGGTTTTCGGTTTGGACGAACCATGCTCATAAAGAGAGAGAGGGAATAAATAGTGAAGTGTTGTAAAAGAGTTTAGCAGTAATTTGTAGTAAAGAGAGTATTTGTACTTGAGAGTTTAGTAGAAGAATTATTTTGAATTTAATAGCATTTTTAAAAAATTGAATTTCGAAATTATTTTAAATTAGTAATTATGAGATTAATAATTGCCTAAATTTATTTAAATTTCTATTTTTATTTTTAAATAGTTCTAAAATTTTATTTTTATTCTTGGTTTTTAATTTTGAAATTTGAGCTATTAATTTGAATTTATAGTTTTCTAATTTTTAAATAATTCTAAAATTTCTTTTTGAAATTATTTAGTTTTGAATTTCAAATTTTAATTGGAATTTTGTATTTTTAGATAGTTGCGAAATATAGTTTTATATCAAATTTATAAAAATATTATTTAATTGTGGTTTTAATTTCAAAATTTGTCGTATTAATTTGAATTTATAATTATTTTATTTTTAAATAATTAAAATTTTTCTTTTTGAAATTATTTAGACTTTAAATTTTTAATTTTTAATTGTATTTTGGTATTTTTAGATATTGGCAAAAATAATTTTATACCAAATTTAATACTAATTATGAAACTAAAAATACCAAAACTTGAAAAATTTCAAATTACCATATATAAGTTAACAAATTTGTGTATAATAGATTCCTAATTTAAGTAAATTAGTGGAAAAATATCAAACTTTAATTTTAAATTTTAAATTTAGATAATATTCCCATTTTTCAAATTATTTTGAATTTAATAGCATTTTTAAAAAATTGAATTTCGAAATTATTTTAAATTAGTAATTATGAGATTAATAAATGCCTAAATTAGTTTGAATTTTCCATTTTTAATTTTAAAATAGTTTTCAAATTTTATTTTTTGAAATTATTAATTTTGGAATTCCAAATTTTAATTTGAATTTTGTATTTTTAAATAGTTGTGAAAATTCATATTCATAATAAATTTTAATACTAATTATGAAATTAAAATTATCAAAATTTGAAACAATTTCAAATTACCATATATATGTTACCAAATTTATGTATAATAGATTCCTAATTTAATAAAATTAATGGGAAAATATCTAACTTTAATTAAATTGCCAAATTTAGATCATATTCACATTTTTCAAATTATTTCGAATTTAATAGCATTTTGAAATAACTTAATTTGGAAAATATTTTAAAATAGTAGTTATGGGATTAATAAATGCTTAAATTAATTTGAATTTTCTATTTTTAAAAATAGCTCTAAAATTTTATTTTTATTTGTGGTTTTAATTTCAAAATTTGTGGGATTAATTTGAATTTATATTTTTATTCATTTTAAATAATTCTGAAAAGTTCTTTTCTTTGAAATTATTTAGTTTTTGAATTTCAAATTTTATTGGAATTTTGTATTTTTAGATAGTTGCGAAATATAGTTTTACATCAAATTTATAAAAATATTATTTAATTGTGGTTTTAATTTCAAAATTTGTCGTATTAATTTGAATTTATAATTATTTTATTTTTAAATAATTCAAAATTTTTCTTTTTGAAATTATTTAGACTTTAAATTTTTAATTTTTAATTGTATTTTGGTATTTTTAGATATTGGCAAAAATAATTTTATACCAAATTTAATACTAATTATGAAACTAAAAATACCAAAATTTGAAAAATTTCAAATTACCATATATAAGTTAACAAATTTGTGTATAATAGATTCCTAATTTAAGTAAATTAGTGGAAAAATATCAAACTTTAATTTAATTTTTAAATTTAGATCATATTCCCATTTTTCAAATTATTTTAAATTTAATAGCATTTTTAAAAAATTGAATTTCGAAATTATTTTAAATTAGTAATTATGAGATTAATAAATGCAAAAATTAATTTGAAATTTCCATTTTTAATTTTAAAATAGTTTTCAAATTTTATTTTTTGAAATTATTAATTTTGGAATTCCAAATTTTAATTTGAATTTTGTATTTTTAAATAGTTGTGAAAATTCATATTCATAATAAATTTTAATACTAATTATGAAATTAAAATTATCAAAATTTGAAACAATTTCAAATTACCATATATATGTTACCAAATTTATGTATAATAGATTCCTAATTTAATAAAATTAATGGGAAAATATCTAACTTTAATTAAATTGCCAAATTTAGATCATATTCACATTTTTCAAATTATTTCGAATTTAATAGCATTTTGAAATAACTTAATTTGGAAAATATTTTAAAATAGTAGTTATGGGATTAATAAATGCTTAAATTAATTTGAATTTTCTATTTTTAAAAATAGCTCTAAAATTTTATTTTTATTTGTGGTTTTAATTTCAAAATTTGTGGGATTAATTTGAATTTATATTTTTATTCATTTTAAATAATTCTGAAAAGTTCTTTTCTTTGAAATTATTTAGTTTTTGAATTTTCAAATTTTATTGGAATTTTGTATTTTTAGATAGTTGTGAAAATTAATTTTATACCAAATTTATAAAAATATTTTTTATTTGTAGTTTTTAATTTCGAAATTTGTGTTATTAATTTGAATTTATAGTTTTTATTTTTAAATAAATCTATTTTTAAAATTATTTACTTTTAAATTTCAAATTTTCAATTACAATTTGGTATTTTTAGATAGTGGCAAAAATTCAATTAATCCAAATTTAAAACTAATTATTAATTTTTAAAAATCTATTTTTTATTTTTAAATAATTCTGAAAAGTTCTTTTCTTTGAAATTATTTAGTTTTTGAATTTCAAATTTTAATTTGAATTTTGTATTTTTAGATAGTTGTGAAAATTCATTTTATACCAAAGTTTAATACTAATTATGAAATTAAAATTACCAAAATTTGAAACAATATCAAATTTCCATATTTATGTTACCAAATTTATGTATAATAGATTTCTAATTTAAGAAAATTAAAGAAAAATATCTAACTTTAATTAAATTGATAACTTTAGATCAAACTGGCATTTTCATATTATTTTGAATTTAATAACATTTTTGAAATAAGTTAATATTGGAAAATATTTTAAAATAGTAATTACGAAATTAATAAATGCTTAAATTAATTTGAATTTTCTATTTTTTATTTTTAAATAGTTCTAAAAGTTTATTTTAAACTAAATTTTTAATTTCAAAATTTATGGTATTAATTAGAGTTTATATGTTTTTATTTTTAAATAATTCATAAATATTTTTGAAATTTTTGGTTTTGAATTTTCAAATTTTAATTAGAGTTTTGTATTTTTAAATAGTTGCGAAAATTCATTTTATAGCAAATTTATAAAAATTATTTTTATTCATAGTTTTTAATTTTGAAATTTGTCGTATTAACTTGAATTTATAGTTTTTGTTTTTAAATAATTCTGTATTTTTATTTTTTTAATTATTAATTTTTAAATTTCAATTTTAATTGCAATTTTGTATTTTTAGATAGTGGCAAAATTTCATTTTATACCAAATTTAATGCTAATTATGAAACTAAAAAATACCTAAATTTGAACATAGTTCAAATTACCATATATATGTTACCAAATTAATGTACAATCGATTCTTAATTTAAGTACATTAATGGAAAAATATAAAACTTTAATTAAATTTCTAAATTTAGATCATATTCCAAATTTTCAAATTATTTTGAATTTAATAGCATTTTTAAATAATTTAATTTTGAAATTATTTTAAAGTGATAATTATGAGATTAATAATTGCCTAAATTAATTTGAATTTTCTATTTTTTATTTTTAAATAGTTCTTAAAATTTTATTTTTATTCGTGGTTTTAATTTCTAAATTTATGCTATTAATTTGAATTTATAGTTTTTATTTTTAAAAATTCTGAAAATTAAAAATTAACTTTTGTTTTTAGTTTTCTATTTTATGAAATTAGTTTGTTCTGGCTTTTCAAATTTAAGTTTAAATTTTGAATTTTTATGATAGTTATGAAAATTTATTTTTTACCAAATTTAATATCGTTTAAATGCAAAATATCATGATTTTCCTTATTTTCAAAATTTCTTGAATTCCAAATAAAAGGTATTCAGAATAACCAGAGTAGATTACTTAAATTAACTTATTTAATATATAATTAAAACACTAAAATTATATTATTATCCATTTACTAATTTGCTAAAAATTTTATGTTACATTAATAATTTTTGAAATTTTTGTAGAATCTATATATATGATTATTTGTTAGACAGCAACATGATCTATATATATAAAGGTTAAAATTTATTTTTATTATTTATTTATAAAGCATTGTATTTTCAATAATGAAAAATATGATTAAAATTTAGTTATTATTGAAGTAAAACAATATAATTAATATTTTTAAAATTAACTAATGAATATATTAATATTTAAAATAAACTTTGTATTTAATGTTTATTATCTTCATAATGATTTGATTATTTAATATAATATTATGAAGATAAAATAATATTATTATTATTTATAAATTGATTTAATTATTATTTTATGAAACGGTAATTTACAGGTTTTAAAATTAACTATTTTTATGGATTTATTATGTATTAAGTTATTTAAAATATTATTATGAAATTGAAACTAACTATTTAGTTACTGATTTATTATATTACTATTTATTTGCTTATTTAATGTATTATTATAAAATTAAATTTAGGAATTTTAAATTTAGCTATTTATTTACTAATTTCTTATAATAATATTTATTTAATTGTTTTAACTAATTATATAAAATATATGTTGTTCAGATTTTATAGAAAATAATTACATATAATAAGACAGATAATTATGGTAAAATTAAGTCAATAGTTATTTTATATTTTCTAATTGTTACAATTAGTATTTAAACCATATTTCAAAAATTATTTTTACATTAAAAAACTATATTAAATGAAACCTGTAATAATTGAAAACTATTTTGAATTTTATGTTTTTATTTTTAAATAGTTCTAAAATTTATTTTTATACGTTGTTTTTAAATTTCAAATTTTGTGGTATTATTTTGAATTTTTGATTTTTTAAATAATTCTGAAAATTTCTTTTTTAAAATTATTTAGTCTTGGAATTTCAAATTTTAATTTGAATTTTGTTATTTTAGATAGTTGTGAAAGTTTTTTATACCAAATTTACTACTAATTATAAAGTAAAATATACAAAAATTTGAAAAATTTCAAATTATCATATAGATGTTACCAAATTTTTATATAATAGATTTATTATTTGAGTAAATTATTGGAAAAATATTTGACTTTAATTAAATTGCCAAATTTAGATCGTATTCCCATTTTTCAACTTATTTCAAATTTAATAGAATTTCTGAAATAAATAAATTTCGAAATTATTTAAAATTCGTAATTACCAGATTAATGAATACCTAAATTAATTTTGAACTATTTTCTATTTTTATTTTTAAATACTTCTAAAAATTAATTTTTATTCTTGGTCTTTTATTTTTGAAATTATTTAGATGTGGAATATCAAATTTGAATTTGAATTTTTATTTTTTAAAGATAGTTATAAAAATTATTTTTATATCAAATTTAATACTAAATTATAAGTATAAGTTACTTAAATTATGTTTATTTTTATATGCAAATATCATGATTTTCTTGATTTTCAAAATTTCTTGAATTTCAAATGCAAGGTATTGTGAATAATCAATGTAGGTTACTTAAGTTTCCATATTTAATTTGTAATTATTTAACTGAAATTATATTATTATTTTTTACTAATTTGCTAAAATTTTTCTATTACAGTAATATTTTTAAATATTTTTGTAGAATTTATGTATCAGATTATTTGTTAGTTGGCAACATGATCGTATACATAAAGGTTAAAATTTTTATTTGTCTTTAAAGCATAATATTTTCTATAATGAAAAATATGATTAAAAATTAATTAATATTTAGTAAAACAATATAATTAATTTTTAAATAATTAACTAATTAATATATTAATTTTCCAAATTGACTATGTATTTAATGTTTATTATCTTCTTAATGATTTGATTATTTAATATAATATTATGAAAATAAAATTATATTATTTATTATTTATTTACTGATTTATTTAATATCTTATGACACTGTAATTTACAAGATTTAAAATTAACTATTTTTTCCGTAAAAATCAAATTTCCAGTAAGAAAATTTTAATTATAATTTGACAAATTTCAGTTTTTGTAAAATTTATAGAATATTTTACAGAGATGAATAAAGAATCAGTTCTTTCAACTTTTAAGAAGAGGATTAAGATGGAGAAAAATAATTAGAAATTATTAGTGCTTTTCTTAATATTTTGCTTATTATATCCTATGAGTGGTTGATTGATTGAGAATTTTGGTAATGCATTATTTGTGAATAATATTTTTGAACATTAAATTGTCTTATATCTTAATTTCATTCAAGTTGCATTTAGAATATTTTGATTATCTTTATTTTATTTATTTATTATGAAAAATTAGTTGAAATTATCTTAATTTTAATTATAGTTTTATATAAGTTGTTTAATATCATTATTTTCAAGCGGGTATATGTTATCTAACCTCAATGGGGGTAGGTGAGAGTGGGGTTCACGTGTTTCAAAAGGGGTTGAGCCATTAGATCTTTAAAATTATATTCCGATAAGAGTGATTGAAACGTGATGAAATATAGATGAATTGCGATAAGACCGTGCTGAGCACGGGCTAAAACACTAGTATATTCTTAAGACGATAACAATTACATCTCTTCAGTTACTTCTATAAAATAGAAAATGAGGAAAATTGATCCTTTTAAGTTTTCACCTTATTTTTATATTTTGGACCGAGCCAAAAAAAAATTGCGCCTTGAGTTCTTCTGTTTATATGCACTTGTTTTTATGACATTTTTTAAAGGGCAGATTACACTAAACTCCCAAGAACTTTCAGTGTATTGGAATAAACCCCTAATAACTTTCAAAGCAGTAAACCCCTAATAACTTTCTAAGCAGTAAACTCCTAATAACTTCTGTAGAAAACTCCCGATATCATTTGGGTAAATTACATTAAACCCCAATAACTTTCAAAATGCCTTTCATGTTGTTTTTAGTTCTATTTTATGGGGTTATGTGCAAAACATGGAATACTTATAAGGGAACTCCTAATAACTTCTGTAGAAAACTCCCGATATCATTTGGGTAAATTACATTAAACCCCAATAACTTTCAAAATGCCTTTCATGTTGTTTTTAGTTCTATTTTATGGGGTTATGTGCAAAGCATGGAATACTTATAAGGGATTTCTACAATTCCAAAAGTTTTAGAAGGTTAGTGTGATTTTGAAAGATAATGGGGTTTGCTACAAAATGATGAAATTTGTTTGGAGTTTAGTGTAATTTACTCTTTTAAATTTTGATAACTTTACTTAGGGGTGCTATTTATTTGGGATTGTTTGGTAAGACTAGTATTGTTGTCCACGAATCCTATATTCTAGGATTTGGATCGGGACTAGGATATTATGGTTAGAGCCTTTTGGATGGATTTTAAATGGATTCTTGGACTAAGTATTAAATAGCCATCAACAAACATAATTGTTCTTTTATCAAAAATATAATTGTTATTCAGTTAATATTTTTGATAATTATTAATAAATTTTAATTTTTCTATAATGACAATTAAAGATCAAATCTTTACTATTAATTTGTATATTTAAATATGTAAACATTTAAATATAATAGAAATTTTTAACAACTCCATATAAATATAAAATTATTTAATATTTATTGATATTAATTATCAAATAGATAATTAAGTGTGAGTTGTTGAGGGTCCGCTAACTCCTCAGAATATCCGATTCTAGAGCAAGTTGTTCTTCCTGCACATGCAATAACTTCGTAGAAAACTCCGATATCATTTGGGTAAATTACATTAAACCCCAATAACTTTCAAAGCAGTAAACCCTAATAACTTTCAAAGCAGTAAACCCTAATAACTTTCAAAGCAGTAAACCCTAATAACTTTCAAAGCAGTAAACCCTAATAACTTTCAAAATGCCTTTCATGTTGTTTTTAGTTCTATTTTATGGGGTTATGTGCAAAGCATGGAATACTTATAAGGGATTTCTACAATTCCAAAAGTTTTAGAAGGTTAGTGTGATTTTGAAAGATAATGGGGTTTGCTACAAAATGATGAAATTTGTTTGGAGTTTAGTGTAATTTACTCTTTTAAATTTTGATAACTTTACTTAGGGGTGCTATTTATTTGGGATTGTTTGGTAAGACTAGTATTGTTGTCCACGAATCCTATATTCTAGGATTTGGATCGGGACTAGGATATTATGGTTAGAGCCTTTTGGATGGATTTTAAATGGATTCTTGGACTAAGTATTAAATAGCCATCAACAAACATAATTGTTCTTTTATCAAAAATATAATTGTTATTCAGTTAATATTTTTGATAATTATTAATAAATTTTAATTTTTCTATAATGACAATTAAAGATCAAATCTTTACTATTAATTTGTATATTTAAATATGTAAACATTTAAATATAATAGAAATTTTTAACAACTCCATATAAATATAAAATTATTTAATATTTATTGATATTAATTATCAAATAGATAATTAAGTGTGAGTTGTTGAGGGTCCGCTAACTCCTCAGAATATCCAGATTCTAGAGCAAGTTGTTCTTCCTGCACATGCAATAACTTCGTAAGAGGCGGAGTTGGGTTCTCTAGTTGTTCCTCCGACGATCAAGTCGATAAATTACTTGAGTGGAGAAGAAAGTGATGAACTGAAGTTCTTAGTGGCGAGAAAAATTGCTTACATTGAGTTGCAAATAGTCCTTCAATTTATAGTAGTTGTAGAGGGTAATTTGGTAATCTTGGTGAGTCTAGGCTGATCAGTCGGCATCTTCTTTACAAGTGTCGATTCTGAGAGATGGATGAGTCATCTCAAGCGTTAAATGCGATGGTGACGGGGTGTGCGTGGTGCTGATGTGGTCCGATGAGTCATAAAGACTGTTGGGGGTGGAGAAATAATGATTCTGATCATGCATTTAATGTGATGGCGACCGGTTGTTGGCGAGGGGCTCGAGGTAACCGTCATCTTTCTACTCGTCTGGTCAAGGATGAGAGGTACCGCCTTATGACTCGGTTACGCGAGATGTCGGCTCGTCGAGTCATCCATGCCAGGGTTTTAGTCATCTTGCTTTTGAATCGACCCAGATTAAATGTTGTGCAGGGCACGTGTCGGCTACTCATGCGGGGATCATTATTTAAGTAAGGGAAGCACTATAACAGTTGGTCCCTTTCGCTTGGAGTCGGCATGAATCTCAGCTATACTTTCATCCTCTAAATGTGCTATCATGGCGAATGGGTCTCTTACTACCTCTATCCCTTGTAAAAGAGGCCTAAGACAGGAAGACCCTCTGTCCCCCATGCCCTTTATTTTGGTAGTGGATGTGCTGAACAAGATGTTATGCATAAATGTAGATGATAGAAATCTTTCTATTCTTCCCCTCCCTGTTGCTATATTTTGGACCGAGCCAAAAAATTGCGCCTTGAGTTCTTCTGTTTATATGCACTTGTTTTATGACATTTTTAAAGGGCAGATTACACTAAACTCCCAAGAACTTTCAGTGTATTGGAATAAACCCTAATAACTTTCAAAGCAGTAAACCCTAATAACTTTCTAAGCAGTAAACTCCTAATAACTTCTGTAGAAAACTCCGATATCATTTGGGTAAATTACATTAAACCCCAATAACTTTCAAAATGCCTTTCATGTTGTTTTTAGTTCTATTTTATGGGGTTATGTGCAAAACATGGAATACTTATAAGGGAACTCCTAATAACTTCTGTAGAAAACTCCCGATATCATTTGGGTAAATTACATTAAACCCCAATAACTTTCAAAATGCCTTTCATGTTGTTTTTAGTTCTATTTTATGGGGTTATGTGCAAAACATGGAATACTTATAAGGGGATTTCTACAATTCCAAAAGTTTTAGAAGGTTAGTGTGATTTTGAAAGATAATGGGGTTTGCTACAAAATGATGAAATTTGTTTGGAGTTTAGTGTAATTTACTCTTTTAAATTTTGATATGTTTACTTAGGGGTGCTATTTATTTGGGATTGTTTGGTAAGACTAGTATTGTTGTCCACGAATCCTATATTCTAGGATTTGGATCGGGACTAGGATATTATGGTTAGAGCCTTTTGGATGGATTTTAAATGGATTCTTGGACTAAGTATTAAATAGCCATCAACAAACATAATTGTTCTTTTATCAAAAATATAATTGTTATTCAGTTAATATTTTTGATAATTATTAATAAATTTTAATTTTTCTATAATTACAATTAAAGATCAAATCTTTACTATTAATTTGTATATTTAAATATGTAAACATTTAAATATAATAGAAATTTTTAACAACTCCATATAAATATAAAATTATTTAATATTTATTGATATTAATTATCAAATAGATAATTAAGTGTGAGTTGTTGAGGGTCCGCTAACTCCTCCGAATATCCGATTCTAGAGCAAGCTGTTCTTCCCTGCACATGCAATAACTCGTAAGAGGGCGGAGTTGGGTTCTCTAGTTGTTCCTCCGACGATCAAGTCAGTAAATTACTTGAGTGGAGAAGAAAGTGATGAACTGAAGTTCTTAGTGAGCAGAAAAATTGCTTACCTTGAGTTGCAAATAGTCCTTCAATTTATAGTAGTTGTAGAGGGGTAATTTGGTAATCTTGGCTGAGTCTAGCTGGCAGTCCAGTCAGCATCTTCTTTACAAGTGTCGGTTACAGAGATGGATGAGTCATCTCAAGCGTTAAATGCGATGGTGACGGGGTGTGCGTGGTGCTGATGTGGTCCGATGAGTCATAAAGACTGTTGGGGGTGGAGAAATAATGATTCTGATCATGCATTTAATGTGATGGCGACCGGTTGTTGGCGAGGGGCTCGAGGTAACCGTCGTCTTTCTACTCGTCTGGTCAAGGATGAGAGGTACCGCCTTAAGGCCCGATTACGCAAGATGTCGGCCGAAGGGTAGGTTGAGTAGGTTACCAGAGGAGTCGGCCTGGCGGGGAGGTAGGTAGGTACCGCCTTATGACTCGGTTACGCGAGATGTCGGCTCGTCGAGTCGTCCATGCCAGGGTTTTAGTCATCTTGCTTTTGAATCGACCCAGATTAAATGTTGTGCAGGGCACGTGTCGGCTACTCATGCGGGGATCATTATTTAAGGGAAGCACTATAACAGTTGGTCCCTTTCGCTTGGAGTCGGCATGAATCTCAGCTATACTTTCATCTTCTAAATGTGCTATCATGGTGAATGGGTCTCTTACTACCTCTATCCCTTGTAAAAGAGGCCTAAGACAGGAAGACCCTCTGTCCCCCATGCCCTTTATTTTGGTAGTGGATGTGCTGAACAAGATGTTATGCATAAATGTAGATGATAGAAATCTTTCTATTCTTCCCCTCCCTGTTGCTATATCTCATATCAGATCCTTACAGTTTGCTGATGACACCTTAATTTTTGCCAATGCTAATCCTAAAGAGATAGCTATCCTCAATGCTATCTTCTACATTTTTAAAAATATCACTGGTCCGAGCAACAACTATGCTAAAACTTCCTTGATTTATTTTGGAAGAATTAGTGACAGAGGTAATAGGTTGGCATCTGCTCTCAACTGTAAACATGAATTCTTACCTCTAACTTATCTGGGTTTGCCTTTGAGATGTGGGAAACTTAAAAGATCTGATTGGTAACCTCTAATAGAAAAGATAAAAATAAAATTATCCCAATGGAAGGGGAAAAATCTCTCTATTGGTGGTTGTCTTACTTTGATAAATGCTCTGCTCTCATCTTTGCCTCTGTACTACATATCTTTCTACAAGTTACCTGATTGGCTCATTAAGGAAGTTGATAGAGTCAGGAAAAATTTCCTAAGGGGAGGGACATCAGATAACAAACCTATGAAATGTTTGGTCAAATAAAAAGTGGTGTGCATGCCCAAAAAAGAGGGAGGACTGGGTGTTATTAATCTCAAATGCCTTAATAACTCTCTCTTATCTAAATGGCTAAGGCATGCCATTAGGAGACATTCTTTTGTTGGCTCAACCCTCTCATCACTTTATAATCGCAGATCTAGCACTATTCAGAGCTCCTCTCACGGTTCAGTTAACTCTATCTTCTGGAAAAATATTACATTGATTAGAGATTCATTCATTAACTGTATAAGATGGAAGTTGGGTGATGGTTCTCTAATTAGGTTTTGAGAGGATAAATGGTCTGGAGATAATACCCTTGAGAGTCTCTTTCCCCATGCTTTCTCTCTGGCTTTGACACATAATGTCACTGTTCTTAGCCAGGGTTCCTTTCATAATGGTTCTTGGGTATGGCACCCTACTCTTAAAAGACCAATCCATGAGCACCAAAGAGTGGAAAAACAAAATCTTATCCTCTTTCTTTCCTCTTATAAGGTTGATAACAATTATGGGACCATTGACACTCCCACATGGACTCTATCCGACACAGGTGAGTTCTCTGTAAATTCACTTTGCAAGCTCACTACTAGTAGAGGTGTGTCCTCCCCCCTCTCAATGCAAATCTGGAAGTCCATCTTCCCTCTCAAGGTCAAAATCTTTTTATGGCTACTATCTCTCAATAAACTAAATACCAGGGTTCAATTGAGAAGGAAAGGGTGGCAGGGTAATCAAACATGTTCTCTCCGCCTCAATGAATTGGAAGATTCTAATCACCTTTTTGTTACTTGTCAGTTCACTGCTAATATTTAGAACTTCTTCAAGTCTCACTTTGGCCATAATCGATGGCCAATTAACCTACATGATCTCATCCACTGCTAATATTTAGATATGCTAAACAGATAATTATTTGGCAATCTCTGTTTTCCATTATGTGTTCGTGCATATGGCATGCACGGAACAACAAGATCTTTCACAATGTTACACCTAACGTAGAAAGTATTATTAACTCTTCAGTTCACTTTATCAATGAATGGACAGACTCATCGTCAGGAAAAGTTGCAAATACTCTCAAGCTAGCAATGGAAGGACAAGAACTTCCATCAATCCCAGTCTCGAGCAACCAAGAGAGTGTAGGATCGTTGATCTAACTCAATGAAACACTAGAGGGGGGGTGAATAGTGTTTTATAAAATTATATGCAAAATAGATAATAAATTGCAATAAGATAGCACAAGCTCAGAAATTTCACAATCACAAACACAGAGATTTATACTGGTTCCACCTCCCAGGTGTACATCCAGTCCCCAAGCAAATCCCGCTTGAGAGTTTCCACTATGATTTTGAAATACCCTTACAAAATCAAACACAAACGACCAATTTGCAAGCCTATGCAAATTGCAACAATCTCAAACTGAGATCAACAATTCTCACACACGAGAATTCCTTTTGAAGAAGCAAAGTACGAGTCCTATAAGCCTTGAAGTGTTGATGATGTGCGTGATGGCTTAAGAACTTTTAATCTCAAAATAATGTTTAACTCTTTTGAATCTTGCAATTGAATCAATGGCAAGAGCAGGTTTTGACTTTTGAACTTTTGAACTCTCTTTTAATATCAAAATTCAAGATCAATGCATAAGAATTTCGTGTTTCTTTTTGAAGTTTTTACCTATTTATATCTCTTGAAAAGACACAATTTAAAACCAAAGCGGATATAAACCGATAAAAGCGTTCAAAATTCAAATTCAAGAGTCGAAATCAGATTTGTAGTCGACTACAATTTCATATTAGTCGACTAATGCGTGTTTACACGGACTACGTATAGAGTTTACTTCTTAGTAGTCGACTACTATATGTATTAGTCGACTAATGCATGATTTTACGGTTTACGGAAAATTGTTCAAGTATTCATTAGTCGACTACTATTATCATTAGTCGACTAATGCGTAAAATGACAAAAACTTCGATGATACATTAAAACTATGATTAGTCGACTACTATATGTATTAGTCGACTATACCGTAAAAACGTAAACTTATATTTTAACACACTAAGATGAATAGTAATTATAATTGCTATTAGTCGACTACTAAAAACTTAAAATTATATAACTTAAATATTTTTAGACTTATTCTTTAACTTTAACTTCTATTGATTAACAAAGGGATTTCATTTGTTAATCCACACATAAGCATGTGTTAGTGTGTTCTAAAGATATATATGTGTGTGCATGTGAGTGATCAAGGCTTGTACAATTGAATCTAAACAAAGAAAGAGAAATGTACATTACAAAGAATATCTTCTTTACTTCTTTTGCCTTGACTCATTCAACACTTCACTTGTACATATTATTTGATGTGAAGATCTGCATAAATATGTTAGTGCACAATAATATGAATAAATTGTTATCATCAAAACACTATCTTGAGAGATTTGATATTCAACAGAGAGAAGGCAGGAAGCTCAGACAGTGCAAGAAGAAGAGAATATGAAACAGATGCAAGCAGAAGAAGAGGAAAGGAGAGCTCATATATAACCTGTCAAATTAAGCTTTTATGTTTTGTAATTAGTTTGTAACTGCTTATCTTTTTTTGAATCTGTCTGGTGCAGATAAACACATGCATACTTTGTTTTGATGATTTTCAGGGTAGAAACTTTTATTTCTCCCCCTCTTTTTGGTCGTGTGGCCGGCTTTGGTCCGTAACTATATCAGTGTTGTGGTGAATGATGGCTAGGATCCTCTCGTCTCCCTCATTGATATATTTATGGAGAAGGTCTCACGTACTAATTTGGTAGAAAGGTTATATTTCTATTTATACTTTTGTAGGACACCACCTCGTGTCCATCTTTTTTATATGAATTAAATGAACGGGGATTTTCCCTTGTTTTTCTGCTAAAAAAATAATAATAACTCTATGAAATTATTTTTAAACAAATTGTGTATTTTAGCATTTTTGTACGTGTATAAATTTCTATGTATTTCTCTAGTTTTCTATATTTTTCTAAATGATTAAGGCATATGTATATAGCAAAATGCTTAAACCATTATCTTTTTGATGTTGTACTCAAATGCCGTGACCCATCTATTTCTAAACTCATTCACAACCAAAATCACTCTTTGATTGAAAAAACTCTATGAAATTATTTTTAAACTCCAGCGAACGTGTTTCTATAATTTGCGGAAACATGTCAACATATTTGCCTAAATAATAAAAAAAAACTTTTACTGGAAACCTCCTCTTGCGTGCAATGACAGGTTGCTAGCCATTTATCACTTTATGGCACGTTGAATAGTCCCGCATTGAAAAGAGAGGCAAAATTGAGGGTTTTCCAAGCCTACATATAGGAGGCCAATGTTGCCATGGAGACAACAAGAAAACAAGCTAGGTAAGTTAATTAGTACTAATGAAGGTTTGAGAAAAAAATTAGTAAAATAAAAGTGTAAATTGAAGATTCTCTCTCTCGTCATAGTGACTTGAAGCTTTCACATAAGATCAAATACTGTCTTTTTTTTTTGGAAGTAGAAAACAGGGTGAGGTACCCTGTCCATTTCATATATTAAAAAAAACATACAAACCAACCCGAAGATGAAGGTGTTCGCGGGGAAAGTTGGTTTGTTATTCATTGCTCGTTTGAATTCGTTTACAGCTTCGTTGGCCTACAACAAAATTTCAAACAAAGAAAAATGCCTTTATTTTAGGCGTACAATGAAAACGAAAATTACAACTCTCTTCCTTTTGTGAACAAACACGAGGATCTCTATTTTACGGGATCCTCGCTTGCGTGGGTTCTTTGCCTGTGCCGGGGACTTTTTATTCGTCCGTTGACCACCGCGCAATCCGATCCTGGTGTAAACCCGGGTTCGGAACTCTGAGGCATTAGGGGCTCGTTTCACGAAGAAGCGAAGCGCTGAGGATCACACTCACAAAGGAGAGGATCGCCGCTGGATCGCAGACTCACGAAGAGAGGATCACGCCGGGGTGAGATCTACAAGGAGAAATCCTGGCTATCCACGAGGTTAAGACGAAGCTTAACCTAGAGGGTATCTGTAGTTCGACCGAGTTTGCTTACCTTCCGCTATAGATCGGCGTCGGCGGACTTGAGCTCGGGTGCTCGGAACCGCGTCGTAGATCTCGCGAGGGCTTTTGAAGTCCGCCAAAATCACCAAGTCCCAGTCCAAGATCCCGAAAATCCAACCTCCCCATGAGCAAGACCCCCTATTTATACAAAACCAGCAGGCATGCCAACAGTGGCTCGGCCACTGGTCGAGCCACCTACCACTTGGCGAGGCACCTCGCCAAGTTGTCGAGGTGGCTCTACCAAAGTGCCGAGCCTCCTACCACTCAGGCACTCGCCAGTTGGCGAGGTGGCTCGGCCAAAGTGGCCGAGCCACCTTGGCCAATTTGGCCGAGGTTTGCCGCCCGTCGCTTCCGCTTTTTCCGGCCGACTACAATTCTTCGTCGATTCTTCGGTCTTCGGGCTTAGTTTTGCTCGGTGATGCCGTTGTGTTCGAGTCCGTGTCCGATCAACTTTGAGCTCAAGCGGTTCGTTTGCATCGACGGACTAAATGCGGTTGATTCCGTCTTGTCAACGTTTTGAGTTTAGCCAACTCGCCTGAGCTTCGCCGTTTGGTTTTTCCACGACGCCGCGTTGGCTGGCTCGGTGCACGCCGACCACGCCGACGGCGTTCGAAGTCAGCATTGTCGGATGGATCGTCGGTTATCAACCCACCGCATTTAGTCTTGTTCGGTATTGATAAGCAATTTTAACGCCACAGATACCCCTCCAAAGCGTCTCGGTCGATTCTTGATGAGTCTGGGATGCTTTGGACATGATGAGCCCCTTCACTCCTTAATTGGCGTGATAGGACTTGTGAATGACCCTGGCGTTTGATCTCTCCATTCCCTTCAGTCTTTCCAGTGCTTTGTAGGATTGCTGAAGGTATTACGATCTTGCATTTTTGTCGACCGTTGTCGAAATCTCACCGTAAGTCGATAGATGAATTTCTTTTGAGGTTGGCTCGATATTTGATTCCTCCAATCCTCTCAGGTTCTCCAGTGCTTTGTAGGATCCCCAGGGGTGTCGCGGTGCTGCATTTATTGCTTGACCGTTGTTGGAATTTCGAACTGTAGCTAATCAAGTTTCCTTACTGTTGTTGACTCGCGTCGGTGGATTGTCGTCAATTGACCCTCGAGATTCCTCCGTTGATCGGGAATTCTTTTGTAGATCGAACCGTTGATCGGTGAATCCTTCCTGACACGCTGGTTGGCTGGCGCATCACTCGCAGCAGTGTTCATCCACGGTGGGAGGTATTCTTCCCAATTGTTGATTGGTAGGCCCTCGGGCGGCGATGTATGAATCGGCACTGATACAGTGTGAGGAGTCCTTTCGAGGTAGAGCGCGTTGTCCGGCGTCGATATAAGCCTCGTCAGAATTTTATCCCTCCTTGAGGTCCCATAGCGGGAGGAAATTGAGGGTTATCGAGTTATCCTTAAGAATATGGTAATATTCTCCAGGAACTTCTCGTTAAGAACCAGGAATTAGTTTATACTCGTAATCCTATTTGGAGTAGGGCATGGGAGAATATCTGGAAGATTGAGTCTGCCCAGGCCACCTTGCTGATGATTTCGACCATTTAGAGGTTAAGCTCCAAAGTCTACAAGATTTTGAAGTAGCCGAGCTCTCCTCATATATAGAGACAGACGGCGCTCGCCTGGACGGCTCGGGCAGACGCTTATGCTATTACCGACTCGGTTCACATGCACGAGGCCGTGCATCATTGGAGACCGTTGTTGCCAAGCTTCGCCTTCCGTGGGACACTTTGGTCTTGTGTCGCTGAGAAGCGAGGATAGTAGAGCTCAACAGAACCCCAAGCGGCGAGGAGAGCGTCGTCTTGAAGCGACAAAGGCCAACAAAGAAAAGACTCGCGGTCGCGTGCGAAATTTGAACTCTCGGGCGTAAGCCGGTTGACATCAAGAAGGAGATCATGAGGCCCTTAATGGCGCCGAGGAGGCTTTCGTGGCCGAGGTTCGAGGAACTTCAACAAGCTTTCCTCAATAAAGTATCGAGTTAAAGCAAAACATATTTCGTCCTCTTTTGTGCTCTATTGTGATTCTTTTATTTCACGTAAATAATTAACCATAATACTTATAGGATTTTTGGCAAACCCTCACCGCCAACGGATTTGATTAGCCTTTACCAACTACCGTTTGAATTGGGCTAGCGTGCGGATTGTCCAAATCCGTTCCATACGTGGCGTTGTCTTTGGAAGAATGAAACTCTTCTAGACTTGTTGCTATGGTATTGAATACATAGGCTTGGTACTCTTTACGGGCAAGAGATCGCCTACAACGCTGCAGGAAGGCCGCTTAATCCCTTCTTAGGTTTGGGATGGAATACCCAATCGAACTCGGTGTCTTCTTCAATCGGAAAAAGACTAAACCGGCGGCGTGTTAAGCGTCGACTTTAGGGTTATTGGTCGACCCTTCTCAACGGATTTGACTAGCCTTTACCAACTACCGTTTGAATTGGGCTAGCGTCGGATTATCTGATCCGCTCGCGCGTGACGTTGTGCTAAAAGAATGAGACTCTCTTAGACTTAATGCTACGATGTTGAATCGTAGGCTTCGTCTTTTGTCACGGGAATAGACTACCGACAGCGTGGTAGGCGTTGGCTTTATCCTTCTTAGGTTTGGGATGGAATACCCAATCGAACTCGGTGTCTTCTTCAATCGGAGAAAGACTAAACCGGCGGCGTGTTAAGCGTCGACTTCATCCCTTCTTAGGTTTGGGATGGAATACCCAATCGAACTCGGTGTCTTCTTCAATCGGAGAAAGACTAAACCGGCGGCGTGTTAAGCGTCGACTTCATCCCTTCTTAGGTTTCGGGATGGAATACCCCAGAATCGAACTCTGGTGTCTTCTTCAATCGGAGAAAGACTAAACCGGCGGCGCGTGTTAGGCGTCGACTTCATCCCTTCTTAGGCTTCGGGATGAAACACCCCAAGATGAATCTTGGCGCCTTCTTTTGACCGGAGAAGGATTGAACCGTCATAAGGTTGATTGAGGTGGGAAAGGAAGAATGTATTCTATTTCCCGAAGGTGGAGAGGAAGGAGGATCTTGTCTCCTATCTCCGGATAAGGGATGAACAAGAGAGGAAGGTTTTGTATCCTATCTCTTGCCAGTGGAGAGGAAGGTTTTGTGTCCTATCTCCAGGTGCTTACGAATTTGAAATAAGAGAGGAAGGTTTTGTATCCTATCTCTTATTGATGGAGAAGAAGGAGGATCTTGTCTCCTATCTCCGGATATTGGAAAGGAAGGATTTTTGTCCTGTTTCCAGTGGGAGAGACTAAAAATGGGATCTCCATTTTGAGAATCTTGAAAGATGAGACTAAGAGTGGGATCTCCACTCCGAGAATCTAAGACAAGAGAGGAAGAATGTATTCTATCTCTTGCTTCTGGAGAGGAAGAATGTATTCTATCTCCAGGTAAAATGTGGGAAAGAAAGAATGTACTCTATTTCCCAATGAGAAACTAAGAGTGGGATCTCCACTCCGAGAATCTTGGAAGGGTACGGATAGCTTTCGCTTTTGTAGGATTGCTAACCAGAATTTGAAAGTGGACCTCTCGTTCGTGGAGGGAATCGAGAGGGGATTTTGCTGGTGGTTGGACCAGGGAGATTTTTAGTGGGCCCACCGTCAATGAATTTGATCGGTGAGAGAATTTTGGAGGAAAACACAATAACTTATGGTTATCCTCATGAAAATGAGTGAGATATTCTCTGAGGAATTTCCCATCAAAATGGGTTATCTGAATATACTAAGGATAGTATTTTTGAAACTTCCCATTTATCTAAGATAATTCGTCCGCCATTCTCGTGATAGCGATATGCACCGTTTGAATAGACCGTGTCTATTATAAGCGGTCCTTCCCATTGGGTTCGAATTTACCTTTCTTTTTAGGGTGAGGATTATCGGTCGCCTAGCTGCGGACGCAGATCTCCTCCAAGGTTCTCTCACGAACTTTCTTGTTGAAAGCCCTCGACATTCTAGCTTGATAGAACTCAATGCATTGTTGAGCCTCGGCTTCTCATCTAACATCTCAAGCTCTTGAGGCGTTTTGATGTTGTTCTTCTGCCGCCATCTCTGCAAGCGGGCAAGTGACGGAATCTGATTTCCAACGGAGAATCGCTTCACACCGTGGACCGAGAGAGTACGGTCGCCCTCATATGCGACGCATCGCTGTGCGATACTGAAAGCCCGAAGTTTATCATCCCGCCTCGCTTGTTACTCTTCACAAGCTTCACGTAATTTTGATAATCGTCTTGTTGAATGCTTGGCTAATCCATTTCTTTGCGGATTATAAGGCGTTGGCGAGACATCTTGTATCTTGAATTTCTCGCAAAACTTGATGAAGGAATTGCCGATAAATTGGGGACCGTTGTCATGCGATCCGTCTTGGGACACCATGTCGATAGATGACATGGTGTTTGATGAATCGATGGCCGGTACTCGCCTTGACCTCCTTTAGTGGGATTGCTTGACCCACTTGGAGAAGTAGTCGGTGATCGCTAGAATAAACCGATGCCTTTGACGACGGAGGAAAAATGGGACCTACAATGTCCATTCCCCATGTCTCGAATGGCGGGATGTGGCCGAAGGATGCGATTGCTCACGGCGGTGATGCATATAATTCGCGGAATTACACACGCGGGCATTTCCTAGCGACTCGATCGCCATTAACCATTGTTGGCCAAAGTAGCCCATTCTCGATTCGATCGTAGAGTTTGGGACGGTGGTGTGCACCACATTCACCCTCGCGGTGCTTCCCGGAGGACCGTCATAAGGTTGATTGAGGTGGGAAAGGAAGAATGTATTCTATTTCCCGAAGGTGGAGAGGAAGGAGGATCTTGTCTCCTATCTCCGGATAAGGGATGAACAAGAGAGGAAGGTTTTGTATCCTATCTCTTGCCAGTGGAGAGGAAGGTTTTGTGTCCTATCTCCGGTGCTACAATTTGAAATAAGAGAGGAAGGTTTTGTATCCTATCTCTTATTGATGGAGAAGAAGGAGGATCTTGTCTCCTATCTCAGGATATTGGAAAGGAAGGATTTTGTCACTGTTCCGGTGGGAGAGACTAAAATGGGATCTCCATTTTGAGAATCTTGAAAGATGAGACTAAGAGTGGGATCTCCACTCCGAGAATCTAAGACAAGAGAGGAAGAATGTATTCTATCTCTTGCTTCTGGAGAGGAAGAATGTATTCTATCTCCAGGTAAAATGTGGGAAAGAAAGAATGTACTCTATTTCCCAATGAGAAACTAAGAGTGGGATCTCCACTCCGAGAATCTTGGAAGGGTACGGATAGCTTTCGCTTTTGTAGGATTGCTAACCGAATTTGAAAGTGGACCTCTGGTTAGGTGGAGGGAATCGAGAGGGGATTTTGCTGGTGGTTGGACCAGGGAGATTTTTAGTGGGCCCACCGTCAATGAATTTGATCGGTGAGAGAATTTTGGAGGAAAACACAATAACTTATGGTTATCCTCATGAAAATGAGTGAGATATTCTCTGAGGAATTTCCCATCAAAATGGGTTATCCTGAATATACTAAGGATAGTATTTTTTCAGAAACTTCCCATTTATCGGCATTAATTAGGTCGCCGATATTGTGATAAGGCGATATGCACCGTTGAATAGACCGTGTCTATTATAAACGGTCCTTCCCATTGGGTTCAATTTACCTTTCTTTTAGAGGTGAGGATTATCGATTAGTCTAGCGGCGAGGGCGAGATCTCCCTCCTTAAAGGTTCTCTGTCGAACTTTCTTGTTGAAAGCCCTCGACATTCTAGCTTGATAGAACTCAATGCATTGTTGAGCCTCCAGGCGCTTCTCATCTAACATCTCAAGCTCTTGAGGCGTTTTTGATGTTGTTCTTGGTCGTCATCTCTGTTGCAAGAGCGAAGTGGCGAATCTGGATTTCCAACGGAGAATCGCTTCACACGCGTAGACGATGCGGGGTGCGCTCTGTCGCGTGCGTCTTGGATTGTGCCGTGAGTGCTTCAGAGTTTATCGTCCCGTCTAACTTTTATTCTTCACAAGCCCGACAAAATCTTGATGATCGTCTTGTTGAATGCTCGGCTAACCCATTCTTTGCGGATTATAGGCATCGTGAGACATCTTGTATCTTGAATTTCTGCAAAACTTGATGAAGGAATTGCGATAAATTGGGGACCGTTGTCATGCACGATCCGTCTTGGGACACCATGTCGATAGATGACATGGTGTTTGATGAATCGATGGCGGTACTTCGCCTTGACCTCCTTTAGTGGGATTGCTTGACCCACGGAGAAGTAGTCGGTGATCGCTAGAATAAACCGATCTCCTTTAGGACGGAGGAGGAAAAATGGGACCTACAATGTCCATTCCCCATGTCTCGAATGGCGGGATGTGGTAGAAGGATCTGTTGCTCTGGCGGTGATGCATATAATTGGCGTGAATTTGACCGCGTGGCATTTCCTAGCGTGCTTCATTGCGTCATTAACCATTGTTGGCCAAAGTAGCCCATTCTCGATTCGATCGTAGAGTTTGGGACCGGTGGTGTGCACCACATTCACCCTCGTGTGCTTCGAAGGACCTCTTACGCCTCCTTGTTTGAAAGGCATCGGAGTAAAGACCATCGTACCCGGCGATATAGCATCGGGTTTGTGTCGTAAAGAATCTTGGAGCTCTTGGCGGATTGACTCTCTCCTTCGTCTTACGGTAGAATACCATGTAAGCGTAATCGATGATAGGAAAGCCAATCTCGGGGCTCCAACTTGGTTTGGGTTGTATACACTTCTTTGGTAACTACCCCTTATCTTCTTGTGCCTCATCGTATAATGGTGCGAAGAGTTGGTGAGTCTGACCGTGACTAGTTGCTCGGTCTCCGGAAGGTTGTGCTAACGACGGCTAATGCGCCCGGTGCATCTGCGTGGCGTTTTGGGCGGGATATATTCGATGAAAAACTCTTGAATGAGTCGCTATTTCAAGCGGCTATCGATGGTAGGGGATTAGATCCAGTTCGACCGTAGTCACCACGAACGCTTAACTATCGGTTGTGAATCTCCATGCTTGAGATATTGACCCCGACTCTTTGGCGAAGCTAAGTCCGATAAGTAGCGTTGTATTGACTCACGTTATTGGAGCGAGGTTCGGTGAGTGAATAAGCACGGGCATGACATGATTCCCGGAAATCAAGACAACTCAGACTCGGCGGAGATTTTAGAGCGTCGGGGTACTTGCTACATTAGTGGCCCGAGAAGCTCCGTCAAAGTACAATCGCCATATTTGTTGGTGCGACGTAGTGTTGACTTCCTGGACTTCATCCGGAAGATCATCATATAGCTCAACCGCATCCGTTGTCGGGTTGGCAGCCAAGAGATCGCAAATCGCTTGCCCTTTGACTGACTTCTGTTGTTTGAAGTGCAGGTCGTATTGGGACAAGAGCAAGGCCCATTTCGCCAAACGCCAACTCATTGAAGCCGGCTGGGTCATAAATATCCGGACCGGATTTACGTTAGAGATAACATAAATCGTCTGCCCGACTAAATAGTGTCGCATCTTCTGAATCGCGAACACTAATGCAAGGCACTGCTTCTCGACCATTGGGTATCGAGATCAGCCACCAATGTTCGCCTGTAATACACCGCTCGCTCGTGACCGGGCTGCCGCCGCCCCAGCGCTAACGCAATGATCCGCTGCCTTGACATAGATCGAGCGGTTTTCCCTGCGGTGCAACAAGAACAGGAGGTTTAGCGAGATACGATTTGATCTCTTCAAACGCTTTCTGACATGCGTCGTCCCAAATAAACGACACGCCCTTCTTGTTCAATTTAGAGAATGGTTGGCACTTCCCAGATAGGTTCGATATGAACCGTCGGATGTCATGTCGCCCTTGTAACCCCCTGAGTTCTCTCAGATTTCTCGGAGGTTGCAACTCTTGAATGGCCTTCACTTTATCAGGATCGACGTGGATTCCTTTGTCGGTGACGACGAAGCCGAGGAACTTGCCACTGGACATCCCAAGGAAGGATTTGGCAGGGTTCATCTTTAGCTGATGAGTCCGCATGAGCTCGAATACCGTTCTAAGATCTTTGATATGATCTCCTTTGTCACGGCTTTTCACGACCAAGTCATCGACGTAGCATTCGACCGTTTTCCGAAGATGATCCTGGAAAATCTCCGTCATTGCTCGCTGGTACGTTGCGCCGGCATTTTTGAGGCCGAACGGCATGACCGTGTAGCAATATATGCCGATGGCGCTTCAACGTGTGTTTGGCGCCATCGGGTGCATCTTGATTTGGTTGTACCGAAAAGCCATCCATAAAGGACATCCTCTCGAATCCACATGTATTGTCAACTATGGCGTCGGTGATTGGCGGAAATCATCCTTTGGGCAAGCCGCTTAGGTCTCAGAGTCCATACGCATCCTAATCGAACCATTCTTCTTCATGGCCGGGACTATATTAGCCACCCAATCCGGTGTTGAATTTCCTCGATGAATCCGATTCTATGAGTTTCTTTACTTCGCTCACGATCGTCAGAAGATTTGTGGACTAAACCGCCTTTGCGATTGCTTGACAGTTTGACATCCACGTTGATGTTGGCGATGTGTTGCCACATTAGGGTCGAGTCTGGCATGTCCTCGTAGCTCCAGGCAAATACATCGATATATTCCCTGATTAGGGCGATCAACTCTTCCTTTTCTTAGGGAAGAGTATTACTGATGTTTATGAGCTTAGGATGCTCCTCATCACCCATATTAGCCTGGGTTACCTCGTCCTTAGTAGGGGGGTCTCTTTGTTCGAATCTATCCCCAAACTGCTCTCTGAGTTGATGGATCCATGGGTCTTCCCATGTTGGCATATCTTCATCACCCTCAATAGTAGCAGGATCGATCGTGGCCATATTCGACATCAAGGCCTTGAAAGCTTCTCCGAGGCTGGTGTCAGAATCCCAAGCCGAAGAATCAGACGAATGTCCGTCTCCCTCATCGGGTGGATTATTATCAATCAGCCATGAGCATTCATCTTCTGAGGATGATTCGTATCCCAATCCCCGTCTGAATGCATAGTAGTTATCCGGCTTCCCTTTTGGGACATATGCCGCCTTAGGAGGGACTCGAGGACCTCGCCCGAAACATAGACCTTCTCCTTGTGTCAAGTCGTACCCCCACTTCTTCATGATACCCAGTGTTTCTGTACTATATCTGAATGTGTGGAGGATAGGCCCGTTGTCATCTTCATCTTCTTCTAAGAAATGATTCGGCGTTGGAACCGCATCTCCTTTTCCGTAAACCAAGTCTTTTTCACTACTTGATCTTCGTGGGATGACGAGCGTTGTCCCCAAGGAATCTCGGAACTGCTTTTGTGTAAAGCAAGATGACCGAGTTGGTAAGTGCAATTCAGGGTCGTTGTATAAACCTGTCATTACATCATTCAAAGACAAAGGGTACTCTAAATCGTCATTTATTGATTCATCGGCAATTTGCCAATTACAATGTTCATCGGCGATTCTTCATCGCCAAGATTGATTACAAGGGGTACAATGTCATTCAAAACAAAACCACCACTATAATCAAGCCGGCCGTATCGCTTCTTCACCGCTGTCCGTGCCTTGGTAGATGATTGATTTGGACTCATTACCGTGAGGAGAGAATCGATAAAATAATTCTCTACCCCTTAAACGGTTGTTTGTCGCGACCACCGTCTTGACCTCATTATTCGTGTCTACATATTTGAGACACGATGAAGAGTAGATGGGACTATAACGCTACCGTGGATCCAAGGTCGACCAACAATAAGTTATAGGAAGTCTGCGTCAATCACATAGCGGTGACTTGGGACTTTAAATCCCCATTTGGCACTTTATCCGGATTTTACCAAGCGCCGAGACCGGTGTTAAACCCATAGATCATTGTGCCTCGCTGACAAATTTTACCGCGGGATTCCAAGGTGATACATGAGGCGAGGGCATGATGCTCATAATGAACCCGGATCGACTTGGATCGGTTAACTTCACTAGAGCCAATATACCCGGTGAAGTATAGCGCCTATCGTGCTTGGAATCTCTCCGTGCATATCCTCCTTTGTAAAAGTGATGCGGGAAGTGTTTGGTTGCCAAGTTGCATTGTTGTGTAGATTCTTCGGAATCGGCTTGATCCAGTGAGAAACACCTCGAATCGGCCGAGCTTCTTGTAGAGCTTCGGGTTTCCTTTGACAATCGGACAACTCGTAGAGAGTTATTCGCCGGGATGTTCGCCGGTGGGCCATGACGTCGAAACGGTATGGAGAGCGATGTTCGGTCTATCCCTCTGTCAGGCGATTGAATCGGAATGCCGAGTTGAGCTTCACGGACCCGGTGTTTCTCCTTTGCTTCACCGCTTTTTCTTTAGCAACCGCTGGCCGTTGTCCTTTCTCGCACGAGTGAGGAGTCGCGGTCACCCCGCCCGACAGTTGTCTTAGCATTTGGGTTTGGACCCTCCGGATATTTGTAACTATATTAGTATCCGCTCCTAGTAGCGAAGACTTGAGCTCCTCTTGAGGAAATTGGAAGGTGGCTACTTTTTCATCATCTTTCTCTCGAATTGCTTCGGCAAAGATGGCATAGCTTGCCTTTTCCCTTGGTCTTCCTTTTGGCCGAGGATGTAGTCCATCGATCGTCTTCCGGCAAGTCGGGGTGGACCCAAAGGATTTCTCCGCTTTCGTCGTCAGGCGGCACGAGCCCCTTCTACGCGTTCGTGAGGATCTTCATTCACCATCTTCATTCCTACCTTCACAACTGGCGTCGGTTGGAACCAATCGAAGGAACGATCCGAAGCTTATAGAGACGCATTTGCTCCCACCTTCTTCTCTTTAGAGGGTTTCGATAATGACTCCAACATCGATCAAGGCTGAATCTTGTCCTTGAGATGGTAGCGAACTTTGTAGGATGGTGTACCGCCTGTGATAAGCCGCGATTGCTAGGATCCGTAACCTTGTTTGCCTCCTCTTGGTCTACAATTGGGGCAAGCTGGATTTTGTTGTTTTCGAAGGTATTTGAAGATGCGGAACTTCTTCGTCCTTGAGCGAGTAAGTTTTGGGAAACCTCGGCCGGATGGTTTCGATTCGAGTTTGTTGGCGCCATTGAGGCTGCGATTCTTTGCGGTGCGTTGTTGCGGCTGTTGTGGTTGCGATTCGAGCGTTTGATTAGCGTCTGGACTTTCTTTGGTGCTTTACCTTTGCCACGGGGACAAAGTTACGCTTGTGAGCATCCACTATAGGTGACCTCTCTCGCTTTCTTCCTCCTCAGGAATCGCTCGGCTTGCTCTCCACGTATCCTTAAATCTTTCCAGGTCTCGGACGGTGCAGTTCCCATTGCTTCCAACACGTCCAATGACAGGTTGCTATGACAAGTTTGGAGAATGAACTTCTCCGTTATCGGGTCTCGGCAATTCATTGCCTTATTTCTGAACCTCTTGGCGAAGTTATCCCTTTGTTTCCCGTCTTTCTGTCTCTCGTCCAACAAAGAACCGATGGATACCTCGGTGTCATCGTCGAAGAAATTGGTGAGAAACATGGCCTCCATATCGTCCCAGCTATTAACGCTCCCTGGTTTGAGACGGCGGTACCAATCGGCAGCCCACGAAGGGTGCCAACGAATGACCGAACCATCAAGGGCTCGTTGTCGAGATAACACCTAGATGAGACTTGAAGTAGATCAAGTCTTGAGTGGGCGATCCCTTCCGTCAAGCGGTGTAAAGTTGATGAGGTTGAATTTTGTGGGATCACGGATTGATTCCCACTCCCTTGGGTAAGGACATGGTATACCCGTCTTCTTTACCTCTTGGCGGAAATCAAAGTATTGATTTTGCTCTCAAGGTCTTTAATTTTCTCGTTCTCCCCTACATCTCCGTTCGGGTAAACTTGGGGAGGAACGACGGTGTTATCGCTAGCGTTTTCTTTGGCGGCATGACCATCTACGTTCCGACCTCCTTCTCGTCCCGTCGCTATCTGTTAAATTGACATTATTGCGACGACTTGGCTCCCCGGGCGGTTCATTATCGCTGGATCGTTGGTCATGCATTGCTCTCATCTGGCATGGCGGTTCCATCTCAAGCTTAAAGCGTCCTTTTGCTTGGTTAGGGCCTCTTCAAGCATCACGGGACACTTGATCCGCTACCGATCATGAACGCCGCAAGGTTGTCCTATCTTTGGAAATTGTATTATCGGAAGCCATTGCGGGCCGGCATCCGACACTTCATCATCGAGGGTAATCCCATACGCATCTTGCGATAATTGGGTCGTCTAACGATTCGGACCGCAATCGAGTCATTCGTTGCGATGCCCCGAACGCATGTGACGACGTCCCTCTGGCGGTCATATTGATGGTAACACTCGGCAATTCATCACCACGGAGCCCATCTCTTTTTGCGAAAGTGTCTTAACTGGTTCGGGCATTCTGCGTGCGAGCCTATCAAAACCGGCGCCTTTTCGAGTCGTTTTAGCGCAATTGCACTCGATAACAATGCCTTGATCGGTTTGAGCACAAGCAAGGCATGTTTGATTCTCGCTGCCTCTTCGATTTACCAGACTCAAAGACGATAGTACAACTCGTCGGCATGAATACGGAGCAACCTATCGTGTGTTGGCACGACTTCGGGTATAACGTTGTCATCGTCGGATCGCGCGTCTCCTTCGAGAACAAACAGGCCTTTCATAAGTCACCGCCGAACGCGACGCTTCAAAGTGTGATTCTTCGACGGGCTCGGACTTCGATTTGAAGCCCGGCGGCAATGCGGTTTCTTCTTATCTTTGTGGGTACGACCCTCAGATAGGAGTGACCAGCGATTCCTTTAACGGACCTAAGCGATCCTTGACGGTAAGCCCGCTGGTCGGCGAGAGTTAGCTTCACGAAGTTCGGCATGTGACGCCGGAGGTGACTTCGTGTCAACGGCACTTTTGAGGTGCTCACAATTTCGATTTGAGCACGGGGCGAGTTGGCCTGCCGGGCAGAGCTTGATGTTGGTTTCGTCGGTTGAAGCCTCGACGGACTTAGGCTTCCAAGCTAGGCGAGTTGTCGGCGACTTCTTGGCGCCTCCCTCTTCAACTCGCGGGCTTGTTGCACCAAAGCCCGTGCTTGCGCTGAGAGCGCCGGCGCCGGATACGCCTAAAGCGTGGATCGATTTCGTTTGACTTCGGACCCATTCGTCCGTCACGCCAGTAGGAATCGGGCTACATCTCAGATTTCATTTCGAAGTCAACTTGGATCTTAGATCCGCCTCATAGCGGACCCCATCCATTGATTCTTTCGCTGGGCTAATTGTTTCGCCAGGTGGCGTCGCCTCGGCGGGCTCTCTTGAGAGAGTCACGCCATTATTGGCGGAATCGACTCGCAGCCAGTGGGTTCTCAAGGTTTGGCCGTTGTTAGGGCGGGAACCACCGTTGTGCGGTCTTGGCGGCGGTGGTGGTGGATTTTCGCCTCCGCTTTGAGGCCGATCGGGTCTTCCTTGCGGCGGAGACCATCTTGGACTTGCGGGGAACTGGATCGGGCGAGGAGGAGAGGTATTCTTCATACTTCTTCGGTCGAACTCGAACTCGACCTCCTCGATGACCGGATCGGATCCGCTGGTTCGCATACTCGACGCTTTGTCGAAGCCGCTGGCTCCCACCGTGGTCGCCAAATTTGTTCGGAAAGTTGGTTTGTTATTCATTGCTCGTTTGAATTCGTTTACGGCCGTTGGCCTACAACAAAATTTCAAACAAAGAAAAATGCCTTTATTTTAGGCGTACAATGAAAACGAAAATTACAACTCTCTTCCTTTTGTGAACAAACACGAGGATCTCTATTTTACGGGATCCTCGCTTGCGTGGGTTCTTTGCCCGTGTCGGGACTTTTATTCGTCCGTTGACCACCGCAATCCCGATCCCGTGTAAACCCGGTCCGAACTACAGACGAGGGGCTCGTTTCACGAAGGAAGCGAAGCGCTGAGGATCACACTCACAAAGGAGAGGATCGCTGGGATCGCGACTCACGAAGGAGAGGATCGCCGAGCGGTGAGATCTACAAGGAGAAATCACAAGCTATCCCCGAGGTTAAGACGGCTTAACCTAGAGGGTATCTGTGGTTCGACCGAGTTTGCTTACCTTCCGCCTATAGATCGGCGTCACCGGACTTGAGCTCGCCGGTGCTCGGAACCGTCGTCGTAGATCTCGCGAGGGCTTTTGAAGTCCGCCAAAATCACCAAGTCCCAGTCAAGATCCGAAAATCCAACCTCCCCATGAGCAAGACCCCCTATTTATACAAAACCAAAGGCTACGTTGTCGTGGTTTCTGCCACTTGTCAGCCACTCCTACCATCGAGGCACCTCGCCAAGTTGGCCGAGGGTTTCGCCAAAGGCCGAGTTTCTGGCCACTTTGCCGAGGCACCTCGCTGTTGCCGAGGGGCCGGCCAGTGGCCGAGCCACCTTGGCCAATTTGGCCGGTTTATTGCCAAGGCCCGGCCGTTGCCGTTTCCGCCGACTTCTCCGTCAATTCTTCGTCGATTCTTGGTCTTCGGGCTTAGTTTTGCTCCGGTGATGTCGCCGTTGTGTTCGAGTCCGTGTCCGATCAACTTTCAGAGCTCAAACGGTTCGTTTGCATCGACGGACTAAGTACGGTTGATTCCGTCTTGTCAACGTTTTGAGTTTAGCCAACTCGCCTCGTTGAGCTTCGTCGTCGGTTTTTTCTCCACGACGCCATTGCCATTGCTCAGACGCCGACCACGCCGACAAGCTCGAGTCGCTTTGCCGGATGGATCGTCGGTTATCAACCCACCGTTTACGAGTCTTGTTCGGGTATTGATAAGCAATTTTTAACGCCTACAGAAGGCAGTAGAAAAAACCAAACAATTAAACTAGAGATTCGGGAGAGGACAAAACAATCAAATACTTTTTTCACATAAGATCAAATACTTAGGATAATATCTTAGGGCAATAGAGGTTTAGGAATAGCGATTCATGTAATTCTAGTTCTAAACTTTTCTTTCATCAACTTGATTGATTAGTAATCATGTTACGTATATTGTGATTTCCTAAATTTTGCTCGTTTATTCTACAGATATCCACATAGGTTTGCATTCCCTAATTATTATTAGGCTAAATTGTACTTAAATATCTTATTATTTTCCAAAAAAAAACACTCATATACCCCAAGTTACATAATTTAGCAAATATATACCACGAGTTGTTCGTCATGTGAAGTTCTTAAAACGATGTTTTATTTTAACCAAAAGGACGACATTACCCTTGTTCGCAAAAAAAAACCTCCATGTTTTATTGTCTCCCCTAAAATCTCCAAATTCTCTCCACCAAATCTACGATGATGCTCTAATTTTACAGATTTGAGAGAGATCTCGATTGAGACATCGTCGAGAAGTGATCAAAGGAATTGATTAACGGAGTTGGACATAGTGGAGAACTGTTCTAGTCATTTCTAACGAAGAAAATTACTTAACAAAAACATACACGTCTCTCGTCTTCACCTGAAATGTAGCTTGATAAATCATTTGATGCTTTGAACGAGGAGGACTTCATGTAGCCTTATTTTCTTTAAATAATTGAGATTGCAAAGCTTGAGAATTGAAAAAGAATAAGAAGAAGAAAAAAAGAAGAAGAAGAAGAAGGGGAGGGAGTAGATATAATTATAATTAATAGAAAAATGAGGATAGATAATATTTAAATTATTCACATGACTAGTATGTGGGAATATTCTCACCGTGGATTAATTGAAGGTAGCAAAGTGTATAGTTTTCATGACTAGGGTATGTATTTGCACCATTTTATGACTTGGGATATAGAACTGCTTTTTTATGTGTTGTTGTGGGCTTGTACCTAGGCCGGGCCTAGAAAGAGCATTCAGTCACAACTATAAATTACACAAAATGCGAGGGCATTTTAGTCAACACCAGATAAAACGAACTCCTATAAATTCTCACGAACGGCATCGGCCTCCTCTCTCAGTTTCTCTCTCCTCAACAATGGCGATTGCGGAGACTGTGAACGAAGCGGCACTCGCCAATGGCGGACTCAAGGGGGATCCGCTCGCCAACGGCGGATCGATCGAGAAGAATAAGGCTCGAGAGAGCGATCGGAGGCGGAGGCGGCGGAAGCAGAAGAAGAACAACAAACCCTCGGCGGCCGGCGCCGGCGACGAGAGCGAAGGCGGTGGAGTTGACGATAAGGAGAACTCCGAGCCTCGAAATGAGGTAGTTTGTCTGTTTACTCACTAGATCGATCAGTTCTGAAACCCTAGGGTTTGGTCGATCGTTCAATTAGTACGAAACTTGTCAAATTTATGCCTTCGGAGTTCTAATCCTAGGGTTTTTGACGCGCCCTTGCTGATTTCTTACGAATTTTTATGTATTTATTTTGGTTCTATTAAACCTAGGGTTTCGCCAATCTTGAGCAATTGGCTGTGTAACTGTTAGGGTTGGAATCTTGACTTTTTTTTTATATATATGTATTCGTTGCTAATAACATGAGAAATTTTGCTTGCTGGTTCTATTAAACCTAGGGTTTTTTTTTGTGCCTTAAGCAGCTGAGAATTGTACACCTAAAGTTTCAAGTGTAAGCTCGAATTATTGTAGTGTAACGTCTAGGTATCATTTCCTAGCTTTTTACACTCATCTATTTTGGAGATTATTATTATATATTAATGCTAGGATGGATTCTAGTAATCCTAGGATTTCTTGTTTTATCTTTGAATGGTTGAGAACCTTGATTAATCGGCTATGCCCCGGTGGTTTAAATCCTATGTTTTATTGGCATGTCATTGCAGATTTTGCTTTCTTCTTATTTCCTGGTATCTCAGGTTTTTTGTTGTCTCTGTAAGTAGCTAAGAATCTTAAACCTAAAGTTATATGCCCAATGTAACGTCTAGATACAATTTCTTAGTTTCCCTATTAACGTATAATTTTTAAAGATTTTTTGTAGACTGATGCTTGACCTTTGATTGGTCGCATAAAAATAGAGTTCGTTTC
This sequence comes from Asparagus setaceus, assembly GCA_012295165.1. Taxonomy (NCBI): domain Eukaryota; kingdom Viridiplantae; phylum Streptophyta; class Magnoliopsida; order Asparagales; family Asparagaceae; genus Asparagus; species Asparagus setaceus. The sequence continues at coordinate 53,427,809 of CM022702.1, read as the reverse complement.
ATTCCCTTAACCTGTTTTATAGGTCAACTGATTTTCAAATTTCTTTCTTGGGTGCAGATAGCTGAGTCAGTTGAAGTGGAATATGTTCCGGAAAAGGCAGACATAGAGGATGCTTTTCTTGAGGAGTTCAAGAGCGTTTTTGAGAAGTTCAGCTTCAAAGATTCTAGTGCTGGTGCTGAGGTATGAGAGTAGGAGCTAAATTTAGGCTAATGAGCTTGCTAACTTCGATTAATGGAGTTTGTTTTAACTAGTTTTACTTCATAATTGCAGGAGGATGCTCAAAAGGACGAGGCGGCTGCAAATGAGGCAGCTAAGAAGAACGGTAATTCTGATTCGGAAGACGAGGAGCAAAATGCTGAGCAGAAGGAGAAAGGGGTTTCTAACAAGAAGAAAAAGGTATTTTATTAAAACTATTGTCTGCACTAGATTTTTATTGAAGGCAAATTAATTGAAACAGCTAAATATGTTGCTGCTTTTGTAGCTGCAAAGGAGAATGAAAATAGCGGAATTGAAACAAATATGTTCAAGGCCTGATGTGGTGGAGGTATGGTTGAATAATTTACTGTCATCTGGTGTTCTATTTTCAGCTAGAAATATGTAACCAACATTGTAGATGAACAGACAACCTGTAGCTTCCTTCCTTTTATGTTGTTTCTTCATGCTTCGAGGAAAAATGCTTAATTTATTGGAACTAGACTTGTACAAAGAAAATAGAAATTTATTATAAGAGGAAATTAGCGGACCAGGCCTAGCCCTCTTAATTGTTGCCTGTGGTAATGTGCTAGTTCTACTTGATGCCGACTTAGATCGTAGTTGTTTGCCTGTGGTACTGTGTAGTTTACTTGCTATGGCTGATTAATTGTTGGGAGTTTTGTGTGTTATTACGGTTTCTAAGTGTACATTTTCCCTTAAATATAATAATGTGTTATTCTTTTAGCAGTTAAGGATGAGAAGGATTCAGACTGTTTGAGTTTTTTCTTTTTTAAATTTCAAACCTCGTTGTATGAGTTTGTATTGAAGGTGGTTATTCAACTTTGTTTCTCATGATTAAGCTAACATGCCCTACTGTTAAGGTAGGCGACATGAGATTTGTGCCCCACAAAACCTGGGGAGAAACAACTTTTCTCTCCATTCCGTGAATGGTTTATTTAATTTGAAATTGTATTCTCATAAGTATACTGCTGTGACACATTTGTATCCCTGGGTTATCCTATTGGAATTCGGTGAAAAGACAGTCATATATATCTATTTATAATCAACTATATGAGGCTTGGCTTAAGTGGTGGATGTGCGTCTTTCACAGAGTTTGACAATTCATCAAGGATAGTGTTGTATTACATATATCTGTTGATTCTTTTCTTTTCAGTTGTTTGTCAATTGAAATGGAATAATGTTGAATTTATAGTTTATGATGTGATAGAACAAAGCGTATGTAATTGTACAATGTCTTCTCTTGTTACTTGATTTCTTATTTGATTTATGGGAATATTAACAGCCTTTGGGAATGTTATAAGAACATCTAGTCCATTGGAGTAAACAAAAATGGCAGATTTGTTACCAAGTGTACTTATTTACTAGAACTTTCAGAAAGGCCCTCTGCAGAGACTTCTGAGAGTATGCTCCAACATGAAATGCCTTCCTAATGTGACTTCAATTGATATCACTTTCACCATAACAGTACTAGTTGGAATTGGATCCTTAGAGTGTTCAGTGTACCACATCCAGTACATCTGTGTTTAACATGTCTTACAAACATTACATTAATTACCTATACCTGTAGGGGAATTCTTATTACACACATGACATATACAACATCAAAATGGTCGCAGTTGTGTTTCTTGTGCAAATTCGTAGACTATGTAGGGCGTGCTAAGTTTTTTGAGATTAAAATGGATATGTTGCACTGCTAGACTTTAGTGATATAGTTGATATTTCTTTGTCATTGAATTCTGCAGTTAAATCAGCTTACTTTCTTATAAAAGAGTGCTTTCTCTTAATTAATTTTTGTATGATTCTGTTTTTGCGTGGTTGATGTTAGACCACCTTTTCCACAGCTTAATTCATTATTTTATCCTTTTGAAGGTTTGGGATGCAACCGCAGCAGATCCAAAATTACTTGTCTTCCTGAAGTCATATAGGAACACCGTACCTGTTCCAAGGCATTGGTGTCAAAAGCGCAAGTTTCTACAGGTCAGTTACAACATCTTACTTGACCTTTATGAGGAAAATTACATATATCTTTGCATGAGGGAATTTTATGCTTTTGGAGGGGCTGCACTTGGGGGGTGAGGGAAGATAAAGTCAGATAAGCTTTCTCCCCTCTTATACATATATGTGGTCCTTGCAGGGAACCGGCAGTAACATCATGGAGCCTGGACTTTGGTGGTGTTTTCTAATTGGGATCTTGAGTGGTTTCTCATTTGATATATTCCTAGGGTGGTGACATGTAGTTAGATCATATGATGCTGACTTCTGAAAATAATACAAGGTCTAAACTAGATTTCATCACCTGGAAATAAGGAACATTAAGTGTGTTTTTGTCATAATATAAGGTGGTAGAAAAAATGCTCTTTTAGGCATTTCTTGCAATGTCAGAGTCCTTTTTACAGAGCTTAAACTGAATAGTCTTCTTTTTGACATTGCAGATGTTGTGAGCTGTTACACCACTTAGATTTAAAGTTCATGCTGTTATTAGGTGCTTATTAGATTCTCTTATATAGAATTTACGTATATATCTTCTTTGTTTTGCAGGGAAAGCGCGGTATTGAAAAACAGCCTTTCCAACTTCCAGATTTCATTGCTGCTACTGGAATAGAGAAAATAAGACAGGTAATTAGATCCGATTGTTTCACTTAATCATATTGGAAAAGGTGAACTTGTCTGAGGCCATTGGTTAGTTTATATTTCCTTTTTTCCATGACTTACAATAGAAATTTCACACATTTTTTAATTCTTGTAGGCATATATTGAGAAAGAAGACAGCAAAAAGCTAAAACAGAAGCAACGCGAGCGTATGCAACCAAAGATGGGAAAAATGGATATCGATTATCAGGTGAGTTCTCAATTAAAACTTTTTTTTTGTTTTCATTCTTTTGACTAAGCTGCTGATTAAAATCCAATGGTTGGTGGGACAAGGGAAGGGCAGATGAACCTTTCTCATGGTCCACAGATAAAGTTTTATCTTTCTGGATCTTAGTTTTATAGTTCTTATTTAGTAATGTAGGATATGATGTTGATGTTTCCTATAGGTTGATCACCTTGAGAAAGTTGAGTACATTCACTTAAATATAGTCTTTGGACTCACATACACATCAAGATGTGTCTCGCTTTGTTATATAAAAATTTCATCTCGTCTTGTGTTTTTCTGCAGGTTCTACATGATGCATTTTTCAAATATCAGACTAAACCAAAGCTTACAACACATGGTGATTTGTATCATGAAGGAAAAGAGTTTGAGGTATTCTTCTGATCCTGTATCTTCAGACTATTGTATTGTGGGCCGTTGCGGTGGAGTTATTTATGGTTGACTTTGCTTCTTTTTATGTTCTTTACTGTTGAAAATGTTAGCATTATGCAACCTATTTAAATTGCATGTTATCCTCTGTTAGGGAAAACTTACTAGGATCTTTATGTTCTTACTCAAATCAATTATGATTTCTCTGTAAACTATATCACTATGAGGATGGCATTATTGCTGTTGCTCAACTGTGCAGCTCTAAATGGTTCTCAATCGAGGAACGTCTGTCACACTATAAAATACAGATTATGCAGTTGCATGGTTGTATGTGTCAGTCTGTTATATTTGGTTGGTCTTCCTTACGTGCGACATTTGTATCAATTAGTAGAAGAGGAGAAATAGGAGGGGTGTTTTGGTAACTGAAATGTTACTGGCTACTGCTACTCACTGGAGGTGCTAATGATTGTCGGAATTGGTGATCTCATCAATGTTGCAGTTGCTTGTTGCTGCACATTTACTGCAGTAAACCTCATGTCACAGTTGTTGTTTGCTGGACGTTGCATGGTACTCTAGCATCGAATCCTAGCATCGGGAGAGACATGAAAAGGTGAAGGTATTAGGATGACAAGTATTAACGAGACAGGTCTGGCGTAATAAAATCCAATCCAAAGTTAACCAGCTTTTAAATGCTTGGGGCTTGTATCAGGTTTGATTTCGACATGATTCACCCCATAATAAAAGTTAACTATGTTGGTGGGTTGGTGTGCGGCTGATAGTGACAACGGAGAGACTGGGGAAAATTTGTGAACGTAGTTTGATGTTTATTCAGGATGTATCTATCTGTGAACTTAGAAAGAAAAAGTTACAAGCTGTTACAAGTTAAGAATGAAGAACTAAAGGAGCTGAAATGGGACAAGTTTACTCAAGCTGGTTTAAGGATGAAGGACCAGGAAGCTGAAGTGTGATTATTGTTAGTATTAATATTAGTATTTCTGACTATAAAGTATAAACATAGCTGTTTCCACTTCTTATATTAAAATTTTGATTTAGAGTGACACACCTGCATTCTTTTAATTTTACTGCTGGAAGCCACACGCATCAGACCAAGAATGTATAGTAACTTTCTCCTGTTAATTCTTTTTAGATATTAATGGCATATTTCACAGTTGACTACCAGACTGTTATTCTAGGAGTGAGATTTGGGATCCTGAAGCTAGGGTTTTCAGTTTTGTTTCTTCTCATCGTCCAAAAATGTTAACCCTCTTCGTCTGCTGAATATCAAACTATACTGTGGCTTAAAATTTAGTTGCATCTTACTTGAATCTTATTTATTTTGCAATATGAAATACTGTTCAAAGCGATCAACCCTTTTTAGAGTAATCAGATGACTAATTTTATGATTTTCAACATACTATTGTGATGGCTTCACTAAATTATTTCATCCTTAATATGGAAGTATAATACATCTCCATGATAGTAGAAGTGTGAGAAATGATAACCTTCTTGCATTCATTGATTTCCATTTCGTGCATTTTTTGCATCTGAAGTTGGTTCTCATAATCATAATATGTTTTTGAGGAAGTACCCAGTTCTGAGCGTACGTATTGCATTTAAACAAATAGCAGGGTAATTAGAATACATTCATAATATCTAATTTTTGATGAATTTTAATTTCTACCTGACTAACATAGTACTGTTTTGTGAAAGCCAAAATTATGTTTCTTATGGCTATAGAGTAGGCCTAACTTCTGTCATAAATCTTCAGCTCTCAAGACATTTATGCTTTTTGTTATCCTTTTTGTTGGAGGGCCTTTGCAGCTTGATAATCTTCGTGCTATTTACAGGTCAAACTGAGGGAAATGAAACCAGGAATGTTGTCACATGAACTTAAAGAAGCTCTTGGCATGCCAGATGGTGCTTCTCCTCCTTGGCTTATTAATATGCAGGTTGTTGCTTACACTAAGATTTTATAGAAGCACTTCTTAATTTATTGTACCTTTAAGCATAACTAACAGTAATTAACTTTGTCAGAGATATGGTCCTCCGCCGTCTTACCCACATCTGAAAATACCAGGACTCAATGCTCCTATTCCTCCTGGAGCCAGCTTTGGTTATCATCCTGGAGGTTGGGGAAAACCTCCTGTTGATGAAGTAAGTTCAGCGATACACTTTTTATTGACATTTTACAACTAATATGTCTTTTTCTCTTTCTTCTAAGTCCTCTTTTTTGCATTACAGTATGGTCGTCCATTATATGGTGATGTTTTTGGGGTTCAGCAACAAGACCAACCTAACTATGAGGTAATTTGCTCACCCTCATGTGATGTCATTTCTTACTATAACTGGCCTTGAACTATTGTATTGACTCGTACTTTAGAGCAATCATTCACGACTCACGTATATGTCCTAATGTTCTTGTTATCTGCTGGTTTTGGTTATAGGAAGAACCAGTTGACCGAAGCAAACACTGGGGAGATTTGGAGGAAGAAGAAGAGGAGGAGGAAGAAGAAGAGGAAGAACAAATGGAAGAAGAGGAAATGGAGGAAGGCATTCAATCGGTTGATAGCCTTTCAAGGTGCTGGAGCTGTGTTTCTCTCCAAATCTTGACTGTGGACATAGTTAATTAATTACGTTATGGTCTAATATTCTTTTTCTTTTTCTTCTCATACAGCACTCCCACTGGTGTTGAAACTCCTGATGTTATTGACCTACGAAAGCAACAGAGAAAAGAGCCAGAGAGACCTCTTTATCAGGTAATGGATTTCTACCTCTTTTCTAATTTACCTAGGTCATCTGACTGCTTAATAATAGTTAATATAAGTCTACTGACGTTTCTTTCCTTCAAATTTTTTTTTTAAAAATTTAAACCTGAAGGTTCTGGAAGAGAAGGAAGAGAGAGTTGCTCCTGGGACTCTGCTTGGAACAACTCACACGTACGTATATTGATCGCTAGCTCGAATGTTAACATAAAGAGTTTACTTATTTTCGAATGTTTGTAACTGTGATTATGAATTGGGCTAACTAGTTTTATTTATTTATTTATTTATTTCTTAATGCAGTTATCTGCTTACTGACAAAGACAAAGACAAAGACAAAGACAAAGCAGCTGCTGCTAAAAGGGTGAGAGGCCTTTTTATTTTTCATTAGGATTTCATGAATTTGTGCATGATATTATCATGTATAAATTTATCATTCAAAATCTTCTTGACTGTTTTGCAGGTTGATCTTCTTCGAGGTCCAAAATCAGATAAGGTGGAAGTCACTATACAACCAGAGGAGTTGGAGGCTATGGATGATGTTTTGGCTGCCAAGTAAGGAGAACTCACATACCTCACTCGATCATATGAAACTTATGGATGTTTTCTAATTATTTTATGATTTGATGTTCAGGTACGAAGAAGCACGTGAGGAGGAGAAGCTGAGGAACCAGAAGGAAGACTTCAGCGACATGGTTGCAGAGGTTTGTGTATACAGTTTTATGTTTGTTTCATCTTATCCTTTTCATTGTTTCTGCATTTAAGCTAAAAGGAGCTCTATGATTGCTGCAGGCCGAGAAGAAGCGAAAACGTAAGATGCAGGAGAAGGAAGGCAAATCTAAGAAGAAAGATTTCAAGTTTTAGTTTGTATATCGAGCTGAGATTGCGGCATGGAAGTTTCCTACTGTTGATGTACCTTGTACTTTGAAAGTTCAGTATGTAACTGTAAATCACTTAGCTCTCTCAGTAAACCTAGTTTTGCGTATTAAGATTGAGAAGCTGGTACGATTGTGGTGCTTGAGAAAACTGCCATGTTACCATGGCTTTATTTTCATTTGCAGATGAAGCCATTTTCTGTTTTTAGATGTCAAATTGATATTTATCATAGTATGTGAATCAAGTAGCTCTACTTGTATAGTAGTAATTGCTCTAAGAGCATGTATGGCTACTATTTATTTTTGAACCCTTACCAGTTACTTATTACTTATTCTCAAAACTTATTGTAGGGAATAACTCTTTAACTTATAATGATGTAAGTGTAGTTATGTGTTTGGTAAATCAATGATTTATACGGTTATGATTGTTGTCAAGTGACTAAAAGAACATCTTGTTGAATCTCATGTTGTGACTAATTAATTAATTATATATTAAACAGATAATTGTCATTGAAAACTTATTATTTAATTAACTAAGTAAATAAAGAAATTATTTCACATTAATTATTGTTATTAATTACAAATGTTTGAAGTAATTAATTAACTAATTTATATTAATAAAACATTATTATTACTGAAATTATTAATTAGTTAATTCAAAATTAATTATTTAATAATTAGAAATATAGTTAATTAATATGTTTTAATAAATAGTAAAATTAATTATTTCACAATAATTATGGTTATTAATTATTAATGTTTGAACTAATTTGCCATTTATATTAATTAAATATTTATTAGTAAAGTTATTAAGGGAAAAATGCTTTAAGCCCCCAAAATAAAAAGAGAATGTGTGACACCCTCAAGACTAAGTCAACGTGCCATTTAGTTCTAAAATTGAGTTTTCAATGCGTTTAACCCCCAAAATGTGCTCCCACCTAAGCAATGGCTCCAATTGCGTTTCTTTTCCTATTATACCCCTAATTAATGCATCATGTGACTTTCTTAGGATCGGTGTCTCTATCCACCATCATCATCCCCCTTCTCTCCCCTAAACTCAACCCTCAATGACCATTAACAACAAACTCTTCTCATCACCCCCCCTTCCCCCTCTCTCTAAACTCAATCGCCGGTGGCCATCACACCAAAGGCATTGTCGTTATCGTCAACAACCGACCCGCCATGATTATCCCCTCCCTCTCTCTCTCTCTCTCTCTCTCTCTCTCTCTAAACTCAACCCCCATGGTCACACCACCAACAGCCTTCCTGACGTGATCCCAACCAACATAATCTCCACTATTACCGACATTTGCACCCACTACCTCTCTCGTCTCCCAAAAATGGCGCCACATAAGCATTCAACCTGCACCTCCCTCTCCCTCTACCTCCCATGAGCATTTAACTATTAAAGTTAGCAATTGACTCTTAAACTTAACAACTAATATTTAAATCTAACTTATAACTCATAAGTTTAGCAATCGATCCTTGAGTTTAATAATCGACGAACAATATAAATAACCAATCCTTGAAAACACTTTGTTGTGGTTGTGATTAACTTTGGTTAAAATAGTTATTTGTGTCGTTTAAGGTTATAATGTAATTTTTCCTGCATTGTATGATGTAATTATAACAACTAACTCATAAAACTAACAACTAGCGATAATTTTAACAAATAACTCATAAGTTTAACAACTAACTTATTAATTTAACAACAAACTCTTAAGTTTAACAACTAACTCATAAAACTAACAACTAGCGATAATTTTAACAAATAACTCATAAGTTTAACAACTAACTTATTAATTTAACAACAAACTCTTCTCATCACCCCCTTCCCCTCTCTAAACTCAACCCTCAATGACCATTAACAACAAACTCTTCTCATCACCCCCTTCCCCTCTCTAAACTCAACCCTCAATGACCATTAACAACAAACTCTTCTCATCACCCCCTTCCCCTCTCTAAACTCAACCCTCAATGACCATTAACAACAAACTCTTCTCATCACCCCCTTCCCCTCTCTAAACTCAACCCTCAATGACCATTAACAACAAACTCTTCTCATCACCCCCTTCCCCTCTCTAAACTCAACCCTCAATGACCATTAACAACAAACTCTTCTCATCACCCCCTTCCCCTCTCTAAACTCAACCCTCAATGACCATTAACAACAAACTCTTCTCATCACCCCCTTCCCCTCTCTAAACTCAACCCTCAATGACCATTAACAACAAACTCTTAAGTTTAACAACTAACTTATTAATTTAACAACAAACTCTTCTCATCACCCCCTTCCCCTCTCTAAACTCAACCCTCAATGACCATTAACAACAAACTCTTCTCATCACCCCCTTCCCCTCTCTAAACTCAACCCTCAATGACCATTAACAACAAACTCTTCTCATCACCCCCTTCCCCTCTCTAAACTCAACCCTCAATGACCATTAACAACAAACTCTTCTCATCACCCCCTTCCCCTCTCTAAACTCAACCCTCAATGACCATTAACAACAAACTCTTCTCATCACCCCCTTCCCCTCTCTAAACTCAACCCTCAATGACCATTAACAACAAACTCTTCTCATCACCCCCTTCCCCTCTCTAAACTCAACCCTCAATGACCATTAACAACAAACTCTTCTCATCACCCCCTTCCCCTCTCTAAACTCAACCCTCAATGACCATTAACAACAAACTCTTCTCATCACCCCCTTCCCCTCTCTAAACTCAACCCTCAATGACCATTAACAACAAACTCTTCTCATCACCCCCTTCCCCTCTCTAAACTCAACCCTCAATGACCATTAACAACAAACTCTTCTCATCACCCCCTTCCCCTCTCTAAACTCAACCCTCAATGACCATTAACAACAAACTCTTAAGTTTAACAACTAACTCATAAAACTAACAACTAGCGATAATTTTAACAAATAACTCATAAGTTTAACAACTAACTTATTAATTTAACAACAAACTCTTCTCATCACCCCCTTCCCCTCTCTAAACTCAACCCTCAATGACCATTAACAACAAACTCTTCTCATCACCCCTAACCGGTGATTAAGGAGAAAAACGAGGCATCGACATCGATAAACGCTTTGTCGTCACAACGAAACAGTATTTCAAGCCTCCTACCACCCATAAGGCGGCCGACACTTACCGCCAACCGCCAAGGTTTATTATCACCATAGCCGACGCGAGGCGGTAAGCCGTCCGACAACAACTTCTCCTACGGACGACGCGAAGTACAGAATAGCCGCCCGCCCAATTGACCGCCAGAGCTATTCCATCGCCGCCGTCTCCACCGCACCGACGGGACGCACTACCGCTTTCCAACCGCTGATCCACTGACGACGCTGAAGGCGGTTCGCTGCCCTCCCAACCCGTCACCCATTATAGCCCGTCCTACCAATTGTCGGCCTTTCCCAACGATGGCTTAATTTAGACCCTCTTATCGCCCACTCCGCCCTCGGGGACGACACGAAAGCGGCCCCGGCTCCCTTCCAGCTTGATTACCTCAAGAGCGTCCGAGAGGCCGAAGCGAGTCGGCCACCCGACCTCGGCTCCCACCAACCTCATCTGGCGGCTTCCTCCACTCAAGCGGCGGTTATACGATTTTCGAGCCCATCGCATCGCATTAAATGCGCCGATACCCTTAACTCCCCATCTCTACGGTATTTAAGGCACCTCGGACCCATGCACTACGAGCCGTCAATCCCATCCCATTAATGGCGAATAGACCACACTAACCCTCAAATTACCCGCACTGACACTGCAAAAGTCAGCCCTATAGCGCATAAATAGAATGCTCGCCAACCACGGCTCACACGTGGAGGGAAGGTGACTCATCGATGGTTCCTTAACTGATGGAAAGACGGTACCCCTCAACCCTAGGTATAAATAACAAGCGGACAAATGAACCAAGTAAGTGATCTTTTTGAGTAAATTCGCTCCATTAGATTATCTCCCACTCTACTAACTTGACCGCCGGAGGAACCACCGAGATCCCAACTCCGCCTCCTTCCACGTGTCCTTCTTTCCACAGAGGGCTTAACTTGATCGAGTCGGTCACACTGGGCTTTAGAAGAGAAGGCGGACTCCGTTCTCTTAAAAGCTAAACTCACCCGAGGTTAGTGACTGTGATTATATACATCAACAACAACTAACTTATTAATTTAACAACAAACTCTTAAGTTTAACAACTAACTCATAAGATTAATAACAATTCGGAAGATTAACAACTAACTCATAATCTGAGGGGTTTTTGCAAATTTTTGTTGGGTTATTTGCAATTTTTTAAACTTTTTGGGTGTTCTTTTCAAATTTTTGGGGGTTATTTGCCAACTCTAAAACTTCCAAGGGATTATCCGCAATTTTAGAAACTTTTGGCGGTTAGTTGTTAAGCTTAGTAGTTAGTTGTTTAGTTTAACTTTTAGTGGTTAAGGTTAATAGTTAGTTATTATGTTTAACAGTTAGTTGTCAAGATTAATAGTTAGTTGTTATGTTTATATATTGCATATTAAGTTTATTGATTTTCTGTTAATAGTAATTTGTAAAATCTTTGCTATTTATGTTTAGCATGGATGCTTAACAATATTTTTTCTTTTATATGTTATCATGTAATATTTTCTCTACAATATATGATGTAAATCCTTAACTTAACATCGACTCTTATGCTTAAAAATAATATTTAAACCTAACATATAAGTCATGAGTTTAACACCTAATCCTTAAGTTTAATAACCCGGAGACAACAACAACTACCAATACCTAAATCTATCAATAAGTTTAACAGTCAACCCTTAAGTTTAACAATTAACGGACAACATTAACAACTAATATTTAAATTTAGCAACTGATTCTTAAGTTTAACAACCAATCTTTAAATTTGACAATTAACTCACAACATTCATACTTTAACAGCTGATTCTAAGCTCGGTGATGGTGGATGATATCAAAGATTTTATCTATGATAAGTTTAACAATCACATAGCAAGAGTTCTTGGCCAAAATATCACGGATCAATATGTAGGCATCAAAATTGTGAAGAACCACAAATATGACTAAATTATGAGAAGATCGAAGGACAACGTCATCGAAATCTCAAGAAGTCAACACATGAGAAGATTGTGTCTCGCTAGAGTGCGAGACATTTGTGCCTCGCCATGAGCGAGATTGCTTATAGTCTCGCCGCTAGCGAGACATTCAGTGTGTCTCACACGAAATGACATTTGATGTTCTCGCTATTACGCAGATTATTGTGCCTCGCCACCAGCCGAGACAGATACCTAATGTCTCAACTAGCGACATTTATTGCTCGCCAAAGCGCAGACACCTGAATACTTGAAACGAGCTCTTGAAGGGTTTAAATCAATGCTGGTGGGGCCCACTTGACTTTATCGGTAGAGGCGTTCAAATACTTTAACGCTTACAACGCTCGAAGATTTCACCAGCGATTCTATGGCATTTAATCGTGCCTAAAAGCGGAAAACCGCATAAATACCGGAGGGATTTACATTGCCTCGCCAGCTTAGCAGGCGTACCATCGTCGCCGCCAATAGGTAAAGCCATACCGCTCGGGCCATTAACAGGTAATTGACGCTCGCGAGCGGTAAGCCAAGGTACCGGGAGCCGCCGCAATAACCACAAATTTCTGACTTATGACACTTGTTTCAAGAGGCACGCTTCAAGACTATAAATACCCTCCTCGTCCACTTGGGCAGGGGTGCTATCGAAGGGGCAATCGAGATCAAGCTTCGGAGTTCAAGAACACGATCCACGGAGATTCCTCGAGTTTAAGCTTTGACTTATTCTTGAGAAGAGTAGATATCTTACCTTGCTAAGATATTTGCTGAAGTTCTTGTTTCCTGCGAAGCATCAACTAAACCGTCGATTCGACGATCAGCTTGGTCCACTTAACGCTGGCCCCAAGACAAAGTCCCACTAAAAAATGAGATCCACACTTGTAGCATCTCTTGTTCGAGTTTGTGAGAAAGTTATTAAATTTCTTTGTAACTGAAAATTAAGGTGTAATTTTCTTAAGTTTTGCAATGGAAACGACAAAGAAATCAACTTTCGAACCAAACACAATATACCAAATCATTTCAAACATGCAAGAACCAGTGCAAAACGTTCACCGACTATAAAAGTTGTAAAAATACAAAAGTGAGCATATGTAAGTTTCTCCAATCTTTCTATATAAAATTTTCTTTCTTTGAATAAATGATTAAATCAATAACGATCAAAGTAACTCAACACATCCTCGGTCTCCAATGCTTCATCTATTTCCAACCCAAAAAAATTAACTTTGCTCTCATCCTAAAATAGAACCCTAAAATCCTCCAATTTCAATTATCGATGCTATCTTCCATGCCTTAATCCCCACAATTAAGACTTTATTTTCATCTTCGTGGATGAGCTCACTGCAATAAAGATCGGACCTTGAACTAAAGTTCAGCTTCATCTTTATTTACAGTCGAATTGGGCTAGCTCAATACGTGCCGTTGAAAATTGTCACCCATGATGATGAATATGAAAGGTTGAATTTTGGGAGAGAGAAGGGGTAGAGGAAGAGGATGAATGGGGGGGCCAAGAAAATTACATGGGGCATTAATTAGGTGTATAATACGGAGAAAAAAAAACAATTGGAGCTATTGCTTAGATGGCAGCACATTTTGGGGGTTATAAACACATTGAAAACTCAATTTAAGGGCTACGTTGACTTAGTCTTGGGGTGCACACATTCCCTTTTCAATATTGGGGTCTCAAAGCATTTTCCCCAATTAGTAATTTGTTAATTAATAATTCATAATTGGAAATATATTTCATTAAAATATTTTTATTAATAATAAAAATTAGTTATTTCATATTAAGCATGGTTATTAATTACTAATATTTTGAACCAATTAATAAATCTATATTAATTAAATATTAGTATTAATAAAATTACTAATGAGTTAATTAAAATTAATTATTTAATAATTGGAAATATATTTAATTAAAATAGTTTTATTTATTACATCAATTTTGATTATTAATTACTAATATTGATATTAATTAATTTAATACCAATTAAATAATAATTATAATAAATTGACTAAATTGCCATATTGGTATTGAAATAGTACCTAATGACAATATTGATATTAAAATTATCTCTGGCGACAATAAGATATTTAAACTTGCACCATGAGACAAATACACCCAAAAATAAATTTTCCGGACGTTTTTCCAGCGACCACTCAGATGATTTACCATATGCGCTTAAGTGACATTTTCATGATGATGTTGCAACTATAGTTAGCTCCATTCATTCCATTAGAAGGAGAGATTTTTCAAATTAGAGTAAAAGAAAATATACTTGTTTTTAAAATTTGTGACTTTTTCTCTTTCTTCCATCAAATTGGGGGTTCTTTATTGCTTGATCTCAAAGAATCCATATTTTCCAGCAATGGAGAACCTCAAATTCAATAGAAGAAGGAGAAGAAGGCCCCAAATTTAAAAAATCCCTCTTTCTTTTACCCTAATTTGAAAATTTCCCCCTCTAATGGTTTGAATGAGGCTAACTACAACTGCCACATCATCGTAAATATGCCACAAAAGAATCACATGACAGATCACATGAGTGGTTGCCGAAAAAGTTGATCAAAAAAATTTATTTTTGGGCCTATTTGTATCATGTGTAAGTTTAAATACCTTGTTGTTGCCAGAGGTAATTTAATACCAATATGATCATTGGGTATGTTGTATCACATAAATAATCAAGTGTTAATCACATTCAACTGGCTGACATGTGTCTCAGGCAGACTACACACCGACTCGGCCCAGATACTCCGATTTCTCATCTCCCTCGAAGGCCAAGACGAAAGGCGTCTCTTCTCATCTCCCTCGAGGGTCGAGATGAAAGGCGTCTTTTCCCGACCCTCTCATAAAGCCGAGACGAAAAACGGTCATTCTCGAGCCCCTCGCCGACAGTTAATCACCATCACATTAAATGCACGGTCGGAGTCATGATTACATCCCCCCGAAAGTCTTAATGACTCATCGGACCTTGTCAGCATCTTACTCCCCCTGTCACCGTCGCATTAATCACAAAGGTGACTCATACCACCCACAGCTGACACTTGTAAAGTATTAGCCGAATAAGTTGACTGCTTGGACTCGACCAAGATTACATAAATACCCTCGTCAGCTCGGTATAAATAGGCACATCGCCTACTGACCAGAGGTACGTAATTTCTACACACTTAGAGAACTATATCATTTCCTTTCCCCCCTTCAGAGCATAACTAACTTGATCGTCGGAGGAACCACCGGAAAACCCAACTTCGATCCTCTAACGTGTTGCATGTGTGCAGGACTCTCTTCTGTCAGTGGATCAACCATCAAAGGAGATCAGGGGACCCTAAAACTCTCCATAATTCACACTAAATTTCCCTGTTTGATATCTGACATCAACGGTATTACTTTAATACTAATCTGGTAATTTAGCCATAATAAAATTATTTATTAACTAACTAATTAATTAATAATAATTATTATTTAATACTAAAATAAAAATATAAATAATTAATTCAATAGTAGTTATTAATAAATTTAATTAATAATAAACTAATAAATTCATAAGAAATATTATTTCTTTTAGCAATAAAAATATAACTAATTAATATAATAGAACTTATTGGTAAATTAATTTATTAATTAACTAATTAATTAATCATAAAATTATTTATGATAAGAAAATATTAATTAAAATATATGTTATATGTCAAATTATTTATGGTTATTAATTACTAATATTGACAGTATTAAGTAATAATTTACTAAAATTATTAATTAATTAGTTAATTAAATTTATTATATCATAAGAGGAAAAATATAATTATAATAATTAATTAAACCAAATTCCCGAGATTTTCTGTAGATTGCTGAAGGGGTTCGTGGGCATTAGGGTCTTCTAATAAGGAAAACTCCTAGGGAAAAAAAAGTTGGGATTTCCCAACTTTTTTCCATACTTTAAGTAAAAAATAAGTAAAAAGTTAACTATTATCAAACATGAATTTGGTACCTTATAAGTATAAAAAAAGTACTTATAAGTAAGTTGCCAAACATGCTCTAAGTAAGTATGATTTATGAAATAATATTTCGAGTTAATTGCGAACAGACCCTTTTAGTATCACCAAATTATGAATAAATTTCCTATAGTTCTTTTTGTTGTACATAGACTCCATGCAATTCTTTTGTTGCAAATAGGTCACATTAGTGATTTTTTTAACTCTTAAAATTGTTAATGTTTGAGGAAGCGGATAGACCCCTTATAGTTATGTTGGCGAGGATAAACACCCATTTGCTAAATTTTTTATTTACTTTTGCAATCTTCCCTAAGAGGGTGTATTCACACTTGAGCCAATATTACATGGGGTCAATAGAATTACTGGAGGTTTATTCGCAACAAATAGAACTACAATAGGTCTATTTTCAATTGAATGATACTAAGAGGGGTCTGTTCACATTTAACCCTAATGTTTAAAAAATGAGGCACGTGACATAATGGCAATAAGCAGATTAAAGTTATACTCTACACTACTAATATGAAAAGCTTTGAGCTATTCTCTAATTACAGCTTAGACTGAAGAATGGCCAAACTCCGAAACTGAACGGGAAACATTCACACCGATGAATTTTCATTTCCAGTGAAATCAAAACTCTATTCAAATATTTCTAGTTATAAACATTATCAAAGTTTTATTTATATGGGAAAAAAGGACACGAGATGGAACATGAACATTTAGAGTTTCAACATGAGTAAATAACTGCAGATCAGCTTTGGCCCCTTCACTAGAAAAGCCCAAGATTCAGTCAGTTCCCAAGATAGTCATCCATTTTGCGCTATTTCTTTGGCTCAGTTCCAAGGATAGCCAGAGTCCAAAATGTTTATATACAATGAATCCGACCTAGCAGTTGAATGAAAAATGTGGATAATCCCACCTTCTCTCTTGATTGAGGGAGTTTTTTGCAAAGTATCTTTGGCAGCTTGTTTTCAACCTGTGATAACTCCAACTTTCCTCTTCCTCTGATCTAGACAGGTCAGTAATAATTTATACAGGTCCTCGAAAAGATAGATGATTAAAAGTACACCATGAAACTCTAGACGCTGATCTCTTGAAGAGTGTTCATGTACGTATAACTTGAAAACATCACAAATAATTTGCGAAACCTGCACATGACAAACTAGCAGCATTAAGAAGACGTCAATAACCTTAAAGGGAAAAGGCATGAAAGATTGGGCAAAACTAAAGGATATTACGCCCTAGATTTCCTCTTTTAACAGTAATGTGCATGACATGAACATGTGATAAATCTTAATTACATTATTAGGGAAGAACTTTTGTTAAAACTGATGGATTTAGTCCTTGGATTTCCTCTTTTGCAACAATGTAAATCACACGGCATTATTCCACCAAATCTTTAGCAGTTTTAACAGAATCCATCAGCAGAAGGCTGGAGGGTAGAGTCCTATAGTTGTATGGGTAATTGTCAACAGGGTAGAGTCCAAAAACCAACACTTCGAACAATTTTTTCTATCGCATTACCTGGCAGATCAACATGAATACCTTAGACTAATGTTTAAAAAAGCGGAAGTGTAAGGCGTTGGACCTTTTAATGAAGCGAAGTGTAAGCTTCAAAGCATGAGGCGTGAGCCTCATGAGTTTAAGTATTTTAATTTTAAAGTTTGTATAAAGTATGAACATATAATATATAGCGGTATAATAATTTACAAATAGATACATTCTTGTCGATTAGTAAAAAAAGAATTAAATGTGTGAAGTATAGATGCAAATCATAATAAACTAATCGACATGCATAACTTATATATATATATATATATATATATATATATATATATATATATATATATATATATATATATATATATATATATATATATATATATATATATATATATAATTTACACTCACATGGTCATAATGAAGATACATAGGGCCATTTTAATGATAGTCAAAATCCTTTTATATCCTCCTATCTTGTCACAAGCGTGCACTTCAAATTATGAAGCGCTTCTTTAGTTATGCTTTAAGCGATGAGCCGTAAGCTTCAAAGGAAAAATAGCTTCTCTCTTGAGTTTCAAAGTATTTACCCTTCAAAAAGTTGTGAAGCGAGTTTCAAAAAAGCTTTTTCAAAGATTGCCTAAGACAAGCTATAAAAAGAAAATCATGCATAAAAGTACAATATAGGCAAATACAACTACAGGTGAAATTACTGATCAAACTGATTTGATTAAGAAGTATCAAAGATGCATACCAAACCCATTGGCTCTTATGTTCAGCCATTGCAAGATAGCTTTTGCGAGGATTGCCATTTATCAATCTATATACTCTTTCACCTTGGCAAGATCGAAAGCATGTCAATAGCCAGATAGCCACTGGGCCAGTATACTTAAGAAGGATACTGTTACTAACCTGAAATTATATCAGTGAAAAAATATCAACTTTTCTTTTCCATGAAAATCATCAGAGAAATATTTCTGAAGAGTATGTCTAGGATATCTATCAATACAAATCCAACTCTAAGCTGTTGTTCATCAAAGTTGTTTGTTCGTCTTTGAAAATAGTGCAAAAGTTTGCATACATGAAGTTGAAAACCAATGGGTAAAAAATACTTCTGGATGAAAGAGTTAATCATTCTCGAAGAAGAAAAGATGCAAAGTATCACCTTTTTTGAGGAACTCACCTTCATGAGTTAATAACTTGTTCATACCTTAAAAGTTTGTGCTCCAAGCTTCATACACATCTAGTACACTTTCTATCAGAATACTGCACCCAGTGGTGAGATCTGAGTCATAAAGGGTGCAGTAAAATACCCAAATTGCCCCCAACATGTTATCTCAATGGCTCAGAGTGCCCTGCACGATGCGAGGCATTCTGATAGAATGTGCACATGAACATATCTTTATTTATTTAGGGGTTGTTTAGTTCGCTTAAAACACCAACGAAATGAGTTTCCTTCTTCTGACGCAGTGACCAAGTAGGATAAAGTCATTCCCTTCTTTTCTTTGTCTAGGTTTGGTTGGCGACGGGCTAGAGAGGGCGGAAAACTCCTCCACCTCAGCTGGTTTTCTTTCCCCTATTTCCATCCAAAACGAGAGGAAATGGGTGAAAACCTGCCTTTCGACGATTGTTAAATCACCCCTTCTATACTTTTGTCAGATCTACAATTTCTTGGGGAAAACCCTCTGCTGGCTAGGGTTACCACCACTTTCCCCTCTTTTGCCCTCTTCTTTGCAACTTGGTTCCTCTCCAATGTTGTAGTTTTCCCCTTTTATGCTGCTGATGCGAATATCCAATTGATTTTAGGGTTTTTGCTATCTTCGATGAATCTTGAAAAAAAGCACTGCTTTTCTTGGGGAATCACTGTTCTTGCTTGATTTCTGTCAATTTTTTCTTGATATTTTCTATAAATAATGGTTGCATGTCATTTTTACCAATTTAAGCTATATTTTCTGCCATTTTTTTAATTTTTAGCTATTTGTATGGTTGCATGCAAGTATGTGATCTATTGTCAGTTCGATAGGACTTTATGATTGTCTCTGTAGTTGACGAAAGTTTGAATTTTTGGGCCATACTCTATTCTCTACGAAAGTTCGAAGTTTACTTATTTGCATGAATCACGTGAGAAAAGAGTGATTTGTATCCGACGTTGTATGCTATGTTTATATTCTTGGGTTGTTAAAACCTTTTTAGTTGAATTGTAGAAGTTATCTAGTAAAAGTTCAGAAAAATATATAGATACAATAGCATAGAATTAGTCCGAGGAATGAAAACAATGTCATTTAAATTGAGCTATCATCAGGTTTCTAGTGAATCCATAGTGGCTAAAATCTTAGACACATGATAGAGGAATAGCTCCTCTCATGAAATTCTTGGGTATGCTATGTTTGTATTCTTGGGTGGGTTGCTAAATCCTATTAAAATTTTCTCAAGATCATGAAATTTTAAGCACATCTTTTCTGGAATTATTGTATTATATGTTACTGTTCTCATAGTTGCTTACATGATGAGCACAAAATATAATATGCTTGCCTCAGTATATCAATAATTTTATTAAATAACTCATCCTTTGTATTCTCAAGAATGAGGGACTGTCTCCACTTTTAATTTTTATCTTTACTTTTTATCAATACTTGTTGGTGTATATTGGCAATAAGTTTTCTGAAACTGAATGTGGGTCTATAAAATTTTTCTAAAACTGAATGTGTGTATTGTAGATGGATGGTGATGGTGAATTTATTGATGAAGAAACTGTTAAAACATGCTAAGGGGCTGCAATATCTATTTTCATGTTAGTGAATATATTCATGATTAAAATGCAAGCTAGACGTAAATCAACTCGTAGTGGTCCAACTGAGGAAAATAGAATTGAACATATAGAGCGTATATATAATTGATTTAGTAATAGCTGTATAAACTATATTAGAATGTGGATGGTGCTTTTGCTAAACTATCAAATATCATGAGGAAAAAAGGGCGGCTAAAAGACTCAAGGAATGTAGCGGCAGAAGAGCATTTTTTTAGTTGTATAAAATATTTTGGATCATAAATCTAAAAAGCGCATTGTGAGGTCTCATTTTATTTAATCAGGGGAGATAGTAGATATTTCAACAAGGTATTAGAAGCAATTAATTAACTACGTGAACGATAAATGAGACAAACCCCCAATGACATTCCACAAGAAATCCTTAACAACCCGCTATACCACCCTTATTTCAAGATATATTATCTACACTTTAAAGTACAGTTATATGTATATTCAATAAAAACATATGTTAACTTAGTAATTTCATATACATATTATATGATTGCATTGGTGTGATAAATGGGACTCATGTTGATGCAATGCTGCCAATTAATCTTGTTGCACAATTCTAAGTCCGCGAATGTGTCATACGGAATGTGCTCGCAGCTTGTACCCTAAACAAATTATTCACATATGTATTAGCAGGTTGGGAGGGGTCGGGAAATTATTATAGGACCTCCATGACGCATTATCTAGACCACAGTCGCATGGATTGAGAGTATATGATGGTAATTGTTTATAATTTTTATCTCAAATAATTTCTAATTAAATATATAAACTTGACTTATTTATAAATTTCCTTAAATAAATTGTAGACAAATACTATTTGTGAGATGCTGGATACCCGAACATGCCAGGTTTCATCTCCTTATATCAAGGTGTTCGATATCATTTGAAAGAACATACCGGTAAAGCACCTAAGAATAAAAAGTTGTTCAATCTAAAACATTCTTCTTCGTGGTCTAAGATTGAATTTACCTTTGGCATAATGAAGAATCAGTTCAATATTTTGTGTGCTAAGCCACAGTAACCATTCTCTACACAAGTGGATATTATATTGGCTCGCATAGTACTGCATAATTACATTACAACTGTTAATCCGAATGATGAAGTGCTCAACTAGTCCGATTTCATTGAAGATGTTGAGTGAGGTGGCAAATGAAGCTGTTAACAATATAGTTCACTTTATACAAACTAAAACCCAAAGAGAACAAACACAATCAAGAAATTAGTGGGATGAGTGAGATTGCTTGGGCGATGTGGGTTGACTGCTGTGATATGTATAATACCGATGTAACCACTGAGATCTAACTTCATAATTTATTAGCTTTTTTTATTCATTCATATACTCTAAATTTTAACTCTATGTTTTATTTTGTTATTTTTTTCATACTTTGCTTTTCATGAACGTTAATTTCGTACTCCATAACGTTAATTCTGTTTTATATTTGTATTACTTCTCATATTAATTATACTGTATTTATCTCTCTGCCAAATTAGTAATGGCTGACAACACTTCCTTAAGTGGGGTTGATAAACATAAATGCAAGGGTGCAATTCCATCTCAATCTCCATAGGCAATGCTTCCAGCTAGCAGCGAATTTTCTTCATATCAGCCTTCTCATTTTGGATAGTCACCTAATACCTTCTCCAACATGTCATGTTATGATGTTAATTACTTACAGATGCACCACCAACCAGGACCGTTTATGAACATGCTTAGTTCTATTTTGCATCAACAATTTCAAAGTCCAAATATTAGTGGAGTGTAACTATCTCCCACTAGTGATCATGGCTCAATTCTAGAATCAGGTTGCAACAAAAGGGTGCTCATCAAAGAAGGGGTAAAACCTCACCAAATTCAAAGAATAGGAGAAAAAATATTTCAACAAAGAAAAGGAACAGTGAGGACAGTTCCCAAGAGACCAAACATTTATTTTGAGATTCCTATTATGATGATTAGCTCATTCCATTTCTTGCAAACTTGACAGAAAATGGTGATAAACCCGACAAAAGTGTTAATAGTACCGCTTATAATATGGTAGCCACACATATCAACAATATATTTAACACTCAATTTAAGTGAGAGAATGCCATGCATCGAATCAAAACCTTGCGTACTAGATTCCATGACATGAAAACTTGCTGTAATCTTAGTGGTGCCGGATGGATAATAGCACCAAGACTGTCATCATGGGCGTGGAATGTTTGGATAGGTGGATGGAGGTAAATAATTTAAACTTGTCAATGTAGCTTTTAATATACATTTTCTTATTTTCATTGTATTAATACACGATAATTTTTAGATACAATAGCATAGAATTAGTCCGAGGAATGAAAACAATGTCATTTAAATTGAGCTATCATCAGGTTTCTAGTGAATCCATAGTGGCTAAAATCTTAGACACATGATAGAGGAATAGCTCCTCTCATGAAATTCTTGGGTATGCTATGTTTGTATTCTTGGGTGGGTTGCTAAATCCTATTAAAATTTTCTCAAGATCATGAAATTTTAAGCACATCTTTTCTGGAATTATTGTATTATATGTTACTGTTCTCATAGTTGCTTACATGATGAGCACAAAATATAATATGCTTGCCTCAGTATATCAATAATTTTATTAAATAACTCATCCTTTGTATTCTCAAGAATGAGGGACTGTCTCCACTTTTAATTTTTATCTCTACTTTTTATCAATACTTGTTGGTGTATATTGGCAATAAGTTTTCTCAAACCTAATGTGGGTCTATAAAATTTTTCTAAAACTGAATGTGTGTATTGTAGATGGATGGTGATGGTGAATTTATTAATGAAGAAACTGTTAAAACATGCTAAGGGGCTGCAATATCTATTTTCATGTTAGTGAATATATTCATGATTAAAATGCAAGCTAGACGAAATCAACTCGAGTGGTCCAACTGAGGAAAATAGAATTGAACATATAGCATTATATATAATTGATTTAGTAATAAGCTGTATAAACTATATTAGAATGTGGATGGTGCTTTTGCTAAACTATCAAATATCATGAGGAAAAAAGGGCTAAAAGACTCAAGGAATGTAGAGCGAAGAGCATTTTTAGTTGTATAAAATATTTTGGATCATAAATCTAAAAGCATTGTGAGGTCTCATTTTATTAAATCGGGGAGATAGTAGATATTTCAACAAGGTATTAGAAGCAATTAATTAACTACGTGAGCGATAAATGAGACAAACCCCCAATGACATTCCACAAGAAATCCTTAACAACCCGCTATACCACCCTTATTTCAAGGTATATTATCTACACTTTAAAGTACAATTATATGTATATTCAATAAAAACATATGTTAACTTAGTAATTTCATATACATATTATAGGATTGCATTGGTGTGATAAATGGGACTCATGTTGATGCAATGCTGCAAATTAATCTTGTTGCACAATTCTAAGTCCGCGAATGTGTCATACGGAATGTGCTCGCAGCTTGTACCCTAAACAAATTATTCACATATGTATTAGCAGGTTGGGAGGGGTCGGCAAATGATTATAGGACCTCCATGACGCATTATCTAGACCACAGTCGCATGGATTGAGAGTATATGATGGTAATTGTTTATAATTTTTACCTCAAATAATTTCCAATTAAATATATAAACTTGACTTATTTATAAATTTCCTTAAATAAATTGTAGACAAATACTATTTGTGAGATGCTGGACACCCAAACATGCCAGGTTTCATCGCCTTATATCAAGGTGTTCGATATCATTTGAAAGAACATACCGGTAAAGCACCTAAGAATAAAAAGGAGTTGTTCAATCTAAAACATTCTTCTTCGTGGTCTAAGATTGAATCTACCTTTGGCATATTGAAGAATCAGTTCAATATTTTGTGTGCTAAGCCACAGTAACCATTCTTTACACAAGTGGATATTATATTGGCTCGCATAGTATCGCATAATTACATTACAATCTGTAATCGAATGATGAAGTGCTCAACTAGTCCGATTTCATTGAAGATGTTGAGTGAGGTGGCAAATGAAGCTGTTAACAATATAGTTCACTTTATACAAACTAAAACCCAAAGAGAACAAACACAATCAAGAAATTAGTGGGATGAGTGAGATCGCTTGAGTGATGTGGGTTGGCTGGCCGTGATATGTATAATACCGATGTAACCACTGAGATCTAACTTCATAATTTATTAGCTTTTTTATTCATTCATATACTCTAAATTTTAACTCTATGTTTTATTTTGCTATTTTTTCATACTTTGCTTTTCATGAGCGTTAATTTAGGTACTCCATAGCGTTAATTACTTTTATATTTGTATTACTTCTCATATTAATTATATCAGTATTTATCTCTCGCCAAATTAGTAATGGTGACAACACTTCCTTAAGTGGGGTTGATAAACATAAATGCAAGGGTGCAATTCCATCTCAATCTCCATAGGCAATGCTTCCACTAGCCGATTTTCTTCATATCGACCTTCTCATTTTGGATAGTCACCTAATACCTTCTCCAACATGTCATGTTATGATGTTAATTACTTACGGATGCACCACCAACCAGACCGTTATGAACATGCTTAGTTCTATTTTGCATCAACAATTTCAAAGTCCAAATATTAGTGGAGTGTAACTATCTCCCACTAGTGATCATGGCTCAATTCTAGAATCGAGGTTGCAACAAAGGGTGCTCATCAAAGAAGGGTAGAAACCTCACCAAATCTAAAAATAGGAGAAAAATATTTCAACAAAGAAAAGGAACAAGAGGACAGTTCCCAAGAGACCAAACATTTATTTTGAGATTCTATTATGATGATTAGCTCATTCCATTTCTTGCAAACTTGACAGAAAATGGTGACAAACCCGACAAAAGTGTTAATAGTACCGCTTATAACATGGTAGCCACACATATCAACAACATATTTAACACTCAATTTAAGTGAGAGAATGCCATGCATCGAATCAAAACCTAGGGTACTAAATTCCGTGATATAAAAACTTGCCGTAATCTTAGTGGTGCCGAATGGAATGATAGCACCAAGACTGTCATCATGGATGTTAAATGTTTGGATAGGTGGATGGAGATAAATGATTTAAACTTATCAATGTAGCTTTTTAATATACATTTTCTTATTTTCATTGTATTAATACACGTATAATTTTTTAGAACAAGAGAGTTAGTTCTTCTAAGCTTAGAAAGTACGTCAATAAGCCCTTGGCGCATTATGATCATTGGGGATGATCAAGTTAGAGGAGACTTTGCTAACGATACTTTCAAAAAGTTTAATCGTAGTGAGTCCATTAATCTTGGAGATGATGATTCTCCTTTGCCTACCGATAAATCACCTCACTTGCACTCTCTAAATGATGATAACACTCCATCTATGGAACAATCCGTGTCATCAACTTCTAAGGGAAAGTCTAGTACCAGTAAAGGAGAGGCTTGGAGAACCAACCTCAGTAAGGAGTTTATACAACAAATGATAGATGAGGTGAAAGTATTTAGCTCATCAATAAAATGTGTAAATATGCATTAGAACGAAAAGTTATCCAAAGTCATATGCTTATTTATATGACTTTAGTGTTGATAAGCTAGATGCATTCTATTGTCATCTCTTTGGGCATGATAGTAAAGCAAGACTTTTTGTAGGCATATCTACGTTGGGTGAAAAGGAGATGATTGATTCCTTTCTTTCAAATGATGGTCAAAAGAGATGATTGATTCCTTCTTTTCAAAAGAGGGATGAAGAACGATAGACTTTGGGATTCATGTGGTATTTTGGGATATACACTTTTTACTTATTAAATCCACTTTTGAGGAAAGACTAGGCTGATTTTACTTTTCACTTGTTTTCTTTAACTATATGTTGATGCTATATTTTAGATTTATCAAACATTATGATGATGGTAAACATGCTTGTAATAGGTAGATATTTTTATATGCCTTCACTTTTATTTGTATCTACACTTTAATGTTATAGTTTAATATTTTAGCAATTTTATGTGAATATTTGGAAAATTAATTCTATCATGAACTTGTGTTTACAAAACCATATATTGTCCCTATTTACATGACAACCGATAAATTAGTGTGTGAGCAACCTACAATATATTTATATTGTATTGGATGGCTTCAGCAGGAGTATCGAAGGTATTTGTTGTCATTTAACATTTAATTCATGGGTTTCATTACGTGATCGATTATGAGTCGGCTATGATGAGTGTCAAAATAAGCGAGATTAGCTACCGCAATACTTATCACATTGCGGTGGATAGCTAACAAGGATGATATTGACCATTGCCCCAAGATTTCATCATAGATATATGGCTAGTATATTTTTGTGTCCTCAACTTATGTTATCGGATGATGATTTTTGAGCTCGTTGCTTTAAGTGGTTAGAATTTCTGAGCATGATTTCCATCATCCTTTAACATTATTAGTATTGTTTCTCATCATTTTGTGTTATTTTATGCATACATTTGACATGGTGAATGAACTTATGATTTTAAAATACCGGTTGGTGAAGTCTCAATGCTTCATTCAAAATATAACAATTCCAAAATAAAAGAACAAGCGAAAATTTAAAGGAAATAGCAAAGTAGTACATGAACTTGTTCCTGCTTTTATTTTAACCATTGTAAATAAATTTTCACTCCACGATGATCAGCAGTACCTCCTTACTCATATTGGCCACCGTTTTATTGTACCTAATGTCATGTGCATGTTGTAGGAGATTACTCTTGTTTCAGTTCATCTTTGGCATATCCATGTAATAGGACACTTCAAACACCCATTTTGGTCTCTTAACTTTTAAAGCATTAGCTTTTAGCATTATCCATGCCAGGAATTAAATCATCCATCTCATCCGCTCTCAATCTTCATCGTTGGTGAATAGTTCCTCATAAGTGATCCTTTCACATTTAGTGATCCTTCCCGAGATCAAGAAAGTAAAAGTAAAGTTGACATTAAAAATTTAATATTAGTTTTTATTGAAATTACAAAATTTTACCTTAGATGTTAGTGTAGATGATGATTCACCAATATCCTCCTTTCTTACTCATCTTTTTTTGGTTTTATTTATACGCAATATTTGCTTTTATAGATGGATATGGTGGGGCATTTAATCGTGGTTGAAATCTTGTTCATTATTAATGGCGGCATTTATTTTGATTGATATTTTGCTTTTGTTCGCCATGGTTTTGAATCCTACGGTTTTGTTTCTTTTATTTGACTCAACTACTTACTCAATTAATGAGGCATTTATGGTGTATATTTATTATTCAAGACTTGCCCCATCATGTATAATATATGAAGCTTTGTTGATGTTTTAGGGGTTGATTTATTTGGTTGTAAACCCTATGATGGTCAAAATTTGTGAAATAACAACATGCATCTTTACTTAGATGTATTGGATGACTTTCTATAATGATAATAACCTATAAATAAATGTATTTTAAGTCTTTTTATTGTATTCTTGCTTCTTGGGTTTTCATGATTATTATAAATTTATTTACAAGTTTCGTATGAGTTTTCAGAAATTGTGCATAGTTCATATGGTTATGAACATTCGTGCTATTCTGAGTTTGGTATGATTTCATGTCATACGGGTTGTTATGATGAATCGTGTTATTTACGGTATCATATGAATTTTCTTTCGATTCAGCTTACATAGTTCATATGGGTTATGAACATTTGTGTTATTACCAAACATGTAAATAACACGAATGATCATACTAAGCATGCATTCATATATGTAAGAACAACAATTTAACAAATACCACTATATTAATTTATAATAAACATAAAAACTCAAAACAAGAATACAATAAAAAGGATCGAAATACATTTATTTATAGGTTATTAACATCATAGAAAGTCATCCAATACATCTTAGTAAAAGATGTAGGTTGTTATTTCACAAATTTTAACCATCACCATAGCTTATGGGGTTTATAACCAACAAATCAACCTAAAACATCCCATCAACAAAGCCTCATATATTGTACACATGGCAAATCAAGTCCTCAATAATAAATATACACCATAAATGTCTCATTAATTTGAAGTGAATAGTTGAGTCAAATAAAAGAAACAAACCTGTAGGATTCAAAACCATGAGTGATACCATAAGCAAAATATCAATCAAAACAAATATCGTCATTAATAGTGAAATATTTCAACCAACTAAATATCGGTCTATATCCATCTATAAAAGCAAATGTTTGCATACCAAAATAAAACCAGAAAAATGAGTAAGAAAAATATTGGTGAATCATCATCTACACCAACATCTAAGGTAAAATCTTGCAATTTCTAAAAACTTATAGTAATTTCTTTTTAATGTCAATCTACTTTTACTTTGATCTCAACGGAAGGATCACCAAACGTGAAAGGATCATTTATGAGGAACTATTCACCTATATAGATGAAGATCGAGAGCGGACGAGATGGATGATTTAATTCATGAAGCATGGATAATGCTAAAAGCTAATGCTTTGGAAGTTATACCAAAACGGTGTTGGAAGTGTCCCCACTGCATGGACATACCCAAGATGAACATACCCAAGATGAACTGGAATAAGATTAATCTCCTATATTATGTACATGAAGTTGGGTACAATGAAACGGTCAATATGAGTAAGGAGGGTATTCGAGCATTGTGAACTAAAAATTTATTTACAATAGTTAAAATGAAAGCAAAAACAAGTTCATGTACTATTTTGCTATTTCCTCTAAATTTTTACTTGTCCTTTTATTTTAGAACTACTATATTTTGAATGAAATATTGAGACTCTACTAGCCAATACTTTAAAATCACAAGTTCATTCACCATGTCAAATGGATGTATAAAATATCACATGAAATAATGAGCAACATTAACAATAATGTTAAAGGATGATAGAAAACATCATGCTAAGAAATTCTAATCACCTAAAGCAACGAGCTAAAAATCATTATCCGAAAACATAAGTTGATGACACAAACGATATACCATCATATATCTATGATGGATATACTGAGGGCTTAAGATTTGGTCAACACCATCATTGTTGGCCATTCATTGCAATGTAATAAGCATTGTAGGTTGCTAATCTCGCTTATTTTGACTCATCATCGCCCACTCATAAATAAGTCACCAAATGAAACATAAATAAAATATTAAACACCTTCAAGCATCTACACTAAGCCATCCAATACAATGTAAATACATTGTAGGTTGCTCACATATGAATAGTGTTTTAAATATCACGATAAAACCATATTATCGGCGATTTATCGGTTTTGGGGGCCTTCCACTATGATAAGTTTGATTTTAAATCGATTATCATTTTGGTATGTTTATCGGCGATAATGCGGCGATAAAGTGAGTTATCGACCAATATTGTCGGCTCAAAATATAGGAATTATCGGCCTTTGGTTTGGATTTGGGTTTGCTCTTTGAATGTTTTAAGAGTTATAAACTATTTGTTGCTTTTGGAACTTGGTTGTTTGGTGATTAGCTTATATTTGTTTATGAATATTGACATAGCTCATAACTATTAAATCTCAACTTAGTAAGTTAGTTTATAATCTCGTGATTACACAATAATTATGTTGATGATTCTTCATTCTTTATGTTATCTTGTTATTTGCTTGTATGTTATTCCATTTTTACTAATTATGCACTCGAATGGTTTCATCGTGCGATAAAGAAGCAAGTTTCTACCATTGGTTAGTGATCCTAAACTTGATTATTTACATTTTGATATGTTTATATTTCATTAAGTACGGTTAGATTACATTTTAGGATATTATATTATTTATATACACCATCCGGTAATATCACTCCGATAAATACTACTTATCCCCGATATATCTCCGATATCCGCTATCCGATATGGATTTTGACTGTCAGATAAATCGATAACCGATATTTAAAACCTTGCATATGAACTTATCAATTGTCATGTAAATAGGGACAATATAGGGTTCTGCAAGCACAAGTTCATGATAAAATTGGTTTCCAAATATTCACACAAACAAAAGTGAAGGCATATAAAATATCTACCTATTACAAACATGTTTACCATTATCATAATGTTTAATACAACCAAAATATAGCATCAACATATAGTAATAGAAAATAGTGAAAAGTAAATCAGTGCAGTCTTTCCCCAAAAGTGGATTTAACAAGTAAGAAGTGAGAACCTCAAAATACCACATGAACCCCAATGTCTATCGTTCTTCATCCCTCCTTTGAAAGGAATGAATCGATTATCTCTTTTTGATCTACCGTATATTTGCCCATAAAAGTTATGTTTCACTCCATTCCCAAAGAGATGATAGAATGCATCTAGCATATCAACACTAAAGTCATGTAAATGAGCATATATGACTTTGGATAACTTTTCGGTCCAATGCATATTTACACGCTTCATTGATGAACTAAATACTTTCACTTCATCTACCATTTATTGTATAAGCTCCTTATCTACGTTGTTTCTCCAAGCCTTTCCCTTACGGCACTAGACTTTGCCTTAGAAGTTGATGGCGGATTGTTTCTTAGGTGGAGCAGTGTCATCATCATCTAGAAAGTGCATGTGAGGTGATTTATCGGTAGGCAAAGGAGAATCATCATCTCCAAGATTAATGGACTCACTATGGCTAAACTTTTTGAAAGCATCGTTAGCAAAGTCTCCTCTAGCTTGATCATCCCCAATGATCATAACGCACCAATGGCTTATTGATGTACTTTCTAAGCTTAGAAGAATTAACTCTCTTGTTATGAAATTTATCGTGTATTAATGCAATGAAAATAAGAAAATGTATATTCAAAGCTACATTTATAAGTTTAAATCATTTACCTCCATCCACCTATCCAAACATTCAACATCCATAATGACAGCCTCGGTGCTATCATTCCATCCGACACCACTATCCAAACATTCAACATCCATGAAGACAGTCTTGGCGTTATTATTCCATCCGACACCACTAAGATTTCACAAGTTTCCATATCACGGAACCTAGTACTAAGGTTTTGATGTGATGCATGACATTCTCTCACTTAAATTTAATGTTAAATATATTGTTGATATGTGTGGCTACCATGTTATAAGCGGTTCTATTAAAACCTTTGTCGGGTTTGTTACCTTGTTTTGCCGAGTTTGCAAGAAATGGAATGAGCTAATCATCATAACAGAATCTCAACATAAATGTGTGGTCCCTTGGGAACTATCATCCTCACTATTTTTTCTTTATTGAAGTATTTTTCTCTTGTTCTTTGGATTTGGTGAGGTTTCTACCCCTTCTTCGATGAGCACCCTTTTATTGCAACCTGATTCTGGAATTGAGTCATGATCACTAGTGGGAGATAGTTGCACTCCACTAATATTTGGACTTTAAAATTATTGATGCAAAATAGGAGAACTAAGCTTGTTCATAAACGGTCTTGGATGGTGGTGCATCTGGAAGTAATTGGCATCATAACATGACATGTTAGAGAAGGCATAAGGTGGCTATCCAAAATGAGAAGGTTGATATTGGGAAACCAACTGCTAGCTGGAGGCACTGCCATGGAGATTGAGATGTACCCTTGCATTTATGTTTATCAACCCCACTTAAGGAAGTGTTGTGGGCCATCATTAATATAGTAGAGAGATAAATACAGTATAATCAATATGAGAAGAAATACAAAAATAAATACAAATATAAAGCAAAATTAACGTTATGGAATACTAAATTAACGTTCATAAAAAGCAAAGTATGAAAAATAGCAAAATAAAACATAGAGTTAAAATTTAGAGTATAGGAATGAATAAAAAAGGATAATAAATTATAAAGTTAGGTCTCAGTTGTTACACCACTATTATACTTATTACAACAGTCAGCCCACATCGCCCAAGCAATCTCACTCATCCCTAAGGGTCTTCCACTAATTTGTTCATTGTGTTTGTCCTCTTTGTGTTTGAGTTTGTATAAAGTGAACTATATTAACAACTTCATTTGCCACCTCACTCAACATCTTCAATGAAATCGGACTCGTTGAGCAGTTCATCATTCGGATGAACAGTTACAATGTACTTATGCAGTACTATGCGAGCCAATACAATATCCACTTGTGTAGGGAATGGTTAATGTAGCTTAGCACACAAAATATTGAACTGATTCTTCAATATGCCAAAGGTAGATTCAATCTTAGAACTCGAAAAAGAATGCCTTAGCTTGAACAACTCCTTTTTATTCTTAGGTGCTTTACCGATATGTTCTTTCAAATGATATGAACACCGATATAGGTAGTATTTACTACAATTTATTTACTAAAATTTATAAA
Source organism: Asparagus setaceus (assembly GCA_012295165.1). Classification (NCBI taxonomy): domain Eukaryota; kingdom Viridiplantae; phylum Streptophyta; class Magnoliopsida; order Asparagales; family Asparagaceae; genus Asparagus; species Asparagus setaceus. Next base: position 53,395,039 of record CM022702.1, on the reverse strand, counting down.
TAAGTCAAGTTTATATATTAAATTGGAAATTATTTGAGGTGAAAATTATAAACAATCACCATCATATACTCTCAATCCATGTAAATGTGGTCTAGATAATACATTTTGGAGGTCCTATTATCATTTGTCGACCCTCCCAACCTCGTTGATACATATGTGAACAATTTATTTGGGGTACAAGCTACAAGCACATTCCGTGTGACACCTTCGCGCCTGTAATCGTGCAACAAGATAAATCAACATTGCATCAACATGAGTCAAATCTATCACACCAATACAATCCCATAATATGTATATGAAATTACTAAGTTAACATACATTTTATTGAATATATAAACTTGACTTATTTATAAATTTCCTTAAATAAATTGTAGACAAATACTATTTGTGAGATGTTGGACACCCAAACATGCGTGTTTCATCTCCTTATATCAAGGTGTTGATATCATTTGAAAGAACATATCGGTAAAGCACCTAAGAATAAAGGAGTTGTTCAAGCTAAGGCATTCTTTTCGAGAGTTCTAAGATTGAATCTACCTTTGGCATATTGAAGAATCAGTTCAATATTTTGTGTGCTAAGCTACATTAACCATTCCCTACACAAGTGGATATTGTATTGGCTGCATAGATGCATAATACATTGTAGCGTTCATCGAATGATGAAGCTGCTCAACGAGTCGATTTCATTGAAGATGTTGAGTGAGGTGGCAAATGAAGTTGTTAATATAGTTCACTTTATACAAACTAAAACCCAAAGAGAACAAACACAATCAAGAAATTAGTGGGATGAGTGAGATTGCTTAGGCGATGTGGGTATTTGTTGTAATAAGTATAATAGTGGTGTAACAACTGAGACCTAACTTTATAATTTATTATCCTTTTTATTCATTCCTATACTCTAAATTTTAACTCTATGTTTTATTTTGCTATTTTTTCATACTTTGCTTTTATGAACGTTAATTTAGTATTCCATAACGTTAATTGTTTTATATTTGTATTACTTCTCATATTAATTATCTTGTATTTATCTCTCTTAATTAGTAATGGTGACAACACTTCCTTACGTGGGGTTGATAAACATAAAGGCAGGGGTGCAGTTCCATCTCAATCTCCATAGGAATGCCTCCAGCTAGCAATGGGTTTTCCCATATCAGTCTTCTCCTTTTGGATAGCTACCTAATGTCTTCTTCAACATGCCATGTTACGATGCCAATTACTTCGGATGCACCATCCAGGACCGCTTATGAACAAGCTTAGTTCTCCTATTTTGCATCAATAATTTCAAAGCCCAAATATTAGTGGAGGGCGAATATCTCCCACTAGTGATCATGACTCAATTCGAATCGAGTTGCAATAAAAGGGTGCTCATCGAGAAGGGGTAGAAACCTCACCAAATCCAAAGAACAAGAGAAAAAATACTTCAATAAAGAAAAAATAGTGAGGATGATAGTTCCCAAGGACCACATTTTATGTTGAGATTCTGTTATGATGATTAGCTCATTCCATTTCTTGCAAACTCGGCAAAACAAGGTAACAAACCCGACAAAGGTTTTAATAGAACCGCTTATAACATGGTAGCCATATCAACAATATATTTAACATTAAATTTAAGTGAGAGAATGCCATGCATCGAATCAAAACCTAGTACTAAATTCGTGATATAAAACTTGCCGTAATCTTAGTGGTGCCGGATGGAATGATAGCACCGAGGCTGTCATTATGGATGTTGAATGTTTGGATAGGTGGATGGAGGTAAATGATTTAAACTTATAAATGTAGCTTTGAATATACATTTTCTTATTTTCATTGCATTAATACACGTATAAATTTTGAACAAGAGAGTTAATTCTTCTAAGCTTAGAAAGTACATCAATAAGCCATTGGTGCGTTATGATCATTAGGATGATCAAGCTAGAGACTTTGCTAACGATGCTTTCAAAAAGTTTAGCCATAGTGAGTCCATTAATCTTGGAGATGATGATTCTCCTTTGCCTAGATAAATCACCTCACATGCACTTTCTAGATGATGATGACAACTGCTCCACCTAAGAAACAATCCGCGTCATCAACTTCTAAGGCAAAGTCTAGTGCCGATAAGGGAAAGGCTTGGAGAAACAACGTAGATAAGGAGCTTATACAATAAATGGTAGATGAAGTGAAAGTATTTAGTTCATCAATGAAGCGTGTAAATATGCATTAGAACGAAAAGTTATCCAAAGTCATATATGCTCATTTACATGACTTTAGTGTTGATATGCTAGATGCATTCTATTGTCATCTCTTTGGGAATGATAGTAAAGCAAGACTTTTGTAGGCATATCTACGTTGGGTGAAAAGGAGATGATTGATTCCTTTCTTTCAAATGATGGTCAAAAGAGATGATTGATTCCTTCTTTTCAAAAGAGGGATGAAGAACGATAGACTTTGATTCATGTGGTATTTTGAGGTTCTCACTTCTTACTTGTTAAATCCACTTTGGGGAAAGGCCTTGCGATTTACTTTTCACTATTTTCATTACTATATGTTGATGCTATATTTTGGTTGTATTAAACATTATGATAATGGTAAACATGTTTGTAATAGGTAGATATTTTTATATGCCTTCACTTTTGTTTGTGTGAATATTTGGAAAACCAATTTTATCATGAACTTGTGCTTGCGAGAACCCTATATTGTCCCTATTTACATGACAATTGATAAGTTCATATGCAAGGTTTTAAATATCGGTTATCGATTTATCTGACAGTCAAAATCCATATCGGATAGCGGATATCGGAGATATATCGGGGATAAGTAGTATTTATCGGAGTGATATTACGGATGGTGTATATAAATAATATAATCCTAAAATGTAATCTAACCGTACTTAATGAAATATAAACATATCAAAATGTAAATAATCAAGTTTAGGATCACTAACCAATGGTAGAAACTTGCTTCTTTATCGCATACGATGAAACCATTCGAGTGCATAATTAGTAAAATGGAATAACATACAAGCAAATAACAAGATAACATAAAGAATGAAGAATCATCAACATAATTATTGTGTAATCACGAGATTATAAACTAACTTACTAAGTTGAGATTTAATAGTTATGAGCTATGTCAATATTCATAAACAAATATAAGCTAATCACCAAACAACCAAGTTCCAAAAGCAACAAATAGTTTATAACTCTTAAAACATTCAAAGAGCAAACCCAAATCCAAACCAAAGGCGATAATTCCTATATTTTGAGCCGACAATATTGGTCGATAACTCACTTTATCGCCGCATATATGCCGATAAACATACCAAAATGATAATCGATTTAAAATCAAACTTATCATAGTGGAAGGCCCCAAAACCGATAAATCGCCGATAATATGGTTTTATCGTGATATTTAAAACACTATTCATATGTGAGCAACCTACAATGTATTTACATTGTATTGGATGGCTTAGTGTAGATGCTTGAAGGTGTTTAATATTTTATTTATGTTTCATTTGGTGACTTATTTATGAGTGGGCGATGATGAGTCAAAATAAGCGAGATTAGCAACCTACAATGCTTATTACATTGCAATGAATGGCCAACAATGATGGTGTTGACCAAATCTTAAGCCCTCAGTATATCCATCATAGATATATGGTATACGTTTGTGTCATCAACTTATGTTTTCGGATAATGATTTTTAGCTCGTTGCTTTAGGTGATTAGAATTTCTTAGCATGATGTTTTCTATCATCCTTTAACATTATTGTTAATGTTGCTCATTATTTCATGTGATATTTTATACATCCATTTGACATGGTGAATGAACTTGTGATTTTAAAGTATTGGCTAGTAGAATCTCAATATTTCATTCAAAATATAGTAGTTCTAAAATAAAAGGACAAGTAAAATTTAGAGGAAATAGCAAAATAGTACATGAACTTGTTTTTGCTTTCATTTTAACTATTGTAAATAAATTTTTAGTTCACAATGCTCGAATACCCTCCTTACTCATATTGACCGTTTCATTGTACCCAACTTCATGTACATAATATAGGAGATTAATCTTATTCCAGTTCATCTTGGGTATGTTCATCTTGGGTATGTCCATGCAGTGGGGACACTTCCAACACCGTTTTGGTATAACTTCCAAAGCATTAGCTTTTAGCATTATCCATGCTTCATGAATTAAATCATCCATCTCGTCCGCTCTCGATCTTCATCTATATAGGTGAATAGTTCCTCATAAATGATCCTTTCACGTTTGGTGATCCTTCCGTTGAGATCAAAGTAAAAGTAGATTGACATTAAAAAGAAATTACTATAAGTTTTTTAGAAATTGCAAGATTTTTACCTTAGATGTTGGTGTAGATGATGATTCACCAATATTTCTCTCACTCATTTTTTCCTGGTTTTATTTTGGTATGCAAATTTTGCTTTTATAGATGGATATAGACTGGGATATTTAGTTGGTTGAAATATTTCACTATTAATGACGATATTTGTTTTGATTGATATTTTGCTTATGGTATCACTCATGGTTTTGAATCCTACAGGTTTGTTTCTTTTATTTGACGCAACTATTCACTTCAAATTAATGAGACATTTATGGTGTATATTTATTATTGAGGACTTGATTTGCCATGTGTACAATATATGAGGCTTTGTTGATGGGATGTTTTAGGGGTTGATTTGTTCGGTTATAAACCCCATAAGCTATGGTGATGGTTAAAATTTGTGAAATAACAACCTACATCTTTTACTAAGATGTATTGGATGACTTTCTATGATGTTAATAACCTATAAATAAATGTATTCGATCCTTTTTATTGTATTCTTGTTTTGAGTTTTTATGTTTATTATAAATTAATATAGTGGTATTTGTTAAATTGTTGTTCTTACATATATGAATGCATGCTTAGTATGATCATTAGTGTTATTTACATGTTTGGTAATAACACAAATGTTCATAACCCATATGAACTATGTAAGCTGAATCGAAAGAAAATTCATATGATACCGTAAATAACACGATTCATCATAACAACCCGTATGACATGAAATCATACCAAACCACGTAAATAGCACGAATGTTCATAACCATATGAACTATGCACAATTTCTGAAAACTCATACGAAACTTGTAAATAAATTTATAATAATCATGAAAACCCAAGAAGCAAGAATACAATAAAAAGACTTAAAATACATTTATTTATAGGTTATCATTATAGAAAGTCATCCAATACATCTAAGTAAAGATGCATGTTGTTATTTCACAAATTTTGACCATCATAGGGTTTACAACCAAATAAATCAACCCCAAAACATCAACAAAGCTTCATATATTATACATGATGGGGCAAGTCTTGAATAATAAATATACACCATAAATGCCTCATTAATTGAGTAAGTAGTTGAGTCAAATAAAACCAAGTAGGATTCAAAACCATGGCGAACAAAAGCAAAATATCAATCAAAATAAATGCGTCATTAATAATGAACGATATTTTCAACCCATGATTATCCCAGTCCATATCCATCTATAAAAGCAAATATTGCGTATAAATAAAACCAAAAGATGAGTAAGAAAGGAGGATATGGTGAATCATCATCTACACTAGCATCTAAGGTAAAATTTTGTAATTTCAATAAAAAACTATTAAATTTTTTGTCAACTTTACTTTCTTTCTTGATCGTGGAAGGATCACTAAATGTGATAGGATCACTTATGAGGAACTATTCACCAACGATGAAGATTGAGTGAGATGGATGATTTAATTCCTGGCATGGATAATGCTAAAAGCTAATGCTTTAAAGTTAAGATGGGTGTTTTGTATTACATGGATATGCCAAAGATGAACTGAAACAAGAGTAATCTCCTACAACATGCACATGACATTAGGTACAATAAAGCGGTGGCAATATGAGTAAGGAGGTATTGATCATCGTGGAGTGAAATTTATTTACAATGGTTAAAATAAGCGAGGACAAGTTCATGTACTACTTTGCTATTTCCTAAAAATTTCGCTTTCTTTTATTTTGGAATTGTTATATTTTGAATGAAGCATTGAGACTTCACCAACGGTATTTTAAAATCATAAGTTCATTCACCATGTCAAATGTATGCATAAAATAACACAAAATGATGAGAAACAATACTAATAATGTTAAAGGATGATGGAAATCATGCTCGAAATTCTAACCACTTAAAGCAACGAGCTCAAAAATCATCATCGATAACATAAGTTGAGGACACAAAAATATACTAGCCATATATCTATGATGAAATCTTGGGGCAATGGTCAATATCATCCTTGTTAGCTATCCACGCAATGTGATAAGTATTGCGGTAGCTAATCTCGATTATTTTGACACTCATCATAGCCGACTCATAATCGATCACGTAATGAAACCCATGAATTAAATGTTAAATGACAACAAATACCTTCGATACTCCTGCTGAAGCCATCCAATACAATATAAATATATTGTAGGTTGCTCACCACTAATTTATCGGTTGTCATGTAAATAGGGACAATATATGGTTTTGTAAACACAAGTTCATGATAGAATTAATTTTCCAAATATTCACAAAATTGCTAAAATATTAAACTATAACATTAAAGTGTAGATACAAATAAAAGTGAAGGCATATAAAAATATCTACCTATTACAAGCATGTTTACCATCATCATAATGTTTGATAAATCTAAAATATAGCATCAACATATAGTTAAAGAAAAAAAGTGAAAAGTAAAATCAGTCTAGTCTTTCCCCAAAGTGGATTTAATAAGTAAAAGTGTATATCCCAAAATACCACATGAATCCCAAAGTCTATCGTTCTTCATCCCTCTTTTGAAAAGAAGGAATCAATCATCTCTTTTGACCATCATTTGAAAGAAAGGAATCAATCATCTCCTTTTCACCCAACGTAGATATGCCTACAAAAGTCTTGCTTTACTATCATTCCCAAAGAGATGACAATAGAATGCATCTAGCTTATCAACACTAAAGTCATATAAATAAGCATATGACTTTGGATAACTTTTCGTTCTAATGCATATTTACACATTTTATTAATGAGCTAAATACTTTCACCTCATCTATCATTTGTTGTATAAACTCCTTACGAGGTTGGTTCTCCAAGCCTCTCCTTTCTTGGTACTAGACTTTCCTTAGAAGTTGATGACACGGATTGTTCCATAGATGGAGTGTTATCATCATTTAGAGAGTGCAAGTGAGGTGATTTATTGGTAGGCAAAGGAGCTTTTAATATACATTTTCTTATTTTCATTGTATTAATACACGATAATTTTTAGAACAAGAGAGTTAGTTCTTCTAAGCTTAGAAAGTACGTCAATAAGCCCTTGGCGCATTATGATCATTGGCGATGATCAAGTTAGAGGAGACTTTGCTAACAATACTTTCAAAAAGTTTAATCGTAGTGAGTCCATTAATCTTGGAGATGATGATTCTCCTTTGCCTACCGATAAATCACCTCACTTGCACTCTCTAAATGATGATAACACTCCATCTATGGAACAATCCGTGTCATCAACTTCTAAGGCAAAGTCTAGTACCAGTAAAGGAGAGGCTTGGAGAACCAACCTAAGTAAGGAGTTTATACAACAAATGAGGTGAAAATATTTAGCTCATTAATAAAATGTGTAAATATGCATTGGAACGAAAAGTCATCCAAAGTCATATGCTTATTTATATGACTTTAGTGTTGATAAGCTAGATGCATTCTATTGTCATCTCTTTGGGAATGAGAGTAAAGCAAGACTTTTTGTAGGCATATCTACGTTGGGTGAAAAGGAGATGATTGATTCCTTTCTTTCAAATGATGGTCAAAAGAGATGATTGATTCCTTCTTTTCAAAAGAGGGATGAAGAACGATAGACTTTGGGATTCATGTGGTATTTTGGGATATACACTTTTACTTATTAAATCCACTTTGGGAAAGACTAGACTGATTTTACTTTTCACTTTTTCTTTAACTATATGTTGATGCTATATTTTAGATTTATCAAACATTATGATGATGGTAAACATGCTTGTAATAGGTAGATATTTTTATATGCCTTCACTTTTATTTGTATCTACACTTTAATGTTATAGTTTAATATTTTAGCAATTTTATGTGAATATTTGGAAAATTAATTCTATCATGAACTTGTGTTTACAAAACCATATATTGTCCCTATTTACATGACAACCGATAAATTCGTGTGTGAGCAACCTACAATATATTTATATTGTATTGGATGGCTTCCAGTGTGAGTACTGAAGGTATTCGGTTGTCATTTAACATTTAATTCATGGGTTTCATTTCGTGACTGATTTATGAGTCGGCTATGATGAGTGTCAAAATAACTGAGATTAGCAACCTACAATACTTATCACATTGCAGTGGATAGCTAACAAGGATGATATTGACCAAATTTTGAGCCCTCAGCCATATTCATCATAGATATATGGCTAGTATATTTTTTGTGTCCTCAACTTATGTTATCAGATGATGATTTTTGAGCTCGTTGCTTTAAGTGGTTAGAATTTCTGAGCATGATTTCCATCATCCTTTAACATTATTAGTATTGTTTCTCATCATTTTGTGTTATTTTATGCATACATTTGACATGGTGAATGAACTTATGATTTTAAAATACCGTTGGTGAAGTCTCAATGCTTCATTCAAAATATAACAATTCCAAAATAAAAGAACAAGCGAAAATTTAAAGGAAATAGCAAAGTAGTACATGAACTTGTTCTGCTTTTATTTTAACCATTGTAAATAAATTTTCACTCCACGATGATCGCTAGCATCTTCTTATATGGCCACCGTTATTGTACCTAATGTCATGTGCATGTTGTAGGAGATTACTCTTGTTTCAGTTCATCTTGGGCATATCCATGTAATAGGACACTTCAAACACCCATTTTGGTCTCTTAACTTTTAAAGCATTAGCTTTTAGCATTATCCATGCCATTGAATTAAATCATCCATCTCATCCGCTCTCAATCTTCATCGTCTAGGTGAATAGTTCCTCATAAGTGATCCTTTCACATTTAGTGATCCTTCCACGCTAAGATCAAGAAAGTAAAAGTAAAGTTGACATTAAAAATTTAATATTAGTTTTTTATTGAAATTACAAAATTTTACCTTAGATGTTAGTGTAGATGATGATTCACCAATATCCTCCTTTCTTACTCATCTTTTTTTGGTTTTATTTTGAGTGCATAAATATTTGCTTTTATAGATGGATATATGGTATCGGCGGTTGAAATATCGTTCATTATTAATGACGCATTTATTTTGATTGATATTTTGCTTTGGTTCGCCTGGTTTTGAATCTCTACGGTTTTTCTTTTATTTGACTCAACTACCGTACTCAATTAATGAGGCATTTATGGTGTATATTTATTATTCAAGATTTGCCTGTCATGCTTATAATATGAAGCTTTGTTGATGTTTTAGGGTTGATTTATTTGGTTGTAAACCCATAGGCTAATGGTCAAAATTTGTGAAATAACAACATGCATCTTTACTTAGATGTATTGGATGACTTTCTATAATGATAATAACCTATAAATAAATGTATTTTAAGTCTTTTTATTGTATTCTTGCTTCTTGGCTTTCATGATTATTATAAATTTATTTACAAGTTTCAGATGAGTTTTCTCGAAATTCGGTGCATAGTTCATATGGTTATGAACATTCGTGCTATTTACGTGTTTGGTATGATTTCATGTCATACGGGTTGTTATGATGAATCGTGTTATTTAGTGTATCATATGAATTTTCTTCTCGATTCGTTACATATAGTTCATATGGTTATGAACATTTGTGTTATTACCAAACATGTAAATAACACGAATGATCATACTAAGCATGCATTCATATATGTAAGAACAACAATTTAACAAATACCACTATATTAATTTATAATAAACATAAAACTCAAAACAAGAATACAATAAAAAGGATCGAATACATTTATTTATAGGTTATTAACATCATAGAAAGTCATCCAATACATCTTAGTAAAAGATGTAGGTTGTTATTTCACAAATTTTAACCATCACCATAGCTTATGGGGTTTATAACCAACAAATCAACCCCTAAAACATCCCATCAACAAAGCCTCATATATTGTACACATGGCAAATCAAGTCCTCAATAATAAATATACACCATAAATGTCTCATTAATTTGAAGTCAATAGTTGAGTCAAATAAAAGAAACAAACCGTAGGATTCAAAACCATGAGTGATACCATAAGCAAAATATCAATCAAAACAAATATCGTCATTAATAGTGAACAGTATTTCAACCGCCAACTAAATATCCCAGTCTATATCCATCTATAAAAGCAAATATTTGCATACCAAAATAAAACCAGGAAAAAAATGAGTAAGAAAGAGAAATATTGGTGAATCATCATCTACACCAACATCTAAGGTAAAAATCTTGCAATTTCTAAAAAAAACTTATAGTAATTTCTTTTTTAATGTCAATTCTACTTTTACTTCTTGATCTCAACGTGGAAGGATCACCAAACGTGAAAGGATCATTTATGAGGAACTATTCACCTATATAGATGAAGATCGAGAGCGGGACGAGATGGATGATTTAATTCATGAAGCATGGATAATGCTAAAAGCTAATGCTTTGGAAGTTATACCAAAACGGTGTTGGAAGTGTCCCTACTGCATGGACATACCCAAGATGAACATACCCAAGATGAACTGGAATAAGATTAATCTCCTATATTATGTACATGAAGTTGGGTACAATGAAACGGCAATAATATGAGTAAGGAGGGTATTGTTGAGCATTGTGAACTAAAAATTTATTTACAATAGTTAAAAAGCAAAAACAAGTTCATGTACTATTTTGCTATTTCCTCTAAATTTTTACTTGTCCTTTTATTTTAGAACTACTATATTTTGAATGAAATATTGAGATTCTACTAGCCAATACTTTAAAATCACAAGTTCATTCACCATGTCAAATGGATGTATAAAATATCACATGAAATAATGAGCAACATTAACAATAATGTTAAAGGATGATAGAAAACATCATGCTAAGAAATTCTAATCACCTAAAGCAACGAGCTAAAAATCATTATCCAAAACATAAGTTGATGACACAAAACGTATACCAGCCATATATCTATGATGGATATAGCTGAGGGCTTAAGATTTGGTCAACACCATCATTGTTGGCCATTCATTGCAATGTAATAAGCATTGTAGGTTGCTAATCTCAGTTATTTTGACTCATCATCGCCCACTCATAAATAAGTCACCAAATGAAACATAAATAAAATATTAAACACCTTCAGTACCCACACGGAAGCCATCCAATACAATGTAAATACATTGTAGGTTGCTCACATATGAATAGTGTTTTAAATATCGGCCGATAAACCGATATTATCGGCGATTTATCGGTTTTGGGGGCCTTCCACTATGATAAGTTTGATTTTAAATCGATTATCATTTTGGTATGTTTATCTAATATAATGCGATAAAGTGAGTTATCGACCAATATTGTCTACCAAAATATAGGAATTATCTGGTTTGGATTTGGGTTTGCTCTTTGAATGTTTTAAGAGTTATAAACTATTTGTTGCTTTTGGAACTTGGTTGTTTGGTGATTAGCTTATATTTGTTTATGAATATTGACATAGCTCATAACTATTAAATCTAACTTCATAATTTATTAGCTTTTTTATTCATTCATATACTCTAAATTTTAACTCTATGTTTTATTTTGTTATTTTTCATACTTTGCTTTTCATGAACGTTAATTTCGCATCCATAACGCATTCGCTTTATATTTGTATTACTTCTCATATTAATTATATCGTATTTATCTCTCAAATTAGTAATGGTCGACAACACTTCCTTAAGTGGGGTTGATAAACATAAATGCAAGGGTGCAATTCCATCTCAATCTCCATAGGCAATGCTTCCAAATGCATTTTCTTCATATCCCTTCTTTTTGGATAGTCACCTAATACCTTCTCCAACATGTCATGTTATGATGTTAATTACTTACGATGCACCACCAACCGGGACCGCTTATGAACATGCTTAGTTCTATTTTGCATCAACAATTTCAAAGTCCATATAGTGTAACTATCTCCCACTAGTGATCATGGCTCAATTCTAGAATCAGTTGCAACAAAAGGTGCTCATCAAAGAAGGTAAAACCTCACCAAATTCAAAGAATAGGAGAAAAAATATTTCAACAAAGAAAAGGAACAAGGAGGACAGCTCCAAGAGACCAAACATTTATTTTGAGATTCCTATTATGATGATTAGCTCATTCCATTTCTTGCAAACTTGATGGAAAATGGTGATAAACCCCACAAAAGTGTTAATAGTACCGCTTATAATATGGTAGCCACACATATCAACAATATATTTAACACTCAATTTAAGTGAGAGAATGCCATGCATCGAATCAAAACCTAGGGTACTAAATTCCGTGATATAAAAACTTGCCGTAATCTTAGTGGTGCCGATGGAATGATAGCACCAAGATCATCATGGATGTTAAATGTTTGGATAGGTGGATGGAGATAAATGATTTAAACTTATCAATGTAGCTTTTAATATACATTTTCTTATTTTCATTGTATTAATACACGATAATTTTTAGAACAAGAGAGTTAGTTCTTCTAAGCTTAGAAAGTACGTCAATAAGCTCATCATTATGATCATCGATGATCAAGTTAGAGGAGACTTTGCTAACAATACTTTCAAAAGTTTAATCAGTAGTGAGTCCATTAATCTTGGAGATGATGATTCTCCTTGCCTACCGATAAATCACCTCACTTGCACTCTCTAAATGATGATAACACTCCATCTATAACGTGTCATCAACTTCTAAGGCAAAGTCTAGTACCAAGAAGGAGAGGCTTGGAGAACCAACCTAAGTAAGGAGTTTATACAACAAATGAGGTGAAAATATTTAGCTCATTAATAAAATGTGTAAATATGCATTGGAACGAAAAGTCATCCAAAGTCATATATGCTCATTTACATGACTTTAGTGTTGATATGCTAGATGCATTCTATCATCTCTTTGGGAATGAGAGTAAAGCAAGACTTTTGTAGGCATATTCACGGGTGAAAAGGAGATGATTGATTCCTTTCTTTCAAACGATGGTCAAAAGAGATGATTGATTCCTTCTTTTCAAAAGAGGGATGAAGAACGATAGACTTTGGGATTCATGTGGTATTTTGGGACACACACTTTTTACTTATTAAATCCACTTTTGAGGAAAGACTAGATGATTTTACTTTTCATTGTTTTCTTTAACTATATGTTGATGCTATATTTTAGATTTATCAAACATTATGATGATGGTAAACATGCTTGTAATAGGTAGATATTTTTATATGCCTTCACTTTTATTTGTATCTACACTTTAATGTTATAGTTTAAAATTTTAGCAATTTTATGTGAATATTTGGAAAATTAATTCTATCATGAACTTGTGTTTGCAAAACCATATATTGTCCCTATTTACATGACAACCGATAAATTCGTGTGTGAGCAACCTACAATATATTTATATTGTATTGGATGGCTTCGATTAATGAGTCTTGAAGGTATTCGGTTGTCATTTAACATTTAATTCATGGGTTTCATTACGTGACTGATTTATGAGTCGGCTATGATGAGTGTCAAAATAACTGAGATTAGCAACCTACAATACTTATCACATTGCAGAGGATAGCTAACAAGGATGATATTGACCAAATTCTGAGCCCTCACCATATTCATCATAGATATATGGCTAGTATATTTTTTGTGTCCTCAACTTATGTTATCAGATGATGATTTTTGAGCTCGTTGCTTTAGGTGGTTAGAATTTCTGAGCATGATTTCCATAATCCTTTAACATTATTAGTACTGTTTCTCATCATTTTGTGTTATTTTATGCATACATTTGACACGGTGAATGAACTTATGATTTTAAAATCTTGGTTGGTGAAGTCTCAATGCTTCATTCAAAATATAACAATTCAAAATAAAAGAACAAGCGAAAATTTAAAGGAAATAGCAAAGTAGTACATGAACTTGTTCTCGCTTTATTTTAACCATTGTAAATAAATTTCACTCCACGATGATGTGATACCCCTTACTCATATTGGCCACCGTTTTATTGTACCTAATGTCATGTGCATGTTGTAGGAGATTACTCTTGTTTCAGTTCATCTTTGGCATATCCATGTAATAGGACACTTCAAACACCCATTTTGGTCTCTTAACTTTTAAAGCATTAGCTTTTAGCATTATCCATACTTCGTGAATTAAATCATCCATCTCATCCGCTCTCAATCTTCATCTGTCTAGGTGAATAGTTCCTCATAAGTTATCCTATCACATTTAGTGATCCTTCCACGCTAAGATCAAGAAAGTAAAAGTAAAGTTGACATTAAAAAATTTAATATTAGTTTTTTTTATTGAAATTACAAAATTTTTACCTTAGATGTTAGTGTAGATGATGATTCACCAATATCCCTCCCTTTCTTACTCATCTTTTTTTTTGGTTTTATTTTGGTACGCAAACATTTGCTTTTATAGATGGATATGGACTGGGGCATTTAGTCGGTGGTTGAAATACTGTTCATTATTAATGACGGCATTTATTTTGATTGATATTTTGCTTTTGGTCTCGCCCGTGGTTTTGAATCCTACCTGGTTTTGTTTCTTTTATTTGACTCAACTACTCAGCCTCAATTAATGAGGCATTTATGGTGTATATTTATTATTCAAGATTTGCCCTGTCATGCGTATAATATATGAAGCTTTGTTGATGTTTTAGGGGTTGATTTATTGGTTGTAAACCCCATAGGCTATAATGGTCAAAATTTGTGAAATAACAACATGCATCTTTACTTAGATGTATTGGATGACTTTCTATAATGATAATAACCTATAAATAAATGTATTTTAAGTCTTTTTTATTGTATTCTTGCTTCTTGGCTTTTTATGATTATTATAAATTTATTTACAAGTTTCGTATGAGTTTTCTGCAAATTCAGGTGCATAGTTCATATGGTTATGAACATTCGTGCTATTTACGTGTTTGGTATGATTTCATGTCATACGGGTTGTTATGATGAATCGGGTTATTTACGGTATCATATGAATTTTCTTCCGATTCGTTACATAGTTCATATGGTTATGAACATTTGTGTTATTACCAAACATGTAAATAACACTAATGATCATACTAAGCATGCATTCATATATGTAAGAACAACAATTTAACAAATACCACTATATTAATTTATAATAAACATAAAACTCAAAACAAGAATACAATAAAAAGGATCGAATACATTTATTTATAGGTTATTAACATCATAGAAAGTCATCCAATACATCTTAGTAAAAGATGTAGGTTGTTATTTCACAAATTTTAACCATCACCATAGCTTATGGGGTTTATAACCAACAAATCAACCCCTAAAACATCCCATCAACAAAGCCTCATATATTGTACACATGGCAAATCAAGTCCTCAATAATAAATATACACCATAAATGTCTCATTAATTTGAAGTCAATAGTTGAGTCAAATAAAAGAAACAAAACCGTGTAGGATTCAAAACCATGAGTGATACCATAAGCAAAATATCAATCAAAACAAATATCGTCATTAATAGTGAACAATATTTCAACCGCCAACTAAATATCCCAGTCTATATCCATCTATAAAAGCAAATGTTTGCATACCAAAATAAAACCAGAAAAAATGAGTAAGAAAGAGAGAAATATTGGTGAATCATCATCTACACCAACATCTAAGGTAAAAATCTTGCAATTTCTAAAAAAAACTTATAGTAATTTCTTTTTTAATGTCAACTCTACTTTTACTTCTTGATCTCAACGTTGAAGGATCACCAAAGGTGAAAGGATCATTTATGAGGAACTATTCACCTATATAGATGAAGATCGAGAGCGGGACGAGATGGATGATTTAATTCATGAAGCATGGATAATGCTAAAAGCTAATGCTTTGGAAGTTAGACCAAAACGGGTGTTGGAAGTGTCCCTACTGCATGGACATACCCAAGATGAACATACCCAAGATGAACTGGAATAAGATTAATCTCCTATATTATGTACATGAAGTTGGGTACAATGGAACTGTGGTCAATATGAGTAAGGAGGGTATTGCTGAGCATTGTGAACTAAAAATTTATTTACAATAGTTAAAATGAAAGCAAAAACAAGTTCATGTACTATTTTGCTATTTCCTCTAAATTTTACTTGTCCTTTTATTTTAGAACTACTATATTTTGAATGAAATATTGAGACTCTACTAGCCAATACTTTAAAATCACAAGTTCATTCACCATGTCAAATGGATGTATAAAATATCACATGAAATAATGAGCAACATTAACAATAATGTTAAAGGATGATAGAAAACATCATGCTAAGAAATTCTAATCACCTAAAGCAACGAGCTAAAAATCATTATCCAAAACATAAGTTGAGGACACAAACGTATACCACCATATATCTATGATGAATACAAATGAGGGCTTAAGATTTGGTCAACACCATCATTGTTGGCCATTCATTGCAATGTAATAAGACACTTCAAACACCCATTTTGGTCTCTTAACTTTAAAGCATTAGCTTTTAGCATTATCCATACTGTGAATTAAATCATCCATCTCATCCGCTCAATCTTCATCCGTCTAGGTGAATAGTTCCTCATAAGTTATCCTATCACATTTAGTGATCCTTCCACGCCGAGATCAAGAAAGTAAAAGTAAAGTTGATTAAAAAATTTAATA
This sequence comes from Asparagus setaceus, assembly GCA_012295165.1. Classification (NCBI taxonomy): domain Eukaryota; kingdom Viridiplantae; phylum Streptophyta; class Magnoliopsida; order Asparagales; family Asparagaceae; genus Asparagus; species Asparagus setaceus. Next base: position 53,378,217 of record CM022702.1, on the reverse strand, counting down.
TTAGTTTTTTATTGAAATTACAAAATTTTACCTTAGATGTTAGTGTAGATGATGATTCACCAATATCCCTCCCTTTCTACTTTTTTGGTTTTATTTTGTAGCAAACATTTGCTTTTATAGATGGATATGGACTGGGGCATTTAGTTTGTGGTTGAAATCGTTCATTATTAATGACTGCATTTATTTTGATTGATATTTTGCTTTGGTCTCGCTGGTTTTGAATCCTACGGTTTTGTTTCTTTTATTTGACTCAACTTCATCACCTCAATTAATGAGGCATTTATGTATATTTATTATTCAAGATTTGCCTCGTGCGCGTATAATATATGAAGCTTTGTTGATGTTTTAGGGTTGATTTATTGGTTGTAAACCCCATAGGCTATAATGGTCAAAATTTGTGAAATAACAACATGCATCTTTACTTAGATGTATTGGATGACTTTCTATAATGATAATAACCTATAAATAAATGAAGTCTTTTTATTGTATTCTTGCTTCTTTTTTATGATTATTATAAATTTATTTACAATAGTTAAAATGAAAGCAAAAACAAGTTCATGTACTATTTTGCTATTTCCTCTAAATTTTACTTGTCCTTTTATTTTAGAACTACTATATTTTGAATGAAATATTGAGACTCTACTAGCCAATACTTTAAAATCACAAGTTCATTCACCATGTCAAATGGATGTATAAAATATCACATGAAATAATGAGCAACATTAACAATAATGTTAAAGGATGATAGAAAACATCATGCTAAGAAATTCTAATCACCTAAAGCAACGAGCTAAAAAATCATTATCTGAAAACATAAGTTGATGACACAAAACGTATACCAGTCATATATCTATGATGGATATAGCTGAGGGCTTAAGATTTGGTCAACACCATCATTGTTGGCCATTCATTGCAATGTAATAAGCATTGCAGGTTGCTAATCTCAGTTATTTTGACTCATCATCGCCCACTCATAAATAAGTCACCAAATAAAACACATAAATAAAATATTAAACACCTTCAGTACCCACACGGAAGCCATCCAATACAATGTAAATACATTGTAGGTTGCTCACATACGAATAGTGTTTTAAATATCGGCCGATAAACCGATATAATCGGCGATTTATCGGTTTTGGGGGCCTTCCGCTATAATAAGTTTGATTTTAAATCGGTTATCATTTTGGTATGTTTATCGGCGATAATGCGGCGATAAAGTGAGTTATCGGCCAATATTGTCTACCAAAATATAGGAATTATCGCCTTTGGTTTGGATTTGGGTTTGCTCTTTGAATGTTTTAAAATTATAAACTATTTGTTGCTTTTGGAACTTGGTTGTTTGGTGATTAGCTTATATTTGTTTATGAATATTGACATGGCTCATAACTATTAAATCTCAACTTAGTAAGTTAGTTTATAATCTCGTGATTACACAATAATTATGTTGATGATTCTTCATTCTTTATGTTATCTTGTTATTTGCTTGTATGTTATTCCATTTTACTAATTATGCACTCGAATGGTTTCATCGTATGCGATAAAGAAGCAAGTTTCTACCATTGGTTAGTGATCCTAAACATGATTATTTACATTTTGATATGTTTATATTTCATTAAATGCGGTTAGATTACATTTTAGGATATTATATTATGTATATACACCATCTGGTAATATCACTCCGATAAATACTACTTATCCCCGATATATCTCCGATATCCGCTATCCGATATGGATTTTGACTGTCCGATAAATCCCCGATAACCGATATTTAAAACCTTGCATATGAACTTATCAATTGTCATGTAAATAGGGACAATATAGGGTTCCTGCAAGCACAAGTTCATGATAAAATTGGTTTTCCAAATATTCACACAAACAAAAGTGAAGGCATATAAAAATATCTACTTATTACAAACATGTTTACCATTATCATAATGTTTAATACAACCAAAATATAGCATCAACATATAGTAATAGAAAATAGTGAAAAGTAAATCAGTGCAGTCTTTCCCCAAAAGTGGATTTAACAAGTAAGAAGTGAGAACCTCAAAATACCACATGAACCCCAATGTCTATCATTCTTCATCCCTCCTTTGAAAGGAATGAATCAATTATCTCTTTTTGATCTACCGTATATTTGCCCATAAAAGTTATGTTTCACTCCATTCCCAAAGAGATGATAGAATGCATCTAGCATATCAACACTAAAGTCATGTAAATGAGCATATATGACTTTGGATAACTTTTCGGTCCAATGCATATTTACACACTTCATTGATGAACTAAATACTTTCACTTCATCTACCATTTGTTGTATAAGCTCCTTATCTACGTTGTTTCTCCAAGCCTTTCCCTTACCGGCACTAGACTTTGCCTTAGAAGTTGATGACGCGGATTGTTTCTTAGGTGGAGCAGTGTCATCATCATCTAGAAAGTGCATGTGAGGTGATTTATCGGTAGGCAAAGGAGAATCATCATCTCCAAGATTAATGGACTCACTATGGCTAAACTTTTTGAAAGCATCGTTAGCAAAGTCTCCTCTAGCTTGATCATCCCTAATGATCATAACGCACCAATGGCTTATTGATGTACTTTCTAAGCTTAGAAGAATTAACTCTCTTGTTATGAAATTTATACGTGTATTAATGCAATGAAAATAAGAAAATGTATATTCAAAGCTACATTTATAAGTTTAAATCATTTACCTCCATCCACCTATCCAAACATTCAACATCCATAATGACAGTCTCGGTGCTATCATTCCATCCGACACCACTATCCAAACATTCAACATCCATGAAGACAGTCTTGGCGTTATTATTCCATCCGACACCACTAAGATTTCAGCAAGTTTCCATATCACGGAACCTAGTACGCAAGGTTTTGATGTGATGCATGACATTCTCTCACTTAAATTTAATGTTAAATATATTGTTGATATGTGTGGCTACCATGTTATAAGCGGTTCTATTAAAACCTTTGTCGGGTTTGTTACCTTGTTTTGCCGAGTTTGCAAGAAATGGAATGAGCTAATCATCATAACAGGAATCTCAACATAAATGTGTGGTCCCTTGGGAACTATCGTCCTCACTATTTTTTTTCTTTATTGAAGTATTTTTTTCTCTTGTTCTTTGGATTTGGTGAGGTTTCTACCCCTTTTTCGATGAGCACCCTTTTATTGCAACCTGATTCTGGAATTGAGTCATGATCACTAGTGGGAGATAGTTGCACTCCACTAATATTTGGACTTTAAAATTATTGATGCAAAATAGGAGAACTGAGCTTGTTCATAAACGGTCCTGGATGGTGGTGCATCTGGAAGTAATTGGCATCATAACATGACATGTTAGAGAAGGCATAAGGTGGCTATCCAAAATGAGAAGGTTGATATTGGGAAACCAAGCTGCTAGTTGAGAGCACTTTATGGAGATTGAGATGTACCCTTGCATTTATGTTTATCAACCCCACTTAAGGAAGTGTTGTGGGCCATCATTAATATAGTAGAGATAAATACAGATAATCAATATGAGAAGAAATACAAAAATAAATACAAATATAAAGCAAAATTAACGTTATGGAATACTAAATTAACGTTCATAAAAAGCAAAGTATGAAAAATAGCAAAATAAAACATAGAGTTAAAATTTAGAGTATAGGAATGAATAAAAAGGATAATAAATTATAAAGTTAGGTCTCAGTTGTTACACCACTATTATACTTATTACAACAAATACCCCACATCGCCTAAGCAATCTCACTCATCCCTAAGGGTCTTCCACTAATTTCTTCATTGTGTTTGTCCTCTTTGTGTTTGAGTTTGTATAAAGTGAACTATATTAACAACTTCATTTGCCACCTCACTCAACATCCATGAAGACAGTCTTGGCGTTATTATTCCATCCGACACCACTAAGATTTCACAAGTTTCCATATCACTAACCTAGTACTAAGGTTTTGATGTGATGCATGACATTCTCTCACTTAAATTTAATGTTAAATATATTATTGATATGTGTGGCTACCATGTTATAAGCGGTTCTATTAAAACTTTTGTCGGGTTTGTTACCTTGTTTTGCCGAGTTTGCAAGAAATGGAATGAGCTAATCATCATAACAGGAATCTCAACATAAATGTGTGGTCCCTTGGGAACTATCATCCTCACTATTCTTTTTCTTTATTGAAGTATTTTTTCTCTTGTTCTTTGGATTTGGTGAGGTTTCTACCCCTTCTTCGATGAGCACCCTTTTATTGCAACCTGATTCTGGAATTGAGTCATGATCACTAGTGGGAGATAGTCGCACTCCACTAATATTTGGACTTTAAAATTATTGATGCAAAATAGGAGAACTAAGCTTGTTCATAAACGGTCTTGGATGGTGGTGCATCTGGAAGTAATTGGCATCATAACATGACATGTTAGAGAAGGCATAAGGTGGCTATCCAAAATGAGAAGGTTGATATTGAAACCAATCTAGCCTCGGAGGCATGGAGATTGAGATGTACCCTTGCATTTATGTTTATCAACCCCACTTAAGGAAGTGTTGTGGGCCATCATTAATATAGTAGAGAGATAAATACAGTATAATCAATATGAGAAGAAATACAAAAATAAATACAAATATAAAGCAAAATTAACGCTATGGAATACTAAATTAACGCTCATAAAAAGCAAAGTATGAAAAAATAGCAAAATAAAACATAGAGTTAAAATTTAGAGTATAGGAATGAATAAAAAAGGATAATAAATTATAAAGTTAGGTCGCAGTTGTTACACCACTATTATACTTATTACAACAGTCAGCCCACATCGCCCAAGCAATCTCACTCATCCCTAAGGGTCTTCCACTAATTTCTTCATTGTGTTTGTCCTCTTTGTGTTTGAGTTTGTATAAAGTGAACTATATTAACAACTTCATTTGCCACCTCACTCAACATCTTCAATGAAATCGAACTCGTTGAACAGTTCATCATTCGGATCAACAGTTACAATGTAATTATGCAGTACTATGCCATACAATACAATATCCACTTGTGTAGGGAATGGTTAATGTAGCTTAGCACACAAAATATTGAACTGATTCTTCAATGTGCCAAAGGTAGATTCAATCTTAGAACTCGAAGAAGAATGCCTTAGCTTGAACAACTCCTTTTTATTCTTAGGTGCTTTACCGATATGTTCTTTCAAATGATATCGAACACCTCGATATAGGTAGTATTTGCCTACAATTTATTTACGAAAATTTATAAATAAGTCAAGTTTATATATTAAATTGGAAATTATTTGAGGTGAAAATTATAAACAATCACCATCATATACTCTCAATCCATGTAAATATGGTCTAGATAATACATTTTGGAGGTCCTCTTATCATTTGTCGACCCCAACCTGTTGATACATATGTGAACAATTTATTTGGAGTACAAGCTACAAGCACATTCCGTGTGACACCTTCGCGGCCTCAGAATTGTGCAACAAGATAAATCAACAACATTGCATCAACATGAGTCAAATCTATCACACCAATACAATCCCATAATATGTATATGAAATTACTAAGTTAACATACATTTTATTGAATATACATATAACAATACTTTAAAGTGTAGATAATATACCTTGAAATAAGGGTAATGTAGCGGGTTGTTAAGGATCTTTTGTGAACGTCATTGGGGCTTGTCTCATTTATCGTCCACGTAATTAATTAATTGTTTCTAATACCTTATTGAAATATCTACTAACTATTTTCATTCCTAAGACAAATCCTATGTCATTAAATCTATATAGTTTTTCTGAACTTTTACCAAATAACTTCTGCAATTCAACTACAAAGGTTTTAACAACCCAAGAATACAAAGACAACATACAACAACAGATACAAATCACTCTTTTCTCACACGATTCATGCAAATAAGCAAACTTCAGAAAGTTTATGTAGAGAATAGAGTATGGCCCAAAAATTTAAACTTTCGCCAACCATAGAGACAATCATAAGGTCTTATCGAACCGACAATATATCAATACTTGCATGCAATGATGTAAATAGCTAAAAAAATTATTAAAAAGGGCAAAAATATAGCTTAAATTAGTAAAAATAGCATGCAACCATAAACTACAGAAAATATCAAGAAAAAATTCAGAAAAAGACAGTAAATATATCTTAAATTGCAGAAATCAAGCAAGAAGAGCAGTGACTCCCCGATGCCTTTTTCAAGGTCCAGCAAAAGATCGCAAAAACCCTAAAATCAATCAGATATTCGCATCAGCAGCATAAAGGGTTTAAAACCACAGCTATTAGAGAGGAACCAAGTCGCAAAAAAGAGAGAAAAAGAGGGGAAAGTGGTGGTAACCCTAGCCAGCAGAGGATTTTCCCTAAAAAAATTGTAGATCTGATAAAAGTACACAAGGGATGATTTAATAATCGTCGAAAGGCAGGTTTTCACCCATTTCCTCTCGTCTTGGATGAAAATGGGGAAAAGAAAATCGGCTAAGGTAGAGGATTTTTCTGCCCTCTCTAGCCCTAAGATCAATCGCTAAGCAAACTTAGACAAAGCAAGGAAGGGAACGACTTTATCCTACTTGTCCACTCTGTCGAAAGGAGGAAACTAATTTCCTTGGTGTTTTAAGCGAACCAAACAGCCCCCAAAAGTGGGAAACGAACCAAACAAGCCTTAAAGGATTTGGACTTCACCTTTTTCCTTGTCCCCAAAAACAAGAATACTAAATAAATAAATAAACTAAACCTCTATATTTCTCAATTTCATTGCTATGCTTGTAAGAATTTTTTTTGGAATTTCAAGGAAACTTCTATAATCATCTACTTGTTGTAAATCTAAAATAATTAGGACATGAAAGAAATTCCTGCTGTATAAAACACTCCATCCAACTCCATTAGAAGATATAAAGAGCATGAAAAAAGTAAATGGATAGCATCACAAAAACATGATTTATCAGATTCAGAAGAAATGATGAAACCATACTACGCCATAGATCAGAACTGAATAAACACACTATCCGAGAATAGAAGCTAGATTACTAGAAGGAAAAAAAACATCGTGAAACATGATATAGACGACCTAGATACACATTGCTGTTTGAGGGAAAAAAATCTTACAAGTTCCCAAGCTTCAATCATTTGTGAACTTTTCCTGAGTAGCTTGCTGTACATAAATCAAAACAAGAAATTGAACGAACATCATTAAGGAAATTCTGAGGATATAAATCCAACTAGGGATATAAATATTCAGTTACAACTAAAACGAAAACTGTACCCAATTGTTTTGTCTATGTATTAGAATACGTAGGTCTATCTGCTAAATAGCCATCAAAATCATATAACAAGACCCACTAAATCATGGTTATCTTGTGTCTTAGCACCATCAATAGAGAGCTCAACTTACATGACCAACAAAAATGCTTAAAACAAATTATGGAGATTTCAAGTCTTAGGAGTAATGCTCCATTGCTGACACATTAGACATCAGAGGATTATGTAAGTGCTGTAGTGTCAGAGTGATCGTGCAGATCACAAGTCCTCGATACATATATATTAAGACATGTGAATCAATGGCAGCCTTTTGACAAGTTAACACCAACTCTCAAAAAGAGAGAAAAAGAGGGGAAAGTGGTGGTAACCCTAGCCAGCAGAGGATTTTCCCTAAAATCTAATAGAAGCACACAAGGGATGATTTAATAATCGTCGAAAGGCAGGTTTTCACCCATTTCCTCTCGTCTTGGATGAAAATGGGGAAAAGAAAATCGGCTGAGGTGGAGGATTTTTCTGCCCTCTCTAGCCCTAAGATCAATCGCTAAGCAGACTTAGACAAAGCAAGGAAGGGAACGACTTTATCCTACTTGTCCACTGTGTCGAAAGGAGGAAACTAATTTCCTTGGTGTTTTAAGCGAACCAAACAGCCCCCAAAAGTGGGAAACGAACCAAACAAGCCTTAAAGGATTTGGACTTCACCTTTTTCCTTGTCCCCAAAAACAAGAATACTAAATAAATAAATAAACTAAACCTCTAAATTTCTCAATTTCATTGCTATGCTTGTAAGAATTTTTTGGAATTTCAAGGTAACTTCTATAATCATCTACTTGTTGTAAATCTAAAATAATTAGGACATGAAAGAAATTCCTGCTGTATAAAACACTCCATCCAACTCCATTAGAAGATATAAAGAGCATGAAAAAGTAAATGGATAGCATCACAAAAACATGATTTATCAGATTCAGAAGAAATGATGAAACCATACTACCATAGATCAGAACTGAATAAACACACTATCCGAGAATAGAAACTAGATTACTAGAAGGAAAAAACATCGTGAAACATGATATAGAGCGACCTAGATACACATTGCTGTTTGAGGGAAAATCTTACAAGTTCCCAAGCTTCAATCATTTGTGAACTTTTCCTGAGTAGCTTGCTGTACATAAATCAAAACAAGAAATTGAACGAACATCATTAAGGAAATTCTGAGGATATAAATCCAACTAGGGATATAAATATTCAGTTACAACTAAAACGAAAACTGTACCCAATTGTTTTGTCTATGTATTAGAATACGTAGGTCTATCCGCTAAATAGCCATCAAAATCATATAACAAGACCCACTAAATCATGGTTATCTTGTGTCTTAGCACCATCAATAGAGAGCTCAATTTACATGACCAACAAAAATGCTTAAAACAAATTATGGAGATTTCAAGTCTTAGGAGTAATGCTCCATTGCTGACACATTAGACATCAGAGGATTATGTAAGTGCTGTTGTGTCAGAGTGATCGTGCAGATCACAAGTCCTACGATACATATATATTAAGACATGTGAATCAATGGCAGCCTTTTGACAAGTTAACACCAACTCTCAGGTTATCCTCAAAAAGGAAGGGTCATAATGGTTGCTGGCTGCAAGGCTTCAACTGAAGTCTCAATCATCAATTAAGACTCAACTGTGAGAGTTGATAATGACACTCTATTCAGAAGCTTTGATTGAGTTCATGTGTACATGACCGTACTTTGGATGAATACAGACGTGACTAACTCATAGCTTCAAGAATGCACAATACTCCAAGACTTATGGGCATTAAAGCATTTCAAGCAAGAAAAGGTCAAGAGTAATGTAAGGCCAAAGGTGAAGGATAAGTCTGTTTTTCATTATTCAATATATTCCATAATTAGCCTGTGCAACTTGGAGTTTATATTATATTCATATTTGGAAACACTCTATTGACTAGGTAAGAATAATTATCATTCTAGGACTAGCCCTACAACAAGGACCTAAATGAGCACAGAGCATGCAGAAAAAATTAAAGTTGACGAACAAAAGCTAAGGACATGTTTCGTTGCGTGTAAGAGTGGAAAAAGAAGGATAGAAGATGGATTCTCCATGAAAACATGTATTTGGTTGAACAGAAGAAAGCTTGAGAACTTTTTCAACGATGATAAAGGGCCCACCATAGACAGTTAAATTTTCATGTTTTGACATTCAAATAAAAGCAGTGGAGTTGGAAGGAAAAGTTCTATTCACAAGTTAGTATTATTTCTTTGACTATTCAACTCATGATAACCACTCAAATATTGAAATTAATAGACTAATCAGTATTTCCCATAGGAATGGTTATGTTATAACCAAATATGAAAAACAAAGAGAAAAGTTTTCCCCAAAAAAAATGCTAAGCCAAATAAAACCTAACTTGAGATTGATTTTTTCTTTTTGAACCACTGAACTTCTCCAAATAAGACTTTCCACGCTCATAAAACTCTTGCAAGTAACTAAATAAGCGCTAAGTCGCTCAGAAATCAGTTGACTGAGATAAACCAGAAGACAGATTTTCCTAGTTGAGTCCTACCAACCGAGCTCTGGACCGCTCACTTTTTCAGTCAGGTCTATAACAGCGATATCGGATCGACAGTATTGATACATCAGAAACATTTATGTAAACAACTGTTCTCAGTTAATTAACAAGAGCTGGCTAGATTTTAACCCGTTGAACTGTGAGCTTTTGCACCGGCCTTGATATAATCCATGTTTGTTATGATTACGTAACAACTCTCGGTGCATTTATTGGCCAAGCAATAGCCATGTGTAAATACTTACAGATTATAAATGCTGACAAAGATCCTAGTAGCCGAAAAAGGTAAACCTGCACTAAAATCATGGCAACACCACCATACTCTAGAAACTGGAGAAATAACAAATGAAATATTTCTTAGCAATGACAACTTCTCCTGACATGATGAGATGGAAAGTTATATAGGAGAAGTTGAAAACAACATGGAAAAGATACTAAACTATACGAGAAATGTTATTAGAAATATTCATTAGCAAATCAAGTCAAATTTCAGAGCATATACATATCAGGGAATTAAAATATTAGATTTAGAGGGAAAGCAACTGACCACACTCCATGATGAACGTCACAGTGATTTGGATGGCCCGAAACACCGAATTCGTCAAATGTAAGTAACTGAAAGGAAATGAATTATGTGACCTTTAAGACACAAGAAAAATTCATCATTGAAAAAGTAGATACATAGATGTGTGTGCAGCACACATGCACAAACATCCAAATGAATGCACTCACAATATGGAAAGAAAAATAAGAAAATAAACCTACGCATACACATTCGGGTTCACATGAATGCAAGAATATGGACAAACACTCAGAGAGGCATCAGAGAGTCTATTGCAATATCTGAATAGTGGTTATCCTAATATCATAGCAAGTTTTTTGTTGATCATCAAAACAATGACATGCATGAGTCCTATTATCTTGTTGTTAAGGGGTCGAAACAAATGAAAATGCACAAAATTCATGAAATATAACCCATCAAAATTGCAAATTTGAAGTGCACACCAAATTAATTGTCATTAGGTCGCAACAAACAACAATGGACAAAATTTGTGGGTAAAGCCCAATCATGAATTTTAAGGTACTCATACTTATTTCCCATTGGGTCAAAGAACGAAACTTGACAAAATAAATGTTGGTCACAGCCCACAAAAATCGCGATTTTGAAGGACTTTTGAAGTATGCACAACTAATTGTCATTGGGTCGAAACGAACCAAAATTGACAAAACTTTGGGTTATACCCCACGAAAAGTGCAACTTTTGAAGTACATATAATTACTTACTATTGGGATGGAACTAAAAAATTGCCAAAATTGTGGGTTATAACACATCAAAATCGCGAATTTTGTAGTCATAACTAATTGTCATTGGGTCGATGGATATAGTGGACAAAAATCATGAGTCGTAGCCATCAAAAGCCTTAATATTGAAGTTCACACAATTAATTGATATTGGGTTGAAATGAAAAAAAATGACAAAAATCACAGATTATAGCTCATGAAAATCACGGATTATAGCTTATGAAAATCATGAATTTTTGAAGTACGCATAGTTATTTACCATTGGATCGAAGAAAAATATTGACGAAAATCATGGGTTATATAGCCCATAAATATCACAAGTTTTAAAGTACATATAATTACTTGCCACTGGGGTGAAAGGAAAAAAATTGCCAAAATCATGGGGTTATAACCATCTAAATGGTGAATTTGTAAGTAGTCATAAATAATTGACATCGGCTCGAATGAACGATAACAGAAAAAAATCATAAGTTATAGCCCTCCATGAAAATCATGACTATTGAAGTTCGCACAATTATTTGCTATTGTGTCGAAAGAATAAAAATGGACAAAAATCATGGACTATAGTCCATGAAAATCACAAATTTTAAAGTTTGCATACTTATTTGTCATTTCGAAGAATAAAAATTTGACAAAAATCGTGGATAGCCCATGAAAACCGCGATTTTTTATGAAACTAACACAATAGACTCCAACCATAGGTACCCATGAAAATTGTAACTTTTTAGTACGTGTCATTAGGTTGAAAAGAATGAAAATGAGCAAATATCATGGGCTTTAGACCATGAAATAACAAATATTGAGATATGCTTAGTTAACTGCCATTGCGACGAAATGAGAACAAAAAAGGACACTAGTGGGTCATAACTAAAGATCATGAAGTTTGAAGTAAGCATATTTACGTCATCGGGTCAAAACAAACAAAAACTAGAAAAATCATCGATTATAGCCCATAAAAATCGCGAATTTTGAAGTACATGTATAATTTGTTGCCATTGGATCACAATAAACGAAACTGCACAAAAATTATGGTTTCAACAATATAATATGATTTTCGTTCATTTCGACCCAATGTCAATTTTCTTAATGGACACTTCTGGAAATTCTCTGCACAGTCACTTTGGAATTAGTGTATCATAGGCATAATCATGGCGTTACTATGCATTCCTTACTTTTCTTTTGATCCATTGTTTCCTTAAAAAAGTGGCCGCTGCAAGCATAAATTGCTTAAGCATCAATCATCCACCTTGAACTTCCACCGCTATGCCTAATCTAATACTATTCTAAAAGTGTGAAAGGTGTTAAAAACTTTTTCTCCCAAAATAGCCTCCATATTGTACCGAAAGTTATCATATTGCCCTCAAAATGCATTCAAATTATTAGTCACTCCATCCACTATCATATACCATACAAATGCTATCACTTCACTATTAATAACCATCACGCTTGAGAGTAAGGAATTCACTTAGTGAGTATTACATTAGTATAATAACATCTACATAGTTATAGGATATAATTATAAACTAATATCATGTTCCATATATTCCATTCATTTCTAAAATGTTTTCCACATACTTATTATGAGACTAATTAATAAAAGATTAATTAAAGCATTAGTAGGTGATAAATTCTGTTCATCTCCTCTAACCTTTCTGTTCAAAACCCTCTTCATTTCCTCCATCCCATAACAGAAATAAGCCTTCATCCATCTATAAATTTCCTTCTTTTTCATCTCCCTCTCACAAATCTCTCTATCATCAAAATCCAAAAATTGTTTTCCTCTAAAACTTCTCTCTTCTATTTGCACTCTCTTTCATCTCCCCTCTCATTATTGTTGGCGGCCTCTTCCCAACAAATGCAAACTCCTCCTAATCCCGCTTATTGACCACCCTCATTGACAAGGATGATGGCTTTGTGGGTTGCGGGAGCGTGATGATGCAGCTCCAATCATGATATGATAAGATCATCCTCTTCTTTATAGATGACGAATAGCTAGCACCTCATCCTCGAATGTTGCATGGCAGTACAACAATTGTGCATTAGTATCGATACTTGACTCCGTCGGATTTACAACTGAGGAAGGAAAAATTCTTATCGGGTATTGCTATGCCAAGGTAAGAGCGAGCGTAGATGTCTTGTAGATAAAAAATCAGTGTTAAATAATACTGAAGTTTAGTAGTTTATAGAATATGGGGTTGTTTGTTGATAAGAATACAATGTTTGGAGTGTTCTTAATGAAATCCTTATCTTTATCAACATGCTCAGTTCACTTCTCTCAAATCTGTTTCTTTTTTTTCCTTTTTCTTTTCTTTTTTTTTTTTGCAAGTAAAATATTTGATTGAACCACTACTACAAAAGCCCCTATAAGCAACAGTCATACAATTAACCATTGCTCTTATGCTCTATTAGCATTGGTTGTGATAGCAAATTTTACTGAATTCTTATTTGAAACCATTCACATTAATCATAGTCTAGGTTGGCTATAGAAGTGGTCAGTGGAATCAGTCCAATCATACTGCAACCCATTGTTCATATTTCGGAGTATATTTATTTGTCAGCATAGACAAACAAGATATGGGATAAAGAAGACAATTGGGAAAAAAAGGTAAAATCTTACATTCAATTGTACATTTCATGGAGCCAAAGAGATGCAAACCAACATAAGTTATGATTCAGATGAGATGATTTTGAAATTTTTCATTGATTTTTAAAAACATTGATTGTAAAACAAGGTAAATATTTGGTACATTATTCAATTGCAATTGATAGGTTTCTTGATCTAAAAACATGGCAGAACATTGCTATTTGGTTGAGGCATGCATCCACGCAAAAGTGACTAAGGGCAAAGTGTGCGAAGCCCTTTTTGAAGGTGAAACTTTTGATTTATGATCTCTTGTTATTCTCATCAATTGTTAATCAGTAGAAATTTTATTGGATTAATTTTGAAAAATCCTCTGCACTTTGGACGGTTATCAAATAGTCCCCTATAACTTTCAAAATGTCAGAAACACCCTTCAGTTTAGGGATTCTCAGAAACCCCCCTTCAACTTTAATATTTTTCCATACAACCCCGACAGGTACTAAATGTAATTTTCATATGGTGGGTAAAATTACAAAGGAGAATATTTGCTTGTGGTTTGCACTTTTTGGGGGTTTGAATAACGTTAAAAATTGAAGGAGGTTTTCTGATAACCCCCTTAAGTTAGGGGCGGTTTACATCATAATCATCTGAAGTTAAGGAAAGTTTTCTGAAATTTAGCCTATTTTATTTTCATCATTTGATTTATGACCTACTTTATGAATTTTACTTAAACTATTATTTTTGTTGAACTATTATTTTTGTTGTAATCATCTGAATTTGAAATTTATTATTAAATAAGCAATTTGTATTATATCTATCTGTAAATGAATCATTATCTATGCTTTTATTCATTAAATTACATTTTCAATCTAATCTTGTACTAAAAGTATAGTCTGTTAAAATAATTCTTCTAAAGATACCCTACAATTTATATATTATATACTCAATATAATAAAATAATGTAATGTATCATTCAATATTAACTATTTACAATGATAATTTTGTTCAAATCTTGCATCTGTAACTATTCCATTGCTCAGTTAAATTAAAAGTGCCCACTACATTTCATTAACTATCCACTATTCACCTCGCTTAGCCTAATAATGGGTGATCTGGGTGATCTCGATATTTTACTCTGAGCTGTCAATTGTGCGAACAAGTGGTATGAGGCATTAACTATTTTATTAATAAATAATTCTCTTAAATCCCTCCAATAGTTAAGATAAACATTTATAATCTTGAATAGATTTCATTCCAATTTCTCCACTATTTGAGAATCTTTTCAATTCATGTGATTGATTTATTCACTAGCCATTTTTTAATAACTCTACAACACACATTAGATAATTAATGGTTAGGAATAAGTGAGTTTCTTTTCTTCTTTGTTTCAGTAAAAGTGGCCAAGCATAAATTGCTTAAGCATCAATCATCCACCTTGAACTTCCAATGCCTAATCTAATACTATTCTAAAAGTGTGAAAGGTTTAAAACTTTTTCTCCCAAAATAGCCTCCAAAGTTATCATATTGCCCTATGCTCAAATTATTAGTCACTCCACCCACTATCATATACCATACAAATGCTATCACTTCACTATTAATAACCATCACTGAGAGTAAGGAATTCACTTAGTGAGTATTACATTAGTATAATAACATCTACATAGTTAAAGTATATAATTATAAACTAATATCATGTTCCATATATTCCATTCATTTCTAAAATGTTTTCCACATACTTATTATGAGACTAATTAATAAAAGATTAATTAAAGCATTAGTAGGTGATAAATTGCTCATCTCCTCTAACCTTTCTGCTCAAAACCCTCTTCATCTCCTCCATCCCATAATGAAATAAGCCTTCATCCATCTATAAATTTCCTTCTTTTTCATCTCCTCTCACAAATCTCTCTATCATCAAAATCCAAAATTGTTTTCCTCTAAACTTCTCTCTTCTATTTGCACTCTTTTATCTCTTCTCATTATTGTTGGTGGCCTCTTCCCAACAAATGCAAACTCCTCCTAATCCCGCTTATTGACCACCCTCATTGACAAGGATGATGGCTTTGTGGGTTGCGGAGCTGATGATGCAGCCCAATCATGATATGATAAGATCATCCTCTTCTTTATAGATGATTAATAGCTAGCACCTCATCCTCGAATGTTGCATGGCAGTACAACAATTGTGCATTAGTATCGATACTTGACTCCGTTTACAACCGAGGAAAGAAAAATTCTTATCGGTATTGCTATGCCAAGGTAAGAGCGAAGCGTAGATGTCTTGTAGATAAAAATCGTTGTTAAATATCAAGTTTAGTAGTTTATAGAATATGGGGTTGTTTGTTGATAAGAATACAATGTTTGGAGTGTTCTTAATGAAATCCTTATCTTTATCAACATGCTACCACTTCTCTCAAATCGCTTTTTTTCTTTTCTTTAGTAAAGAAAAAGGAAGCCTTTATGGGATAATGTTTAAGTTTTTCAGAACCGCAATTGGGATTATATTATAACAAGCCCGTGAAAATAAAGAACAAGTTAATAGCTCCAATGGGTGCTATTTCAAACATTAGTTGAAAAGCTTAAATTATGACTTTTGGATTTCTAAAGAGAATGACCATAAATTACATTTAAGAAGTTTTATGTTTTATTATATATATAAATTAAAATTTTATCTTTTTTCATCCAATTTAAGATACAAATTATTTTTATTCAAATAAAAACAAAATTGATAATAGCTAAAAAAAATTACACGTGCGGAGCATGTGCTCTATACTAGTTACTTCTAAAGGTACAGTAGGGTCTGAGGATATCTCACAAGAACATAATTCATGATCGTTAATTCTCAGGGTGAGTTGAGTAACAATCTCAAACCATGTATCTAGATGTGCTTAGGCATCCATCAACCTACTATCTTCCAGTGCTTCAAACAATTGTGCCATCCTGATAAGTAAATTCTTCTTCATCTATACAGTAAAAGCAAGCTATTGTGAACTGTCTCCACCCTATCCCACCCAAGCCAAGGGATCCCAAACTCGTATTAATAATGGTCATCATGTTTCTTCATTTTATGACAGACACAAACAACTTAAAATCTTAACAAAATCACATGGAGAAGCGCTGATCACATGAAGGAACAAAAATCTAAAATGATATATACATGAAAATATAGATCTCAAAATGTTTTAGAAAGCTATATGGACACATATGGAATGCATCTCAAAATACCGGAAACAGGAAGAAGGTGGCGTCAGTTCAACTAGAGCAAATCTTACTGAGTCAATATTGCATGATTTGATTTCCTCTTCAACAATTGTTGCTATTAACTGACGGTCCCATGGATGGTGAAATCCGTCCTACAAAGTATAAAGAAAATAATTAAAAATATCTAGGATTAAATTCCCACCTAAAATGATAGTTTCTATATCTTCTGTATATACCTGTAAATTGTACCGAACAAGTGGTATGAGGCATTAACTATTTTATTAATAAATAATTCTCTTAAATGCCTCCAATAGTTAAGATAAACATTTATAATCTTGAATAGATTTCATTCCAATTTCTCCACTATTTGAGAATTTTCAATTCATGTGATTGATTTATTCACTAGCCATTTTTTTAATAACTCTACAACACACATTAGATAATTAATGGTTAGGAATAAGTGAGTTTCTTTTTCTTCTTTGTTTCAGTATAAATGAAGGTTAACACAAAGAGTATGAATTTGAAAGTTTGCTTCCAAAAATTTATTTTTTCTTACTGTTTTCTTCGATTTATTACGTGATGGGTTTTCTTCTCTTTAGTCTGATTCATTTGTTTTATCACTCTCAATGAGTTTTATTTTTATGGTGGTTTTATTTACTATTGTGTGCTAACTCTGTTGATATGTTTTATGATCTGCATATGCTACACAATAAGTTCTTGTATAATTTCTTAGCTTTACAAGAGTATAAGCAATGATCCATTAATGTCAATAAAATTGGCTGTTCCTTTATTTTATGACAGTCACAAACAACTTAAAATCTTAACAAAATCACATGGAGAAGCGCTGATCACATGAAGGAACAAAAATCTAAAATGATATATACATGAAAATATAGATCTCAAAATGTTTTAGAAAGCTATATGGACACATATGGAATGCATCTCAAAATACCGGAAACAGGAAGAAGGTGGCGTCAGTTCAACTAGAGCAAATCTTACTGAGTCAATATTGCATGATTTGATTTCCTCTTCAACAATTGTTGCTATTAACTGACGGTCCCATGGATGGTGAAATCCGTCCTACAAAGTATAAAGAAAATAATTAAAAATATCTAGGATTAAATTCCCACCTAAAATGATAGTTTCTATATCTTCTGTATATACCTGTAAATTTGGATGGTCCAAGATTTTAACTTGCTGCTGGGGAACCTGCAAAGAAATGCCTTACATTACAAAAGAAAATGATAAAGGTTGGGAAAAGAATAATTTATTGATGGTCTGGTAGAATCAAGATATCTAATCACCTTAAGAGTGGCACATGCCCTATAGAGCTCTTCTTTACGGACATTTCCCTTGCCTTCAGCATTACCTGCAAGATAGACAAGTTAACAATGCTGCTGCTTATATGTTAAACAAATAAACCAGCAACACTCATCATTAACAAATATGGGTTATTTCCTGCATTGTCTTCATCCATCATTAATTATCTATGTTGGCATTACAAACTTTATCATAAAACAGAGGAACAGTTCCATATATAATTATCCAGTAGTGCACTGCAGTGGTCAATAAAGGCATGTTCAAAATGGCTAATTGGATATATGCAACCCACAATAATTTACTTTAAAGACCAATTAGTATAATTTTCTTCAAGGATCACCATGACCATGATTCTGTTCAGCCTGTCGGACTCACTTTAAAATAAATAAGGATGCCAAGTGACTATTTCCTAGATATAAATTACAGATTTCACACAAATATACCAAGTTATTTGAGCTTGTAAGGTTCATTTGACAATACTAAATAGTAAATGCTATCAGTGAAAATATATGTATTGGATATAATAAATCATGCCCATATACGATTGGAGGTTTGGGGCTCAGCTTTATTGTTTATAACTTTATATGTATCATCTCATCTCTCTGCATGGCTAATAGCCAGGTCAGTTTCAGTCATCCAATACCTTGAGCAATCAACATGTTCTTTAATATTGAT
This sequence comes from Asparagus setaceus, assembly GCA_012295165.1. NCBI lineage: Eukaryota > Viridiplantae > Streptophyta > Magnoliopsida > Asparagales > Asparagaceae > Asparagus > Asparagus setaceus. The sequence continues at coordinate 53,359,290 of CM022702.1, read as the reverse complement.
ATACCATAATTTAATTATGACTCGAATGTTATAATTTGATTCAGCTTGAAGAAGATAACTTATGTCTTAAATGCAATTTGATATATTATAATTATCCAACAAGTACAATCACATAAAATATAAGTTAGTCCAAGATGATCTTTTGTAATACAAGGAGACTATTTTATATCAAGTTAAATATAAAAACAAAGAAGTAAGCATTATGAACAAGGGAGTTTATCTAACTCCTACAAGTATTTATATCATGGATTTTTAAACCAATTTCTCATTTATAGCGTGATGGTTGAGTGATGAATTCAAGGATTATATATTTGGTATTTCTAATGCAAAATCAACATGTTAGATTCACACTTTAAATTTAGCAAAAACACGTAGCCAAAACCACATTTCTGCCGCGTATATTCATTTTAGTTTAACAGATATGTAGATATAGGAAATTTTCAAAATAAACCCAAAAACATATTTAATCCCAAAAACCGACCCATTCAAAACTTATTTACCAAAATCGACCCACTTTCTCGCCACGTCATCTCGTGGCGAAAGTCAAGTCGTTTAAAAGCGGGTTCCTAATTAGTCGGGGTTGCCAACCCCGACTAAATAGTCGCCTAATCAGGGTAGGAACTCCCCACACCCCCTAATTAGGCGACTAACTAGGCTACTAATTAGTCGGGGTTGGCAACCCCGACTAATTAGGAACCCGTTTTTTTTTAAACGACCCACTTTCTCGCCACGAGGCTGACGTGGCGAGAAAGTGGGTCGATTTTGGTAAATAAGTTTTGAATGGGTCGATTTTTGGGATAAAAGTTTGTTTTGGGTTTATTTTGAAAATTTCCTCTATGTAGATACAATACAAATGAATACCAGTCTGACATCACAGTAAATATAGTTGGACCGCCAAATCAATGAATGGCTGTGAAGAGATAAGCATTGATCTTACACAGGAAAAAAGAACAAAGTTCCTAATGCAAAAGGTGATGTAGCAACCTTGCAGGACCCCATTTTCAATTTCCTAACTTAACACACCCCTCAAATGCTATAAGTTTAAGAAAATACTCAGAATATTCCTCTTTACATTAGAGTTTAAACTGAAATTTTAATTGACTAAAATACCATCCATTTGATGTATTATGGTTAGTAATGTTAATTAACCAAAGTTAATTATTTTTGCTGATTATAATTAGAGAAAGAGAGGGAGAGGAGATGGAGGAGACCGATTTACATTCTGAAACTATGTTACATTCTAGAACACAGTAGAACAATATGAATTAGATCAAAAATTTTACCTATGTGCACTTCCTTCGGTCGGATTTGGTTGAACAACATGCATGGGTTTTATTCATGCCATTAATAAATTTAAAAATTAGGATCTTGGAGCTTAGAGGAAATTTCTAACAAGAATTTCACTTATCTGGTTGTTTTGTATTATCAAGTTATATTTCTTTTTTTTTCTTTAGTAAAGAAAAGGAAGCCTTTTATGGATAATGTTTAAGTTTTTCAGAACCGCAATTGGGATTATATTATAACAAGCCCGTGAAAATAAAGAACAAGTTAATAGCTCAATGGGTGCTATTTCAAACATTAGTTGAAAAGCTTAAGTTATGACTTTTGATTTCTAAAGAGAATGACCATAAATTACATTTAAGAAGTTTTATGTTTTATTATATATATAAATTAAAATTTTATCTTTTTTCATCCAATTTAAGATACAAATTATTTTTGGCCCAAATAAAAACAAAATTGATAATAAAAAAACCGGACTATTAAAACTTATTTATTAAATCGACCCACTTTCTCGCCACGAGGCTAACGTGGAGAGAAAGTGGGTCGATTTTGGTAAATAAGTTTTAAATGGGTCGATTTTTGGGATAAAAGTTTGTTTTGGGTTTATTTTGAAAATTTCCTCTATGTAGATACAATACAAATGAATACCAGTCTGACATCACAGTAAATATAGTTGGACCGCCAAATCAATGAATGGCTGTGAAGAGATAAGCATTGATCTTACACAGGAAAAAGAACAAAGTTCCTAATGCAAAAGGTGATGTAGCAACCTTGCAGGACCCCATTTTCCAAGTTCCTAACTTAACACACAACCGTGCATGTAATATAATGGAATCACAGACTGGAAAATACACTACAAATTTGTAAATAACTTAGAAATGGGGCTGATTATGCATGTGATGTAGCTGTGGTATTGAAATGTAGGTACCTCTTACCGGTAGACAAGCATAAAACGTGGAGACTGTGCCCCTGAGAAGCCAAGAAAAGAAGGGTTGGAGCAAAAAACCTAACACAATACAAACAGTGGCGTCAGTACTTTTCGCAAAGCATGAAAAAGAAAAAACACACCATAGAAGTGTTAGTATTTTACAATTACAAATAATGTCTACTCTATGAAAACAGCTTTGCCCTATGCCTAGATGGAGCTTCATGGTTAAGGAAAGATGGAGAAAATAAGGCTCTAACGATGGCAGAAAATAAGGAAAATTCTGACTAAATGGTAACATCATAGATAAAAGGTGGTTTTCATAATCGAATTAACCAAAACACTTAATATCTGATACATGCCTATTGCTATCAAAGACTTACACAAGATTTACAATTTAGAGGGGGTTACTTGTAAGTGCTTACATTTTAGAATCCTATAGGACTTGGATGTAAAAGGTTATAGTATATAGGGACACAAGAGAACAGGTCTGGAGTTCATTGGTTATGGATAGTAATTGGTATCAAGTTGGTATCAAGTTGCACAATTCCATTGCTTACTCGGATCCAGGCATGCAAAAATATCATGCATCAGCAAACTTGGAACCCATCATCATCGTCATCGTCGTTTTATTCTATTACTAAACACTAAAACATCCTGAATAATTAATAAACACCAAATCAATCCGTATCATTCTACTAAAAAGACACTGCACGTAACTAAACTAGTAAGAAGCCCAAAAATAAACACAGTGATTGGACATGTATTACAAAGCTTCGGTTTTCTCCTAATTACATCAATTTGAACTAAACCCTAACCCTAATTTACTATGAAACAAGGAACAGCAGCTTACATCGACTCGTCATCGGGATGTGCGATCACCAGCAGCACATTTCTTTTCTCCCTGTTCCTGTTCGTTGATCCTGCACAAATCACTCCAAAACTTGATCAATTACAGTAACTATTGATGGTGAATCAGTTAAGAACATTTGGGAATTCAAAATCTTACCATTTTAGAAAGGAAAGAGGGATTCGAAGGAACGCAAGGTGAAGAGATGAAGATCTTGAAGAGGGACGCTGCCCAAATCGTGATCGCGCCAATTGCGATCAGGATCCACGCCATTTTCTGAGCTCCTAACTTAACACACAACCGTGCATGTAATATAATGGAATCACAGACTGGAAAATACACTACAAATTTGTAAATAACTTAAAAATGGGGCTGATTATGCATGTGATGTAGCTGTGGTATTGAAATGTAGGTACCTCTTACCGGTAGACAAGCATAAAACGTGGAGACTGTGCCCCTGAGAAGCCAAGAAAAGAAGGGTTGGAGCAAAAAACCTAACACAATACAAACATGGCGTCAGTACTTTTCGCAAAGAATGAAAAAGAAAAAAACACACCATAGAAGTGTTAGTATTTTACAATTACAAATAATGTCTACTCTATGAAAACAGCTTTGCCCTATGCCTAGATGGAGCTTCATGGTTAAGGAAAGATGGAGAAAATAAGGCTCTAACGATGGCAGAAAATAAGGAAAATTCTGACTAAATGGTAACATCATAGATAAAAGGTGGTTTTCATAATCGGAATTAACCAAAACACTTAATATCTGATACATGCCTATTGCTATCAAAGACTTACACAAGATTTACAATTTAGAGGGGGTTACTTGTAAGTGCTTACATTTTAGAATCCTATAGGACTTGGATGTAAAAGGTTATAGTATATAGGGACACAAGAGAACAGGTCTGGAGTTCATTGGTTATGGATAGTAATTGGTATCAAGTTGGTATCAAGTTGCACAATTCCATTGCTTACTCGGATCCAGGCATGCAAAATATCATGCATCAGCAAACTTGGAACCCATCATCATCGCCATCGCCGCTTTATTCTATTACTAAACACTAAAACATCCTGAATAATTAATAAACACCAAATCAATCCGTATCATTCTACTAAAAGACACTGCACGTAACTAAACTAGTAAGAAGCCCAAAAATAAACACAGTGATTGGACATGTATTACAAAGCTTCGGTTTTCTCCTAATTACATCAATTTGAACTAAACCCTAACCCTAATTTACTATGAAACAAGGAACAGAAGCTTACATCGACTCGTCATCGGGATGTGCGATCACCAGCAGCACATTTCTTTTCTCCCTGTTCCTGTTCGTTGATCCTGCACAAATCACTCCAAAACTTGATCAATTACAGTAACTATTGATGGTGAATCAGTTAAGAACATTTGGGAATTCAAAATCTTACCATTTTTAGAAAGGAAAGAGGGATTCGAAGGAACGCAAGGTGAAGAGATGAAGATCTTGAAGAGGGACGCTGCCCAAATCGTGATCGCGCCAATTGCGATCAGGATCCACGCCATTTTCTGAGCTCTGATCGATGAATTAATCACCGTCGAGAAAGAGATCGTGATTTCAGCGCGCGAGATCACTGGAGAGATCTTGTCCCCTACTAGTCTTATTGATCTTGATACAAGATCCGAATCCAACAATTATTAAATTCGATCTCTCAAACGGATATTATATTTCTTATCGCTGGGCCTAACGCGACGCTGATCCAAATAAGATAGCGCAAGTTTTTGGCAATTCTGGGTATAAAATTGTCAGAATAAAACTAAGAGATATATATACAAGTTAAAAAGAAAAGGTGAAACTTTGGGGCATTAAAATGCAAATTACTGGTGTCGGAATTCACGCTTTTAAAGTCCCTGTAAAAGAACATTACCTATTAAAATGAAAATTGCCTATTACTTTATTCTCACGAAGGGCTTGTTTGGTTCCTTTCCGCCATTTTCCCCCAAAATCGGGGTTTTTAGTCCGGAAAAAAAACCAATGTTTCACCCTCACTTTCTGAAAAAATTTTGCAAACAAACATACGAATGTGAAGAAAAATGTAAAAAATACCCCCACTTTTCTTCACTTTCCCTCATTTTCTGCGTTTTTTTCCCAACCAAACAGCCCCTTCCAGTAAAATGTAAAGGGGTTTTTAGATATTAGTCCCTTAAATCACACTATTTTCATATTAGTCCCTCAAATCTTCATATTTTGATATTAGTCCCTCAAATTGCATTAAGTTGTTGATATTAATTCCTATGGTTAGTTAGTGTTAAAATGCAAGGATATTCTGTTAACTTTAACGCTAGCCATAAATTAACATTAATGCCCTCACCTAATAAGCTCAAATCCATTAGTGAGCTTATCCCAACCCAAACCCATTAACAGTCCCCCCTAAATCCAAACCCGTTTCCCCTCTTCTTCTTCTCCCCAATGATAAAAAGCACAGTAAATTCTAAAATCAACGGCTATTTCAATGGGAGAGATTATAAAATACCATTGATACTCCTCCAGACTTAATTTCTTCATTTTCAACAAAAATCCCAAACCCTTAAACTTAAACACACCCTGCATACACATTGTGACAATGGCAGTGATTAAATAAGATAAAAATTCGGTATCATGGACAAATAAGACATGAAACTAGTTACAAACCTAAATTTTTGGGCGATTTTGGGCGTTTTTGTACAAGATCACAAATTAGGGCAAAAAAAACCCAATCTCAAGCGATAACAAGAGAGGGGAGAGAGAGAGAGAACGAGACTCAGAGAGCACTGTTTTGTTGGGCTGAATAAAACTGCAGGGTATTGTGGTCAAATCGCATGTGGTTAGGGTTAGCCCGACTGTAGTTTGGTCTTTGTAACAGAAAAGCTAACAAAGGGACTTATATCAACAATTTAATACAATTTGAGGGACTGGTATCAAAATATAAAGATTTGAGGGACTAATACAAAATAGGTCAGATTTAAGGGACTAATATTGAAACACCCCAAAAAGAAAAGATGTATGGCTAATAGAAAACAACTATGGGGACTTGATTCTAATCTTATGGATTCAGAATACAAAGCACAAAGATGTATGGGAATTGTTGATGCTGGAAAATGCACACAGTCAAATATCTCCTTATTGGTTCGATAATGTGAGGCTCGCTTCTAATGTCCAATTTGTGGCGATGAGGGATAACAATCGCCTCCACCGGATGGAGACTGTGGAAAGACGGAGTTGGGATCTCAGGATCTCTCAGATGATCAAGTCAGTAAGGGTTTTTAATGGAAAATGCTCGGAAAAATCTAAAAGCAGAGAGTTTTTTGTTTAGAGAGAATTAGATACCTTTTTCGTTGAACAGTCCCCTATTTATATACGGGATTGGAGGATATTTTCATCTTTTTAACTGATTTGGACTTAGGAGGTGAGTCAGCCCTTCTTCCACGTGGCGATGAATAATTGGGCTAAGGCCTGATGCAGGCGGCCATGTCAGATTTCGCCTTTACAGGCATAAGGCGGGGAGTAACTTAAGAATCCGAACTGTTCCTTCACCATTAATGCATACTGTTCCCTCGCCATTAATGCGATGGGATTGGCGACGCCTGCCGTTGGAGAGTTTGAGGTGCCTTAAGTACTGTGAGAGTCGGGGATTTTAAGGCACTGAGCCCGCATTCAATGCGATACAGACGTGCTGCCGGGGGAGAATTTTGTGTAATCGCCCATGTGACTGAAAGGTCGAGTGGATGACGCCTTTCGTGTCGTCCGTGAAGGCACTCGGGTGAAGAGTCGAGTGGATGACGCCTTTCGCGTCGTCCGCGAAGGCACTCGGCTGAAGAGTCGAGTGGATGACGCCTTTCGTGTCGTCCGTGAAGGCACTCGGCTGAAGAGTCGAGTGGATGACGCCTTTCGTGTCGTCCGTGAAGGCACTCGGGTGAAGAGTCAGTGGATGGCGCCTTCCAAGTTCCTAACTTAACACACAACCGTGCATGTAATATAATGGAATCACAGACTGGAAAATACACTACAAATTTGTAAATAACTTAAAATGGGGCTGATTATGCATGTGATGTAGCTGTGGTATTGAAATGTAGGTACCTCTTACGGTAGACAAGCATAAAACGTGGAGACTGTGCCCCTGAGAAGCCAAGAAAAGAAGGGTTGGAGCAAAAAACCTAACACAATACAAACAGTGGCGTCAGTACTTTTCGCAAAGCATGAAAAAGAAAAAACACACCATAGAAGTGTTAGTATTTTACAATTACAAATAATGTCTACTCTATGAAAACAGCTTTGCCCTATGCCTAGATGGAGCTTCATGGTTAAGGAAAGATGGAGAAAATAAGGCTCTAACGATGGCAGAAAATAAGGAAAATTCTGACTAAATGGTAACATCATAGATAAAAGTTGGTTTTCATAATCAGAATTAACCAAAACACTTAATATCTGATACATGCCTATTGCTATCAAAGACTTACACAAGATTTACAATTTAGAGGGTTACTTGTAAGTGCTTACATTTTAGAATCCTATAGGACTTGGATGTAAAAGGTTATAGTATATAGGGACACAAGAGAACAGGTCTGGAGTTCATTGGTTATGGATAGTAATTGGTATCAAGTTGGTATCAAGTTGCACAATTCCATTGCTTACTCGGATCCAGGCATGCAAAAATATCATGCATCAGCAAACTTGGAACCCATCATCATCGTCATCGTCGTTTTATTCTATTACTAAACACTAAAACATCCTGAATAATTAATAAACACCAAATCAATCCGTATCATTCTACTAAAAAGACACTGCACGTAACTAAACTAGTAAGAAGCCCAAAAATAAACACAGTGATTGGACATGTATTACAAAGCTTCGGTTTTCTCCTAATTACATCAATTTGAACTAAACCCTAACCCTAATTTACTATGAAACAAGGAACAGCAGCTTACATCGACTCGTCATCGGGATGTGCGATCACCAGCAGCACATTTCTTTTCTCCCTGTTCCTGTTCGTTGATCCTGCACAAATCACTCCAAAACTTGATCAATTACAGTAACTATTGATGGTGAATCAGTTAAGAACATTTGGGAATTCAAAATCTTACCATTTTTAGAAAGGAAAGAGGGATTCGAAGGAACGCAAGGTGAAGAGATGAAGATCTTGAAGAGGGACGCTGCCCAAATCGTGATCGCGCCAATTGCGATCAGGATCCACGCCATTTTCTGAGCTCTGATCGATGAATTAATCACCGTCGAGAAAGAGATCGTGATTTCAGCGCGCGCGAGATCACTGGAGAGATCTTGTCCCCTACTAGTCTTATTGGATCTTGATACAAGATCCGAATCCAACAATTATTAAATTCGATCTCTCAAACGGATATTATATTTCTTATCGCTGGGCCTAACGCGACGCTGATCCAAATAAGATAGCGCAAGTTTTTGGCAATTCTGGGTATAAAATTGTCAGAATAAAACTTAGAGATATATATACAAGTTAAAAAGAAAAGGTGAAACTTTGGGGCATTAAAATGCAAATTACTGGTGTCGGAATTCACGCTTTTAAAGTCCCTGTAAAAGAACATTACCTATTAAAATGAAAATTGCCTATTACTTTATTCTCACGAAGGGTTTGTTTGGTTCCTTTCCGCCATTTTCCCCCAAAATCGGGGTTTTTAGTCCGGAAAATTTTCCGGAAAAAAAACCAATGTTTCACCCTCACTTTTCCTCACTTTCCGGAAAATTTTTGCAAACAAACATACGAATGTGAAGAAAAATGTAAAAAATACCCCCACTTTCCTTCACTTTCCTTCATTTTCTGTGTTTTTTCCCCAACCAAACAGCCCCTTCCAGTAAAATGTAAAGGGGTTTTTAGATATTAGTCCCTTAAATCACACTATTTTCATATTAGTCCCTCAAATCTTCATATTTTGATATTAGTCCCTCAAATTGCATTAAGTTGTTGATATTAATTCCTATGGTTAGTTAGTGTTAAAATGCAAGGATATTCTGTTAACTTTAACCCTAGCCATAAATTAACATTAATGCCCTCACCTAATAAGCTCAAATCCATTAGTGAGCTTATCCCAACCCAAACCCATTAACAGTCCCACCTAAATCCAAACCCGTTTCCCCTCTTCTTCTTCTCCCCAATGATAAAAAGCACAATAAATTCTAAAATCAACGGCTATTTCAATGGGAGAGATTATAAAATACCATTGATACTCCTCCAGACTTAATTTCTTCATTTTCAACAAAAATCCCAAACCCTTAAACTTAAACACACCCTGCATACACATTGTGACAATGGCAGTGATTAAATAAGATAAAAATTCGGTATCATGGACAAATAAGACATGAAACTAGTTACAAACCTAAATTTTTGGGCGATTTTGGGCGTTTTTGTACAAGATCACAAATTAGGGCAAAAACCAATCTCAGCGATAACAAGAGAGGGGGAGAGAGAGAGAGAGAGAGAGAGAGAGACTTGCTTGTTTTGTTAAATGAATAAAACTGCAGGGTATTGTGGTCAAATCGCATGTGGTTAGGGTTAGCCCGACTGTAGTTTGGTCTTTGTAACAGAAAAGCTAACAAAGGGACTTATATCAACAATTTAATACAATTTGAGGGACTGGTATCAAAATATAAAGATTTGAGGGACTAATACAAAATAGGTCAGATTTAAGGGACTAATATTGAAACACCCCAAAAAGAAAAGATGTATGGCTAATAGAAAACAACTATGGGGACTTGATTCTAATCTTATGGATTCAGAATACAAAGCACAAAGATGTATGGGAATTGTTGATGCTGGAAAATACACACAGTCAAATATCTCCTTATTGGTTCGATAATGTGAGGCTCGCTTTCTCTTCTAATGTCCAGCTGTGACGATGAGGGATAACAATCGCCTCCACCGGATGGAGACCTGTGGAAAGACGGAGTTGGGATCTCCGAGGATCTCTCCGATGATCAAGTCAGTAAGGGTTTTTAATGGAAAATGCTCGGAAAAATCTAAAAGCAGAGAGTTCTTTGTTTAGAGAGAATTAGATACCTGTTTCGTTGAACAGTCCCCTATTTATATACGGGATTGGAGGATATTTTCGTCTTTTTAACTGATTTGGACTTAGGAGGTGAGTCAGCCCTTCTTCCACGTGGCGATGAATAATTGGGCTAAAGCCTGATGCAGGCGGCCATGTCAGATTTCGCCCTTATAGGGGTAAGGCGGGGAGTAACTTAAGAGTCTGAACTGTTCCTTCACCATTAATGCACTGTTCCCTCGCCATTAATGCGATGGGATTGGCGACGCCTGCCGTCGGAGAGTTTGAGGTGCCTTAAATACTGTGAGAGTCGGGGATTTTAAGGCACTGAGCCTGCATTCAATGCGATACTGACGTGCTGCCGGGGGAGAATTTTGTGTAATTGCCCATGTGACTGAAAGGTCGAGTGGATGACGCCTTTCGTGTCGTCCGTGAAGGCACTCGGGTGAAGAGTCGAGTGGATGACGCCTTTCGCGTCGTCCGTGAAGGCACTCGGGTGAAGAGTCGAATGGATGACGCCTTTCGCGTCGTCCACGAAGGCACTCGGCTGGAGAGTCGAGTGGATGACGCCTTTCCACAGGTCTCCATCCGGTGGAGGCGATTGTTATCCCTCATCGTCATAGCTGAACATTAGAAGAGAAAGCGAGCCTCACATTATCAAACCAATAAGGAGATATTTGACTGTGTGCATTTTCCAGCATCAACAGGAATAAATAATAATAATAATAATAACTTAATTGAAAGGGAAAAAAGAAAAATCGAAGGGGTCAAGAGACCTTAGTGAACGGAAGGAGAAATTTAAACACCTCAAACAAGATGGAGAGATGAGATCTCTCGCGAGTAGAGATTGCAAATCTCGTGAGTGACAGTAATTTTTTTGGTCCGTCTCCAAAAGTTTAGCGAGCGGTAGCATAGAGAGGAGGGGAAGAAGAAAGAGGCGGAAGGGTAGAGCAGGTGCGGCCTGACAGTAATGGAATTTTTTTTTTTTTTTGGTTAAAGTTTCTTACAAAAGTCAGTTTTTTAGCCAAGTCTCCCTCCCTTGGGGGGTGAATTTGGTTTAAACACTCTCTTAGGGTGAGTTTGGATAGCTTTTTTTTAAGAAGGGAGGGGAGGACCGGCTCCAAAGGCCAAGATACCGAGATTTACTTGGCCGGTAGCCAAGGTTCCTCGCACGAAAAAAAATGGTGGGATTCGAATTCATGATACTTCGGATAAACATGTTGGGTTGGGATATAATGGAGCTTGATGCTTCAAACACTCCGTCTATATCGAATATTCCTTAATCTCTTTGCTACTGCCCAGTACAAATCTAAAGAAAGAACAGAGGAAAAACTCTCCTCCACAAACGTAACTTCCTTTGCTGCTTTAAAAAAATTTCCTTCTTACATAAACAATATAAATAAAACCAAACAAATGTGGAACAATGGAAAATATAATGGGGGCCACTCAAAACTCCACCCCCCAAAACTAAGTACCACTAAAAGAAGCCTTTAAGCATCCTCTTCCATCTACATTTCTCTCCTAAAAGCCTCCTCCAGATGGGACCAATTTGGAATAACATACACATCTTTTGTACTTATCTATTCACAAAATTAGAACAAGACTCGGATCTTTAGATTGGGTTAATTGCACATAGACGCCTAACTTACTGCCCCATAGTTTCGTTGTCGCATATAGACCCCCTATGCTTCTTTTTTTTCACTCTTTACCCTTTTCAAAATCAATGGCAACAATGAAACTACAGGGGGTTTATCGGCAATTAACCCATCTTTTAAAATGGGAAGCCAAAATTTTGAAAAGTTCGTATTTGGCCTCCTCTACCGGCAGTCACAATCACCATACCCCAAGCTGACCGGCTCTGCAACTGCATTCTACCATTACTGAGATCCATGCTTTCTCTAGGACTGCTCTGGTTCGATGACGTAAGCAATTTCTCTTCAGGCCAAGTCGCTGTAACTCTATCACCAAAGGGATTAATACTTGTATGGTCCTGAGAATTGCATCTTGAGACTGTGGTTGAGTTATTTTGGAGGTTGCTTTGGGTTTGAAGAGTTGATATGGTGCTTGGCCATGGAACTGCGACAGTGACATCTCGACAGTGGAAATGTTCATAGGATTGAGTTACAGAGACGAGTCCTTTGGTTCGGTTGGGTTGGGTTTCTGCATCGTATCTCCAGATATAGACGTGAGAGTCTTCGCTTGCGCATAGAATGTATTTTCCGTTGGAAGTTAAGGAGGCTGAGATTTGGCTACTTGTGTTGCGAAATCCTGGAGAAGACAGAAAAAATAGAGAAGACTATCATCAGTCAGTGCACAACAGAATGCATATTTCGCTGAAAAAGGGATAATTGCAAATGGAACCCCTGCAATATCGCCCAATTTGCAGAAAGACCACTGTAGTTCTACTGGTGTGTGTGGATAGACCCCGGTGACATGTACTATTTGCCCGAGTGCAGATAGACCCCTGAGCAAATTTGTTTTCATAAAAGAGTCAAAAAAGTTCACTCAGGTGGGATTTATCCGGACAATTAGAACTACAAGGGGTCTATCTGCAGTCTGCACTTGGGCTATAGCACAGGGCGTCTATCCGCAATTAACTCAAAACAAAATACAAGGATGTGATAATATGAAGTACATGGTGTATGCATTTTCTCCGAATAAGATTTTGGTTCCAGGTAAACATACGTGAAACTAACATACGATTTTCCCAGAAATACAAAAGAAAAAAAAGGCAAAAACCAGCTTCGGGCTCCCACTCTCTGCAGTTTGTTATGCAGATTATATCAAAAACAACCAGAGAGAACAAGTCAAATTTAAAACCAGAGACGTAAGACTGGGAATTCTAAGAGTTATCATAGAAAAGACTACTTGGCAGAATGAAATAGCACGCCGGACATGTAAGCTAAGCAGACAAACTTATGAGTTATCCAATGTAATGGCGAAAAGGTATTGTCTTCCAATTGCAGTAGGGTGGCATAGCAAATCAGCCAAACAGATTTATCAAGACATTCCAACGAACTTAAGAGAATCAGGTAAGCATGTATATTATGCAGATGCCAAATGATTTACAATCCAATAGGAAATCCAAAGCTGAGGCAATAACTCCTGTACTACTACATCACACTGCTATGTTATAGTGATGAGTGCGTTCAGATTCGTTAATCAGTAAGCAGAGCTATTTGACTGAGCATTCTCTTTCTACCTGTTCTAGGCGCATCAATGGATTCATGTTAGCCCAAAATTTGCTCTAAAGTCGTGTTTTCCTTAAGGAATAATTCACTGTCTTGACCCAGAAGGTTGAGAAAGCTCTACACAAGAATCAACCAGATACTTTCAATTGTCAATTAACTTGACGTCAACATCCACGAGGTTCTCTCAAATTATTTGTCAACATGTCCAAGAAAGAAAAAGAAAAGAAAAGATACCAGAACCTAAAACACCTTAATGATTAATTTAATAGTCCATCTAATTTTTCTAATTATGTTCAGATTCAGCTCCTTCTGGAGTATTATAGCATGTTACATGTACAGCAGCAGGACCAAGAAAAGTAGTAGAAGGACAGATATCATGTGAATTTTACCTTTGAACTTGTGTACTAGTTCATCACCATCAGCCACCCGGATTCTCGAATCTGCGGATGTGATGAGCACTTCTGATGAACTACCTGGTGCAAACTGTTTGCATGAAATTTATCAGCAATATAATGATGTTTAAGTTACATATAAGTTCTAGCAGCTGAGAAATTTCAGGATGTCTATAGACTGATGCTTTAAGGAAATATAATTCTATACAATAGAGAACCCATTATATCTTGCCAAACAAACCTGGAAGCCGGTTATTTTCTTGTGACTGGACTTCTTTTTCTTGTTTTGCAAGTCAACCTGACCCTTCTGATGGAGTTTATTATCTGGAAAAAAAAAGACAGGAATGCATCTTTTTTCTCAGTTTCCAAATTTTTACTGTAAAAGCATGTGACAGAGAGATGGCTTCATACCAGATGTCTCGTAAAGATAACAACTCCCCTTGTGCGAACCCACTAATGCACCCTAGGAAAATAGACAAAAAGGAACAAATAATTAACAAAAACTCAACTAGCAACAGCCCTTGTGCGAACCCACTAATGCACCCTAGGAAAATAGACAAAAAGGAACAAATAATTAACAAAAACTCAACTACCAACAGTTATCAAATATATAACAATTACAAAGTAGGGACTGAAAGTCATCACTGAATCAAGCATAGTACCTGTCCATCAGGGGTATAACAAGCAGCTGTAACCATTTCATGAAGATCATTCCAGTCCACAACTTTCCGATCTGGTATACTCCATATACGGACTTTTTCATCAAGAGATCCACTAATGAAGTATCTGTCATCAACAGGATTGAATTGGATACATGTCACTGCACCAAAGCACGGCGTGATTAATGCCATGGCTAAGAAACAAGCTAACAGAGTACAGAGCGACTTGCAGATAAAAAATGAATAAATAAACAAATAAACAATACTTACCATAGTCAATGTGTGAGAACGTTTTCAAGCAAGAATTGCTAGACAAGTGCCACAGCTTAACTGTTTTGTCCATTGAAGATGAAAGCAAATACTGGAAAGCACGATACCACATTTATTAGAATAACTTCTTCGTATATACATACATATATGCATTCTTGAAAATGTACACTTGAACACCCATTTATGTGAATTATGAAAAACTAAAAATGATTGAAAATAATAATAAACAAGTGCAGGTGTCAGGGACATCTGAGGCCAACAATACTATTTGTACAACCATAAACTACAATTAGAAAATAAAATTGACTTTTGGGGACCTAACAAATAAAAAATAAGATAAAGTAAAATATATTTTTTTAAGAATAAAGTTTAATATCATGTTTCCTACGGGTGTAGCGTCTATGAGTATTTGCTATATTAGAATTGTGACATTTCAGTTTGGCCCGACTTGAACAATCTCAAAAAATGCTCGAAGAAACAAATCAACTAAAATTATTTTAGCAACAAGAGTAAGTGCTGAAAGGGACAGAGATGGCATTTGACTGCCATAGTACTCACTTATCCTAGGTTGAGAGGATGAGTAATAGGCAAATAATGCAGGGTCCAAGTAAGATCCCTTTCTCCCCAACAGATACATCAAAGATGCATCATAGAATGTTGTTGTTTACTTTTGTGGAGAAGCTAGAGGACAAGATTGTGAAGATGTGTGCAGGTCATAGGACTTGAGTAGATGGCCTGAAACACACTCATGGTATCTAATTAGTTTTTCTTCTTTTTTTTCTTTTTTTCTTTTTTGGGTGATTTTTTTTGGGGTTGGGGTGGGGGTTGGGGGTGGTGTTCGCCATCCATAAAGAGTTTTTGGTCTTCGGTTAGAGAAGCTTTAAATACTCTAGCTCATTGCAAAAGTGAAGATCAACAGTTCACAAAGTGACCTCCAGATCACAGAAAACCCTGCCTGCTGCGCCAAGGATTTTCCTCTTGAAACGTGACTATAGACGAAAGAAACAATAATATAGTTCACACCGATGATTAAGAAATGCCCTAGTGTGACCATTCCCGTTACGTAATTGAGAAGGATGCTGCTCACAAGAAGGGGGAAAAATGAATGGTGAAGTAGATAAACATTACAGGAGTATTGTCTGAATGATTGTGAAGTACCCTTGAAGTTGAAAGGAATATTTTATAAACCTATATAATAAGCCATGCTTATGGACCAAAATGTTTCACAACTGAAAAACACAGCTCTACAGATTAGTATATTTGAACTGATAAATTTGAAATAGATGAATCACAACATGATAGAACTTAGAGTAACCACCTAATTTATTTACAAGGGTAAAGTACGAAAGATCTCCAACAGAGGATTCAAGAGTAACAAGCATAATATTTGGGGTTTGTAATCCTTGCATTGTCTCCATATCAAAATCTAATACTTTTAGACGAAATGCCCCAATAAAACCGCCTTAGGTTTTTCAATATCCTCTTTTCCTCCCTCCCTCTCGATCTTGATATTCTCCCTTTATCTACCCAATTGTCTTTCCCAACTCTTCCTCTCCTTGTTAACTTTCTCTCTTCCTCTTCTTGTTAACTTTTATTGCTCTCTCACATTTTTTCTTTTTACTTTCTTCATCTTGCATCTCTCTCCCAACTACAAATGAGCTGGTGTGACTAGAATTGTCCAATAACCAGATATGTTTGCTCAGGTAAAACTAGACTTCATTTCAAGAAGTCCCCATTTTCACTGACGAAGTCTGACATGAGTAACATGATTTTGAAGTCAAGAAAGAAAAAGAGCAGCACAAAACCTATTTTAATCATGTGTCAACCTAAAATTCCTCTCGGTTGTATCACAAAAGAATGGCAACAGAAGAAAATACTATTGTAAGCACTAAATCGAGGTCCATACCTGCTTACTGTATCAAGGGAGTGTCATACATAGCATTTGCAATATTATCAAATCAGCTTTTCCAATCTCTGCTTAAATTTAATTAACCACGTGAGCATATAATATACAGCACATTAGGAGATCATATTCCTAAAACTAATCAAGGATGGCAATGGACGTAAAATTCTGAATCTCTCAATATTCGAACCGAATCCATAAGCACCAAAAAATATTTTAAGAAAACAAATAAAACATAAAAACGTGTAAGTTTGTAAAGTGGCAACCCCAAGAATCAGCTTCAATATTAGAGCCGAGATGCCTCCGTTGGTATATGGCTATGCTAAATGATATGGATACGCATATGGGTGTGGGTACAGTAGACGGCAAATTTATAAAAGGCAGGTAGGAACACACACCTGCACCCACGCACGCATGCACTCATGTACATATAATAATAATTTGCATGAGATAACAACAAATACAACGACAACAAAGGCTTTATTCCAAATTTTTGGAGTTGACTACATGAATCCAGTTTAATTTTCGGTCATCTCCTCTGTTAAGTTACCATTACTATATCCTTCTTAGTTGTCTTATAATCAAGTTCTTTTAGATCTACCTCTAGATCTCCTTGCCCGCACTAACTATAATATTACAGTTTTCATAACCGGTGCACCTAGAGGCCTCCGTTGTACATAATCAAACCATCTCAACCGATTCTCAATTTATCCCCAATAGGAGCAACATCTGATCTCCTAAGGATGCACTCGTTTCTTATCCAATCTTTTAGTCTATAGCCACAAGACCATCATAACATTCTCATTTCCGTTACACTCATTTTTTGCATATGTTTTTTAATTGCCCAACATACTAATCCATATAACGCATTTTTGGTCTAATAATTGACCAATAAAAATTTTCCCTCAAGCTCATAGTAATCGACGATCACATAAGACGCCAAAAGCACTCCTCCATTTTAACCATCCCGATTTGAATTTTCACTTCAATCTCATATGTAGTCTACAATCAATATTGTTTTTTCACTCACATGTTAGGAAAATTAAAATTCCTAATAATACTTTTACGTTTCTTTTAGTATATTAATCTATAAACTAGAGAGCTGCTCATTTTTAACACGACATCCAAGACCTTTTAAATTCATACTTTTGAACTGAGGGCGTTGAAACAAACATGGTCCGTGTTAAACCAGTTTCAAAAAGTGTAAGTGAAGTGTGCGATATACGGCCAAGAAGTGCATGAGGAGTGATTTGAATAAAACATATATCATATGATTGGGTACACAGGGAATAAGTATGTGTATAACCAAGGAGTATCCAATGAAGTTTCGGTATCTATCCCGAGCACGACTTGGACAGCTTCAAATATAAGTACCCATGCAATGCAGGAACAATGACTAGTCAAAAATGCAGATGACAAGCATAATTCCAATTGTGGATCCCAATTAGAAGAGGTAATATAATGGATTGGAATATAATAAAGATGACAACGTGCAAGTTTCCGGGAACCACCAGAAAACTGGAACTCTAATACCTATTTGCAGTCATTATCACCTCATGTTTAATTTATTATTTTATCTTGTAATGCTCCTTTTCTGCCTCGCTATATGTATGGAGAACAAGTAAGCAACAACAACAAATTGTCCCAAATTTTGGGGTTGGCTACATTAATCCTAATCTTCCATGCAGTTTTGTTAAGGGCATCGTTAAGCTAAGTATCATCACATCCTTCTTAATTGCTTCCAACCATGTTCTCTTAAGTGTAACTCTAGTGCTTCTTGCCCCCGTTAATTATAAATTTGTAATCTTAGCAGTTCTCCTGACTAGCATATTTAGTTGGCTTCTTTGCACATGACTGAACCATCTCGGTCGATTCTCTCTCATTTTATCCTCAATACTAGTTACAATTAACAAGTAAAGTGTTACAGAAAAATTGTTTGATATGGTTTCAATCTCACAATGTTAAAAAGGAATTTGACAATACTGTCAAATGGACTTAGCATAATTTTGTACCAACTACCAATAATTTTGTTCAAAATCAAAGCTACAAACAAATAATCAAGGAAAGGGAGAAATACCTCTGATTTTGACCATGAGAGGTCGAGAACATCATTAAGATGCCCCTTAAAAGAACAAAGCGGCTTATCCCCAAGTGCAAATAACTGGTCAGGCACAACTAAATGATCAGAGCTCACTGACTTCCGGCTATTTGACAACCTTGCCCTTCTCTTCTTCTCCCAATGGCTTCCCTCAATACAAGTCAATGCCAACGCTGACTCCGGTGACTCATTACTACCGGCATTCACAAAGGGGCTGCAATGCACACTCTCACCTACCCCTCCCTCAATTACAAAATCCCCCCTCCTCTCAAACTCTGTAACTTGCCAAACATGAATAACACAATCCTCACCTGCAGTTGCGAGATATTTCCCATCCCAACTAAATTTAATGCTCCAAATTGACCCGGCATGAGCTTGAATCCCCTGAGTCATGTAAAGTCCAGTAAACTCCTTAAAAGATTTCCCATACTGCCGAACCCTAATCCTCTCTGGACCATGGTGAATTGAATGTGATCCTCCATCTTGACTATCATCAGTCGCTGAGCTTGATCTCCTTCCTCCTTTCTCCGAGCTCGAATCCTTCTCATCGCTACTCCTTCTCTCCCTATAATACCCTCCAGCAACCACATTTCCGGCAATGTTCTTTATACTCTTAAGCCATCCCCCTTTCTTCTTCCACCTCAATCCCACATTTGCCCTAGGCCCCACTCTCAAGCCACCATTTTGATTGCCAGAACCTCCACTGCTACCAGAATCCTCGACATTCTGCCGTCTCATCAGCTCTTGAACGATCGGAGATCGACCTACGCACATCTCGAACTCCTCCATCGTCAATTGCCTCCCGGATCCAACCTCCCTCGGTTTATTCCACAATCCATCCTCTTTCACTACAAACTCCTCTCCATTATCAAGATTCTTGATCGTACAACACAAATCCACATCGCCGTTGCTGTTACCGTCACCGTTAGATTCTTCATCAAGATTCTGCTGCTGCTGTTGATCTTGCCGTTGAGGTTTATGTACAGGAGTCAGATCTACAGAGCAATCGGATCTAGACCGTTGAACAGATCTCGAAACCTCGAACTCCACGCCTCGATCGCCGTCGGATCTCGATCGGATCGGCGATTTCAGGCGAGCGAGGGCGGGATCGCCGATGAGCCCCATTTGCTGAAGCAATCGCCGCCGCCGCTCCTCGATCGAGGCAGGCTCGGCGATCCAGACATCGTACGACGTCGCCGTCGGTGGCGGGAAGCGAGGGACGCGGCGCCGGTGGCTGTCGCCGCCACCGTCGTCGTCGGAGCACGACGTCGACGAGCACGAGGAGGACAATATTCGATCGAGAGACTCGTAGAACTGCTCCTCGTCGTCGTCGTGTTGAGGGTTTCTCATTGATGTGGGAGCATGAGAATGAGATCGATTTAGAGAGAAAATAAGGAGAGAGAGAGGGGGGGGGAGACGCGCAGTTCAATGCAGTACGATGTTGGAGTTGGGAGGGAGAGAGGTGTTCTTATCTTCTGTTATGGTCACCGCCGGTGTTGGGAACTCTGGAGGCGGTTACTGTTGGGTTAAGCTCACCGTGTTAGGGGTTAATTCCGGAATATAATAGAGGTGATTAAGGGAGAACGTAATAAGTGGATTAAAGTGGATAAGTTAAGGATCTCTTTGGTTTTACCGGAGATTGGATTTTGGATAAATATCAGAAAGCCCCCTGAGTTTATAGATGATTTACAAGGGGTGACCATAAACCGTAAAGGACAATTTAAAAAAAAGACCGTTTTTTAAAAGTAATTAGCAAATTCGACCATTTTCCAAAATATTAAATAAAATTGACCTGTTTTTGGCCACGTCATCTCGGCGGGCCAAAAAGAGGTTGATTTTGCAAAATATGGGTTTTAAAATACACGGGACTAGCGGTCCCGTGTAATTAGCGGTCGATAATTAGATGTTACTTAAAACTATAAATATACACATGGCTGGTAGTCCCGTGTATTACATAGATACTCTGCTCATGTCCAGAAAATACACTGGATAGTCCCATGTATTTTCTAGACGTGCACAAACATGCACGGGACTTATTGAGAATACTTCTGTACATAGCTAGAATTCGAGTTCATTTTCAATACATATCTAAAAATATAATTATATTTCCTGTACATAACCCTCTTCTCTCTCCACCGAAAATACATATTCTCTCCCACACCCACACCCAACCAAACCAAAACACAATAAAATGCAATTGATAAAAACATCGTGACAACACATATTATCTCCATACACCAAAACATCGCAACAAAACCAAATATATAATGACTATTGGTTTACAAATAACATATATAGATAACTTAAATAGAGTTGATATAAAAACCCCATAATTCGATCATTTACAACCTAGAAGCCTTCCCCTTTGTCTCTCTCTTCTTACCCGAGCATAACGTCGTCATCCTCCACGAAGTTGAATTTGCAGAGCTCGCTGTCCGGTTGCATGTGTGGTTGTGATAGGCCGCCAACGTGTTGCGAATTTCTAGCTTCATTGTTGTTCCTACAAGATCCATGTGTTCGCGGTAAAAGTAGACTTGTTATTCATTGCTCGTTTGAACTTGTTTACAGCTTCGTTGGCCTACAACAAAATTCAAAACAAAAGAAATGCCTTTATATTTCAGGCGTACAATGAAAACAAAAATTACAACTTCTTCCTTTTGTGAACAAACACGAGGATCTCTATTTTACGGGATCCTCGCTTGCGTGGGTTCTTTGCCTGTGCCGGGGACTTTTTGTTCGTCCGTGGACTACCGCGCAATTCGGATCAGTGGAAACCGGGTTACGGAACTTCTGAGGCGTGAAGGGGCTCGTTTCCGCGAAGGAAGCGGCCTTTTGAGGATCACACTCACGGCGAGAGGATCGCCGGGGATCGCCTCCGCGAAGGAGAGGATCGCCGAGCGGTGAGATCTACTAGGAGAAATCCTGTGATCGTAGCCGACCGAGTTAAACACCTCGCGGTTTGTAGATCGGACGTGCTCGCCGTGCTCGATCGTAGGCCGACGGCTCGTGGATCTCGCGAGGGCTTTCTCGAGAATATCAGAAAATCCAATCTCCAAAAATCCAGCCTCAATCCAACCTTTTCCAAATGAGCACCCCCCCTCACTATTTATAGGAAAACAAGAGGGAGAGGGGGGGGCTTTTCGGCCGGCCGGACACCATTGGTGTCCGGTATGGCCGGACACCATTGGTGTCCGGCCAATTGTCGACACCAAACGGTGTCCGGTTTCGCCGGACGCCGTTTTGGCTTCGGTTTGGTTTTGGACTCTTCGTGGCGTTTATTCGATCTTGTCGTCGTCGTTCTAAGTCCGTGCTTGGTTCACTTGATTGGTTTCATCCCGTCAGCGATTTAGGTGACGATCGGTCGATGTTCAAATCGATCTCGTTGATGTTTGGACCGATCAATCTCGTTGAAGCTTTGCTTGTTGGATTCATTCCATATCGTAGCCTCGTTGATTAAATGCGCCTTGCTGACCCACTTCATGAGTTCATCAGCTCGCTTTACGCGTTATGCGGTGTCGGTTTGTCGAATGGATTGTCAACCCACCGTTACGAGTCTTGCTCGGGTATTGACAAGCAATTTTTTATGCCTACAGATACCCCCTCCAAAGCGTCTCAGTCTCGATTCTTTGGCGAGTCTGGGATGCTTTGGACATGATGAGCCCTTCACCCTTCGATCGGCGTGATGGGACTTGTGAATGACCTTGGCGTTTGATCTCTCCACCCCTTTCAGTCTTTCCAGTGCTTCGTAGGATTGCTGAAGGTATTACGGTACTGCATTTTTTGTCTGACCGTTGTCGAGATCTTAGCCAGAAGTCGGTAGATAAATTTCTTTTTGAGATTGGCTGCAGTATTTGATTCCTCCAATTCTCTCAGGTTCTCCAGTGCTTTGTAGGATACCTGGGGGTGTTGCGGTGCTGCATTTATTGCTTGACCGTTGTTGGAATTTCGAACTGTAGCTAATTGAGTTCATTTGTTGTTGACTCGTGTCGGTGGGTTGTTCACTACGACGCGTTAATTGGCTTCAAACTATATGGGTTTTAGCCTTTAATCGGCGAGTGCAACGCGTTGACTGGCGTGCGATCTTACGTGGATCCGAACCGTTGATCGGTGAATCCTTCGTCGACGACGCGTCGGTTGGCGTCGCTACTGTATTACTCCTTGTTGGGGTGTATTCATCCACAGTGGGAGGTATTCTTCCTGGGATTTGTTCCAGTCCTCAATTGCTGATTGGTAGGCCCTCGGGCGGCGATGCACGAATCGGCACTGATACAGTGGGGGGAAGTTCTTTCAAGGTAGAACGCGTTGTTCGGCGCCCATATAAGCCTTGTCAGGATCAATTTTTCCACAGCGGGAGGAAATTGAAGATTATCGAGTTATCCTTAAGAACATGGTAATATTCTCCAGGAACTTCTCATAATCCTAGGTGGAGTAGGATTAGGCGACGCGTTGATTGGCGTCGATGCAATCCGTACAATCGAGTTATCCCTGAGAATATTTTTTTGTGAAAATATTCTTCCGGGAACTTCTCGATAAATTAGGAAATAGTTTATACTCGTAATCCTAATTGGAGTAGGATTAGGCGACGCGTTGATTGGCGTCGACGCAATTCGTGCGATCGAGTTATCCCTAAGAATATTTTTTGTGAGAATATTCTTCCGGGAACTTCTCGACAAATTAGGAAATAGTTTATACTCGTAATCCTAGTTGGAGTAGGATTAGGCGTAGCGTTGATTGGCGTCGGCGCAATTCGTCTTGATCGAGTTATCCTAAGAATATTTTTGTGAAAATATTCTTAGGAACTTCTCGACAAATTAGGAAATAGTTTATACTCGTAATCCTAGTTGGAGTAGGATTAGGCGTAGCGTTGATTGGCGTCGGCAATTCGTCTTGATCGAGTTATCCTAAGAATATTTTTGTGAAAATATTCTTAGAACTTCGACAAATTAGGAAATAGTTTATACTCGTAATCCTAGTTGGAGTAGGATTAGGCGAGCGTTGATTGGCGTCGGCAATTCGTCTTGATCGAGTTATCCCTAAGAATATTTTTGTGAAAATATTCTTAGAACTTCGACAAATTAGGAAATAGTTTATACTCGTAATCCTAGTTGGAGTAGGATTAGGCGAGCGTTGATTGGCGTCGGCAATTCGTCTTGATCGAGTTATCCCTAAGAATATTTTTGTGAAAATATTCTTAGAACTTCGACAAATTAGGAAATAGTTTATACTCGTAATCCTAGTTGGAGTAGGATTAGGCGTAGCGTTGATTGGCGTCGGCAATTCGTCTTGATCGAGTTATCCTAAGAATATTTTTGTGAAAATATTCTTAGGAACTTCTCGACAAATTAGGAAATAGTTTATACTCGTAATCCTAGTTGGGTAGGATTAGGCGTAGCGTTGATTGGCGTCGATGCAATCCGTATGATCGAAGTTATCCCTAAGAATATTTTTGTGAAAATATTCTTAGAACTTCGACAAATTAGGAAATAGTTTATACTCGTAATCCTAGTTGGAGTAGGATTATATGGCGTTGATTGGCGTCGGCGCAATTCGTCGCGATCGAGTTATCCTAAGAATATTTTTGTGAAAATATTCTTAGAACTTCTCGACAAATTAGGAAATAGTTTATACTGTAATCCTAGTTGGGTAGGATTAGGCGTTGATTGGCGTCGGCGCAATTCGTCTTGATCGAGTTATCCTAAGAATATTTTTGTGAAAATATTCTTAGAACTTCGACAAATTAGGAAATAGTTTATACTCGTAATCCTAATTGGGTAGGATTAGGCGAGCGTTGATTGGCGTCGGCGCAATTCGTCTTGATCGAGTTATCCTAAGAATATTTTTGTGAAAATATTCTTAGAACTTCGACAAATTAGGAAATAGTTTATACCGTAATCCTAGTTGGGTAGGATTAGGCGTTGATTGGCGTCGGCGCAATTCGTCTTGATCGAGTTATCCCTAAGAATATTTTTGTGAAAATATTCTTAGAACTTCTCGACAAATTAGGAAATAGTTTATACTCGTAATCCTAATTGGGTAGGATTAGGCGAGCGTTGATTGGCGTCGGCGCAATTCGTCTTGATCGAGTTATCCTAAGAATATTTTTGTGAAAATATTCTTAGAACTTCTCGACAAATTAGGAAATAGTTTATACTGTAATCCTAGTTGGGTAGGATTAGGCGTTGATTGGCGTCGGCGCAATTCGTCTTGATCGAGTTATCCTAAGAATATTTTTGTGAAAATATTCTTAGAACTTCGACAAATTAGGAAATAGTTTATACTGTAATCCTAGTTGAGTAGGATTAGGCGGCGTTGATTGGCGTCGGCGCAATTCGTCTTGATCGAGTTATCCCTAAGAATATTTTTGTGAAAATATTCTTAGGAACTTCTCGACAAATTAGGAAATAGTTTATACTGTAATCCTAGTTGGAGTAGGATTAGGCGGCGTTGATTGGCGTCGGCGCAATTCGTCTTGATCGAGTTATCCTAAGAATATTTTTGTGAAAATATTCTTAGAACTTCGACAAATTAGGAAATAGTTTATACTGTAATCCTAGTTGGAGTAGGATTAGGCGGCGTTGATTGGCGTCGGCGCAATTCGTCTTGATCGAGTTATCCCTAAGAATATTTTTGTGAAAATATTCTTAGAACTTCGACAAATTAGGAAATAGTTTATACTGTAATCCTAGTTGAGTAGGATTAGGCGTTGATTGGCGTCGGCGCAATTCGTCTTGATCGAGTTATCCCTAAGAATATTTTTGTGAAAATATTCTTAGAACTTCTCGACAAATTAGGAAATAGTTTATACTCGTAATCCTAGTTGAGTAGGATTAGGCGGCGTTGATTGGCGTCGGCGCAATTCGTCTTGATCGAGTTATCCTAAGAATATTTTTGTGAAAATATTCTTAGAACTTCGACAAATTAGGAAATAGTTTATACTCGTAATCCTAATTGGGTAGGATTAGGCGTTGATTGGCGTCGGCGCAATTCGTCTTGATCGAGTTATCCTAAGAATATTTTTGTGAAAATATTCTTAGAACTTCTCGACAAATTAGGAAATAGTTTATACCGTAATCCTAGTTGGAGTAGGATTAGGCGAGCGTTGATTGGCGTCGGCGCAATTCGTCTTGATCGAGTTATCCTAAGAATATTTTTGTGAGAATATTCTTAGGAACTTCTCGACAAATTAGGAAATAGTTTATACTCGTAATCCTAATTGGGTAGGATTAGGCGTTGATTGGCGTCGGCGCAATTCGTCTTGATCGAGTTATCCTAAGAATATTTTTGTGAGAATATTCTTAGGAACTTCTCGACAAATTAGGAAATAGTTTATACTCGTAATCCTAGTTGGAGTAGGATTAGGCGAGCGTTGATTGGCGTCGGCGCAATTCGTCTTGATCGAGTTATCCTAAGAATATTTTTGTGAGAATATTCTTAGGAACTTCTCGACAAATTAGGAAATAGTTTATACTGTAATCCTAGTTGGGTAGGATTAGGCGTTGATTGGCGTCGGCGCAATTCGTCTTGATCGAGTTATCCTAAGAATATTTTTGTGAAAATATTCTTAGGAACTTCTCGACAAATTAGGAAATAGTTTATACTCGTAATCCTAATTGGGTAGGATTAGGCGGCGTTGATTGGCGTCGGCGCAATTCGTCTTGATCGAGTTATCCTAAGAATATTTTTGTGAAAATATTCTTAGGAACTTCTCGACAAATTAGGAAATAGTTTATACTGTAATCCTAGTTGAGTAGGATTAGGCGTAGCGTTGATTGGCGTCGATGCAATCCGTATGTGTACGAGTGTCCCGCGACGTTTTTTTCTTGTTTTCTTCTTTCTTTCTCTTCTCTCTTTGTTTTGTTTTGTGCATGAGCAGGTGTGCAACCAAAGGCGGGAGAAGCGATGTCAACGACGACCGGATGGCGACGATCGACGGCGGCGCCGGTGGCGGCACATGCCCGGCGCTAGCTCATACTGGCTGGCGCTCGGCGAAGCGCAGCTGCCTCATGCTGTCGCTACTGGCCGAGTTCGGCGGCTTTGGCGCTACAGGCTGCGCCTCGAGCTCTGGGCCGTTTGGCGCTGCCAGTCATACTGGCCGAGCTCGAAGGCTGCCCGCGGTTGGCCGGGTGCATGGTTTTATAACCGCCGTGGCGGTGGTCTTCTTCGATTTTTTTGTTGATTTTTGACGCATATTTGACCCTATTTGTTTTCTTTTGCGGTTTTCGATGTCGTCGGGAAGATCCGCAGCTCAGAGGAGCCGCCCGTCTACTCCGTCTCGTGACGACGTACCACCATCGTTTGCCGGTGAGATCTTCGTGTTAAACTGCTCATTCACAACCCGCATTTATAAATTGCATGGCCTTGATTCCTCCCTCGTGGGGAACGACGCCCGTATAGCCTCGATTTCTCCTTCGTGAGAATCGACGCTCGCACGGCCTTGATTCCTCCTTTGTGGGGAACGACGCCTATATAGCCTCGATTTCTCCTTCGTGAGAACTGACGCTCACACAGCCTTGATTCCTCCTTCGTGAGGATCGACGCTTATATTTCGACGGATGATGGGGAGCGATTTCGGGGCGCACTACGCTCAGATGGATAGAATACGTCGTCATTTTATGTGATGGGGTGCATTACTGAATCCATCCGTAGTGTGTTCGGGGATCGGTCCTATATAAGGCCGTGACTCTATCTCACGAATTTCGTGAGATGAATTCAACGTCTTATATATATATCTGCTGGGTTCTGACTCATTCCGATTTCATTTTTCGGTTGAGTATCCCTGCAGTGCGCTTCCCATGCGGTTGGCCGGACGTCGTGGTGACCAATTCTCCTCCTCTGATGACCCCACTATTCTTATTTCGCCCCAGTTTAGACCGGATACGCCCGCGGAGGTGACCCAGTTGGTACTTGGGGGAAGTCCTCGTGTGTTGAGGTCGCTGATGACTGACGCACCACTCGAGAAGATTACTGGTTCTTCTCAACCTTTGGGCAAGACGGACTATTTATTTGGTGACTCTGTCGAGGACCCGGATACGACTTTCATTGAGAGTGAGCAATGGCTGCACAAGGATGATGGTGGATTCTTATATCTCCCTTGGATTCCTCGGCATCGTTGTTTGACCGAGCTACGTCATCAGGGCGTCGCACGGAAAATGTCGTGGCACCTGACAGAGGAGCGTGACAGCATTCATTGTGGGTTTATCACCCATCAGTCGGTTCCTGGTTCACTCAGAGGTCGAGTTATCGGACTGCACCCTGGTATATTGGGACTGGATTCTCCGCCTCGTGACGAGCATTTCGTCATTGGTCAGACTTTGAAGAACCGCCTTGCCCTATTGGGACGGGAGATGCCGGCATCTGGTCATAGATTCTTCGGCTGGGTTCATTCCGCAGATAAGCTTTGGTGGACTCGTCTGACTAGTCACGTTCTTGGCCGATGGGGTGAGGACCTTCGTGCCTGTGGTTTATATGCCGCCGTTCGTGCCACCATGTATGGGCTCCCGATCAGTACCAACCACTTCTTCGCTTTATCGGAGCTCTATGATCCTGATTCGAATACATTCTCAACCAGGCATGGCGAACTTGGATTGGCTTTGCACGAGATGCATCGGGTCTCGGGTTTGCCTATGGGAAGAATGCTCTATCAGGAATATTTCCCTTCTGGCCGAGAATTGGATCGACTGAAGGCTACTCTGCCTGACCGTTATGACACTCTGTGGGATCTCACGTGCCATTATCACATTGCTCTAGCGCAGATAGAGCCGTCGGCAAAAAGGAAGTCAATTATAAGTCTGAAGCAATTTGCCAATTATTTGTTCAAGCATCTGGAGGATGATTCTGATGAGCAGATTTGTGAATTGGCTCCTTCTACCCCCTCGGAGATTAATGAGCTGATTGAAAAGTCTGGCGCTAAGTCTTATACCCCGAGTGGTATGGAGTATGGTTTTCCAGCAGGGACCAAGTTCTCGACCTTCTTATGGCATGCAGTAAAACGCATCCGGCCGATGACTCTCTTAGCCGGCTTCATCGCCATCTGGTTGAAGAAATGTGTGATGCCGTGTCAGCCTAGCGACGCTTTGCCATTAGAGGTGCTCTATCCCGCAGTTCAGCTAGCTCATAAGAAGGAGTTGTCTCTTCTTCCAGTGATGGTGGCTAACATTCATCGGGGACTTCGTCAAATAGCCACTGCCTTTACTCAGAGGAAAAACAAACCGTCAGATGAGATTCCTCATGTCAAGGTGGAACTGCCGTACACCTATTTGATGGCCTGGTTTGTCCTTCATCGACCTGATATGATGACAGCGCCGAAGCTTGCAGATCCGTCTGTCCCTTTTATCCAATCTTTAGAGAAATGTAAATGGCAAGGGCGCGGATTTTTAGCGGTACGGAAGCAGCTGCAAATCCACAAGGGTTGGATCTTTTCCAGGTGTTTTCCTCGGTTCTCTGGTCAGTACGGGGAGTCCTTGATCGATGAGGAGAGGCATAAAATGAACCGGACTTTACTTGACGTTGGTTGTTTTAATTGGCTGACCAACATCCGACCCGGCTATCTTATCTCTCGAGTAAGAAACGAGTGCTACATTGAGCCTTACTTCCCTTCTCGTTTCGCTCGTCAGTTCGGTTACGACCAGCTTTACGTTGGGAACCCGAACCGGGAACTCCGGACTCGCAGCGGTTTGATCGATGGTGTCCGGGCGTGGCTATGGAGTATAGCGGGTTGTACCGATGCTAAATTTAGCCTTCCAGGCACTGATCGCAAGTTGGAGTCGACATATCTATACTGCAGTTGGCTTTTGGCCGCCAGTGAACTCGTTCCTGTGAAGTCCCTTGACGAACTGAAGGTTGAGGAGGCTTCGGTGACACTCGGTATCGAGGCGCTCGAGCCCGAAGAAGCGTCGTCGTGCCGAATCGAGGCAGTCGATGGGGAGGTTCATAGTTCAGCGGCTGATACTTCAGGAGATGACCAGGAAGAGATTGCAACTCATGAAGAGAACTCTGGTACTCTCTCCTTTACTCTCATTATTCCCCTCTTATGATATCCTAGTCTGACTCTGGTCTATCTTTTCAGGCATACCAGGGAAAGAGGCGGTCCGCCCTTGCAAAGGGGACAAACTCCGCAATGGAGTTCCTCTTAAGCGAAAGAGGCTTGTCCATAGATCTCGCCCTGCCTCTCAGACCATTAACTTGGATTCGACAAGCGAAGACTCTGCCGGTGATGGGGGTAATGTTTGGCTAACCCATAACCTTATGATTATCCGGCTCTTTTATGAATCTCACGATTTCCTCCTGTGCAGGAGAATTTGGTGGGGATGTCAATTCGGATTTTCCCTTCCACGACTTTCGCGTCGGCTTTGTGGAGCAAGTACTGAGCTATGGACGGAAGGCCCGAGTGCCAACATAGGACCGGGATTGGAAAATCGGGTTAAATCTAATATTGGTATTTTTCTACCGTACATTACTTGCAAAGACATGAAATTTGTTTCCTGCGGTTTTCATCTATACTTCACACTCTTATGCGGCTTTTTGATGGAGGAGTTCGAGGATTTGATGCGCGATTTACCCCGAGACGCTCCTCCTCCTGGCGATACTGAGCTTGAGTTAGGAATCCCTAGGGATATCGAAGCAGATTCCTTTGAAGGTAAAACTCCCCTCCATGATAATCATAGGACTATTCAATTTTAAATAGTACGTCTATGATTGAAAATGTCTCCCGTTTGACAACGAGACTTCGTCCGGTGACATTGAGGTCGCTATTCCTCGAGTCGGCTTAGTAACCGTTGATATGTCGGACGCGCCGGTTGAGATACCGATTGAGACTGTCGATGCGCCACCGACTGCTGCTGTTTCGCCGGTTTCATTAGGGCAAGGAGCTGGTTCTACAGGTATGAACCCCTCCGCTGCCAATACTCATGTTGATTTTGTTTTGGGGGGTTTTAACCCTTTTCTTCCTTCGCTTTCGCCACGACTCTTCATGACTTAGTGAGAGCTTTGATGTCTGACGACGATCCATCTCGGCTTATTATCCGGGTGGAAATTCGTTCGTTCTTTTCCTATTTGGCCATAGTGGTAGACACACTTCTCGGTACCAGGCTTTCTCTTCGTCAGTTCCGACCATTCCTCGATCCTAGGGTAACTACGATACGAGAGGCGGGTTATTCAGAGTTGGCCAAGGCCATTGCTGATGATCTCGATCATCTGGAGGTTAAGCTCAAAAGTCTGCAAGACTTTGAGGCAGCCGGGTTCTCCTCATATGTAGAGACAGAGACGGAGGCTCGACTGAAAGCTTGGCGTGATGCTGGCGTATACGGACTCAAGTTCGGGATGCAAGAAGACCGGCTCTTTTGAGATCGCGTCACCGGCTTCGTCTTCCGTGGAACATTTTCAATCTTGTGTTGCTGCTGGAGAAGCGAGAATAGTAGAGCTCGAACAGGAACTTCAGGCGGCGAGGGAGAGTCTGATCATCTTGAAGCTGACGAAGGCCAACAAAGAAGAGACTCTTGCAGTTATGTCCGAGAAGCTTGAGTTTTCAAAGCGGAAGCTGGTCGAAGTCGAGGAGGAAACCGCAAAGACCCTTAATAGCAGCGAGGAGACTTTCGGGGCGAGCCGGAGAACCGACAAGCTTTCCTCAATAAAGCATCTGAGTTAAAGCAGCAAATTTGCTGTCACAAATTTGACGTTTAGAAAACTTGTGTAACTTCAGTCTTTTATCAATAAAACATATTTCTGTCCTCTTTTATGCTTTATTATGATTCTTTTATTTCGACAGAAATAATTAACCATAATACTTATAGGATTTTTGGCAAACCCTCAGCCATCAACGGATTTGATTAGCCTTTACCAATTACCGTTTGAATTGGGCTAGCGTGCGGATTGTCCAAATCCGTTCCGCACGTGACGTTATGCTAAAAGAATGAAACTCTTCTAGTCTTATTGCTATGATATTGAATACATAGACTTGGTACTCTTTTACGGGCAAGAGACCACCCGGCAACGCGTGTAAGGCGTTGACTTTAGGGTTATTGGCCAACCCCCAGCCTTCAACGGGTTTGATGAGCCTTTACCAACTACCGTTTGAGTTGGGCTAGCATGTAGATTATCTAAATCCGTTCCACACACAACGTTGTGCTAAAAGAATGAAACTCTTCTAGACTTAATGCTACGATGTTGAATACGTAGGCTTCGTCTTTTATTACGGGAATAGACTACCCGGCAACGCGTGTAAGGTGTTGACTTTATCCCTTCTTAGACTTGGGATAAAATGCCCTTAATCAACTCGTGTCTTCTTCAATCGGAGAAAGACTAAACCGCAACGCTGTGAGGCATTGGCTTTATCCCTTCTTAGGCTTCGATAAGATGCCCCAAGATGAATCTTGGTGTCTTCTTTGACCGAGAACGATCGAACCGGTTTAAGATTGATTGAGGTGGGAAAGGAAGAATGTATTCTATTTCGAAAGTGGAGAGGAAGGAGGATCTTGTCTCCTATCTCGGATCTTTGGAAAGGAAGGAGGATCTTGTCTCCTATCTCAGGGTGAGGATGAACAAGAGAGGAAGGTTTTGTATCCTATCTCTTGATTCTGGAGAGGAAGAATGTATTCTATCTCCGAGTGAAATGTGGGAAAGGAAGAATGTATTCTATTTCCCGAAAGTGGAGAGGAAGGTTTTGTGTCCTATCTCCAGGTGCTCACGAATAAGAGAGGAAGGTTTTGTATCCTATCTCTTACTGATGGAGAGGAAGGAGGATCTTGTCTCCTATCTCCGGATGCTGGAAAGGAAGGATTTTTGTCCTGTTTCCAGTGAAAGAGACTAAAAATGGGATTTCCATTTTGAGAATCTTGAAGGATGAAACTAAGAGTGGTATCTCCATTCTGAGAATCTTTGGAAGGGTACGGATAGCTTCCGCTTTTATAGGATTGCTAACCAAAATTTGAAAGTGGACCTCTCGTTCATGGAAGGAATCGAGAGGGGACTTTGCTGGTGGTTGGACCAGGGAGATTTTTAGTGGGCCCACCGTCAATGAGTTTGATCGGTGAGAAAGTTTTGGGGGAAAACACAATAATTTAGGGTTATCCTCATTTATCCTCATGAAAATGAGTGAGATATTCTCTGAGGAACTTCCCATCAAAATGGGTTATCCTGAATGTATTAAGGATAATACTTTTTCAGAAACTTCCCATTTATCTAAGATTAATTGCCTGGTCCGCCATTCTCAGGTGATATATGATATGCACCGTTTGAATAGACTGTGTCTATTATGAACGGTCCTTCCCATTTGGGTTCGAATTTACCTTTCTTCTTGGAGGTGAGGATTATCGGTCGCCTAGCAGCGAGGACGAGATCTCCCTCCTTAAAGGTTCTCTGTCGAACTTTCTTGTTGAAAGCCCTCGACATCCTAGCTTGATAGAACTCAATGCATTGTTGAGCCTCCAAGCGCTTCTCATCTAACATCTCAAGCTCTTCGAGACGTTTTTGATGTTGTTCTTGATCGTCATCTACATTTGCAAGGCGGCGAAGTGGCGGAATCTGGATTTCTAACGGAGAATTGCTTCACATCCGTGAAACCGTGGAGTACGGGTCGCTCCTGTTATGCACGCATCACAGCGATATGCCCGAGTGCTTCTCGAGTTTATCGTCCCGGTCTCGCTTGTTATTCTTCACAAGCTTTGACAAAATCTTGATGATCGTCTTGTTGAGCGCCTCGGCTAACCCATTTCTTCTTTGGATTATAAGGCATCGACGAGACATCTTGTATCTTGAATTTTTCGCAAAACCCGATGAAGGAATTGGCGATAAATTGGGGACCGTTGTCATGCGATCCGTCTTGGGACACCATGTCGATAGATGACATGGTGTTTGATGAATCGGCGGCGGTTTTCGCCTTGACCTCTTTAGTGGGATTGCTTCACCACTTGGAGAAGTAATCGGTGATCGCTAGAATAAACCGACGCTTTGACCGACGGAGGAAAAATGGGACCTCGGCGTCCATTCCCCATGTCTCGAATGGCGGGATGTGGCGAAGGATGCAACCGCCAGAGGTCGATGCATATAATTTCGTGAATTTGACCGCGTGGCATTTCGGCGTGCTTCATTGCGTCATTAATCATCGTGGGCCAAAAGTAGCCCATTCTCTGATTCGCTCGTAGAGCTTGGGACCAGCGATCGCACCACATTCACCTTCGTGCTTCGAAGGACCTCTTCGCCTCCTTGTTTGAAAGGCATCGGAGTAAAAGACCATCGTACCCCCGGCGATATAACATCTGGGTCTCTGTGTCGTAAAAGAATCTTGGAGCTCTTCACCGGATTGACTCTCTCTCCTTCACGTCTTCTGGTAGAATACCATGTAAGACGTAATCGATGATAGGAAAGCGCCAATCTCGGGGCTCCAACTTGGTTTGGGTTGCATGTACTTCTTTGGTAACTACCCCCTTACCTTCTTGTGCCTCATCGTATAATGGTACGAAGAGTTGGTGAGTCCTGACCGTAACTAGTTGCTCGGTCTCGGAAGGTTGTGCTAACGACACAGCTAACGCCGCCAGTGCATCCGCGTGAGCGTTTTGGAGGCGTGGAATATATTCGATGAAAAACTCTTCGAATGAGTCCGCCATTTCAACGGCTATCTGATGATAGGGGATTAGATCCGGATTCCTGACTTCGTAGTCACCACGAACCTGCTTAACTATCAGTTGTGAATCGCCGTATGCCTCGAGATATTCGACCCCCAGCTCTTTGGCGAAACTAAGTCCAATAAGTAGCGCATTGTATTCGGCTACGTTATTGGAACAGGGTTCGGTGAGTGAATAAGCACGGGGCATGACATGATTCCCCGGGGAAATCAAGACAACTCCGACTCCAGCGGAGATTTTAGAACATCCGGGGGTACTTGCTACATTAGTAGCTCGAGAGGCTCCGTCAAAATACAATCGCCATATTTGTTGGTGCGATGTAGTGTTGACTTCTTGAACTTCGTCTGGAAGATCATCATATAGCTCAACTGCATCCGTTGTCGGGCTGGCAGCCAAGAGATCGCAAATCGCTTGTCCTTTGACTGACTTCTGTTGTTTGAAGTGCAAGTCATATTGGGACAAAAGCAGAGCCCATTTCGCCAAACGCCAACTCATTGAGGCCGGCTGGGTCATAAATATTCGGACCGGATTTACGTTAGAGATAACATAAATCGCCCGTCCACCAAATAGTGTCGCATTTTGAATCGCGAACACTAATGCAAGGCACCGCTTCACCATTGGGTATCGAGACTCACCACCAATGTTCGCCGTAATACATCGCCTGCTCGCGGATCACGCCGCCGCCCCGCTACGGTAAGGCGCTTAACGAGTGATCCGTTGCCTTGGCGTAGATCGAGCGGTTTTCCGTTAGCGGTGCAACAAGAACAGAGGTTTAGCGAGATACGATTTTATCTCCTCGAACACTTCGGCGGTCGTCCCAAATAAGCGACCGCCCTTCTTGTTCAACTTGGAGAACGGTTGGCACTTCGGATAGGTTCGATATGAACCGCCGGATGTCATGTCGCCCTTGTAACCCCCGAAGTTCTCTCGATTTCGGAGGTTGCAACTCTTGAATAGCCTTCACTTTGTCGGGATCAGCGTGGATTCCTTTGTCGCGACGACGGCCGGTGAACTTGCCACCGGACATCCCAAGGAAGGATTTGGCGGGGTTCATCTTTAGGCGATGAGTCGCATGAGCTCGAATACCGTTCTAAGATCTTTGATGTGATCTCTTGTTACGCTTTTACGACCAAGTCATCGACGTAGCATTCGACCATTTTCGGAGATGATCTTGGAAAATCTTAGTCATTGTCACCGGTATGCCATTTTGCCGAACGGCATGACCGTAGCGTAATATACCGATGGGTGTTCAACGCCGGTGTTTGGCATCATCGGGATGCATCTTGATTTGATTATACCGAAAAGCCATCCATAAAGGACATCCTCGTGAATCCACATGTATTGTCAACTATGACGCCGGTGATTGGCGAGGGAAATCATCCTTCGGGCAAGCAGCTTAGGTCTCAGAGTCCATACGCATCCTAATCGAACCATTCTTCTTCATGACCGGACTATATTCGCCACCCAATCCGGATGTTGAATTTCCTCGATGAATCCGATTCTATGAGTTTCTTTACTTCGCTCACGATCGTCAGAAGATTTGTGGACGAAACCGCTTTGCGATTGCTTGACAGTTTGACATCCACGTTGATGTTGAGGCGATGTGTCGCCACATTAGGGTCGAGTCCCGCATATCCTCGTAGCTCCAAGCGAATACATCGATATACTCCCTGA
Source organism: Asparagus setaceus (assembly GCA_012295165.1). Classification (NCBI taxonomy): domain Eukaryota; kingdom Viridiplantae; phylum Streptophyta; class Magnoliopsida; order Asparagales; family Asparagaceae; genus Asparagus; species Asparagus setaceus. The sequence goes on along the minus strand of CM022702.1, from coordinate 53,323,407 downwards.
TCAAGGCAATTAACTCTTCCTTCTCTTCTGAGGGAAGAGTATTGCTGATGTTTATGAGCTTAGGATGCTCTTCATCACCCATATTAACCTGGACTACCTCGTCCTTAGTGGGGGGTTCTCTTTGCTCGAATCTATCCCCAAACTGCTCTTTGAGTTGATGGATCCATGGGTCTTCCCATGTTGGCATATCTTCATCATCCTCAATAGTAGCAGGATCGACCGTAGCCATATTCGACATCAAAGCCTTGAAAGCTTCTCCGAGGCTGGTGTCGGAATCCCAAGCCGAAGAATCAGACGAATGTCCGTCCCTCTCATCGGGTGGATTATTATCAATCATCCATGAGCATTCATCTTCTGAGGAGGATTCGTACCCCAATCCCCTTCTAAATGCATAGTAGTTATCCGGCTTCCCCCTTGGGACATATGCCGCTTTAGGAGGGACTCGAGGACCTCGCCCGAAACATAGGCCTTCTCCTTGTGTCAAGTTGTACCCCCACTTCTTCATGATACCCAGTGTTTCTGGACTATATCTGAATGCGTGGAGGATAGGCTCATTGCCATCTTCATCGTTTTCTAAGAAATGATTTGGTCTTTGGGCGCATTTCCTTTACCGTAAACCAAGTCTTTTCACTATTCGATCTTAGGTGGGATGGCGAGTCTTTGTCCCAAAGGAGTCTCGAACCGCTTTTGTGTAAAGCAAGATGGCCAGAGTTGGCGAGTGCAGCTCTGGATCTTCGTATAAACCTGTCATTACATCATTTAAAGACAAAGGATACTCTAAATCGTCATTTATTGATTCATCTGCAATTTGCCAATTACAATGTTCATCTGACGATTCTTCATCGTCAAGATTGATTACAAGGGGTACAATGTCGTTTAAAACAAAACCACCACTATAACCAAGCCCGCTTCTAGACGCCTTCTTCACCGCTGTCCGTGCCTTGGTAGATGATTGATTTGGACTCATTACCGTAGAGGAGAGAATCAGTGAAATAATTCTCCATCCCCTTAAACGGTTGTTTGTCCGCGACCACCGTCTTGACCTCATTATTTGTGTCTACATACTTGAGACACTGATGAAGGGTGGATGGGACTATAACGTTATTGTGGATCCAGGGTCGACCCAACAATAAATTATAGGAAGTCTCTGCGTCAATCACGTAGCAAGTGACTTCGGACTTTAAGTCCCCCATTTGACACTTAATCCGGATTTTACCAAGTGGGCGGACCCACCGTGTTAAATCCGTAAATCATTGTGCCGCTGACGCTACCATCGCGTGGATTCCAAGGTGATACATGAGGCTAAGGGCATGATGCTCCTGTGGAACGGATCGACTTGGATCCGGCTGACTTCGCTAGAACCAATATACCCGTGAAGTATAGCGGCCTATCGTGCTTGGAATTCTTGGTGCATATCCTCCTTTGTAAAGCGTCACGGGGCAAGTCTTTAGCATAAAGTTGCATTCTTTGTCGCGATTCTTAGGACTTGGCTCAATCGGGTGAGAAAGACTTGAGTCGGCCGAGCTTCTTGTAGAGCTTCGGGTTTCCTTTGACAATCGGAGCAACTCAGAGAGTTATCCCGCCTGATGTTTGCCAACCGAGCCATAACATCGGCGGTGCGGAGAATTTGATGTTCGGTCTATCCCTCTGTCAGGCGATTGAATCGGATCGCCGGAATTGAGCTTCTGGACTGAGGTTGTTTCTCCTTTGTTTCGCTTTTTCTCCGCGCCGCCTCCGCCGTTGCTCTTCTCGCACGAGTGAGAGGATTCGTGGCCACCCCCAGTTCAGATAATGTCTTCGCATTCGGGTTTGGAATCTCCGGATACTTGTAGTTGTATTCGTGCCCACTCCTTGTGGCAAAGACTTCATGCTCGTCCTCTGAAAATTGGAAGGCTGCTACTTCTTCATCATCCTTCTCTGGAATTGCTGAAGCGGCTTGGCATAATTTGCCTTTTCCCTTGGACTTCTTTTTGGCCGAAGACGCAGTCCACTGATCGTCTTCCAATAAGTCAGGGTGGACCCAAAGGATTTCTCCGTTTGCCGTGGTGTGTGGTACGAGTCCCTTCTCACGTCGCCCGTGAGGATCCTCATTCACCATTTTCATTCCTACTTTTACGACTGGCGTCGGTTGAAACCAATCCAAAGGAACTGATCCGAAATTTATAGAGACTGCATTCGCCCCCACCTTCTTCTCTTTAGAAGGTTTTGGAGTGATGACTCCAACATCGATCAAGGCTTGAATCTTGTCCCTGAGATGGTAGCAGAACTTCGTAGGATGATGTACCACTGCGGATAAGCAAAGACTTAGGATCTGAAATTTTGTTTGCCTCCTCTTGGTTTACAATTGGAGGCAACTGGATTTTATTGTTCTCCAGAAGGTACTTGAAGATGCCCGGAACTTCCTCATCTTTGAATGAGTAAGTTTTGGGAAATCTCGAACCAGAAGGTTTTGATTCGAAGCTTGCCGCTCACCGAGCGTGATTGCCGCGGCGCACGCTGCGACCGCCGCTGTGGTTGCGCTCAAGGTTTGATTAGCGCCTACGCACTTTGCTGGCGCTTTACCTTTGCCGCGTGGCACAAAATTCTGTTTGTTCGTGTTTGTCGCCGGCTGACCTCTTTCTGCTTTTTTCCTTTTAAGGAACCTTTCAGCCTGCTCTCCACGAACTTTCAAGTCCTTCCATGTTACAGATGGTGCTGTCCCCATTGCTTCAAGCACATCTATCGACAAATTACTATGGCATGTCTGGAGGATGAACTCCTCTGTTATTGGATCCCGGCAATTCATTGCCTTGTTACGGAATCGCTTGACAAAGGTATCCACCGTTTCTCCATTCTTCTGCTTCTCGTCGAGTAATGTTCCAATGGATACCTCGGTATCGTCATCAAAGAAGTTGGAGAGGAACAAGGACTCCATATCGTCCCAGCTGTTGATGCTCCCCTGTTTAAGACGGCGGTACCAATCGAAGGCAGCTCCTCGAAGGGTGCCAACGAATGACCGAACCATCAGGGGCTCATTGCCAGAAATAACCCCGAGGTGCGACTTGAAGTAAATCAAGTGTTGTGTTGGGGAGCCCTTACCGTCAAACGGTGTAAAGTTTATTAAGTTAAACTTTGAAGGATATGGGATTGATTCCCACCCCCTCGGGTATGGGCAAGGGATACCCGTCTTCTTCACCTCTTGGGCGGAAATCAACGAGTTGATTTTGCTCTCGAGGTCTTTAATCTTCTCGTTCTCATGAGCAACAGCAGCGTCACGTGGTTCAGGAGGGTTGTCATCTTCTGGTGCTTCCTCCTGATCTGAGTCGCTGTCATCTTGATCAACATCGATGTGTTGACTTGATTCCCCTCGATGCTTTGTTAGAGCTTGGATCTGTTGGTCATGCATTTCTCTCATCGTCTGCATGGCCAACTCCATCTCTAGTTTGAAGTTTTCCCGTTGCTTATTCAACGCTTCATCCAAAGATCTTGGCCACTGATGCATGCGATCATGGCTTTTGTCCATCACTAGAAGGCTGTATTGTCGGATGCCATTGCCGATCCAGCGTCTGATACTTCATCCTCTGAAGGTAGCCCTCTCAAGAGCTTGTCGTAATTGGACCGTCGAATAGTCCCGGACCGCAAACGAGTTAATCGTTGCGATGCGCTAGGAATAGTTCTTGACGATGGTTCTTTGCCAGTCATATTATTAGTGACCTCCGGCAACTCATCCTCTCGGGATGCCATCCTACGTGGAATCGCCTTGACCTAGGTCTCCGGCGTGTTGGTGCTAAGTCTCGAAGAGCCGAGACTCTTTACGGAGTTCCTCGACAACAATTACACTCAGAAACCTTGTCTTGATGAGCTTAGAGCACAAACATGACCGGACGATTTAGGGGAATCCTTTCGAGATTTTCTCGCACTCTTGCACGGTAGTGCCTCGCCTGTGAACCGGAGCACCGCAGGCAGCGGTGCGATTTCTGTATAACGCCGCTGCCGCCGACGAGCGCTCTTCGAGAATGACCAAAACTACCGAAAGTAACTCTCCTTGACTTCCGCTATGTGAGCGGAAGTTTCGTGGGACTCTCGGACTTCGACTTTCAATCCGGTATGCAAAGCCGCAGGAATCTTCTTGTCTTTGTGGGTGCGACCCCCTGTATCAGGAGTGACCCGCGATTCCTTTAGCGGACCCAGGCGATCCTTGACAGTAAGCCTGTTGGTCGTGGCGAGAGTTGGCTTCGCCGGAAGTTTGGGTGCAGACGCCGGAGGTAACTTCGGCGTCACTTTTGTTGAAGTGCTCACAATTTCTGATTTGAGCACGGGAGCAGGAATTGGCCTGCTGGGCTTGGATGCCAGCTTCGTCGGAGTTGAAGCGTCGACGGACCTGGGCTTCCAAACTAGCCGGCTCGTTGACGACTTCTTGGTCGCCTCCTTCTTCAACTCGCGGGCTTGTTGTACCAAAGCCCTTGCTTGTGCGAGGAGCGACGCCGGATACGCCTCGAAGTGTAGAACGGTTCCGTTTGACTCGGACCCATTCGTTTGTCGCCGGCCTGTAGGAGTCGGCTACAATCTCAGACTTCAATCTCTGAGTTAACCTGGATCTTAGATCCGCCTCATAGCGAACCCCATCCATTGATTCTTTTGCCGGCGGTTTGTTTTGCCAGGCGTTGACGTCGCCTCGGCGGGCTCTCTTAGAGAGTCACAACGCCATTGGCGGAACCACCTCCGAGGAGATAGAGGTTCGAAATTTGGCCGCTTTGTCGCCGAGGAACCACCGCTGTCCGCAGCCTCGACGGCGGTGGTGGTGGATTTTCTTGCCTCCCGTCGAGGCCGATTGGGTCTTCCTTGCGGCGGAGACCATCTTGGACTTCGGGGAGTCGGATCTAGACGAGGAAGAGAGGTACTCCTCGTACTTCTTTTAGTCGAACTTCGAACTTCGACCTCTTCTATCACCGGATCCGATCCGCTGTTGCATAACGACGGCTTCTTTGTTGAAGCCGTTGGCTTGTAATTACGCCCGGCTTGTTGGCGGTAAAGTAGACTTGTTATTCATTGCTCGTTTGAACTTGTTTACAACCGTTGGCCTACAACAAAATTCAAAACAAAAGAAATGCCTTTATATTTCAGCGCATAATGAAAACAAAATTACAACTTCTTCCTTTTGTGAACAAACACGAGGATCTCTATTTTACGGGATCACCGGGCGTCAGGTTCTTTGCGTCTTAGGGACTTTTGTTCGTCCGTGGACTACTGCGCAATTCAGATCAGTGGAAACCGGGTTACGGAACTCTGAGGCGTGAAGGGGCTCGTTTCCGCGAAGGAAGCGGCGCACTGAGGGATCACACTCCGCGAAGGAGAGGATGCGCCGGGGATCGCCTCCGCGAAGGAGAGGATCGGCGGGCGGGTGAGATCTACTAGGAGAAATCCAGGCGATGCATGGCCGACCGAGTTAAGCTTACCTCGCGGTTTGTAGATCGGACGTGCTTTCGCCGGTGCTTTCGGGGCTGTCGTCGGCGGCTCGTGGATCTCGCGAGGGCTTTCGAGAATATCGAAAATCCAATCTCAAAATCCGCCTCAATCCAACCTTTTCCAATGAGCACCCCTCACTATTTATAGGAAAACAAGAGGGAGAGGGGGCTTCGACGGCCGGACACCATTGGTGTCGAGACATGGCCGGACACCAAAGTGTCGGGTTTGGCGGGCCGTTTTGGCTTCGGTTTGGTTTTCGGACTCTTCCGTGGCGTTTATTCGATCTTGTTGTCGCCGTTCTAAGTCCGTGCTTGGTTCACTTGATTGGTTTCATCCGTCAGCGATTTAGGTGGCGATCGGTCGATGTTCAAATCTGATCTCGTTGATGTTTGGACCCGATCAATCTCGTTGAAGCTTTGCTTGTTGGATTCATTCCATATCACGTAGCCTCGTTGATTAAATGCATGGCGACCCACTTCATGAGTTCATCAGCTCGCTTTCGCAGCGTTATCGCGGTGTCGGTTTGTCGAATGGATTGTCAACCCACCGTTACGAGTCTTGCTCGGGTATTGACAAGCAATTTTTTATGCCTACACCATGTTGTCTCCGTTTATTTGATCAGTGTGCATAAAAGACATCCTCCTTCATCATCATCTCTCAACCATCATGAAGATCCTCGCGAGTTCGATTCAATGCTCTTTGAACCCTCCGCACTATCCGCTATATAGAGATGCATGTGCTCCTGGATCTGTTCGCGCGACAGAAAGTGCTAGAGCCTCATTTGGAATGACCCTAATATCATCAACAACATTTATCTACAATTAAGTCAAAAATAAACATATATAAGCAATATGTAGGAATACAAGTGGACTTGATAATTAATATTTGATTGGTAGTAAATAACTTACAAGTTCTCTCTTATCTAAACCATTGGGCTAGTATCTCTATTATAGGGAAATATCGATTGGACACGTGGTCTCATTTATTACCCATTAGGAATCCCCAATACCACGTAATGTAATCTGTTGGAAGTGTGGGCGCCCATGATGTGAAAGTTGGTGACTTAGTGGGAAGTTACCACTAAACATAAGGAAGTGGGTTTAGTGGGAAGTTACCACTCTCTAGTAGGGAGTTACACCTGAGTCCTATAAAAGGAAAAGTTGAGTGCATCATCAAATGAATGAAGTATCATAAATTCCAAAAGCTAGCACACGTTTTTTTCTCTCTAGTATTTTCAAGGCTCTTAGATCGTGGACAGAGATTCAAGTCCGAAAGGTGATTCGAATTCGAATAGCAACATCAGTGATTCAACCCAAAGATCCGTACTACATAACAATTAAGTTGTTATTTTTTCGCAATCTATAATTCGATTATAGTCTTCATTGGTATCAGAGCATCTGGGTTGGGTTCTGAAATTGTTTAGCAATTTTTATAATGCTATATATGATTCGTTTCAAATTTAATAATAAAAAAATTGAAAGAAGTGGCTGGCGCATGAGGCCGTAAGGCTACTGTAATTTTTTTTATTGTTTATGTTTAAAATGTCTTGCATGTTATCCTTCATTAAAGTTTTGATTAAAAAAATTTATTAAAAAACTTTTAAGTGTAAATTCTTATGCTTACATGCTAGTGTCAAATTGATATAAAAGATTTCAAGTAATTTTGGTTGTTAATTTGACTTGACATATTAAGAGTTGAATAGATGTGTTCTTTCGGACTTGCATTACGTTAGAATTAATAATTGTTAAATCATGAATAATAATGGCATACTAAGTGTGTGGTAAATTTATTTAATCTATGTGATTTTTTATTAAATTTTTTGTCAAAACTTAGAGAGACTAATTTGCACTGTTAAAATGATGGTGAATTGATGTTTTGACATTTTCTTTAAATTTTGAAAATCAAATAAGTGTTAAATCGGTCCCTGAATTTTTTTTCGAAAGGGACACAAAGGTCCCTTAACTTTTCAAAAAGAACTCTCAAGTCCCTAAATTTTTTAAAATGAACATTAAGGTCTCTGATTTTTTATTGGTGAATTAAAATCAACGAATAGTGTAGGTACGTTCTTTCTTTGTATAAAAACTATATTTTGTTTATAGTATGCGTTATATAGTAAATTCCTATTTGTATTTTATTTTCTGTGTGATAAGAAAATGGAACAAAACCGGTGGAGTATTGTTGAAAAGCTGGAGAAGTACAGACCTCAAGTTGGAACTGATCCAGTTCAGATGATAAAGGAGGTAAATGGCCTTCTGCATGATATATTCAATGCAGGCCTCCACTTGAGTGAAGAAGGAATGGTCATTCAATTGCAATTCAAACTCAGTGGTATATGGGCTTCAGAGCTAGAAGACATATGGTCTTTTGAAGGAATTCACTATTACATAGAAGCAATTTTTCACTTCGTAGTGTCATATTTGTTCTCTGGATGTACAAGAAGGACTATCTATGTTAAACATTCTGAGACGGACCCTAAGATTGAAATTAAAAGGGAAATAAATGCGAGAGTCTTAAATAAAGCGTTTGGAGAAATTGCAGAGACTACCCCCGAGGGGGCTTATGTTGCTTAGATTAAGATTAGTTCTTTTATTTTGTCAAACAATGTTTATTTGATGTTTATTTGATTATTCCAATTATTCCAGGTGAACTTTTTTTATGAATTAATATTCATTTTATCAAGTGGGAGTATTTTTTAATTCTTTGTGAATTATTATTTAAATACTCGATATACATTTGAATATTATTGCATGAAAAACTTAAATTATGATAAAATAGATTTTTGGTTATGGATGATGATTGGGAACAAAGTGAACTTTCGAATCCATACCACTAGTTAAAATTATCATTAAGGTCTCTGATTTTTTATTGGTGAATTAAAATCAACGAATAGTGTAGGTACGTTCTTTCTTTGTATAAAAACTATATTTTGTTTATAGTATGCGTTATATAGTAAATTCCTATTTGTATTTTCTTTTACGTGTGATAAGAAAATGGAACAAAACCGTGGAGTATTGTTGAAAAGCCGGAGAAGTACAGACTCAAGTTGGAACCGATCCAGCCAGATGATAAAGGAGGTAAATGGCCTTCTCATGGATATATTCAATGCAGCCTCCACTTGAGTGAAGAAGGAATGGTCATTCAATTGCAATTCAAACTCAGTGGTATATGGGCTTGAGCTAGAAGACATATGGTCTTTTGAAGGAATTCACTATTACATAGAAGCAATTTTTCACTTCAGAGTGTCATATTTGTTCTCTGGATGTACAAGAAGGACTATCTATGTTAAACATTCGAGACGGACCCTAAGATTGAAATTAAAGGAAATAAATGCGAGAGTCTTAAATAAAGCGTTTGGAGAAATTGCAGAGACTACCCAGGGGCTTATGTTGCTTAGATTAAGATTAGTTCTTTTATTTTGTCAAACAATGTTTATTTGATGTTTATTTGATTATTCCAATTATTCGAGTGAACTTTTTATGAATTAATATTCATTTTATCAAGTGGGAGTATTTTTTAATTCTTTGTGAATTATTATTTAAATACTCGATATACATTTGAATATTATTGCATGAAAAACTTAAATTATGATAAAATAGATTTTTGGTTATGGATGATGATTGGGAACAAAGTGAACTTTCGAATCCATACCACTAGTTAAAAATTATCATAATTTGAGTCACTATTTTTGTGCAAAAAGTATTGGGGCACTATAAGAAATGTCTAATAATTTGTCTCTTAACAGTCTTTATGACTCAAACCAATGGCATCGAAAAAATGTTATAGCTGACATTAACAAGGGTGATCGCCTCAATGGAGATAACTTCAATGTGTGGAGCTTCAAAATAAGATACGTTCTGGAAGAGCAAGAAGTTCTCGAGGCAATTAACCATGTGTTGGAGAACCCTGGTGAGGGAAACACGCCTCAACATAGGCGTGCTGTAGAAGCTTACCAAAGCTGGAAGAAGGCTGATGCTACTGCGCGTGGTATTCTGGTCAGCTCGATGGTAGATGACCTTGCTTGTGAATACAAGGACTACAGCACTGCCTGTGAGCTATGGAAAGCTCTGAATGCTAGGTTGGGAGGCACCGCAGTAACAACACTGAGACAGCTAATAATTAGATTTAACACGTATCAGATGCGTCCTAATCATTCTGTAAAGCAACATCTCAGGGAGATGTCTAGGATGATTAGGGAATTGTCTGCTGCAGGCCACAACCTCACCGATGAACAGCAAGTGCAAGCAGTTATCCGTTCTCTTCCCAACTCTTGGGAGCATATGAAGGTTAACTTGACACATAACGAGAGCATCAAAACCTTTGAAGATGTTGCTCGTCATGTCGAGTTAGAAGATGAGCGGCTAGGTGCTACAAAAGAGAGCATGAAAGCATATGTAGCTGAAAGCTCTCAGAAACCTTCTGGCTCAAAGGGGAAGAAATTTTGGAAGAAGAAGAACAAAAGAGGGAAGGATACTACATCGAAGCCTAAGGGAAATAAATTCAAGAGATCTGAAAAAAAAGCAAAAGGATGTAAGCAAGTTGAAATGTTACAATTGTGGCAAGAAGGGTCATTTTGTTCGTGATTGTAACGAGCCCAAAAAGGTAACATCAAATTCAACTTCAATTCATATGGCTTATGTTTCTAGTACTGTTTTCCTCGTTGAGCCTAATCCTTGGTGGATTGTAGATTCAGGAGCAACCGACCATGTAGCCAGAGATCGTGGCGATTACATCGAGTATCGTTGAGTTCCTGGAGGATCGAAGTGGATATATGTAGGAAATAATGCTAGAATTGAAGTCAAGGGCATTGGTACATGCAAACTTGAATTGCGTGGAGGACGTACCCTTCTCTTACATGATGTTCTTTTTGCTCCCGAGATCCGACGAAACTTAGTTTCAGTTATTTCCCTTATTAAGTTAGGCTATGATTTGCATTTTAAAGACATTGGGTTATTTATCAATTATAGTGCTTGTGTGTTATGGTTTGGACAATATGTTAATGATTTATTTGTTTTGAATGTTAAAGCGTTTATCATCAATGTTATTACATTGCTTCATCTTGAATGCTTATAATGATGATGTAACTATATGGCATGCTAGATTAGGACACATTGGGAAAGATCGAATGGAAAAATTGGCTCGAGAAGGCCTTCTTGGCTCTCTCGAAAAGATTGATTTACCCCTATGTGAACCATGTTTAGCTGGTAAAGCAACTAGGAAACCATTTGGAAAGGGTAAGCGAGCTGATTATGCATTGTAACTGATACATTCTGATATTTGTGGTACAATGAATGTGAGGACAAGGCATGGTGCCTCTTATTTCATTACATTTATAGATGATTTCACTCGGTTTGGTAAAGTTTTCTTGATTTCTCATAAATCAGAAGCTTTAGAATGCTTTAGGTTGTACCTAATTGAGGTAGAGAATCAATTGAACAAAAAGGTTAAAACCTTAAGAACGGACCAAGGAAGAGAGTACCTATCTGATCAGTTCAAAGATTTATGTAGTGAAAAGGGAATAACACGGCAGTTAACTATTCCTGGCACATCTCAACAAAATGGTGTTGCTGAAAGAAGGAATAGAACCTTGTTAGAAATGGTTAGGTCGATGATGGCACAAGCAAAGCTTCCAATTACGTATTGGGGAGATGCATTAATGACTGTTGTCTATGTACTTAACCTAGTACCCTCAAAATCTGTTCCATCAACCCCATATGAACTATGGACTAATAGGAAGCCAAACTTAAGTCACTTAAAACCTTGGGGGTGTGATGCCTATGTTCATGACACTTCCCATAAGCATGGGAAATTGGGTCCAAGGGGAAAGGAAAGTATCTTTATTAGATACTCTGAACCCTCAAAGGGGTATGTCTTCTTAGGTGAACAAGAAAATGGAACAGTGATTGAATTCGAGTCACGCGATGCCACTTTTATGGAGAATGTTTTTCCAAATAGGAGTGAAGTACGAAAAGAGGATGAAATTCATGAGCTTGAAGATCCCGACTTCGCCAATGTATAATCTTATGGGGTACCACATGTGTCACCTCAAAATCCTCATTTGATTGGGAGTGATTTACCTCTCGAGGTAGCATCTGAAGCACCTCAACCTCCCGAGTCGAGTGGGAGAGGTAAACGGATAAAGATTCCTCATCGACGTTTTGAAGTCAAAGGAGAAGCTTTGATCGTAACGCCTCAGGATGATGAGGAGCCTCGAAATGTAAATGAAGCACTATCGTGTCCTAATAAAGAACTTTGGAAAAGTGCAATGGAGGAAGAAATGGATTCCATGAAAATCAACAAAGTGTGGGAACTTGTTGATCTTCCGCCAGGACGTAAAGCCATTGGGAACAAGTGGGTTTTCAAAATTAAACGTCAGGCTGATGGATCCATTGACAAATACAAAGCTCGCCTAGTAGCAAAGGGCTATACCCAACAAGAAGGGATTGGTTATGAGGAAACCTTCTCACCTGTGGTAAGGTTTGCATCTATACGCTTGATTCTATCTATAGTCGCTCACTTAGACTTAGAATTGCACCAAATGAATGTTAAGACAGCGTTCTTAAATGGTGAACTAGATGAAGAAATTTATATGTCTCAACCTATAGGTTTCATTGTTAAAGGTCAAGAGACTAAAGTATGCAAATTGCAAAAATCCTTATATGGCCTTAAACAATCATCTAGACAGTGGAACTTGAGGTTTCACCGGGTAGTAACCTCTTTTGGCTTCAACATGATTGAAGAAGACCATTGTGTCTATGTGAAGCGAACTAAAGATAAAATTGTCGTTATGTCACTCTACGTGGATGACATATTATTAGCATGTAATGACAAGGAGTATCTAACATCCATTAAAGAATGGTTGTCCTCAAGTTTTGAGATGAAGGATATGGGAGAAGCAAATTTTATACTAGGTGTTATAATACATAGAGATCGTTCAAAAAGACTATTGGCTTTGTCCCAAGAGTCATATATAAAAAAGAATTCTTGAACGATTTAATATGTCAGATTGCAAACCAATGGATACTCCAGTAGGGAAGGGCGAAAATTTGAGCCTTGCTAAATGTCCTAAAACTTTCCAAGAGAAGGAAGCCATGACTAAAGTACCATACGCCAGTGCAGTAGGTAGCTTAATGTATGCCATGTTATGTACACGGCCAGACATTTGTTATTCCGTTGGTTTAGTGAGTCGATATCAATCAAATCTAGGATTTGATTACTGGAAAGCTATCAAAAGGATATTGAGATACTTGAAAGACACAATAAGTTATAGCCTTTGTTATCAAGGATCCAACTTTCGCCTAAGTGGCTACACGGAAGCCGATTTTGGGGGAGATTTGGATGAGCGCAAATCGACATCGGGTTATGTGTTCTTGCTTGGAAATGGCGCAATATCCTGGAGTAGCAAGAAACAAACTTGTATAGCTTTATCCACAATGGAATCAGAATTTGCGGCATGTTCAGCTGGTGTACAAGAAGCCGTTTAGTTACGACGTTTTTTAGAAAATTTGGGAGTAAAAGATGGAAACGAAGGGTCGGTGACTATAAATTGTGATAGTCAAGCAGCTATAGCTTTTACAAAGGATCCCAAATATCATAGTCGTACCAAGCATATCGACGTTAAGTACAATTTTGTTAGAGACATTATTGCACAGGATTTAGTTAATGTGCAATACATTCCTACGCATAAAATGATAGCTGATCCCCTAACAAAGCCCATACCTAGAGATGCTTATGTAGGACATGTTAGGTCTCTGGGTTTGCGTAGATTGTAATATGATGTACGACAACTTTGTGTATTTTGAATTAAATAGATGTTATTTTTAATTCATCTGTATGTGCCCGAAGTTATACATAAACATCACATGTATATTGTGTACTTTGTGTACAAAATATAAGTATGTCGAATAGGTTTGAGATTAGCCCTCTCACACGGGTAATCACCTCTGACGTTTGGAGAACGTGCAGAGATGAGACTTCAATCCTCATAAATACATTTTTTTGAAAGTCGCCTTGAATATGTTTTCAAGATGAGGTTATTTTTGGAAGAACAATAACCGAAATGGATTTTACGCCCCATTATCCATCTATGCCTATTTTAATGCCAGACATGAACTCTAAACATGTATTGTTTAAAGATTAATAGAGTTTCAGGATTTAGATATGGAGATATCTTAACCGAAGTCTGTATGGTGTTACGTAAGTAATCTTAAAGACATGCGCTCTCTTTCGGTAAGAGAAATAACACCATAGCATGTGATTCATACCACATGTGCATGAGCGACAATTAAGGGAAGTGAGAGAAAAGATCCCTGCTTCTTCACTGTGTGAGACCCTTGAGGTTTTATTGCCTCTATTTGTACCCTTTGAACTTTTGACTGTGACTTAAAATTTTTAATATCAATGATTGCTACTTTAGCATGTTGCTAATGGTCATGAATGATTCGGCCTAACAGAACATGTCTAGGAAAGCAGTTGATTTGAGATTGAGAGTTTTCGAGTGTAAAAGGAAGGTCATGTTCGTTCATATCCGAGTTGACATTCACTGACCGGTCAATTATGTAGTTTTTAGTAGACAAGCACATAATTGTGAATATCATATGAGAAAGTTTTGAGTATGCCTTATGAAAGCCTTTTTGCTATGTTGTCTTGAGGGATCTGGGATACTTAGACTGATATGACTAAACGGACCTGGGGTGCAACAAGCTACAAATGAATCTTTCGAGGATTGGATCTTGAGTGGTTGCGTATCCTTAACAGGTGCACAACAATTACACTCTAGTATGCTTGTAGGTCGCACTATCTATTTGCCAAGTATGAAGTTTTTCTAGAGAGATATTGGGGCCACATCGATCCCATCATGTGCGAGTGGGAGATGTTGGAAGTGTGGGCGCCCATGATGTGGAAGTTGGTGACTTAGTCAGAAATTACCACTAAACATAAGGAAGTGGGTTTAGTGGGAAGTTACCACTCCCTAGTAAGGAGTTACACCTGAGTCCTATAAAAGGAAAAGTTGAGTACATCATCAAATGAATGAAGTATCATAAATTCCAAAAGCAATCACACATTTTTCTCTCTAGTATTTTCAAGGCTCTTAGATCGTGGACAGAGATTCAAGTCCGAAAGGTGATTTGAATTCGACTAGCAACATCAGTGATTCAACCCAAAGATCCGTACTACATAACAAGTAAGTTGTTATTTTTCCGCAATCTATAATTCGATTATAGTCTTCATAATCTGATTCCTAAAGAGGAGGATCAATCTTTTCCATGATACTCATATGTTGATCATCTCATCTATATATGTCTTGATAATGCGTATTTGCCCAGTTTATCTGATATCCTCCTTTCTTGGCCTTTTTTTTTTATTCTTTCGACTTCTTTTGAAATGTGTTGTGTCAAACCAAACTGTCTAAGCACATGATCTGGCACATGCATCTCCACAATCTCAAAGCATATGAGAAGAACCCTGGCTCTCTATATAACTTGGCTCTCCATGCAATTTGGTGGTAGATCGAGCAAGTTTATCACTGTATGGCTCCCATGTGAACTAGAAAACATTACACATATTAGCATCTTGCTGAAAAAATAGTGCACGGAATATAAGCAAGTGCAGGGAATAAAAAGTTCATTATCATAAAATCCATTGTCTTAAAGTAAATTTTGATATTTGAAAAATCTTCATGCAATTAAGCTCTTTTCTGTAAAAGTCTAACTACCTTGGCAAGGTCTTGTCATAGCATTTCTGGACATTCCATCTGTATGGATATCAAAGTTTAGTATTTAATACAGCAACTATAATTCTATTTGACAGATTTGAAAATATTTACCCGCACCCAAATGGAATCTGTCCATCTAAAGCTCGCATAATCTCAGTTTTAAAAGTTAGATAATTATTTCATGAACATTTGAAAAGTTTCAAATACTCAAGTGTAATTTTAAAAGTAAACTCTCTCCTTAATCTTTTTTTCTTGTTTCACTTATTCTCTTTTTTTCTTGACAAACCACAAAGCAAAAAAATTTCCAAGTTCACGTGGATTTTTTGAAGCTCAGAAAAGTTATGTGAAATCCCGAGAGTTTAAAGGTGTTTCTCTAATTTTTAAATTTCATAGTCTCGAGCAAACTTCCCCGTAGTTTAAGGGGTTTTACGAAATTTACCTTATATTTACTTAATAAGAGTTTTTTTTAAAATAAAATGAAGGTTCTTCCTGCAAAACATTTATTGTAAGAACAAGTTTTTACAAGTTTGTTTGCCCTTGTTTTAATTATTGAAAGTGATGGGAATAAGTAATAATTGAAATAATGGTTAATGAGGAAAGAGTGACTAATTAGTGAAGAACTGGCAAAGGCTGGAAGTGGATTACAATAAGTGAGGGGGTCAGAGGTGTAATAAAATAATAAGAGTGGGTTAATTAATTTGAGATTAAGTAAGTGGAGCTCACGAAAGTTCAGTTCTTTGAGGAAGTGGAGTAACTTGGGGAAGTAGTAGTTGAGTTCATGTTAAAAAAAAAAAGGACCTTTCTTTATAGGTTTTTTTATATACGTGCTCCACACTTATATATATTTTTAATTTGCCCCCCCCCTCCCCGAAACAAACTTCATAATTCTTAGTTTACCCTCCAAATTGTATAGCTCCTTAAATTTTACCCTATTTTATAATTATTGTTGAAATTTCAATAGAGGTTGTGGCAAATTACCTTTCTATCCCTATTTTAAAATGACCATGCGTATTATTTAGCTTATTTTTTCTCTCGCTCGGTGAATCATTGAAGACTCAGCCGAATGAGTCCCCAATGGCGTTGTTCATGGGTTTAAATTCTGAGCACATGAGTTTAAATTCTTTACACTTCATGAGTGAGATTTTGAAGGCATAAATAGATCGTCGCTCTGTTTGATAACGGGTTAGTGAAGGGTTTAAGAGGGTTTAACCCCTCATTAAACTCCCAAACATCAAATTTCCTCGAAGGGTTTGTTAACCCACACGTGAGTCATAACAGCAAGTTAACCCGTCGGTTGACGGGTTAACAACTCCCCTTGAGGAGAAAAGATGATGGTGGTAGGTAGTTTCTGATCCTATGACTTACGGTTGATGGGTTAACAACTCCGCATGAGAAGAAAATATGATGGTGGTAGGTAGTTTCTTATCCTATGACTTGCGGTTGACGGGTTAACAACTCAGCATGAGAATGAGAAGAAAATATGATGGAGTGGACTGTTGGAAGCTATTGATTGGATGTGGTTGGAAGTGAATTGTTGTAAGCCATTGATGGGATGGTATACTTGGCTAGAAATTGTAAGGCTGGAAGCTATTGATATATGCTTCATATTCTAGCTTAGTTTTGACTACAATACTAAATTTAATCTATAAAAAAAATTGGACTAATCTAAGACAGATTTAAATATGCCGGCAGATTTTACTTAGTTGACTCATGACATGCTAATTGTCCAAAATTTTATTGCCTTGGTTGAGTAACCAGTTTTGTATTGATTTTACTTAGTTGACTCATGACATGCTAATAGTCCAAGATTTTATTGCCTTGGTTGAGTAACCAGTTTTGTATTGATTTTACTTAGTTGACTCATGACATGCTAATAGTCCAAGATTTTATTGCCTTGGTTGAGTAACCAGTTTTGTATTGATTTTACTTAGTTGACTCATGACATGCTAATAGTCCAAGATTTTATTGCCTTGGTTGAGTAACCAGTTTTGTATTGATTTTACTTAGTTGACTCATGACATGCTAATTGTCCAAAATTTTATTGCCTTGGTTGAGTAACCAGTTTTGTATTGATTTTACTTAGTTGACTCATGACATGCTAATTGTCCAAAATTTTATTGCCTTGGTTGAGTAACCAGTTTTGTATTGATTTTACTTAGTTGACTCATGACATGCTAATAGTCCAAGATTTTATTGCCTTGGTTGAGTAACCAGTTTTGTATTGATTTTACTTAGTTGACTCATGACATGCTAATAGTCCAAGATTTTATTGCCTTGGTTGAGTAACCAGTTTTGTATTGATTTTACTTAGTTGACTCATGACATGCTAATAGTCCAAGATTTTATTGCCTTGGTTGAGTAACCAGTTTTGTATTGATTTTACTTAGTTGACTCATGACATGCTAATAGTCCAAGATTTTATTGCCTTGGTTGAGTAACCAGTTTTGTATTGATTTTACTTAGTTGACTCATGACATGCTAATTGTCCAAAATTTTATTGCCTTGGTTGAGTAACCAGTTTTGTATTGATTTTACTTAGTTGACTCATGACATGCTAATTGTCCAAAATTTTATTGCCTTGGTTGAGTAACCAGTTTTGTATTGATTTTACTTAGTTGACTCATGACATGCTAATAGTCCAAGATTTTATTGCCTTGGTTGAGTAACCAGTTTTGTATTGATTTTACTTAGTTGACTCATGACATGCTAATTGTCCAAAATTTTATTGCCTTGGTTGAGTAACCAGTTTTGTATTGATTTTACTTAGTTGACTCATGACATGCTAATTGTCCAAAA
Organism: Asparagus setaceus; assembly: GCA_012295165.1. Taxonomy (NCBI): domain Eukaryota; kingdom Viridiplantae; phylum Streptophyta; class Magnoliopsida; order Asparagales; family Asparagaceae; genus Asparagus; species Asparagus setaceus. The sequence continues at coordinate 53,305,454 of CM022702.1, read as the reverse complement.
TTTTATTGCCTTGGTTGAGTAACCAGTTTTGTATTGATTTTACTTAGTTGACTCATGACATGCTAATAGTCCAAGATTTTATTGCCTTGGTTGAGTAACCAGTTTTGTATTGATTTTACTTAGTTGACTCATGACATGCTAATTGTCCAAAATTTTATTGCCTTGGTTGAGTAACCAGTTTTGTATTGATTTTACTTAGTTGACTCATGACATGCTAATAGTCCAAGATTTTATTGCCTTGGTTGAGTAACCAGTTTTGTATTGATTTTACTTAGTTGACTCATGACATGCTAATTGTCCAAAATTTTATTGCCTTGGTTGAGTAACCAGTTTTGTATTGATTTTACTTAGTTGACTCTTGATTAATTTGTTTTCCATTGATATTATTGATTAATGAAAAGTCTTTTGATTTTTTATCCGATCATTATCTTTCTTTTAAATTTATTTTATGTGAAAATAATAATTTATTTTTAACAATTAGAATGTTATCATTTTCTTTTTGTACAACCATAAATTATCATTTTTCTAATTTAAATTGATTTTTATTAGCTTTATTGACAATCATTTATTTAAGTAATGCAAAAATAACAATATTTTTATAAAAGTAATGCATAACTAACAATATTTTTATAGTTTATATAAATGCAAATCATAGTTGAATTTAAAAATATTAGCAAAATTTCCTACTCAACCTTTCTTAATTTCCCAAACACAAATAAGTCAACTCTTCATCTTAAATATCTAATCCAAACGGAATTACATTAGTTTTAATTCCTCATGACGGGTTAACTTAGTTAAGCATTCTTCTTAACATTTCTCTCTTAACCCCTTGCCAAACGGCACCTTAGGGATTATCTAGTTTCCATGACCGTGACATTGTAGATTGAAGAGAGAGTGAATGGAAGCACAGAGAAGAAAGTAGATATGTTAGCAACAATCTTTAATTGAAATCAATTTATTAAAGAGTACATTAGGTATTTTTTAAAAATGAAACTATCCCTAGAATACTCCTACAATATTCTTTATTAATTAAGTTGAGGGATTAAAATTATAGGAACTAAACAATTTGGAGGGCAAATATAGAATTATGAAGATTTGAGGGGCAAATTTAAAAATACATACAATTTGAAGGGTATTTATTGAAAAACTCTTTTTAAAAAACTTGTTAGTTCGTTCAGAGTTAGTTGAGTTTCTAATAGTTGTGAAATTTGTTGTTGAACCTATGTGCAACAAGTAACATTTTGATGTTATTAATGCCTATATCGTCTTCATGAAACAAACACTAGAACCTATAGGTGACTCATTTATCTCATTTGACCTAAGCCCTTCACTTTTAGTTACTAAGTAAGCTCTTAATCATTTCTCATTTAAATATAAGTTGACCTAAGCTCAAAACTAATAAACACCTATGAGTTGACCTAAACCCATCAATTTTAATTACCAAATTATCTCTAATAAGGTTGATTAAGACTTAATTAATCTAGCTAGTCATTAAAGAGTAATAACAAAGAAAAGTAGAGATTCTAAACTTGGATTCCTCCTTATTCCAACCTACAACTTTGTACCAAAATAGCAAAGCAAACCCTTTGAAGAGACAAGACTCTCCTTATACCACCAACATCCAAGCTGTTCTTAAGGACCACATGAGACAGAGAGAGAGAGAGAGAGGCCTACAACTTTGTACCAAAATAGCAAACCAAACCCTTTGAAGAGACAAGACTCTCCTTATACCACCAAGACAAGACTCTCCTTATACCACCAAGATCCAAGCTGTTAAGGACCACATGAGAGAGAGAGAGAGAGAGAGAGAGAGAGAGAGAGAGTGCAAGGCCAAATGGAAATATGGGGCTAATTAAGATATGCACCCAAAAAAAAATTTCAACTTGTATTGTTGGCAATCATAATGCAATGTCCTACTCTCCATCTAGAGAGAGAGAGAGAGATAGATAATGCAAGGCCAAATGGAAATATGGGGCTAAGATATGCAATTTTTTTTTTCAACTTATATTGTTGGCAATCATAATGCAATGTCCTACTCTCCATCTGTATATGTCTCAAAAAAATTTCAAGGTGAGGAGAGACCACAAAAGTATTCAAGACTAGATCCAAGACATGAAGCCTAGGTTTAGTTTCATGGTTCAAAACACTACTTATCCGATCCATATTTCTAAACTAAGCACAGGCAGATTTAAAGGATTGTTCATTATTTTAACTACACATTTGCTGTATCTAGTCCTAATTATTCTAGATTAGACTCGTGATATCCGATCTCTAGATTAATGCAATAGGTAGCATATGATTCAGAAAAATGAGAAATTACAAGTGATAATTTCTTTATTATTCTTTAGAAGTTCAAGATCTATTAAAAGTCATCAAATTGGTCCACCATTTTGAAATTTCTAATCAGATATTTATATCCATATCCTATCAAATATATATTGGTCCAAATAAAACAGAAACATATGCCATCTTTTCTAACTTGGACACACTAGCATCCCCATAAAGAGGAGTTTAAAGGTTAAAACTTACGTTCTTTCAATGAGAAATGAAAGATAGAAGAGTGACATAAAAAGATAAATAGTACCATGTGTTGGTGGACCATAGAGATTTTAGTTGGATTTAGTGGTCCACCTGTAGATACTTTTCCTTGTATGTATTGTGGGGTATTTTTCAACCTTTTGTTTCATTGTTACCGTCACAAGGTCAAAAGAGAATATTGAGGACTGTTTGAAGTAGAGTGTGTTCCCTAAACATAGAAACAACACGAATCATACTTTTTTTTTTAATAACGAATCATACAAGTACATACATTAGTCACAGATGGAAGCTTCATCTGCTAAATCATAAATAGCCCAATATTTATAGAGTTATAAATTATTTCTAATATAGTTCACACTACTATCCCTTGTAAATTGTACCTAATTTCTTACCTGAGACAAATCATAATCAAGGTAAGAAGTGTCCAATATTCCAAGGGTTTGTGGAGCCAAATTTACGTGGAAAGTACATAGCATCAGGATCCATATTTGCACCCCAGCTAGGGGAGGTCAGGGACGCATTTATAGACAAAAGCTCTCATATAATGAGGTATCTTCGGTGGCATATTGTCCAACATCCAAAAGAAAATATTAAAAAGATATGATAGAGGACAGCAAGATTAGAGTTTCAAAGGTTGACTGTAATCTTCGTTGATTGTTTGTGAAATCATGACTTGATTATTCTATTAAGATATAGGTAATTACATAGATTGTCGAACCTCGCTAAATACCGACATTTATGTGGTTGTTAATTTTCTCTGCTTTGTTAGTTCATTCTTTCATCGATCTGCAATACTATTCAGTTGCATTGCTAACAAGAAGTCACTTTAATGTCTAATGCAAGGGAGATAACCTGCATTTGTAAAATGTAAAAGAGAGAACTTTACTCCCGTGTATTCGTGTCATGTATGAATTAGCTGTAAGACTTTAAAATCAGAGGAAAAGTGTTACCTTTAGGACTTAATATTTGATGGATTTGCAAAAGTACTAATGAATACTTAGCACATAAGTAAGTAACTTTGAGAGGTTAATTTCTAGTTCACATTTCTTGAACCGTCTTCATTAGTCACAAAGTGGACTAATCCAGATCATGTTTTGTTGCAAAAAGAACTAATACAGATAAGTTTTGGTGTATAGAATTAGAACTAATCTCCGTTGGTTTAGTGACCATTAAGCTCATTTTGTATTTTTTATAATCGATAAAAAGAAATTTGTCAATTATTGACATGTGATCCGTACAATACAACCATGTTGCATCACTTAGGATACCTCTAAGCGGGAGGAGAATAAACTCTTTTAGATCTAAATTTCTTTTCTGAAGTATAATCTAATAATTTTCCGCATGATTGAAAAATATTCCTTGTGCAAGTAAGTCATTAAAAACGTTAAATTTCTTTATTTTTGAGGAAAAATAATGTTTCTATATTTTCCTACAGCCCGAAGACTGACATGCTCTTGACGTTCAGTTAGACAATTCAAGTTAGTATCTGCTTATAATAGTCCATAAAAGATCTTTCAATAGATCTCTTGTTGACCTAATTGATGTCATGAACTCAGGATGTCATTCTTGATAAGATGGAGACTACTAGCACACTCTAATGTCAAGAGACACACTATCTAGAGGCGTTCCTTAATCCTCGTGACAAAAGAACAACAATCTTCAGTTGAATATATATATATATATATATATATATATATATATATATATATATATATATATATAATTTCATATGAAGTTCATAATGAATAGTGATCACAACTTTTAACCACTCATCTTGCTTTGGGATCCGTGAAAGATATAAAGGCCACTTTGAGATTTGTGCATCACAAATCTCAAGCAAGATGAGTGGATAAAAAGTTAGTGCACCACTATTCATTATGAACTTAAGTTTATAGGAGCTATTTCTATATATATATATATATATATATATATATATATATATATATATATATATATATATATATATATATATATATATATATATATATATATATATATATATATATATATATCAATAACAACATAGCTCATCTCTTAATTTTAAAGATTTAGCAATTACAGATTGTTTATTTTATCTATAGTCCTCTCGATTTGAAGATGAGAGGGGTTTTGGTCAGGACCTAGCCTCGTGATGTATGTAAAGGCATCCGATCGATAGGTTTCCAGGGCCCAGAGACTAGCTATGTCAACGTCTCTTCAAACTAACTCTCCCTTCCATCTCAATACCAACCTGATCATCCTAATTATCATCTCCTTTATTTAGGTTATGTTGTCCAGATTTTGTCATGTGAAACCTAAAGGTACAAGGAAGTTCCTATTTACTGTTACCAAATGAATAAGATTAAATTTCACAAGATTATTATGAAAGGTCGAAGATTTCATATAAAAAAATCATAAACTATTTTATTCAAGAAAAAGCCAACGATTTTTCCAGTAAAATGCTCTAATTGATAGCCATTAGTGCATGTTGGGTATGTGATATGCAAGTAACACATTTTTGCTCTTATTTTCTTTTTATAACTGCTCTCTCACCCTAACCACTAGGTTTTTTTTTCCTCCTGTTTTGAAAGTAACGTGATATATTTCTAATAAAAATAATTTATGGTGGTTTTTTCCAAACCTGTAATAGCGTGATAGTTTTGTGAAAGTATTCTTGAAAAGTTGAGATGACTAGTAAATGCAATTACAAGCTTATTATGATAAAAGTTTCTCTCTTTTCTCGAATCATTTTCGACCTTTAACTCTCACACTTCAATTTACAACTTTATGTGCTTCCAATTTTAGACTAAGGAGACCTAGAATAGCCTAATGACAATAAATTCAATAACAGACTGTGACAAATTTTAAGTTGAATGTATTCCGATATGTTTATAATCTGTATTGTTGTATTGTATTCTATTTTGTTTTAGTTGTGAGCTTGAAATAAAATCTTATTTACCAGTTAAAAACTGAGAATAAAAACAAAATAACCTGCAAGATAGTTATGTACACATAATTATCATTTACATTTGAGCTAGCATGTCTTGGATTTTAAACATGATTATTATCGGATTTAATATAATCCTATAGCATTACTAGGAGTAGATATCTGGTCTAATTGTCAACTTTGCGAGCCGTCAAATTCTATCCAAGAGATAAAATAAATTTTCTATTGCATGCATAGGGTTGAACATTAATCAGTTTGAACCGATTAGACGAAGCTGAATCGACCAAATTTTGTCAGTTCAGTTTGGTTTTAGACTACATTTTAGTAGGTTCGAAATTTGAAAATTTTAATCTAAACAAATCGAACCAATTATTTTCTCAATTAGCCAAAAGCACTTTCTCTTTCTTTTTATTATTAGTTCACAAATTTCTTTCTCTTCTTCGTCACCAAATTGCTCTTATTCGATGTAAGCGGGATCAATTTTCGTTAAAAAAGGACTCATTGACGTTCATATTGTACCCTAATTAGAATCCGGCCCGTTAAAGCCCACCATGGCTCGGCCCAGCAAAACTGAATATTTTCTCGATTCATCGTCCCAAAATCAGAGTGCCCGCGAAATCAATCAGGGATCTAGCAGATAATCGAAACAGGTTAGGGCATAATTCTACCCCAATTTCGTCCTTCATCTTTAGTTTCTTTAGTCCTTTTAATATTCGTTAAATTTTTAGTATATCCAAATTCAATTTGATGCTTGAGCTCAAAGTCTCAGTATAATTCCCTTTTTAGTAATTCTCTGCAAAACCCTCTTTAGAAATAATTTTTGCTTGTTTCTATAATCCAATCCAGCACTCGCATTGTTGGGCTACTGTCATTTGTTTGCTTTCTCTTGTTAGATGAAGTTGTTTAATTGCAGTAGTTTAATCAGAAGACGAAAAAGGATTTTTTGGTGTGAATATTATTCGTTTTCTTTTCTTAGCTAGAGCTAAAATTATAAGAAATTTTGTGGTTAGTTGTTCATATTCCTTTTCTTTTCTTAGTGTAATTCCTCCCTTTCTTTTGATCTCTTTGGGAACTCCCTGATTTAGTTACAAATTTTACTTATTTCTGTAATTTAAACCAGTACTCGCATTGATTCAATTCTTAGCCTAGCTTTACTGTCAGTTGTTTACTTATTCTAATTTCTAGATAGAGGTATTTACTTGTAACTATTTAATCAGGATGAAAAGGAATTTTGAACCTTTGCTCATTATAATAAATAAATTATGTGGGTATTTGTTGATGTTTCTTAATGTTTTGACAGGGAATTGATAGAAACTGTATAAGATGGGGCTTTGGCAGTGCCCCGTATGCACATACGATAATGATGACGGCTTGTTATCTTGTGATGTGTGTGGTGTTTTTCGCGATTCCTCTAGCGTTGCTGAAAACAATGATGAGAAAAAAGGTCCATTGATTGAAGCTCTCAATTGTTGATAATTTCATGGGTTAATTACAAACATACCCCCTGTAGTATCACCCAGTTGCAGAGAGCCCCTATAGTTCTATTTGTTGCGAATAGACCCCATGTAGTTACAGTTGTTGCGAATAGACACCCTGAGTGACTCTTTTGTTTTATAACTCTTAAAATCATTAAAAATGTTTGAGGAGACGGGTGGACCCTTTATAGTTCTATTGGTGAGGATAGACACCCAATCGCTAATTATTATTATTATTATTATTTACTTTTAAAAGAGTCAAAAAAGTTCACTAGCTGGGATTTGCACTTGGGCCAATACTACAGGGGGTCTGTTAGCAACAAGTAGAACTAAAGGGGTCCATTTGCAACAAATGGAACTACATGGGGTCTCTTTGCAATTAGGTGATACTACATGGGGTCTGGTCGCGACTAACCCTAATTTCTTTTTTGTTGATTATTTATTGATGTTGTTACTATGTTTTGATACAGTTTGTGATTTGGGCAAGGACTCGGGAGCATCTATGCTAGCTATATCACTTTTTGCCCGAAAACCTCGTGGAGAAACTGAGAAAGATGTGGTTCTTGATAAGTTGCTAAGTAAAAGAGTCAATGATTCTTATGAGAAAGGAAATGCTAAAGCACGTTTCGAAGTTCTCAAGGAAATGTTTATGACTCCAAAGCATAGTAGCTCAATCAATATAGGTATGTTGATAGTATTTGTAGAGTTAATATTTCCCTTTGTTTTAATGCATTCTAAACAATACATTCTATATTGATGCCTGACTGTATGAAATGAGTATTACTACATGGAAAATGAGACAGGACGCCTAGATGCTAATATAAGCTGAATAAAAATTACCCCCCAACTCTCTCACGTTGAGTTTTTCTACCCCTCCCACTTAATAATTTTAGTTTCCAAATGGGAAAATGTTGCAAACATATTGAAAATTATCGGAAAATTTTAACATTGTCCTATTTAGAAACCAACTTTGTTAAGTTGAGGGGTAGAAAAAGCCAATAAGATCGAATTGGAGGGTCACTTTGCAAATACGAAGATTTGGAGGGTCACTTTGCAAATACGAAGATTTGGAGGGTCAATTTGCAAATATGGAAGATTTGAGGGGTATATATGCAAAAACCTCAATTTTGAAATATAGAATGTCAGAAACGTAGAATATATTAACTAGCTCTATGCATATTTAAAAGTATCAAGCTAAGAGTTTTCACGGTGTTGTTTATTTATGTATTGCACTTGGGTGCATTAAACGCAATTGAACATTGTGAATGTGGTTTAAGCTCCCTTCTGACATTGCAAGGATCCGAACTTGGGTGAATTAAATGGGTATGTGCACACACTTTCTTGGTAGAAGTTTTCAGAACATCACGATTGATGGGATCATGAAATCTTAAATTCATGATTATGAGTTTATTTCTATATTGCATTTAGTACGATTGGAAGGTTCAGTATGGCATTTTATGCATCAGAAAAGTATTAATGCAACAATGGCTATAAAAGTGTGAAATCCTCTTTGATATTCACCTTAAGATCTATAATTCTAGTCTATGTATGATTCTGCTAGATTGATGAAAAAATTGTCGAGAGACACTGTCTTAGGAGGTATTAAGTTTAGACATGTCACAGGGAGAAAAAACGGGCTTAATTTTTTTAACAAAGCATGTTCAGTATTTTCTTTGAATTTGTAAGTAAAAAAATAGAAGGCTTGTTCTCATGTCATCAAATAAGAGACATGTCAGCTAGTCAGCTATTATTTTGAGTAGTCTCATTTCCTTTGTAATATATTTAGCATGATTAACAACCCATATTGTATGGTCTATTGACTGCTGAAGAATCTAAAGATTAATTAGTATTAAAGGTTATATTATCTTTCAAATAGCCGTAGCTTGCATGATGCTAAATGTTCAACAATTATGCATAACATACCAATCAAATATATGAAATAATGTAGCATGGTGACAGGCCTCTCCCTGTTAATTTATAGTTGTCTTCGATCTCAATATATTCAATTGACGTGCATGAAGTTGCAGTTTGCAAATCTTTGCATATTTATTTATACTTTCTTAAGCTGATGACCATACAAATTACAAGTATATTATAACTTTAGAATACTGGCGGATATGAATGCATATATGTCTATGAATGTGAATTGCGGGCATGTGGACGTGAAATATGATCGCCGTGAAGCAGATTACTGATGGCCCAGTATATATATATATATATATATATATATATATATATATATATATAATGTTGGCATTTGCATACCGTGCTCCTGATGAATATACAGTTCCTTTCAGGTTTGACACTCTTTCTCCAGATGACGTTGTTTCTTTTGGAAAGAATTCTTCGAGAATTGGTTCAAAAGGTAAGGTGGATAATTCTAGCTTTGTTTATTAAAGGAAGAAATTATTAATATAAGAATGGAGGATATAATTACTTGTACAGAAATAGAAGTGTAAAGAGGCAACCTGACTAGGTAGCTAACTAGCTATATATAGTCAAAAGATTAAAACTTTGACACCGTAGTGAGCATGTATCTCGTTATCTATTTAAAGAATTAAAGTTTTCCAAATACATTTTACCCACCTGATTGGGCACATTGCGGATTGATTATCTCAATCGTTTATCATGTATTCTCATCAGAATTTCTATTTCTTCTTTGCCACCACATTAAGATGATACATTTCACACCTCTTGAATGCTTCTGAAGGTGGCTTTTGCCTCCACTTAAATTTAATTATCTTTATCATTGCATGACTATGATGCACAATTCCAATGTTTCTGTCAATGTAACAACCTCGGTTTCAACCAGTTATGGTGCATGATGTTTATGATCAATGCTTTGGTTTTCACGTTATTTTCCATTGGGTCTGAGGGTAGAACTTAACTAACTTTAGCATTTGTTGCAGTTGTTTGTCTTAACAGACCATCTTGATAGAGCTTCGGAACAGACCCATGAGTTGGTCGATTGGTAAAGACTGAGCTTCGTGAAAAATCTAGGGAGCTTGTACATCTAAATCTAGATGTATAGCAATTTTTTTTAAAAAAAATCTTGACATTCTTTATAATAGTACTCATATTTGCATTGTTTCTTTCCTTAGATATAGGAATGTTTGGATTTTACCATGAAAGCAGCGTTCTGAAACCCGTAAAAGAAAGTACTTAAGAGAAGTAAACATAAAAAGGGAGCTTGTGGCAGAAGCAGGAGCATTATGTGAGGCACTCTATTGTTGTCCATAGTTTTTATCAACATGTAAAAGAACTTTCATTGCTTCTTTCTTTCCTTTTCCTTTCCCTTTTTCTTTTTCTTTTTTTCTTTGTGTGTGTGGGTGGGTTGGGGGTTCCTTTCCTTTTGCACTCTGCCTTCATATCTGCACTTGGATCATTTCCTTCTTTACTTAATTTCTCTAACTTCTATTCCTATTTCTTTATCTATTTGATTATTATCCTATTCGGCATGATTGTTGTAGTAGTAGTAGCTGTGGTTGTTATATTATTTTTTGTCATTCTTCTAGGTGACCCAGCACCTCCAAGGGCTTCAGGTAAGAAGGGAATACTCAAGTTTGCACCGAAGATTGATAAAATGGAAAAATCAGCTGCCTCACTGTCTGCAATTGGTGATACTGATCAATGTGACAGCAGCAGTGCTAGGGATAATGGAGATGCATCAGAAATTCTATCCAGCAATCTTCATCATCTAAAATTGGATAAGAAATCCAAAAGCACAAGAAAAATTACTTCTCCTGCTGAATACAAGCCAGAAAAGTGGGTTTTATCAGAAGAGGAAGGAAGTTTGAGTCAATTAAATCTTGCAATTGTAAGCTCTGACTTGTTGAAATCTAGAATTTTAGTTTCTTCTAATTCTTTTGCATGATTCTTCATATCTTTTAAGCATGCAACTGACCATTCTGTAACTCTATTAGGTTGGTCATGTCGATTCTGGAAAATCAACCTTATCTGGGAGATTGCTGCATCTTCTAGGAATGATTTCAAAGAAAGTAATGCATAAAAATGAGAAGGAAGCCAAAGAAAAGGTGCTATTTCTTTCTTTCAGCTAAGTTTCCTAGGTTTTATATAGGCAAGGTCTTTTCTTTTGCACAATTAGCCTAATAGGAGCTTGGCATCAAAGTTTCTGAAATCAACTAAAAAAGTCAGGTTGATTGCCAGTCAAGTCAATTCTGTTGTAGAACTTTATTTGCTGCTTTGAGTTTTACACCATAACTGCTTTATTTTGATGGCAAAAAAAAAGAAAAGAAGGATGATGATGATCCGAATTACTGGGGGATCTCTGACCTTTCAGATTGCTTCAATTTGGTCGAGTCATCATATATGCTTTTTGTACTTGATAAACTGCTGTAGGTTTGCCAAACTGTTTTTCTTCTAGTCTCAATTATCAAGCACCAATTTCAGTGTGCTAAGTCTGCTAACTTCTCCTTAAGTTTTGTAGAACACGTTTGAGTTTTCAAAATCAACATTTGTTTTTGTTGACATTCACCTCTAACAGACTCTTATCAAACACATTCCTAATTACAGGGGAAAGGATCATTCACTTATGCTTGGGCCATGGATGAGAGCACTGAAGAGAGGGAAAGAGGCATAACAATGACAGTAGCTGTTGCATATTTCAAAACTGAGAAATACCGTGTTGTTTTGCTTGATTCTCCAGGCCATAAAGATTTTGTTCCCAATATGATATCTGGTGTGACACAAGCAGATGCTGCCATTCTTGTTGTGGATGCTTCCATAGGTTCCTTTGAAGCTGGTTTGGGTGGAAATGGTTTTGGACAAACGAGAGAGCATGCACAACTTATTAGGAGTTTTGGTGTTGAGCAGATCATTGTTGCTGTTAATAAGATGGATGCGGTGGAGTACTCAAGGGGAAGATTTGATGATATAAAAATGCAACTGGGCACTTTCCTTCGTTCCTGTGGATTTAAGGAATCAAATGTGGCTTGGGTTCCTTTAAGTGTGATGGAAAATCAAAATTTGATATCAGCTGCTTCGGATGTTCGTTTAACTTGTTGGTATGTTTGCTAATTGCCATATCTGGTTCTGAATCCCTTTTCCATATATTTTGGGCAGCTAGGTTAATATCCAAGAAAAAAAATGCAACTTGTTGATATGTACACGTAAATTTTGTTTTATACTGGTATATAAAATGCAGTGTGTACTAATTCTTGTCGCCATCTTTTTATCTAATATATTACTAGCATGACGCTCTTTCAGATGTGTGCAACTGTAAAATTTTCCTAGTCATATATTGTATTTCTTAAAATTTTTTACTTTTGGTTTTCATCTTCCATTGTTCACTCAATACTCATTCATATGCCGCGAAACTCAAGGAAATAAATATCAATTAGTATATGAAAACAAAAGGAAAATTTCAGCCTGATTTCTTATTTAAATTTAGTGCATGGCTTTGAGTGCAGTTCTGAGTCCTCAAAGGTTTTGTGTTGGGGCTATTCTCGAGTGAACAAATTAAATAAAGGTAAAGGTGTCAAGGGTTCTGATGTATCTTCGAAAAGTGGAGATAGAGAAACCTGATGATATTTGAGTCGCATATATTAAGGACTTTTTGTTTCTTAGCGGATATTTAATGTTGTCACAGTGCATCAGCAGCGTGGTCCTTTCCTTCTTTATGAATGGCTAATAAGTGTGTTTAACTGTTTATACTAGTATCATTTTGAAACATAAATATTGGAAGCATGCATCTTTTACGCTTTACAAAGTATTTAAGAATTTTTCTGGACACTTCCCTTGCTTTAAATGTTAAAAGAAACTTTTTTTTTTCCAGGTACAAAGGATGTTATCTCCTGGATGCTATAAATTCCTTGCAATCTCCACCTCGGGAAGTTTCAAAGCCACTTCTTTTGCCTATATGTGATGGTATTTCCTCACATTCATTGGGACAAGTGGCTGCTTGTGGTAAATTGGAGAGAGGAGCTCTTAGAAGTGGATCTAAGGTATCATATCTCTCATATTATTTATGTAGCTGGTTTGAACATGGGCTTACGTCTTTAGGAAATAAATCCCCGTTTAATTCTGCCAAAATGATGTCTTGAGGTTTCATTTAACCACATAAAATCTATTTCATTTTACTTTCATAACACCATATTCAGGGGTCTTTCATTATATCAGAACATTGTCTGCATTCACAGTGGTCAAGAGATTCTTAAGGCAAGCAATATACAGACAGTAATTTGTTGGTGGAACCTTTGAGGAAAGATGATTGGGGTTAGAGTTAACGCATCAAGGAGTTGCGAGAAACATCAAGGACTTTAAAACTTGTAAAAGGAGAATAATAAATGTAAAGAGGGAGAAGAATACTGGTGGAGTCTCAAAGTTAATCGGTGGTCAAGGGAAGAGATTCAGCGACTTTGAAACACACGCCAAAAAAAGGAAAAAAACAAAAGAAAGAAAGAGAAGAAGAATGGTGTGCAGAGAAAAGCAGAGTATGAAAAGTAGGAATTGCATTGATTAAAAACAGAATGGGATTGTCCATAAAGTTATTAAAGCATGGGAGTAAAATGTTTTTTGAATTTTAAAAATATACAGAGCGAGAACAATAAAGCGAAGATATGATGTGTGACAATGGGGACAAGCAAAAAGGTAGCATGAGGCTATATACATGTTTATGATATGAGGATGTCCCATAAGGGAGAGAGGGGCTTAATTTTTTTTTTCCTAGAAGATTCAAGAAAGAGTAAGAGGACTTAAGTAGAGAAAAAGATGAGAACAGTAGGAAAAGCTTGCAGCGAGACATTTTTGCACTGCAATTTAATAAATCTGCTACTTGTTGAGATTAGGGAACTTGGATTCAATGTCACCTTGCCCTTATCTGAAATCACTGCCGTCCTATCAGTCTTTAGTTACCGTTTATTTTCGATCCCTTTAAGACAAATTACAAGAAATTTAAGCTAAATGTCTTGTAGTTATACCTTTGGAACAAAGGGGTAAAGGTTTTCTATCAAGAAAATGATGCAAAGTAACACCCCAACCTAAAAAAAAATCTTTGCAGGTGACAATTCATTTTTGGATCAGGTATTAGTAATGCCTTCACGTGATTTAGCAACAATTCGAGCTATAGAGCGAGATTCTTCTCCATGCAGTGTGGCAAGAGCTGGAGATAATGTTGCTGTAAGTTTGCAAGGAACAGATAGCTGTCATGTAATTCCTGGCGGGGTGCTTTGTCACCCAGATTTTCCTGTGACTATTGCCTCCACATTGGAGCTCAAGATCCTCATGTTGGAAATTACAGCACCAATCCTGATTGGATCTCAGGCAAGCATCATAGTTTTACTGTTTTCTTTTACCAATGGTTACTATTTCCATTCCCGGATCTCACAGAAGATAAAATGCAGGTTGAGTTTCACATACACCATGCAAAGACAGCGGCAAAAGTGGTGAAGATATTGTCTTTGATAGATCCGAAATCTGGAAAGTCCTCCAAAAGACCCCCACGTTTGCTTACAGCTAAACAAAGTGCTGTAATAGAGGTGAGAAGACATCAATCTCAATCTTTTTGTGTATAAACCATTCGTAGCTGATGTCATATAGCATGTAGTGAATAAGATTATGTTCATCTTAATTCACGGGATAGATACTCAACTTGACCTGTTCCAGTTTGACTTAAACAAATTCGGGCATAAGTCTGCAAGAGGTGGTTTTTTAGCTGCATTTGCACCCTCGTCCCTCCCCCAAGTCATAAATAAAATAAAATGAAAATTATAAAGAAACAACTTAACCCTCAACCCCAAGTGTAAACGTGCAACTGCAACTACAATTTGCATGATTTTAAAACTGAACCAAACAATTGTGGCAACGACTACATGCAACAGCAATTGCAACGACTGCATTTGCATGCAACTAGCAGTTGCATTGTAATCACAATTGCATGCAACCAAACAACCGCTAATTGTTCACTCCAACTTCAAAGAAGTTTCTTAACATTTCATTTGGACTATGAAAAAACTGAAGTTATTTTTCCTGATTTCATATCAGGTTTCCCTGGATGATGCAGTTTGTGTTGAAGCATTCTCCAAGTGTCGGGTCCTCGGGAGGGTAATCCTAAGAGTTGCAGGTAATACTATTGCAGTTGGTATCGTGACTCGAGTTATAGAGCCAGAGACGTAGCTCCTCCGCAAGTGTGCTCAGGTACTGCTCCGAGAAATGCTAGAAACGGTACATATCACTGATTTTAGTATTGTTTCCATGTTAGCGTGATTGTATAGAGACCAACAGTACAGGAGTTCTCTCTTGCATCTTCCAGGGGATTCTTGGGCATATAGGTTGTGGATATAGAGTTTATTTTTAACATGTAGACAACTCAAGGTTGTATTCTCCTGTTCATAAAGGTGCTCGACTCATGTATTAGCAAATGTCACGGATCGATGGATCATATTGTATTTTCCCATGTTATCATGGTGTTGTACAGAGCCAAATGATATGCAAGTTCTCTTTTGCTTCTTCCAAGCAATTTTTGGGCATATATGATGTATTAACAACTGGAGGTTGTATTGTACTGTTCATAAAAGTATTGGGTTAATGTAACCGATCTTAGTGTTGTTTTCCATATTGTCATGGTACTGTATAGAGCCAAATGATATATATATATATATATATATATATATATATATATATATATATATATATATATATATATATATATAGTTCTCTCTTGCATCTTTCAGGTGATTTTGGGCTTCGTGTACTGATGATATAGGGTGTAAATGTGGAGTGTATCTAACATGTAAACTACTGAAGGCTTTATTATTAAGTTTTTATTAGGGTTATTTTGATATTAGTTAGCCCCCAAATCTTTGAAATTGATCTGAGCAACCCCACCCAAAAAAAAAGTTCAATATTTTGATATTAGCCCCCCAAATCTTTGAAATTGATCTCAGACCCCCCAAATCCTATTAGTATGTTGAAACCCCTAGTTAAAATTTGGTTAAAATGTGGGAAATATTCACTTTAATAAATTTTTCGGTGATTTGTCATTTATACCCAACTTGCATAAACTCAACCTCATTAACCACTTTAATTTATATTAAGCTCTCCAAATTCGTTTAATAAAATCCCAATCCGAACCCATTTCTCACTTCATTTTCTCCAGCGTCTTCTCCAACATCTTCCTCAGCGGGAAACTATCTGATGTAAATTTAGGATTAGAGCTGAAGAGAGTTGCTAGGGAAGATGTTGGAGAGCATGAATTGGAAAATGGTTTTGGGTTTGGATTTTATTAAACAGATTTGGGGAGCTTAACAGGTATAAGTTAAAGTGGTTAATGAGTTTGGATTTGTGTGAGATGGTTGAGTATAACTGGCAAATCACCGAAAAAGTTAAAGTAAACAGAATATTCCCCCATTTCAATCAGATTTTAACTAGGGGGACTTATTTCAACATACTAATAGGATTTTGGGGGGCTTGAAATCAATTTCAAAGATTTGGGGGGCTAATATCGAAATATTGAATATATGAGGGGCTAATATCGAAATAACCCTTACTATTATTATTATTATTTTATTTATTATTATTTTGGGAATCGAAACTTGTTTCCTTTTCATTATAATGATTTGGCTTGTCCACTGATGCAAGTAAATGATTCGGCTCAAGAGCTAGGGTAGATTAATGCTTAACTAGGTGTAATATGATCAGATTTATAAGTAAGCATCTACTGTGAAATACGAGTCATGTCAAATCCTTTTGCAGACCAACCTAGATATCAATGGGCCCTGGACCCTGGTTGATTGCGATAGGAGGTTCTAATGGAGTTTCTTGTCGCTGGAAAGCGAGTTATCGGCTCTTGATAGTAATTTTTGAGCTCTTACCTAAATTTTAAACGAGCATGGATTTTTTTTTTCCCGATTAATTATAATTACGATATAATTTTAAAATGTTATTAGAGATCAAAGTGTAGCTTGCCACTTGGAAGATTGAAATTTGTAAATCAACCTTTTATTATTGCAATCATTACAAGAAAGTGTAGTTGGTAATTATAAATCCGACCATGATTTTTGTTGCTTTTGAATATGAATATTAAAAGTAGATCCATTGCTTCATTGACTTTAAAGAAGCAAAACTAATAATTTTCTTTTCTTTTCTTTTGAATATAAGACTTTAGATTAGATTGCTTGGACTTATGTCCAGACACATCTACTATAGAAAACAAAAATAAAAAGAAATTGAGAAAAAAAGGAGCCAAAATAAAATGCATCTCATTCATATTTTGACAAATAAATGTATTCACAAAGATTGCAAAGTCTATTCTTGCCCTTAGATCGACAAGCGGTGCAAAAAGAAAAAAAAAATTCAGCAAAAATTACAATTCAATACAACCATGAAATGAGCATGATCTTTAGTACCTTCATACTTCTTTTCATGACATGGAACAAACTTTGCTTTCACTCCAATTTAAAGGCAGATAAATGCTTTGCTATAGTTGAAAGAATGCGAGAAAATCATGAACCAACCCAGCCTCTCATGCAGCTCACGTGCCTTCATGGGCCCCACATTCCACATCTATCTTTTATTTGCATGGGGAAAAACAGTGCCATAGAGGAGGGAAAAACAACAAAAACTCATAGAGAGGAAAGAAGGGGATTGGGCTGATATTTTAACTGTTTATATTAATATTTGTACTAATTATTTATATTAATATTTACTAACTACACTAATTTCTAACTGATCATGAAATATATGTCATGTTATCTGTACGATTTTTTATTTATAGAAAACTCTCTATTGGATTTCTTTACCGTTGGAATGTTGCTATCTGCCTCACTCTCTATACCACACACATAAATATTCTCCCAAGAGCTCTAAATGATGTGGGAACAACTATTAAGAGGAGGAAGAAAATCAAAGGGATGAGTGAGTGCGTTCCATGAGCTAAAAGGGAAAGAGTGGTCCATTCACAAAGTGTAGCTAAGGTGGTGAATAATGTGAATGCAATTAGGGTGTCATAGTCACAATATGCAAATGTTCAGTTCAAACCATTATTTTATTTGATAAAATCTTTTTTCAAAAAAATTCTAAATTTCAACAAATGTTTTATATTATTTTATTTTAAAAAGTTGTCACATTTAAGCTCATGTGATTTCAAGATAGATCTTTGTTAGTAGATCTGTTTATGCTAAAGCAAACTTAAAGATATATATTATTTGGTACTATTGGATGATATATACTTACTTGTGTTTGTGTATGGACCACCTTGCAAGTTACGGTACGCATTATATCAGAAAGTTTGCATGCAAAAGGACTGTTTTGATCCATAAAAAGAACAAATGAATCTTTAAATTCCCTCTCAATTTTCCTATGTTTATATGGGTTAAAACAATCCGCTCATATTTGTTTTGAGAGTAGTGATAACTGTACTAAGGAGTTATATGACTCTTGTACTACTACATATAAAAAAGTAGGACCCTTTCTTATAAATTGCAAAAAGAAATTATGAGTTGTCATGATCCCTACTTCTTTATATGTAGTTGTACAAGAATAGTACTACTCTTCTAGTATACTTAGCATTTTCCTTGTTTTGATAGAATTTGTTTTATGTAAGTTACAAGTCTATTTAAATATTCTCATTATCCTTGGAATTAAATTACATCATGCAAAAGAGGAAATCAGTTATTACTGTTCTTGATTTTTGCCGCCGAGGATCCTTTGGTCTCATGCGAAGGTGGTTGATATGTCCGTTTGACTCTATTCATCATGGAGGGCAACTCCATGTTGTCTTCTTTTATGTATTTTCTATTCATTTTCTCCTCTTTTTGTGCAATAATAACACATACTATTTTTTAAATTGGGTCACCCACACAGTACATACAATCACATTTTTAAGGTGTTTAAGATGAAATGTCCCCATCTCACGAGTACATCTCTATCAAAACCCCGCATGGTGCGGGGTTCTGATAGCCAACCACTCCCACGTTTATTTACGGAAATGCCCCTGCACTTCCATAAATGAACGGCTCAGAACGCCCCGCACGGTGCGGGGCGTTCTGAGAGGATCTGTACTCCCATATCACCCTCTTCTCTGTGACCAGAAAACTCAAAGACACATCATCTGGGCTTCTTCTTCCGAGGACAGGGAAGGAGCTGAGTAGCTGTTCAGAGCCCAACAGCAATTAATTCTCATAATTTTCTGATCTTTTAATGATGTAAGTTATTAGTATCAACTTAGGAATCTAATTGGTAACTTCTATTACCTTGTCCCTCAATAAAAATACAGTATTGGCTGTATCCATGGTAGGAAGTGCTCCTTAGTACTCGCAATGTGGAGGAATGTGTGTGTGAACACGTGGGAAAGAAGTCTTTTTTTAGTCCCACATCGAAAAACTAAAGGAAAGTTCTCAATTAATTCCCTTTAAATAGGAGTTAAACCGAAAACTCAAAGACACATCATCGGGCTTCTTCTTCCGAGGACAGGAAGGAGCTGAGTAGCTGTTCGAGCCAACAACAATTAATTCTCATAATTTTCGATCTTTTAATGATGTAAGTTATTAGTATCAACTTAGGAATCTAATTGGTAACTTCTATTACCTTGTCCCTCAATAAAAATACGATTGGTATCCATGGTAGGAAGTGCTCCTTAGTACTCGCAATGTGGAGGAATGTGTGTGAACACGTGGGAAAGAAGTCTTTTTAGTCCCACATCGAAAAACTAAAGGAAAGTTCTCAATTAATTCCCTTTAAATAGGAGTTAAACCGAAAACTCAAAGACACATCATCGGGCTTCTTCTTCCGAGGACAGGAAGGAGCTGAGTAGCTGTTCGAGCCAACAACAATTAATTCTCATAATTTTCGATCTTTTAATGATGTAAGTTATTAGTATCAACTTAGGAATCTAATTGGTAACTTCTATTACCTTGTCCCTCAATAAAAATACAGTATTGGCTGTATCCATGGTAGGAAGTGCTCCTTAGTACTCGCAATGTGGAGGAATGTGTGTGTGAACACGTGGGAAAGAAGTCTTTTTTTAGTCCCACATCGAAAAACTAAAGGAAAGTTCTCAATTAATTCCCTTTAAATAGGGAGTTAAACCAGAAAACTCAAAGACACATCATCTGGGCTTCTTCTTCCGAGGACAGGGAAGGAGCTGAGTAGCTGTTCAGAGCCCAACAGCAATTAATTCTCATAATTTTCTGATCTTTTAATGATGTAAGTTATTAGTATCAACTTAGGAATCTAATTGGTAACTTCTATTACCTTGTCCCTCAATAAAAATACAGTATTGGCTGTATCCATGGTAGGAAGTGCTCCTTAGTACTCGCAATGTGGAGGAATGTGTGTGTGAACACGTGGGAAAGAAGTCTTTTTTTAGTCCCACATCGAAAAACTAAAGGAAAGTTCTCAATTAATTCCCTTTAAATAGGAGTTAAACCTAGGATTTGTAGTGTGGAGAAAAGAGAGAAAAAGAGAGAGCTTGGAGGGATTTTACAAGAGAGAGGTCAATTTCTCTTGGGTAAAAATCAAAGCTTTTTTTTCTTTGGGACGAGCTTGTGGATTGTACAAGTCGTCGGTGTTCTTTATAGTCAAATCTCTCCTCACCCCCTCCCGTGGACGTAGGCAATTTTGCCGAACCACGTAAATCTCGTGTCTTTCTTGTTTCTTTGTGTATTTACCATTGTTTGTAGGTTCCT
Organism: Asparagus setaceus; assembly: GCA_012295165.1. NCBI lineage: Eukaryota > Viridiplantae > Streptophyta > Magnoliopsida > Asparagales > Asparagaceae > Asparagus > Asparagus setaceus. The sequence continues at coordinate 53,284,872 of CM022702.1, read as the reverse complement.
TGATTCAAACTTAAAATGAGAGGGAAGAGAGCTCACTTTGTTGGGATATTTTACTTTCTATTCTTGTTTCCTTCGTGAGGCGGGAATATACAAAGCCTTCTCTCGGGTGATATCGCTTCATGCGGCGTTGACCCGCATCCCAACAATTGGTATCGGTACATTATTGGTCGGAAGTGGTGTAGCTTCGGTTTGAGGTGGTGCTCGGTAATTTCGAGAGAAGCGGATTTATACAAGCGGAGAATGGCTTCTACCATGAATCGGTCAAAGTAGGAAAATTCGAGATTGAAAAGTTCAATGGGAAGAATGATTTTTCCTATTGGAGGATGCGGATGAAAAACTCACGATTTATAAAAATTGCACAAGGCTTTGGTGGAAAGAGAAGAAGCACAAGGATATGTCGATGAGGATTGGGAGGAGCTGGATCCGGAAGCAGGCGTCGATTATCCTATGCCTTGAAAGGGATGTAGCTTTCTTGGTAGATGGAGAGGAAGCAGTGTGGAAGAAGTTAGAAAGTACCTTCATGACGAAGAGTCTAACGAACCGGATCTATTTAAAATCCAAATTGTATACTTGCAAGATGGAGGAGGGCTCATCAATCCGGGAATACATCAACAAGTTTGATAGGATCATATCAGACTTGAAAGACATAGATGTGAAAGTTGTAGATGAGGATTGATGGGAAATAAATGATTACCTCCTAAGTTGCAAGTATACAACCTTTATCAAGTTATAGTATAAAAGATTATCGATCCCACGAGGAACGGGAAGTAGGAAGAGTTTTGCTCAAGTTTTGGTTCTCAAATTATGCGCGTGACAATTAGGAGTTTATTAAAATAAAATGGAAGTGATAAAATGGTGAAAGTGGATATGGAGATAAGAGAGAGTGGATGTGGATTATGTGCAAAAGAGGAGAAAATAAAGTTGAGAATGTGGTTGTGGTTATATGCACATAATAACAAAATTAGGTTTGAGATTATATGCACATGAAGGGAATATGAGATTGAGAGAGAAGTAAAAATCAATGAAATCAAAAATAAAGGAAAATAACAAACAAATGAAAAATAAGGATAAGTGCAAAATCAAGAATGTAAAGTATGGAGGGTTAGTTAAAGATATGAGGAATCTAGAGTAGATCCACTTAGCTTATCTCAATCTCACAAGAATGAGTTGGATTTGTTAGCTAGTTTCAAACAATCTCTAGGGATCCCACAAATATTGGCTCCACACTTAGAAAAGGGTAATTCCCAAGAGGGTTCTAGCCTCAAGGTGAATTAAAGAAAAGAAAAATCTATTCTAGAAAGTAAATACAAGAATTAAATACATTGCATGAAAGTAAATTGCAAGGAATTAAATTGCATGAAATTAAATTGCAAGAAAGTAAATTGCATGAAAGTAAATCTATTCTACAAACAAGAAAATAAAGAAGAAAATGAAAAAGAAATAAAATAGAAACCAACAACTCGATCTTAATCTAATCCTCTTTTGGTCCTTGGATTAGAAAAGAAAGGAAATTGAAGGGTGAAACATTTCATTTATTGTGTAACAAAAGTTATAATTTTGGAAGGTCTTCTCAATGAAGAGTGACCCTCCTCTCAAATGGAGTTTTACAAAATATTTCACACTCAAAACCCTCACCTTCACCCTATTTATAGCCCAACGGAGTTGATGTGAACCATTGGATCAAACCTAGCCAAAAGGAAGAGAAATCCACCATTAATTGAGAATCATTTGCAAACCGATCGGTTGGCGATCGGTTAGCCAACCTGTTAGCTAACCGTTACAACTGTTGGTCAACCGATTGGTTCCCAACCGAATTTGTCTTTTCTTGATTTTTCTTCACGAATTTCTCTTGGATCAATTTGGTATCTTGGGCCTTTGTTTGTCTTCAGATTTGGGCTTCAAATATTGATAGAATTTCAGAGAATTTGAGTCATTTGGGCTTTTATTCATTATTTCTTTATTAGCCTGCAAAATAAGATAAAAATGATTATTAGTAATATCGTTATTCATATAACATAGGTAATAAGGGTATAAAAATGTAATTAAAATGTGATAATCAAGGATCGGTAGCTTCTACTATACGTCTCTGTAGAAGTCTTATGAGAACACAGTGCAAACACCGATGCTTGTAGGAGACAATTTGAAGATGGATGAGACTAGAACGGCGCTTCTAGCGGATGACCTTCGAAGATTACAACCAGTGACATGACTCTGGTGGTAACAAAGAACAAGCGAGGATTGTTTGCTAGAGGAAGGAGCAATGAGCGAGGAAAAGACAAGGGAGGAAAGTCTAGATCTAAATCGAGACCTCTTGCGGAAAACCGTGTTTCAAATGCGGTGAAGTTGGGCATTTCAAGGTCGATTGTCAAATAAGAGAGTAGGTGGAAAGAAGAAGAACAACAACAAGGCCGAGAGAAGAGAGGGCAAGAAAGAGGCGACTCGTTTGAGGAAGGGGCGATAAGGAGTGCTATGTCGTCACGGGTGGCGAGGATATCTCCGGAAAGTGGATACTTGATTACGGTTGCTCTTACCACATGTGTCCAAATAGAAAGTGGTTTACTACCTCTGAGAGGCATTGATGGTGGAACCGTATTGATGGGGAACAACCATGCTTGTAAGCGGTGGGGCTAGGTAATATCAAAATCAAGATGCATGATGGAGTGGTTCGAACCTTGACGGATGTGAGACATGTTCCGACTTGGAAGAATCTTATCTCAGTTGGTGCATTGGACTCGGCGGTTGCAAAATTGTTACGGAGAACGGAGTAAAGAAGGTTGTTGGGGTTCCCTTATAGTGATGAAGGGTATTCGTCACGGTAATTTATATACTCTCGAATGCAGCGGTGGCGGAGATGCAGCGGTTGGCTGAAGGAAGTGGTGGAGACCCATGTGAGCACACGATTATGGCATAGGCGGCTTAGGCATATGTCGAGAAGGGTCTAGTTCGCTTGGTAAAGAGGGTCTGGCGAAGAATCAAGGAACCTAGCATGGATTTTTGCGAGGATTGTGTGTATGAAAAGTTACACAGGGTTCGGTTTAGAAGCAAGTCTAAGAACAGAGGGATACTAGATTATGTGCACACGGATGTTTGGGGTCCGCTCGAGACCACTTCTAAGGGTAGTTCAGATATTATGTCTCGTTCATAGATGACTATTCGAGGTATGCTTGGATTTATTTTCAAGCATAAGAATGAGGTGTTCGAGATATTCAAGAAGTGGAAAGCAATGGTTGAGAACGGGGCGGAAAGAAATTGAAGATACTAAGATCGATAGCGATGCAGTATACGGATGGTGCTTTCAAGGAGTTCGTGATCGGTAGGGATGTTACCTTTGATGAGAAATCCATGATTGCTAGGCCCAAGGATGATGGTGTTAGGGTGATGAGACTTCTAAGTCTCGAGTTATTGAAATAGAACCTAAAGACCAACCGAGGTTCTAGTGGTGTTCAAGTGGGAAGTCGGTAGATGATGAGCTTGGCGGGGAGGAGGTTCACGAGGAGAATACAGGCACTACAATAACAGCAGCTCGAGGATAGTTTGGCTTCCACTAGGCCAAGGCGAGCATACAAGCGGTACAAAAGGCTGAGGCGATCAACCCTGAAGCACTATGGGCGGTTAATTTGATTGAATCGCACTCTGGTGGAGGAGGGCCGGTCTCCTTCAAAGAAACTATGTGGGACATAATAACAAAATTAGGTTTGAGATTATATGCACATGAAGGGAATATGAGATTGAGAGAGAAGTAAAATCAATGAAATCAAAAATAAAGGAAAATAACAAACAAATGAAAAATAAGGATAAGTGCAAAATCAAGAATGTAAAGTATGGAGGGTTAGTTAAAGATATGAGGAATCTAGAGTAGATCCACTTAGCTTATCTCAATCTCACAAGAATGAGTTGGATTTGTTAGCTAGTTTCAAACAATCTCTAGGGATCCCACAAATATTGGCTCCACACTTAGAAAAGGGTAATTCCCAAGAGGGTTCTAGCCTCAAGGTGAATTAAAGAAAAGAAAAATCTATTCTAGAAAGTAAATACAAGAATTAAATACATTGCATGAAAGTAAATTGCAAGGAATTAAATTGCATGAAATTAAATTGCAAGAAAGTAAATTGCATGAAAGTAAATCTATTCTACAAACAAGAAAATAAAGAAGAAAATGAAAAAGAAATAAAATAGAAACCAACAACTCCTCGATCTTAATCTAATCCTCTTTTGGTCCTTGGATTAGAAAAGAGAAAGGAAATTGAAGGTGAAACATTTCATTTATTGTGTAACAAAAGTTATAATTTTGGAAGGTCTTCTCAATGAAGAGTGACCCTCCTCTCCAAATGGAGTTTTACAAAATATTTCACACTCAAAACCCTCACCTTCACCCTATTTATAGCCCAACGGAGTTGATGTGAACCATTGGATCAAACCTAGCCAAAAGGAAGAGAAATCCACCATTAATTAGAATGCAGCAAACCGATCGGTTGGTCGATCGTTAGCCAACCTTATTAACCGGTTACAACTGTTGGTCAACCGATTGGTTCCCAACCGAATTTGTCTTTTCTTGATTTTTCTTCACGAATTTCTCTTGGATCAATTTGGTATCTTGGGCCTTTGTTTGTCTTGATTTGGGCTTCAAATATTGATAGAATTTCGAGAATTTGAGTCATTTGGGCTTTTATTCATTATTTCTTTATTAGCCCGCAAAATAAGATAAAAATGATTATTAGTAATATCGTTATTCATATAACATAGGTAATAAGGGTATAAAAATGTAATTAAAATGTGATAATCAAGGATCAGGCGCTTCTACTACTTCTGTCTCTGCCGAAGTCTTATGAGAACCTGGTGCAAACACTGATGCTTGTAGGAGACAATTTGAAGATGGATGAGACTAGAACGGCGCTTCTAGCGGATGACCTTCGAAAGATTACAACCAGTGACATGACTACTGGTGGTAACAAAGAACAAGCGCAGGGATTGTTTGCTAGAGGAAGGAGCAATGAGCGAGGAAAAGACAAGGGAGGAAAGTCTAGATCTAAATCGAGACCTCTTGCGGAAAACCGTGTTTCAAATGCGTGAAGTTGGGCATTTCAAGGTCGATCATCCAAATAAGAGAGTAGGTGGAAAGAAGAAGAACAACAACAAGACCGAGAGAAGAGAGGGCAAGAAAGAGGCGAAGCACGCCGTGAGGAAGGGAGCGATAAGGAGTGCTATGTCGCCACGGGTGGCGAGGATATCTCCGGAAAGTGGATACTTGATTCGGTTGCTCTTACCACATGTGTCCAAATAGAAAGTGGTTTACTACCTACGAGGCATTGATGGTGGAACCGATTGATGGGGAACAACCATGCTTGTAAAGCGGTGGGGCTAGGTAATATCAAAATCAAGATGCATGATGGAGTGGTTCGAACCTTGACGGATGTGAGACATGTTCCGACTTGCGGAAGAATCTTATCTCAGTTGGTGCATTGGACTCGGCGGTTGCAAAATTGTTACGAGAACGGAGTAAAGAAGGTTGTTCGGGTTCCCTTATAGTGATGAAGGGTATTCGCCACGGTAATTTATATACTCTCTCGTGCACGACGTGACGGAGATGCATTGGAACTGGAAGTGGTGGAGACCCATGTGAGCACACACGATTATGGCATAGGCGGCTTAGGCATATGTCGAGAAGGGTCTAGTTCGCTTGGTAAAGAGGGTCCAAGAATCAAGGAACCTAGCATGGATTTTTGCGAGGATTGTGTGTATGAAAAGTTACACAGGTTCGGTTTAGAAGCAAGTCTAAGAACAGAGGGATACTAGATTATGTGCACACGGATGTTTGGGGTCCGGCTCAGACCACTTCTAAGGGTAGTTCGAGATATTATGTCTCGCTCATAGATGACTATTCGAGGTATGCTTGGATTTATTTTCAAGCATAAGAATGAGGTGTTCGAGATATTCAAGAAGTGGAAAGCAATGGTTGAGAACAGGACGGGAAAGAAATTGAAGATACTAAGATCTGATAACGGTACAGAGTATACAGATGGTGCTTTCAAGGAGTTACGTGATCGAGGGAATTGTTCGACCTGGGCGGTCGAGTCAACACCACGTGAGAATGGGGTCGCAGAGATCGAACCGAACATTGCGGGAGAAAGCAATGAGTATCGCGATCATCTGTTGGATTGGGCAGCGAATGGTGGGCGGCGGTGGCTACTGACTTGTTACATCGTGAACCGTTCACCACATTCGACATTGGATGGTGATACACCTATAGGGTGTGGTCGAGAACATCACGATTATGATAGGCTCGTAATTTCGGATGTACCGCCTACTATCCGTCAATGAGGAAAGCTTGACGCGAGGGACAAGAAGGCAATATTCTTGGGATATCGGCGTAAAAATATAAGCCTTTAGTGTCTGGAAGATTCAAAGTTCGTGATCAGGGATGTTACCTTTGATGAGAAATCCATGATTGCTAGGGCCCAAGGATGATGGTGTTAGGGTGATGAGACTTCTAAGTCTCAGGTTATTGAAATAGAACCTAAAGACCAACCAGGTTCTAGTCGTGTTCAAGTGGGAAGTCAGGTAGATGATGAGCTTGAGCAGGAGGAGGTTCAGCAGGAGAATACACAGGCACTACAATAACAGCAGCTCGAGGATAGTTTGGCTTCCACTAGGCCAAGGCGAGCATACAAGCAGGTACAGAAGCTGGGGGCTGATCAACCCCTGAAGCACTATGGGCAGGTTAATTTGATTGAATACGCACTCTCGGTGGAGGAGGACGAGCGGTCTCCTTCAAAGAAACTATTCGGACAAGGATAGTGAGAGTTGGTTGGCTGCGATGGAGGAAGAGATGGAATCTCTTGGAAGAACAAACATGAGAGGTGGTCCCATTGCGTAGGAAGAAAAGCTATTGGTTGTAAGTGGGTGTATAAAAGAAAAAGATCTTCAGAGCTCGGTACAAGGTACAAGGCAAGGCTAGTGGCTAAGGGGTTTGCACAAAGAGAGGGTGTGAATTACAATGAGATATTTTCTCCTGTTAAAACACACTTCTATTCGGTGCTATTGAGTATTGTTGCTCATGACGATCTTGAGTGGAACAACTCGATGTTAAAACGGCCTTCTTGCACGGAGACTTGGATGAAGAGATCTACATGCATCAACCCGAGGGCTACAAGGTTGAGGACAAGGAGGATCATGTGTGTTGTTTGAAAAGTCACCGTATGGATTGAAGCAATCTCCGATAGTGGTACAAGCGATTTGACTCCTTCATCTTTGAAGCATGGGTTTTCCGGCTTAATTATGATTGTTGCGCTTACATTCGTAAGCTCAGTGGAGGTAATTATATCTATCTCCTTTATATGTGGATGACATGCTTATTGCTTCTAAGAGCGTGGTGGAGATAGATAGGTCAAATCTCAACTTGGTGAAGAGTTTGAGATGAAGGACATGGGCCGCTAGGAAAATACCGGTATGGAAATTAGAAGAGAGCGGGCTAACCGGCGACTTCTTAAGTCGAAGGGCTACATAGAGCGGGTGATCGCGAGGTTCGGGATGCAAAGTGCTAAGTCGGTGGTGACTCCATTGGCTCCACACTTTAGACTTTCGGTAAATAATCTCCTACTACAATGAAGAGAAGGCATACGGAGCGTATTCCTATGCTAGTGCGCTGGCGACTTAATGTACGAATGGTGTGTACACCGATATTTCACAGCGGTCAGTGTGGTCAGTAGATTCATGGCGAATCCAGGAAAGACGCACTGGGAAGTAGTGAAGTGGGTCCTGAGGTACTTAAAGGGTACCGTTGATACGGGTCTGTGTTTTGGTGGAGAAACATGTCAGATTGATGGGTTTGTGGACTCTGATTATGCGGGCGATCTACTACTGGTTATGTATTCAGGATACATGGGGCTCCGGTTAGTTGGCGATCGATGTTGCGAGCTTCTGATGGCACTTTCTACTACAGAGGCCGAGTACATGGCCATGGCAGAGGGAGTGAAGGAAGCATTGTGGTTGTGGGGTCTTCTAGATGATTTGGGGATTGAGCAGGAGAACGTGAACTTGTGGTGCGACAGTTAGAGTGCAATTCACTTGGCGAAGAATCCAGTTCATCATGCTCGTACCAAGCATATCGATGTCAGGTATCATTTCGTGCGAGATGTCATAGAGGAAGGCGATATTTCTCTCATGAAGGTACACACGAATGAGAATCCCGCAGACATGTTAACTAAGGTGGTCACAGGTAGCAAGTTTAAGCATTGCTTGGACATGCTTCATATCAACTCGTGTTGATCTGCCCAAGAGGGCATGGCCCTTCGGGGCGGTGATGAGGTGAGGTGGAGACTATATGGAGAATAAGTACAGAACTACGGTTAGCTTGATCCCTGAAGGGTAATGAGGCGTCGCCGTATAGTGGCGTTTGGATTGGCCTCGGTTTGGCTAATGGAGATCTCTCTAGTAATGTTAGCGGTGTTCTTACGGTGTTCGTCCAAAATTTAAGGTTTATCAAATGATATGCAGGTGGAGAATTGTGAACACGTGGGAAAGAAGTCTTTTTTTAGTCCCACATCGGAAAACTGAAGGAAAGTTCTCAATTAATTCCCTTTAAATAGGGAGTTAAACCTAGGATTTGTAGTGTGGAGAAAAGAGAGAAAAAGAGAGAGCTTGGAGGGATTTTACAAGAGAGAGGTCAATTTCTCTTGGGTAAAAATCAAAGCTTTTTCTTTGGGACGAGCTTGTGGATTGTACAAGTCGTCGGTGTTCTTTATAGTCAAATCTCTCCTCACCCCCTCCCGTGGACGTAGGCAATTTTGCCGAACCACGTAAATCTCGTGTCTTTACTGTTTTGCTGTGTATTTGCCATTGTTTGTAGGTTCCCTTGATTCAGTCCTAGTACTGTTGAGAGAAAGAGTAGATATCTCACTTTGTTGGGATATTTTACTTTCTATTCTTGTTTCCTTCGTGAGACGGGAATATACAAAGCCTTCTCTCAGGTGATATCGCTTCCGCGGCGTGCGGGCGTTGACCCCGCATCCCAACAGTGTGGCTCAGTAAGATTAGCTGATAAATTGATATAAGTAGCTCGTATGGAAAATATTTCTCTACAGAGTTCTAAAATCTAATATTTTAACTCTCAATTCTCATCATAATTTCAAAGTTTTAATGGAATTTTAAAATGTATTGGAACAATCCACATTCAGATTGTTTCTACAAGAACAGGGGGTTGCCAAGAGCTGAATTCACAGGCCTGTGATATATGGTCAAAGCAGCAAAACTTGGATTGTTGTTGTTGAGGATTTGAGAGATGATTTGATGGAAGTTGGCTCCTCTTAAGAATGACGTTCGTCAAAGGATGAATTCTAACAAAGTCCACACACTCACGATACAAAATGTTAGGGGTGTCGAGGCTTGGTCCATGTCAAAAACCCTCTGATTCTCTAGTCATTGCTTTTGAGAGAGATGAATCTCAATGAAGAACTTGACATTCATGGAGAATTAGATGTAGAATAACGTAAAATGTACCTCTTAAGGTCGAGCAGAGGCTCTTTTAATGAAGAAAGAATAAAGGTGGTTACTTTCTGCATTTGTCTCTGCAGGGCAAGCTATCAAACAGTTGTACTCCTTGCTTGCAAAGTCAGTTATGCACGACCTTTTCCGGTAGCTAGAGTTTCATTAATGTACAGATTCTATGTGGGTGATTGATTTAGACTGATGTGCCATGTAGCACATGTTAGTATTTGTTTGTAAAAATCAAGATAGTCCTACATCAGATATTTGAGCATCCTTTTAGAGGTTTAAAAATATTTAATGATTATTGGACTTTGATAAATGAGTCAAAGCATAGACCTCTAAACCCGCGTGCGGCGTATGCCGAATAATCTTGATTTTGACACGATTATTAGAGCGCTGCTTTACGCTTGCAGCTGCCGCTCAAATATTCTAACTTTTTATTATATATATATTTTGAATATTTTATTTCTTTATTGTTATTTTAAAATTTTGAATTTATCAAAATATCAACAGACAAATTTGTTGGAATTAGACTGTTGGAAAATGTCTGCTTATTTTCAAGGGTGCTTTGAAAAGTTGTGACTATTGAAAATACTTTTCAAACCTATAAATAGCTTATGATTTGGACATCTAAACTTACTTCTTTCTCAAAACGTTTCTCTCAAAAACATCCGCAATACTACAAACTTGTTTCACAAAGATTGGTGAAAATTCGATTTGCTTGTCGGAATTTTTAATTTTTCTGTTGTATCCGGGAAGAAAATTTGCATAAACCCAAGCAAATTTGAATATCAAGTGGGCAAATATTTCTTTAAGGAAAGTATTTCACGCCGAAATTCTCTCCTTCTTTATTTTTATAACAATCTTAAAGAAATATTATCTGCTACAATGGAGTCGAAGTCAATCAAGGTGATGAATCAAGACATGGTCAAACTAGACCGATTCGACGGGAATAATTTCTCCTGCTGGCAAAACAAGATGATGTTCCTTCTTACAGCATTGAAGATTTCCTACATCCTCAACCCCAACCTGCAGTCTATAGAAGATCCAAAACCAAGTGCAGACGGGAAACAACCTACTGAGGACGAAATAGAAGAAATCAAGAAACAAAAGGCGAAACGGGAGGAAGATAAAGTGTTGTGTTGCAGTCACATTTTGAACACACTTTCGGACCGGCTATATGATCTTTTCACCAGAATAAAGTCAGCAAGGGAAATCTGGAACGCACTGGAATTTAAATACAAAGCCGAGGAGGAAGGTACCAACAAGTATTTAATTGCAAAATATTTAGAATATAAAATGGTTGATGATAAATCTGTCCTGGAGCAAGTTCATGAATTGGAGGTTTGGTTAATAAGATTCATGTTCTCAAAATAGTTCTTCCAGAATCTTTTCAAGTTGCTGCAATTATTGTAAAACTACCCTCAACTTGGAAAGATTACTCAAAGAAACTAATGCATAAAACTGAGGACATCTCTTTGGAATAACTTCAGAAGAATCTTCGAATTGAAGAGGAGTCACGCTTACGTGATTCGAAAAAGTCTGTCCAAAGTGATTCTAAGGTCCACATAGTGGAAAAGAATGAATCTTCGGTGAAAAATGGGAACCTTCAAGTAAAGAAAAATGGACAACGCTTTAAAAGAAAGAATTTTCAGAAGAAAAAGGGGTCCTGTTTTATTTGTGGTAAGCCTGGACATTTTGCTAAAGAATATCGTCACAGAAAAAATAACAATGCAAAACTAAAGGCTTCTGCAAATATGATAGAAGAGAATTTGGTCGCTATAATTTCTGAAATCAATATGACTTCTGTTAAGTCTGGAAGGTGGTTTGATTCTGGTGCAACAATCAACATTTGCAAGGACAAATCCACGTTCAAAGGATTTGAAGAAAATTCAGAAATTACAGAAGTGCAAATGGGGAACAATACTTGTGCAAAAGTTGCTGGAAAGGGGACTATTGATATAGATTTTACTTCTGGAAAGAAATTGACTCTTCTAAATATTCTGTATGTACCCAAAATTAGAAAGAACTTAGTTTCTATTGATCTTCTTTGTAAGAAAGGGTTTCAGGTTGCTTTTGAGTCAAACAATGTAATCATGTCTAAGAGCGGGATGTTTGTGGAAAAGGGCTACTCTTGTGATGGAATGTATCAACTCAGTATTAATAATAAAATTATGTCTCTGCTTATATTGTTGAATCGTCTTATTTATGGCATGATCTCTTAGCACACTTAAATTTTCATTATTTAAAAATATGAAAAAATTAGACTTGATTAACTTTAATGGTGAATTTGATAAATGTGAAATCATGCTAAGTCTAAATTAACAAAGAAATCTTTTCCAAGTGTTTCTAAAGATTCTAAAGTTTTAGACTTAATACATTCCGATACATATGAATTAAATGGCATGCTAACTAGAGGAGGAAAAAGATACTTTATTACTTTTCTTGATGATTGTGAGATATATGTATGTTTATCTTTTAAGAACAAAAGATGAAGCTTTTGACATGTTTAAAAATACAAAAAGTTGAAAATCAACTTGAAAAGAAAATTAAAATGTTACATTCTCGATAGAGGTGGTGAATATTTTTCTGATAATTTTAATACTTTTGTGAAGAACATGGCATTATTCATCAATGCATAGCACCTTAGACTCCCAAATGTAATGGTTTTAAATGAAAGAAAAATAGAACTTTACAAGAAATGATAAATTATATGCTTAATAATGCTAAGTTACCTTTAAATTTATGGGGAGAAGCACTTTACACAAGATGTTATATACATAATAGAATTCCCTCTAAAAATTAAATATAAGCCCTTATGAGTTATGGAAAGGTAGAAAACATAATCATCATATTTTAAAGTGTAGGGGTGTTTGGCTTATTATAGAGTTCCCTGATCCTAAAAGAACAAAACTTGGTTCTAGAGCCATTAAAAGTGTTTTTGTCTGATATGCCGAAAATAGTAAAGCATATAGACTACTTGATTTATCTTCTAATATCATTGTTGAATGTAGAGATGTTGAATTTTGAAAATAAATTTTCTACAGATTCTGAGGATGTTGAAAATATTTCTATTCTACCTAACTCTAGTAATATTCCTAGTTCTCGATTTTCATGCTAAGAAACTAGTACATCTAAAGAAATATCAGAACCAAGAAGAAGTACTAGAGCAAGAAAAGAGAAATCTTTACCTTCAAATTTTATTTCTCCTAAAAAATTATTTTTCTTGTTGAAGGTGATAGGAATAACAATGTTTTAAATAAACATCCTATAAGTTTTAATCGAAGATTATCCTAAAACATTTATAGAAGCAATGTCATCTAGAGATGCTTCGCTTTGGAAAGAAGAAACAATGATGAAATGGATTCTATAATGGGTAATAATACTTGGATTTTAGTAAACTTACCTCAAGGATCAAAGGCAATAGGATGTAAATGGGTTTTAGAAGAAAATATCATTCGATGGTTCTATTTAAGTTTTAAGGCTAGATTAGTAGCCAAAGGGTTTAGACAAAAAGAATGCATAGATTAGTTTGATACATATGCACCCATTGCATAACATCTATTAGAATTCTTATTGCATTGGCATCTATACATAAATTATTTGTGCATCAAATGGATGTCAAGATTGTATTTTTAAATGGAGATTTAAATGAGGAGGTTTATATGGAACAACTGGAAGGTTTTATTTTTCCGTAAAATGAAAGAAAAGTATGTAAACTAATTAAATTTCTTTATGGTCTTAAACAAGCACCAAAACAAGGGCATAAAAGTTTGATTCTATTATTTTGTCTTATGGTTTCAAACATAATAGTCTGATAAGTGTATTTATTCTAAATTCAGCGATAAATATGGTTATGCGTGTTTGCTTGTATGTCGATGACATGTTAATATTCGGCACTAACATGATTGGCATAAATAAAATAAAAGAGTATCTATCTTCTATGTTTAAAATGAAAGATTTAGGAGAAGCGGTTATTATTTTAGGGATTAAAGTTAGAAAACATAGTGGGGTTTTTCTTTAAGCCAATCACATTATATTGAAAAAATATTAAATAAATTTAATCATCTTGGTTTTAAAGAAGTTAGCATTCCATTTGATCACAGTGTCAAATTATTATCACAATTACGAGTAGAGTACATGCTGACTTGAGTATGCTAGTGCAATTGGTTGTTTAATGTATGTTATGCATTATATTAGACCTGATATTGCATTTGCTGTATGCAAATCAAGTAGATACACTAGTAATCCAAGTGTAGAACATTGGAAAAGCATTTCCAGGATTTTTGGATATTTAAAGAAAACCAAAAATCTTAGTTTGTTCTATAATGATTATCCGGCTGTGTTAGAAGGATACACCGATGCAAGTTAGATGACTAGTGTTGGAGACAACCAATCCACTTCTGGAATGGTTTTTACACTTGGTGGAGGAGCAATTTCTTGGGCGCGCAAGAAACAAATATGTATCTCACATTCCACCATGGAATCTAAATTCATTGCTTTAGCAGCAACTGGTAAAGAGACTGAATGGATTAGAAATTTATTGCTAGATATTAAATTATGGCCTAGTCCAATGCCTCCTTCTATCCATTGTGATACTCAAGCCACTTTATCAAAGGCTTATAATTGTACATATAATGGTAAGTCTAGACACATAAGTCTAAGACATGAATAAGTGAGACACTTGATACAAGATAGAATCATAACAATTGTCTATCATAACAATTGTCTATGTTAAGACAAATAAAAACTTTGCTGATTCATTTACTAAACCTCTAGCAAGAGAGGTAGTAAAGATGACATCAAGTGAAATGGGGCTAAAACCTTGTATTTAAGATTACCAGGAATGGTAACCCAACCATTTACTTGAATTGAACTGGTTAAAAGGTTTAAATGGGTAATAACAAGTTTCTAAAAGTGATTGATTGATATTAACACATTAAGCCCTAAAAGATAATGTCAATATCGTCCATTACAGAATAAGAGGATGAGTTATGCTCTTAATGAAAGTCTAATACATTAATATTGTGTGTTTAAAGTAATGGAGAACACATTGTAGACGTTTCACCTATATGAACTTAGAAGTGGTGCTGCTTCTTAAAAGAGCTAAAGGTTTGCTCTTTAAAAGAGTTCATGAATCGGGAATAAGCACAAGGCCATAACAGTGCTAAAATATTAATTCTCCTTGAAACAAGAGATTAGTATATGTACGACATTCTTCGGTTCTATCACAAAGAGTAATTAGTTTAATGTTAAGTGATGGGTAAATTTTGAGTGATTACCTTCTAAGTTGCAAGTATACAACCTTTATCAAGTTATAGTATTTAAGATTATCGATCCCACGAGAGCGGAAGTAGGAAGAGTTTTGTTCAAGTTTTGGTTCTCAAATTATGCGACAATTAGGAGTTTATGTACATGGTGAAAGTGGTCATGGAAATATTAGAGAGTGGATGTGGATCATGTGCAAATAAAAAGAAATCGAGGAAGAAAATGTGTGTGGAGAGATTAAGAGTGTGATTGTGACAAAGTCTTGAATAAATCAAAATGAAAGTGAAAATGGAGAGATAGAGAGTGAGAGAAAATAAGTGCAAAATAAAAAGAAAGCAAGATTGAAAGAGAGGAGAGAGTAAAGGAAAATCAAAATCAAGAAAACAAGAAATCAAAGAAGTCAAAATCAAGAAGGCAAAGATGAAGGATTCAATTAGAGATATGAAGGAATCTAGAATTGAATCCACTAACTAATCTTACTTATAAGATATGAACCATTCTCTTTTATCACATTTCATTTTAGATTTATTAAGCATAGACTATCAAACCACTTAAGGAAAGCGTAACCTATCAAATTATCACCTAAATAAAATCAATACTCATGAGGAGAATAACAACAAGATAGTAATCCTAGAATTCATAAGCATAACCTATCAAACCACTTAAGGAAAGCATAGACTATCAAATTCTTCTTCTATCGATTAGTTCTCTAGTTGATTAGCCTAAACATGATCTTTTTAAGCATAAGAGAGTGATTCACAAATATAAGAGAATTAGACTAGTTTCATGCAAAACTAGATCCCCACAAGAGGTTAGTTCCACATCTTTAGAAAATTAAAAGAAAGAAAATCAAGATGAGAGTAAGAGGAGGAGAATGAAAATTCAACTAATTACAAAAGAAAAGAAAAATAAAAGCAAAGAAAGAAAGAAAAGAAAATCTAAACTAATAGCAATGAAAGTAAATCTAATCTATGAATTAAAGACAAGACATGAAAGTAAATTGCATGGAATTAAATTGCATGAAAGTAAATTTTTGTTACACAATAAATAAAATTTTTCACCTTCAATTTCCTTTCTCTTCTCTTTGTCCAAGGACCAAAAGGAGGATGAAGATGAATTAGGAATTGTGGGTTTCTCTTTTATTTCTTTTCTCTTCTTTATTTTCTTGTTTGTAGAATAGATTTACTTTCATGCAATTTACTTTCTTGCAATTTACTTTCATGCAATTTAATTCCATGCAATTTACTTTCATGTCTTGTCTTTAATTCATAGATTAGATTTACTTTCATTGCTATTAGTTTAGATTTTCTTTTCTTTTCTTTCTTTGCTTTTATTTTCTTTTCTTTTGTAATTAGTTGAATTTTCATTCTCCTCCTCTTACTCTCATCTTGATTTTCTTTCTTTTAATTTTCTAAAGATGTGGAACTAACCTCTTGTGGGGATCTAGTTTTGCATGAAACTAGTCTAATTCTCTCTTATATTTGTGAATCACTCTCTTATGCTTAAAAGATCATGTTTAGGCTAATCAACTAGAGAACTAATCGATAGAAGAAGAATTTGATAGTCTATGCTTTCCTTAAGTGGTTTGATAGGTTATGCTTATGAATTCTAGGATTACTATCTTGTTGTTATTCTCCTCATGAGTATTGATTTTATTTAGGTGATAATTTGATAGGTTACGCTTTCCTTAAGTGGTTTGATAGTCTATGCTTAATAAATCTAAAATGAAATGTGATAAAAAGAGAATGGTTCATATCTTATAAGTAAGATTAGCTAGTGGATTCAATTCTAGATTCCTTCATATCTCTAATTGAATCCTTCATCTTTTGCCTTCTTGATTTTGACTTCTTTGATTTCTTGTTTTCTTGATTTTGATTTTCCTTTACTCTCTCCTCTCTTTCAATCTTGCTTTCTTTTATTTTGCACTTATTTTCTCTCACTCTCTATCTCTCCATTTTCACTTTCATTTTGATTTATTCGCACTTTGTCACAATCACACTCTTAATCTCTCCACACACATTTTCTTCCTCGATTTCCTTTTTATTTGCACATGATCCACATCCACTCTCTAATATTTCCATGACCACTTTCACCATGTACATAAACTCCTAATTGTCGCGCATAATTTGAGAACCAAAACTTGAACAAAACTCTTCCTACTTCCCGTTCCTCGTGGGATCGATAATCTTAAATACTATAATTTGATAAAGGTTGTATACTTGCAACTTAGAAGGTACTTGCAACTTAGAAGGTAATCACTCAAAATTTACCCATCAAGTTTTTAAGAAAGTAAATTGCATGAAAGTAAATCTATTCTACAAACAAAAAATAAAGAAGAAAGAAATAAAGAGAAACCCACAATTCCTAATTCATCTTCATCCTCATTTTGGTCCTTGGACAAAGAGAAGAGAAAGGAAATTGAAGGGGTGAAAAATTTTATTTATTGTGTAATAAAAGTTACAATTTTTAGAAGGTCTTCTCAATTAAGAGTAACCCTCCTCTCCAAATGGAGTTTTTACAAAATATTTCACAATCTCAAGCCCTCACTCTACCCCTCTATTTATAGATAACAAGAATCTCTCACAACCTTTGGATTTGCCTTGGTCCCCAAGTAACACTCACAACCATAGGATTTAGGTTAGCCCCTAAACAACCCTCATAGCCATAGGATCTCTCCAAATAATCTAGACCATTGATTTAATCCTTGAGAGATGGGCTTTGTGGGCTTTATTTCTTTTGTATTTAATTTCTTTAAGACTCTTGGGCTTCTCTTAAATGCTCTTGGGCTTCTTAGAATTTAACTCGGCCTTCAAATAATTGAATATATATCACTTAAATTCGGATTTCTGTCATAACCCGCTGCTGCTGATAAAATTTTGATAATCTGGTAATTTGGATGGCTCCGTCTCATCGAGATAGGCGATTTTCATATATAATATGTTGAATTACGCTTCGGATTGAGAGATATGCCTTTTCTTTCGCGGTTGACCATCACGAGCACGAATTTGACTTTATTTTTTCATATTTGATTTGATTCTCAATTGTAAGCCAAGTTATTAATAATTCGACCAAAAAGTGATGTGTGTTGAGATTTTGCTTCTAAACTTAGTCGTGGGCTTTGGATTTAGGCATTCTGGGCTTCATTAGAGATCTTTTGGGCTTGAAATAATCTTTATTTGGGCTCTTATTCAATAATACTCCATTAGCACGCAAATTAAGATAAAAGCAGTTATTAGCGGATATTTATTCATATAAAATAGGTAATGAGGGTATAAATTTATAATTAAAATGTAATAATCATTAAGGCAACTAAGGAATTTGATAGAACTTTAAAGTGTATGTACTAAGTAAATGTTTAAATCGAAAGATACCTCTACATATGTATACTTATCTCATTTTGTACATATTGCAGTTATGTTTAAATAAAATAATATTTTTAAAATTTTGTTTTTCCAAACAAAGTGGGGATTATTAGTATTTGTTTGTGTAGGCATAAAAATTGCTTGTCAATACCGAGCAAGACTTCGTAGCGGTGGGTTGACAACCGGCGATCCATTCGACAAACCGGCGCCGCATAGCAGCGTAAAGCGGTGACGAACTCATGAAGTGGGTCAGCAAGGCGTCGAATCAACGAGGCTACGTGTTATGGAATGAATCCAACAAGCAAAGCTTCCGAGATCGTCAGTTCAAGCGTCAGCGAGATTGGATTTGAACATCGACCGTCGTCCACTTAAACCGTTGGCGGGATGAAACCAATCAAGTGAACCAAGCGGACTCATAACGACAATGACAAGATCGGAGCGAGCGTCGCGGAAAAGTCGAAAAACCAAACCAAACCGAGGAGCCAGCGGCGTTGGTGAAACCGGACACCGTTTGGTGTCCGTAAGCCGGACACCATTGGTGTCCGCCGACACCAAGGTCGACACCATTGGTGTCCACGGACACCAAATGGTGTCCGCCGCCATAACCCCTCTCTTGTTTCCTATAAATAGGCCGGGGTGCTCATTTGCGTATATCGGATTTTTGAGATTGGATTTTCGATATTCTTGAGAGAACCCTCGCGAGATCCACGAGCCGTCGGCCGCGGTTCAGAACACCGGCGAGCACGTCCGATCTACAAACCGCGAGGTATTAGCGAACTTCGAGTCGACTCTGAATAAGCGTGATTTCTCCTAGTAGATCTCTGCTCGGCGATCCTCTCCTTCGTGAGTGTGATCCCCGGCGATCCTCTCGCCGTGGAGTCACGATCCCTCGGTAACCGTTTCCCTCGTGAAGCGAGCCCACTGCGTCTGTAGTTCGAACCGGGTTTCCACACGGATGTTCTTGTATTGAGTCCGCGGACGAATAAAAAGTCCGACACGGGCAAAGAACCCATGGCGAGGATCGGGAAAATAGAGATCCTCGTGTTTGTTCACAAAAGGAAGAAAGTTGTAATTTTCGTTTTTCATTTATGCGCCTAAAATAAAGGCATTTTCTTTATTTGAAATTTTGTTGTAGGCAGCGAAGGCGTAAACAAGTTCAAGCGAGCAATGAATAACAAGTCTACTTTCCCCTGAACAAGGCGGCGACCTGATGGGAGCCAGCGGCTTCAACAAAGCGTCGTGTCGCCGCTAATCGGATCGGTGATAGAAGAGGTCGAGTTGAGTTCGACCAAAAGAAGTACGAGGAGTACCTCTCTTCCTCGTCGAGATCCGGCTCCCCATAAGTCAAGATGGTCTCGTGCAAGGAAGACCCAATCGCCTCGGATGCGAGGCGAAAATCCACCACCACCGCCAAGACCGCAGACAACGGTGGTTCCTCGGCGACCGCGCCAAATTTCCACAACCTCTATCTCCTCAGAGGTGGTTCCCGCCAATGGCGCCGCGGACTCTCTAAGAGAGCCCGCCGAGGCGACGCCAACGCCGGCAAAACAAACCGCCTGTGCAAAAGAATCAATGGATGGGGTTCGCTATGAGGCGGATCTAAGATCCGTGTTAACTCGTAGATTGAAGTTCGAGATTGTAGCCGACCCCTACAGCCGGCGACAAACGAATGGGTCCGAAGTCAAACGGAACCGCTCTACGCCAGAGCGTATCCGAAGCGCGCCGCCTCGCACAAGCAAGGGCTTTGGTACAACAAGCCCGCGAAGTTGAAGAAGGAGGCTACCAAGAAGTCGCCAACGAAGCCGGCTAGTTTGGAAGCCCAGTCCGCCGACGCCTAACTCCGACGGCCGCATCCAAGCTCAGAAAGCCAACTCCGCCTCCCGTGCTCAAATCGAAATTGTGAGCACCTCAACAAAAGTTGTATCGACGTCGAAATTACCTCCTGTCTACATCTAAACTTTCGGTGAGCCAAATCTTGCCGACCAACAAGCTTACCATCAAGGATCGCCTGGTCCGCTAAAGGAATCGCTGGTCACTCCTAATACAGGGTAGCACCCATAAAGACAAAAAGATTCCTACGACTTTGAATACCGGATCAAAGTCGAGGTCCGAGTCCGCGTAACTTCACCCTCACACCGACGAAAGTCAAGGCGGGTTACTTCGCCAGTTCTTACAAAACAATTGCCTCTGACGGAGACGCTTATCCGACGATGAGGCGTTATACCCGAGATCGTGTCGACATCGCGGAAGATTGCTCCGCGACTCATGCCGACGACTATACTACCGCACCGAACACAAAGAAATCTCAAGGTGCTCCCCAAGCCAACACGCCATGCTTATGCTCCAAGCTTATCAAAACGGACTCTGAGTATAATTGTTGTCAAGAAGCTCCGTAAAGGGTATCGCCTTCCGTAGACTCACCACGTAAACGCCAAGACCTAGGGCAAGGAGATTCCATGAAGGATGGCATCCCGAGAGGATGAATTGCCGAGGTCACTAATAATATGATCGCAAAGAACCATCGTCAAGGACTATTCCTAGCGATCGCAGCCGTTAACTCGCTTTGGTCCCGACTATTCGACGGCCCACCACGACAAGCTCTTGAGAGGGCTACCTTGAGGATGAAGTATCGACCGGTCGCCGATGGCATCCGACAATACAGCCTTCTAGTGACTCGACAACCCGAAAAGCTTTATGATCGCGATGCATCGTGGCCAAGATGCTGGACGAAGCATTGAATAAGCAACGAGAAAACTTCAAATTAGAGATGGAGTTGGCTATGCAGACGATGAGAGAAATGCATGACCAACAGATCCAAGCTTTAACAAAACATCGAGGAGAATCAAGTCAACACGCCGACGTTGATGACAAATGACTTCTGGATCGAGGAAGCACCGAAGATGATAACCCTCCCCAACCACGACGCTGTTGCTCATGAGAACGAGAAGATTAAAGACCTCGAGTAAAATTAACTTCGTTAATTTCCGTGAAGGTGAAGAAGGCGGGTATCCCTTGCCCATACCGAGGGGTGGGAATCAATCCCATACCCTTCAAAGTTTAACTTAATAAACTTTACACCGCTTGACTGTAAGGGCTCCCCAACGCAACACTTGATTTACTTCAAGTCGCACCTCGGGGTTATTTCTGGCAATGAACCCCTGATGGTTCGGTCATTCGTTGGCACCCTTCGTGGAGCTGCCTTCGATTGGTACCGCCCGTCTTAAGCGGGGAGCATCAACAAAC
This sequence comes from Asparagus setaceus, assembly GCA_012295165.1. NCBI lineage: Eukaryota > Viridiplantae > Streptophyta > Magnoliopsida > Asparagales > Asparagaceae > Asparagus > Asparagus setaceus. The sequence goes on along the minus strand of CM022702.1, from coordinate 53,263,516 downwards.
GGACGATATGGAGTCCTTGTTTCTCTCCAACTTCTTTGATGACGATACCGAGGTATCCATTGGAACGCTACTTCACCTAAAAGCGTAAGAATGGAGAAACTGTGGATATCTTTGTTAAACGATTCGTAACAAGGCAATGAACCGCCGGATCCGATAACAGAGGAATTCATCCTCCGCACCGCCACAAGAATTTATCGATAGGCGTGCTTTCGAAGCAATGGGGCGGCACCATCATGCGATGGAAGGACTTGAAAGTTCGTGGAGAGCAAGTCGAAAGATTCCTTAAAAGGAAGAAAGCGAAAGAGGCCACCGCGACAAACACTAACAAACGTAATTTTGTGCCACGGCGAGGCAAGGCGCCAAAGAAAGGTCAGACGCCAATCAAACCTTCGAACCGCAACCACAAATGTTAGCCGCATCAGCCGCGGCGCCACGAATCGCGCCTCAATGGCCAAAGAAACTCGAATCAAAACCTTCTAGTTCGAGATTTCCCAAGACTTACTCGCTCAAAGATGAGGAAGTTCCTGCATTTTCAAGTACCTTACGGAGAACAACAAAATCGGTTGCCCCAATTGTAAACCAAGAGGAGGCAAACAAAGTTACTGATCCTGGTATCCGGCTTATCACAGTGGTCGTGACATCACCCTACTAAATTCTGCTACCATCTCGTGGATAAGATTCAAGCCTTGATCGATGTTGGAGTCATCACTCCAAAACCTTCTAAAGAGAAGAAGGTGGGAGCGAATCACGATCTCTATAACCGGATCAGTTCCTTTGGATTGGTTTCATCCGACCCCAATTGTGAAGGTAGGAATAAAGATGGTGAATGAAGATCCTCACCGCAACGGAGAAGGGACTCGTACCACACGGCGGCAAGCGGAGAAATCCTTTGGGTCCACCACGATTTATTGGAAGGCGATCGGTGGACGCGTCTTCGGCCAAAAAAGTCCAAGGGAAAAGGCAAATTATGCCAAGCCGCCAGCAATTCCAAAAGGACGATGAAGAAGTGGCGACCTTCCGATTTTGGAGGATGAGCATGAAGTCTTTGCCACAAGGAGTGGGCACGAATACAACTACAAGTATCCGTGGATTCCAAACCCCAATGCTAACGCTATCCGAACTAGGGGTAGCCATGACTCCTCCCACTCATACAGAAAGGACAATGCCAGCTTGCTAAAGAAAAAGCAAATGAAGCAAAGGAGAAACACCTCGTGTCCGTGAAGCTCAACTCCGGCGGTCCGATTCAATGCGCCCGATTGTAAGGGATAGACCGAACATCGAAGCTTCCATACCATTTTGACGCCATGGCCCAGTTGGCGAACATCCCGCCGTAATAACTTCTACGAAGGTTCGATTGTCAAAGGAAACCCGAAGCTCTACAAGAAGCTCGGCCGACTCGAGGTGTTTTCACTGATCAAACCGATTCAAAGAATCAAGACAAAGAATGCAACTTTATGGGCTAAAGACTTGCCCCCGCATCACCTTTACAAAGGAGGATATGCGTACAAGAATTCCAAGCACGATAGGCCGCTATACTTCACCGTATATTGGTTCTAGCGAAGTCAACCGATCCAAGTCGATCCGTTCTGGCTGTGGAGCATCATGCCCTGCGCCTTATGTATCATCTTGGAATCCCACGTAAGTAAGGCGTCAAGCGGCACAATGATATACGGATTTAACACCGTGGGTCTCGCCCCTTGGTAAAATTAGGATTAAGTGCTAAATGGGGACTTAAAGTCCAAGTCACTTGCTACGTGATTGACGCAGACTTCCTATAATTTATTGTTGGCCTACCGATCCACAATAACGCTATAGTCTCATCCACTCTTCATCGCTGTCTCAAGTATGTAGACACAAATAATGAGGTCAAGACGGTGGTCGCGACAAACACCGCTTAAGGGATGGAGAATTATTTCACCGATTCTCTCCTCTACAGAATGAGTCCTAAATCGAATCGCCCACCAAGGCACTGGCTGAAGAAGAAGGCCGACACCGGGCCGGGCTTGTTATAGTGGAGGTTTTGTTTTAAATAATATTGTACCCCTTTGTAATCAATCTTGACGAGGAAGAATCGCCGATGAACATTGTAATTGGCAAATTGCCGATGAATCAATAAATGACGCATTTAGAGTATCCTTTGTCTTTGAATGATCGCGATGTGAGTTTATATAACAACCGAGTTACACCTACCAACTTCGATCATCTTGCTTTATACAAAAGCAATTCCGAGACTCCTATGGACAACACTCGCCATCCCGCAAAGATCGGGTATTGAAAAAGACTTGGTTTACGAAAAGGATGCAATTCCAACTAATCATTTCTAGAAAGAGATGAAGATGACGACGGCCTATCCTCCACACATTCAGATATAGTCCGTAGACACCGGTATCATGAAGAAGTGGGGGTATGACTTGACACAAGGAGAAGGTCTATGTTTCTGCGCAGGTCCTCGAGTCCCTCCTAAAGCCGCATATGTCCCAAAGGGAAGCCGATGACTACTACGATTTAGACGAGGATTGGGATATAAATCCTCCTCGAAGATGAATGCTCGTGGATGATCGACGACCATTTACCGATGGAGAAGATGATACTCATCCGATTCTTCGGTTTGGGATTCTCGACACTAGCCTCTGAGAAGCTTTCAAAGCTTTGATGTCAAATATGGCTACGATCGATCCCGCTACTATGGAGAATGATGAAGATATGCCAACATGGGAGGACCCATGGATCCATCAACTTCGAGCGGTTTGGGGATAGATTCAACAAAGAGAACCCCCACTAAGGGCGAGGTAGTCGAGGTTAACATGGGTGACGAGGAACATCCTAAGCTCATAAACGCCGCAAGAATAGTCTTCCCTCGAAGAGAAGGAAGAGCTGATTGCCCTAATCGTGAATACATCGACGGTTTGCTTGGAGCTATGAGGACATGCCAGACTCGACCCTAATGTGGCGACTCATCACCTCAACATCAAAGTGGATGTCAAACCCGGCACAATCAAGAAGACGGTTTCGCCCACAAATATTGCAAGCAATCGCTGACGGCAAAGAAACTCATAGAATCGATTCATCGAGGAAATTCAACATCCAGATTGGGTGGCTAATATAGTCCCGGCCATGAAGAAGAATGGTTCGATTAGAATCGCGGTCGACTACGTGAGACCAACGCCGCTGTCTCGAAAGATGACTTTCCTCTTCCAATCACGATGTCATAGTCGACAACACGGTGGATTTGAAAGAATGTCGCTCATGGATGGTTTCTCGGGTTACAATCAAATCAAGATGCACCCGATGATGCCAAGCACCACGACATTGAGCGCTATCGGTATATATTGCTACGGTCATGCCGTTCGGCCTCAAAATGCCTAGCCACATATCACCGAAGCAATGACTAAGATTTTCGGGATTATCTCGGGAAAAGCGGTCGAATGCTCGTCGGCGACTTAGTCGTAAAAGCGTGTGAGAGGAGATCACATTAAAGATCTTAGAGCGTATTTGAGCTCATGCGGACTCATCGACTAAAGATGAATCACCAAATCCTTCCTTGGGATGTCGGTGGCAAGTTCCTCGGCTTTGTCGTCACCGACAAAGGAATCCACGCCGATCCCCGACAAAGTGAAGGCAATTCAAGAGTTGCAACCTCAGAACGAGAGAACTTCGGGGGTTACAAAGGCGATTGGCGTACATCCGGCGGTTCATATCGAACCTATCGGGAAGTGCCAACCATTTTCTAAGTTAAACAAGAAAGGCGTGTCGTTTATTTGGGGCGGCCTTTGTCGGCGTTTGAAGAGATCAAATCATTATCTCGCTAAGCCTCTGTTCTCGTTGCACCGCGTCGGAAAACCATTTCGATCTACGTCAAGACAACGGATCACTGCTAAGCTTTTACTACTAGATGACGACAAACGTCACGTAAATGCGCAGTACTACCCGGTTTAACATTAGTCGGGCCGAAGTCTCTGTGATCCAATGGTCGAATAAAGGCCTTGCATTAGTGTTCGCGATTCAGAAAATGCGGCACTATTTGGTCGGACAGACGATTTATGTTATCTCTAACGTAAATCCGGTCCGAATATTTATGACCCAGCCGGCCTCAATGAGTTGGCGTTTGGCGAAATGGGCTCTGCTTTTGTCCCAATATGACTTGCACTTCAAACAACAGAAGTCAGTCAAAGGACAAGCGATCATATCTCTTGGTCATGCCACCACAACGGATGCAGTTGAGCTATATGATGATCTTCCAGACGAAGTTCAAGAAGTCAACACTACATCGCACCAACAAATATGGCGATTGTATTTTGACGGAGCCTCTCGAGCTACTAATGTAGCAAGTACCCCCGGATGTTCTAAAATCTCCGCTGGAGTCGGAGTTGTCTTGATTTCCCCGGGGAATCATGTCATGCCCCGTGCTTATTCACTCACCGAACCCTGTTCCAATAACGTAGCCGAATACAATGCGCTACTTATTGGACTTAGTTTCGCCAAAGAGCTGGGGGTCGAATATCTCGAGGCATACGGCGATTCACAACTGATAGTCAGGCAGATCCGCGGAGACTACGAAGTCAGAAATCCAGATCTAATTCCTTATCATCAGGTAGCAATCGAAATGGCGGACTTCGTTGAAGAGTTCTTCATCGAATATATCCCACGCCCAAAATGCTCACGCTGATGCACCGGGCGGCGAGTGTGGTCGTTAGCACAACCTTAGAGACCAAGCGACTAGTTACGGTCGGGACTCGTCGGCTTTTGTACCGATATATGATGGGGTACAAGAAGACAAAGGGATAGTTACCAAAGAGGTACATGCAACCCAAACCAAGTTGGAGCCGAGATTGGCTTTCCTATCATCGATTCGTCTTACATGGTATTCTCGCCGTAAGACGGAAGGAGAGAGAGTCAATCCGCGAAGAGCTCCAAGATTCTTCTACCATAACGGAGACCCGTGATGTTATATCGCCGGGTACGATGGTCTTTACTCCGGTGCCTTCAAACAGAGGCGGAGGAGGTCCTTCGAGAAGCACACGGCGGTGAATGCGAGCGCACTACCGGGTCCCAAGCTCTACGATCGAATCGAGAATGGGCTACTTTTGGCCCACAATGATTAATGACGCAATGAGCACGCCGAAATGCCACTGTCAAATTCACGCCAATTATATGCATCACCTCCCGAAAGGCTTGCATCCTTCGCCACATCCCGCCATTCGAGACATGGGGAATGGACGCTGTAGGTCCCATTTTCCTCCGTCGGTTAAAGGAGATCGGTTTATTCTAGCGATCACCGACTACTTCTCCAAGTGGGTCAAGCAATCCCGCTAAAGGAAGTAAAGGCTAAGCACCGCCATCGTTTATCAAACACCATGTCATCTATCGACACGGTGTCCCAAGACGGATCGCATGACAACGGTCCCCAATTCATCGCAATTCCTTCATCGGGTTTTGCGAGAAATTAAGATACAAGACGCCTCGCCGATGTTCTATAATCCAAAGAAATAATGGGTTAGCCGAGGCGCTCAACAAGACGATCATCAAGATTTTGTCAAAGCTTGTGAAGAATAACAAGCGAGACCGACGATAAACTCGAGAAGCACTCGGGCATATCGCTGCTTGATGCGTGCGTGACGAGGGAGCTACCCGTACTCTACGGTCTGGGTGTGAAGCAATTCTCCGTTGGAAATCCAGATTCGCCACCGCCCTTTCAACAGATGACGACCGAAGAACAACATCGAAACGCCTCAAGAGCTTGAGATGTTAGATGAGAAGCTTGGAGGCTCAACAATGCATTGAGTTCTATCAAGCTAGAATGTCGAGGGCTTTCAACAAGAAAATTCGACAGAGAACCTTTAAGGAGGAGATCTCGCCCTCACGCCGACGGCCGATAATCCTCACCTCTAAAAGAAAGGTAAATTCGAACCCAAATGGGAAGGACCGTTTGTAATAGACAGTCTATTCAAGCGGTGCATATCGCCTTTATTACACGACGCCATGCACCAATTAATGCCATAAATGGGAAGTTTCGAAAAGTATTATCCTTAATACATTCAGATAACCCATTTTGATGGGAAGTTCCTCGAGAATATCTCACTCATTTTCATGAGGATAACCTTAAATTATTGTGTTCTCCTCCAAAATTCTCTCACCGGTCAAATTCATTGAAGGTGGGCCCACTAAAAATCTCCCTGGTCCAACCACCAAAGAAAATCCCTCTCGATTCCTTCCACTTAACCAGAGGTCCACTTCAAATTTGGGTTAGCGATCCTATAAAAGCTATCCGTACCCTTCAGAATTCTCGGTGGAGACCCGCTCTTAGTTTCTTTCTCGTGAAATAGAATACATTCTTCCTTTCCCACATTTCACCTCGAGATAGGACACATCCTTCCTCTTCAGAAGCAAGAGATAGAATACATTCTTCCTCTCTTGTTTTAGATTCTTGGAGTGGAGATCCCGCTCTTAGTTTCGCCTTTCAAGATTCTCGAAGTGGAAATCCCACTTTCAGTTTCTTTCACTGGAAACAGGACAAAAATCATTCCTTTCCAAAACGTCCGGAGATAGGAGACAAAATCCTCCTTCCTCTCCACAGTCGGGAAATAGAATACATTCTTCCTTTCCCACATTTCATCCGGAGATAGGAGACAAGATCCTCCTTCCTCTCCATCGGCAAGAGATAGGATACAAAACCTTCCTCTCTTGTTCGTCCCTCACCCGGAGATAAGAGACAAAATCCTCCTTCCTCTCCACATTCGGAAATAGAATACATTCTTCCTTTCCCACCTCAATCAATCTTAATCGGTTCGGTCATCCTCGGTCAAAGAAGACACCAAGGTTCATCTTGGGAATTCTATCCCGGCCTAAGAAGGGATAAAGCCAACGCCACACGCTGTCGCTTAGTCTTTCTCCCATTGAAGAAGACACCGAGTTCGATTCGGGGTATTTCGTCCAAGCCTAAGAAGGATGAGTCTACGGTAATACGCTGCTTCCGGTTAGTCTTCCCGCCAAAAGATAAGCTCACGTGATTCAACATCGTAGCATTAAGTCTAAGAGAGTTTCATTCTTTTAGCACAACGTTGTGTGTAGAACGGATTTAGATAATCTACATGCTAGCCCAACTCAAACGGTAGTTGGTAAAGGCTCATCAAACCCGCTGAAGGTGGGGTTGGCTAATAACCCTAAAGTCAACGCCACACGCTGCTGTCGCTTAGTCTTTCTCCCATCAAGAAGACACCGAGTTCGATTCTAGGGTATTTCGTCCAAGCCTAAGAAGGGATGAGTCTACGGTAATACGCTGCTGTCGGGTGGTCTCTTGCCCGTAAAAGAGTACCGTGCCTATGTATTCAATATCATAGCAACAAGTCTAGAAGAGTTTCATTCTTCCAAAGACAACGCCACGCGCGGAACGGGTCCGTGATAATCCGCACGCCAGCCCAATTCAAACGGTAGTTGGTAAAGGCTAATCAAACTGCTGACTACCGAGGGTTTGCCAAAATCCTATAACTATTACGGTTAATTATTTCATTTAAATAAAAGAATCGTAATAAAGCACAAAAGAGGATAGAAGCACGCTTTATTGATAAAAGACTGAAGTTACAAGTTCTCTAAACATCAAATTTGTGATAGCAAATTTGCCGCTTCAAATCGATACTTTATTGAGGAAAGCTTGTTGAAGTTCTCCCGGGCCCCAAAGTCTCCCTCGCCGCCATTAAGGGTCTTTGCGGTTTCCTCCTCGACTTGACCGGCTTCGCTTTGAAAACTCAAGCTTTTCTGACATGACCGCAAGAGTCTCCTCCTTGTTGGCCTTTGTCGACTTCAAGATGATCGACTCTCCTCGCCGCTTGAAGTTCCCTGCTCGAGCTCTACTATCCTCGCTTCCCAAAGAATACACAAGATTGAAAATGCTCCATGGAAGACGGCTTCGTGATGTTAGCCTCTAAAAGACGCACCGGCCTTGCCGCATCTCGAACTTCGAGTCCAAAGAATGACGCCGAGCATCACGCCAAGCCAGCGAGCCTCGTCTCGACTCTATATATGAGGAGAGCCCTACGCTTCAAAGTATTGCGACTTTTGAGCTTAACCTCCAAATGATCGAGATCATCGCAATGGTCTGGCCACTCGATAACCCGCATCTCGTATCGTGGTTACCCTAGGATCAAGGAATGGCCAAACCGACGAAGAGAAAGCCCGTACCGAAGTGTGTCTACCACTATGGCCAAATAGGAAAAGAACGAACAATTTCCACCCGGATAATAAGCCGAGATGGATCGTCGTCAGACATCAAAGCTCTCACTAAGTCGGGAAGAGTCGTGATGCACTCGCTAAAAGAAAAAAGGGTTAAAACCCCAAAAAAAACAAACTCAATATGAGTATTGGCGTGGAAGGGTTCATACCAGAGCCTCCCTTGCCCTAATGAAACCGCGAACAAAGAAGCAGCCGGGCGATCAACAGCCTCAATCGGTATCTCAACCTGCACGTCCGACATATCAATAGTCGCGGAAGCTGACTCTGGAGGAATAGCAGCCTCAATGTCACCAGGACGAGTCTCTGTTATCAAATGGGAGACATTTTTGATCATAGACGAACTATTTAAAATTGAATAGTCCTATGATTATCGAAGGAAGCTTTACCTTCAAAGGAATGCCTCGATATCCCTAGGAATTCCTAACTCAAGCTCAAGATCGCCAGAGGAGGAGCGCCTCGGTAAATCGCGATCAAATCCTCGAACTCCTCCATCGAAAAAGTCGGCATAAGAGTGTGAAGTATAGATGAGAACCGCAGGAAACAAATTTCATGTCTTTGCAAGTGATGTACGGTAGAAGAATACCAATATTAGATTTAACCGGATTTTCCAATCCGGTCCTATGTCGGTATTCTCGGGCTCTCAGTACTTGCTCCACGGCCGATGCAAAGTCGTGGAAGGGAAAATCAAAATTGGCATCCCCATCAAATTCTCCTGCACAGGAGGAAATCGTGAGACCCATAAAAGGCCTGATAAACGAAGGTTATGGGTTAGCCGAACATTACCCCTATCACCGGCAGAGTCTTGGCTTGTCGAATCCAAGTTAATGGTCCGAGAAGCGTGTCGAGATCCGTGGACAAGTCTCTTTCGCTTAAGAGGAACTCCATTGCGGAGTTTGTCCCCATCGCAGAGGCGGACCGCATCTCTTTCCAAGATGCCTAAAAGATAGACCGAGTCGACTAAGATATCATAGGAGGGAATAATGAGAGTAAAGGAGAGAGTACCGAGTCCTCTTCATGAGTTGCAATCTCCTCTGGTCATCTCTGAAGTATCGACCACGGAACTATGAATTTCCCCATCGGACTGTCGATTGCGAATCTGGCGGCAGCTTCTTGGGCTCGGCGGCCTCTGAGCGGCTGAGTGTCGGCGGGAAGCCTCCTCGACCTTGATTCGTCAAGGGACTTCACAGAACGAAGTTCACGGGCGCCAAAAGCCAACCGCAGATAAATATGTCGACCTAACCGGGCGACAAGACTGGAGGCTAAATTTAGCGTCGGTACAACCCGCTATACTCCATTACCACGCCGGACACCATCGATCAAACCGCCGAAGTCCGAGCTCCCTGCTCGGGTTCCTAACGAAGCCGGTCGTGAACCGAACCGACGAAATAAACGAGAAGGGAAATAAGGCTCAATGTAGCACTCGTTTCTCACTCGCGAAATAAGATAACCAGGTCGGATGTTGGTCAGCCAATTAAAACAGATAGCGTCAAGTAAAGTCCGGTTCATTTTGTGTCTCTCCTCATCAATCAAGGCCTCCCCGTACTGACCGGAGAACCGAGGAAAACACCTACAGAAGACCCAACCCTTGTGGATTTGCAGCTGCTTCCGTAACGCTAAAAATCCGCGCCCTTGCCATTTACATTTCTCCAAAGATTGGATAAAAGGGACAGACGGATCTGCAAGCTTCGGCGTGGTCATCATATCGGGTCGATGAAGGACGAACCAAGCCATCAAGTAGGTGTACGGCAGTTCCACTTTGACATGAGGAATCTCACCTGACGGTTTGTTTTTCCTCTGAGTAAAGGCAGTGGCTATTTGACGAAGTCCCCGATGAATGTTAGCCACCATCACCGAAGAAGAGACAGCTCCTTCTTATGAGCCAGCTGAACTGCAGGATAGAGTACCTCTAACGGCAAAGCGTCGCTAGGCTGACACGGCATCACACATTTCTTTAACCAGATGGCGATAAAGCCGGCTAAGAGAGTCATCGGCCGGATGCGTTTTACTGCATGCCATAAGAAGGTCGAATTTGGTCCTCGCTGAAAACCGCATCGGCTACTCGAGGTATAAGACTTAGCCGACTTTTCGATCAATGCATTAACTTCAAGGGGTAGAAGGAGCCGACTCACAAATCGCTCATCGAATCGCCCTCCGTGATGCTTGAACAAATAATTGGCGAACCGCTTCGTGCTTATAATCGACTTCCTTTATCGACGGCTCTATCCGTATAGAGCAATGTGATAATGGCACGTGAGGTCCCACAGAGTGTCATAACGGTCGAGCGAGTAGCCTTGATCGACCCAATTCTTGGCCGAAGGGAAATATTCCCGATAGAGCATCCTTCCATAGGTAAACCCGAGACGGTGCATCTCGTGCAAAGCCAATCCAAGTTCGCCATGCCCGTTAAGAATGTGTTGAATCAGATCATAAAGTTCGATAAAGCGAAGAAGTGGTTGGTGCCGATCGAGCCCATACATGGTGGCACGAATCGCAAAGATATAAACCATTGCACGAAGGTCCTCGCCCCATCGGCCGAGAACGCGGACTACCGACGAGTCCACCAAAGCTTATCTGCGGAATGAACCCGGTAGAAGAATCTATGACCGATGTCGCAGATCTCCCGTCCCAACAGGCAAGGCGGTTCTTCAAAATCGACCCGATGATGAAATGCTCGCCACGAGGCGGAGAATCCATCCCAATATACCGTGGTGTACCCAATAACCCGACCTCGAAAGTGAGCCAGAACCAACCGATGGGTGATAAACCCGCAATGAATGCCGCCACGCCCTCCGCCGTGCACCACGACATTTTCCGCGACGCGCCTCGATGACGTAACTCACTAAACAACGGTGCCGAGGAACCCAAGGGAGATATAAGAATCCACCATCATCCTTGTGCGCCATTGCTCACTCTCAATGAAAGTCGATCCGGTCCTCGACGAGTCGCCAAATAAATAGTCCGCCTTGCCCAAAGGTCGAAGAACCAAGAATCTCGAAAGTGGCCGCCATCACGACCTCAACACACGAGGACCTCCCCCAAGTACCAACTGGGTCACCTCCGCGGGCGTATCCGGTCTAAACTCGGGCGAAATAAGAATAGTGGGGTCATCAGAGGAGGAGAATTGGTCACCACGACGTCCGGCCAATCAGCATGGAAGGAGCGCACTGCAGGGATACTCAACTGAAAAAGATGAAATAGGAATGAGTCATAACCCAGCAAACATATATATAAGACGTTGAACTCATCTCACGAGATTCGTGAGATAGAGTCACGGCATTATAATGGGAAGATCAATCCCGAACACACTACAGATTGACTGGATAATATACCCCGTCACATAAAATGACGATGCATCCTATCCGTCTAATCGTAGTACCAAATCGCTCCCCATAGTCCGAATATGAGCGCCGATTTTCAATGAAGGAGAAATCGAGGCTATATGGGCCGCTCCCCACGAAGGAGGAATCAAGGTCGTATGAAGCCGATTCTCACGAAGGAGAAATCGAGGCTATATGCGCCGCTCCCCACGAAGGAGGAATCAAGGCCGCAATTTACAAATACAAGTTGTGAATGAGCAATTTAACATGAAAACCTCACCGGCGAATGATGGTGGCGCCATCACGAGATCGAGTAGACGGTCGGCTCCTCGGGCGTGATCTTCCGACGACATCGAAAAGCCGCAAAACACGACGAAAAATCAAATACATGGCTAAAAGATCAGCGAGTATAACAGCCAGGAGCTCCGTTTGGTCAGTCGCGGCTCATTAGCCCGCAGCGGGGCACCAACGAACGACGAGTCCCGCGACGCATGACAAACCAACAACCAAGTCTCTCGACTGCCGCTTACTGTGGGCCCAAGGGTTAGCGCCGTCAGACCGAAGCCAGCTGGCGCCGCCTGCCACCAGCCAAGCCAGCGCCGGCCACACTGAGCCTGGCCAGAAGCTCGGCATTTCGCCACCGAAGCCGGCTACTGGCGTTAAGCCGTCCGGGCCGCCCGCTGCCTCACGCCCTGGTCGATATCCTCTCCTCCCGTGCATGCATACACCAACAACAAAAAAGAAGAAGAAAAAAGAGAGAGGAAAAAGATGAAAAGATCTTGTAAAACTCTCGTGCATACCTTGTTGATCGAGGAAGATAAGACGGCAAGAAGCTTAGATGAAAACAAGAGAGAGAGAGCACGGGGGCCGCCTAGGTCAAGAATAGGAGGGTATGGGTATTTATAACAACTCCTAATGGGCCCAAACCAATTCTAATTAGAACTCTAATCAGCCCCTAATTGGGAGTCCTAATTGGAACCTTATCCGGATGTCAAAATAAGTGCCAAATCAGTCCGCTGATTGGCTCCTACCCTCCGCTATATTTGGAAAGATTCTGAAGATTTATTCCGCAGAATAACACCTTGCGAAGGCCCATCGACGCCAATCAAACGCGTCACCTAATCCTACTCCAACTAGGATTACGAGTATAAACTGTTTTCTAATTTATCAAGAAGTTCCCGGAAGAATATTTTCACAAAAAAAATAAATAAATATATATATTCTCAGGGATAACTCGATTGTACGGATTGCATCGGCGCCAATCAACGCGTCGCCTAATCCTACTCCAACTAGGATTACGAGTATAAACTGTTTCCTAATTTATCGAGAAGTTTCCTAAGAATATCTTCACAAAAATATTCTTAGGATAACTCGACATACGGATTGCATCGACGCCAATCAACGCGTCGCCTAATCCTACTCCAACTAGGATTACGAGTATAAACTGTTTCCTAATTTATCGAGAAGTTTCCGGAAGAATATCTTCACAAAAAATATTCTTAGGGATAACTCGATTATACGGATTGCATCGACGCCAATCAACGCGTCGCCTAATCCTACTCCAACTAGGATTACGAGTATAAACTGTTTCCTAATTTATCGAGAAGTTCCCTAAGAATATTTTCACAAAAATATTCTCGGATAACTCGATTGTACGGATTGCATCAGCCAATCAACGCCTAATCCTACTCCAACTAGGATTACAGTATAAACTGCTTCCTAATTTATCGAAGTTCCCTAAGAATATCTTCACAAAAATATTCTTAGGGATAACTCGATTATACGGATTGCATCGACGCCAATCAACGCTACGCCTAATCCTACCCAACTAGGATTACGAGTATAAACCGCTTCCTAATTTATCGAAGTTCCCTAAGAATATTTTCACAAAAATATTCTCGGGGATAACTCGATTATATGGATTGCATCGACGCCAATCAACGCTCGCCTAATCCTACCCAACTAGGATTACGAGTATAAATCGTTTCCTAATTTATCGAGAAGTTCCCAAGAATATTTTCACAAAAATATTCTCGTGGATAACTCGATTGTACGGATTGCATCAGCCAATCAACGCTCGCCTAATCCTACTCCAACTAGGATTATGAGTATAAACCGCTTCCTAATTTATCGAGAAGTTCCCTAAGAATATTTTCACAAAAATATTCTCAGGATAACTCGATTGTACGGATTGCATCGACGCCAATCAACGCCTAATCCTACTCAACTAGGATTATGAGTATAAACCGCTTCCCAATTTAACGAAGTTCCCGGAGAATATTACCATGTTCTTAAGGATAACTCGATAATCTTCAAATTCCTCCTCGTCATGAGGAAAATTAAAGTCAGAAACAAATGTTATCCTTTCTAATTGACTTTAAAGAAAGAATAAGTACAACTCTCTCAATGCAATCTCTCTAACTAACTTAGATAAAAGAAATTACAAATTCCTCGATCGGTTGCCGATTTACAAAAGAGAGAAGAATCAACGGAGAACCTTCCCTTTATTTAATCTGGGTTCTTCACGGTAGCGTGGGAGCTTGAATCTTGTATCCCGTTGACGATCCGACCGTCTTGACTCGTGGGACGAGGTTGAAAAGTAACTCGCCGGAGCAAGTTTAGAACTCTGGACGAGTTAAGAACTCTTTGATAGAGTTGATTTTAGAAAAGGATTAGTAATCCTTTTAGCCAAGAATGGCGGAGAAGAACTTGCCGCAAGTTTGAAAACTGAATCGAGTTGAACTCTCTAGGAGAGTTGATGCCAGCAAAGGAGATCTTCGGTAAAATCTCAATATCTCCAAATCTAACCGGTAGAAATCAATCTCCACCGTTCAGAATTAAGAACGATGAGTGTTGAGGCTGCCCTCCAAGTTTCACTCCGATCAGACCACGGATGAAGGTCCGATCGTCACGCCGATCACAGCTGCACAGAAGAAACCGTTCTCTGCACAATTGGCTTCGGTAAAACCTCAATATCTCCACATCCAAACGGTATAAATCAATCTCCACCGTTCAGAATTAGGAACGATGAGTGTTGAGGCTTCCCTCCAAGTTTCACTCCGATCAGACCACGGATGAAGGTCCGATCGTCACGCCGATCACAGCTGCACAGAAGAAACCGCTCTCTGCACAATTGGCTTCGGTAAAACCTCAATATCTCCACATCCAACCGGTAGAAATCAATCTCCACTGTTCATAATTAGGAACGATGAGTGTTGAGGCTTCCCTCCAAGTTTCACTCCGATCAGACCACGGATGAAGGTCCGATCGTCACGCCGATCACAGCTGCGCAGAGGAAACTGGTTCTCTCCCCTTTGTTAGTTCTCCGGCCAAAAACCTTTCAACCTCCCCATTTGGCTGTGAAAACCCCCCATTTATAGGGGTTAAAGGGGTGTAACCATCCCCTTAAAATGCTCCATAATGGGGGTTTAGTGGGGTGTAACCACCCCCCCTTAAATTGCTCAAACGGTTGAGGAACCGTTCAACTCATGTTTGAATGAGTCAAAACGCGAAGTTCGCGTTCTAGAGCAAGTCTCGCGTCTGCATTTAGTGCAGGAACGCGGGGATAGACCTCCGCGTCTACATTTTAACTAGGACGCGGGGTTGGAAGCCTGCGTTTTGAGCTTTGAACGCGGGCCATGTGCTCCGCGTTTTGAATTGAAACGCGGGCCATGTGCTCCGCGTTTTGAATTGAAACGCGGGCCATGTGCTCCGCGTTTTGAATTGAAACGCGGGCCATGTGCTCCGCGTTTTGGGCTTCGAACGCGGGCCATGTGCTCCGCGTTTTGGGCTACGAACGCGGGCCATGTGCTCCGCGTTTTGAATTGAAACGCGGGGATTAGTCCCGCGTTTTGAATTGAAACGCGGGGGGGTGAGCCCGCGTTTTGCTTTGAAGAGATCAATACTTGTGATCTCTTTTCACAAGGGTTGTCAACTTGTAATCCTTGTACTCTGGAGACATTAGCTTCTGATTCTCCTTTATTGTCGTGAAAGTCATCAGCTTGTAACCTTCATTGATAGTGTTTCGCGGATATTGGTACGTCTTCGGTAATTTTTTCTGACCTACACTCCGTGGAAAAAGTTAATGAATTCTGCCGAGACTTATATGGGCCGAACAACGCTCTACCTTGAAAGAACCCCATCAGATCGGTGCCGATTCGCGGCCGCCGAGGGCCTACCAAGCAACAATTGAGGGCTGGAACAAATCCGTGAAGAATACCTCCCACCGTGGATGAATACACTCCAACGAGGAGTAATACAAGAGCGACGCCAACCGACGATCGCCGACGAAGGATTCACCGATCAACAGTTGGATCCACGTAAGATCGCGACGCCACCAACGCTACACTCGCCGATTGAAGGCCAAAACCCATATAGTTCGAAGTCAATTAACGCGTCGTAGTGAAGAATTCCCCGATCAACGGAGGAATCTCGATGGTCAATTAGACGACAATTCACCGACACGAGTCAACAACAAATAAACTCAATTAGCTACTGATTCGAAATTCCAACAACGGTCAAGCAATAAATGCAAAGATCAGAACACCCCCGTGTATCCTACAAAGCACCGGAGAACCCGAGAGAATTGGAGGAATCAAACATCGAGCCAATCTCAAAAGAAATTTATCTACCGACTTCGGTCAAGATCTCGACAACGGTCGATAAAAATGCAAGATCGTAATACCTTCAAGAATCCTACAAAGCACCGAAAGACCGAAGGAGTGGAGAGATCAAACGCCAAGGTCATTCACAAGACCCATCACGCCGATCGAAGGGTGAAGGGCTCATCATGTCCAAAGCATCCCAGACTCGCCAAAGAATCGAGACTGAGACGCTTTGGAGGGGGTATCTGTAGGCATAAAAAATTGCTTGTCAATACCCGAGCAAGACTCGTAACGGTGGGTTGACAACCGACGATCCATTCGACAAACCGACGCCGCATAACGCGTAAAGCGAGCTGACGAACTCATGAAGTGGGTCAGCAAGGCGTACGAATCAACGAGGCTACGTGTTATGGAATGAATCCAACAAGCAAAGCTTCAACGAGATCGATCGGATTCAAACGTCAACGAGATCGGATTTGAACATCGACCGATCGTCACTTAAACCGTTGACGGGATGAAACCAATCAAGTGAACCAAGCGCGGACTCATAACGACAATGACAAGATCGGAACGAACGTCGCGGAAAAGTCCGAAAAAACCAAACCAAACCGAGGAGCCAAGCGGCGTTCGGCCGAAACCCGGACACCGTTTGGTGTCCGGCCAATGGCCGGACACCAAATGGTGTCCGGCCGGACATAACCCCCCCTCTTGTTTCCTATAAATAGGCCGGGGTGCTCATTTGCGTATATCGGATTTTTGGAGATTGGATTTTCTGATATTCTTGAGAGAGCCCTCGCGAGATCCACGAGCCGTCGACGCACAGTTCCGAGCACCGACGAGCACGTCCGATCTACAAACCGCGAGGTAAGCGAACTCGGGTCGGCTACAGAATAGCGCTGTGATTTCTCCTAGTAGATCTCACCCGCTCCGGCGATCCTCTCCTTCGTGAGTGCGATCCCCTCAGGCGCTTCGTTTCCCTCGTGAAACGAGCCCCTGCACGTCTGTAGTTCCAGAACCCGGGTTTCCACCTGGATCTGAATTGCGCGGTAGTCCACGGACGAACAAAAAGTCCCCGGCACAGGCAAAGAACCCACGCAAGCGAGGATCCCGTAAAATAGAGATCCTCGTGTTTGTTCACAAAAGGAAGAAAGTTGTAATTTTCGTTTTTTCATTGTACGCCTAAAATAAAGGCATTTTCTTTGTTTGAAATTTTGTTGTAGGCCAACGAAGCTGTAAACAAGTTCAAACGAGCAATGAATAACAAGTCTACTTTCCCCGCGAACAGTTTGTAAAAACCAAGATAGTCCTACATCGGATATTTGAGCATCCTTTTAGAGGTTTAAAAATATTTAATGATTATTGGGCTTTGATAAATGGGTCAAAGCATAGATCTCCAAACCCGCGTGCGGGTAGTGCGAATAATGCGCGATTTTGACGCGATTATTAGACGCACTTAGCACTTTGCACGCTTGCCGCTGCCGCTCAAATATTCTAACTTTTTACTATATATATATTTTGAATATATTATTTCTTTATTGTTATTTTAAATTTTCGAATTTATCAAAATATCAACAGACAAGTGACTATTGGAATTAGACTGTTGAAAAATGTCTGTTTATTTTCAAGGAGTGCTTTGAAAAGTTGTGACTATTGAAAATACTTTTTCAAACCTATAAATAGCTTATGATTTCAGACATCTAAACTTACTTCTTTCTCAAAACGTTTCTCTCAAAAACATCTGCAATACTACAAACTTGTTTCACAAAGAATTGGTGAAAAATTCTAGATTTGCTTGCTGGAATTTTTAATTTTTCTGTTGTATCTTGGAAAGAAAATTTGCATTAATCCGAAATAAATTTGAATATCAAGTGGGGCAAACATTTCTTTAAGGATAGTGTTTCACGCCTCAGAAATTCTCTCATTCTTTATTTTTTATAACAACACATCAAGAGACCGGGTTGGTTTGAACCCAATAGATGCATGCCTCAGGATTGTAGGATTATATCCTAACACAAGTGTTTCCTGGACACGCATTTAAGGTGAAATAATTTTTCAAGTTCGATGAAATAAGCTTCTTTGATGGTTATGGCAAGATGTTTTTTTTCTGTTGACTCCTTTGCTAGACTACCAGTTACAACATACAAACGTTCTTCTTTCTTTAGAGATAATATAGATATTTTTGCACCTAAATCACTAGTGAGATGTCATGATTGGTATCATGCTATTGTAGGTTTTCCTAATGGCAAAAGGTAGAAAACTCCATTCTCATTTCAAGTGTCAATTTCAATTTGCAAGAAACAGGAAGTAACTTGGCTATGTCCTTATGTCTACTACTTTTAACTTAGAGCCTGTTTGATTGTTTTCCTTCACTATAAAGAAACATGTTTCCTTTATTTTTTTTTATCTTTTCTTCCCTTTTAAGGAAAAGTGTTTCTTGTGTTTGTTTCACCAAAAAACATGGAGTATAAGTAATTTCCATCACTTTCCTTAGTTTGGTTCGACTTGGAAATATAAGAAAGCAATTGATGTGTGAATAGGTTTGAGGGACTAATTTCAAAATATGAACATTTGAGGAGTAATTCAAAATGTTTAAAGATCCAAGGGGCTAATTTTAAATTTATGGAGGAATTTGCAAAAATTTTAAAGATTTGAGGGACTAATCAAATAATGAATATTTGAGGAGCAATTCAAAATGTTTAAAGATTTGAGGGACTAATTTTAAATTTTAGGTAGTAATTTACAAAATATTTAAAGATTTGTGGGACTAATTTCAGATAATGAATATCTGAGGGAGTAATTCAAAATGTTTAAAGATTTGAGGGACTAAATTTAAATTTGAGGTAGTAATTTGCAAAATTGTTTAAAGATTTGAGGGACTAATTTCAAATAATTAATATTTGAGGGAGTAATTCAAAATGTTTAAAGATTTGAGGGACTAGTTTTAAATTTGAGGTAGTCATTTGCCAAATGTTTAGAGATTTGAGGGGCTAATTTCAAATAATGAATATTTGAGGAGCAATTCAAAATATTTAAAGATTTGAGGGACTAATTTTAAATTTGAGGTAGTAATTTCAAACGTTTAAAGGTTTGAGGGACTATTTTAAATTTGAGGTAGTAATTTGCAAAATGTTTAACGATTTGAGGGATTAATTCCAAATAATGAATATTTGAGGCGGTAATTTCAAAATGTTTGAAGATTTGAGGGACTAATTTTAATTTTGAGGTAGTAATTTGCAAAATGTTTAAAGTTTTGAAGGACTGGTATCAAAAGATGAACATTTGAGGGAGTAACTGCAAAATAAGTGAGATGGGTTTTTTTATTCACTTTTAATGTATTTTTGTCAAAATCGGAGCTTTTAAAGTGGAAACCAATTTTCCATTTTGTATGACATGGAACGCAGTTTTCTTCACCTTTCGCCTTTTCTTTTTGGCAAACCAAACACTAGAAAATAAGAAAAACTATTTTTTTTTTTCAATTTTCCTTTATGTCAGGGTTTTTTCTTGGTTTTCCTCACTTTCTAAGCAAACCAAACAGACCAAAACCTTAAAATCACTGTTTATACTAGTACTACTATTCATGCTACAAGATAATTCAGAATAATAAAACGCTCTTCAAGCAATAGGAAAATTTTGAACCTTAAATACTATTCATACTGTAGTAAATTTTGAACCTTAATAATATTGTTTGTGCTATAGTGAAATGTTTGAACCTTGAACATACTCTTTATGCTACAATAAATTTTTGGCCCTTTATCTACAGTTCAAGCTAAAGTAAAATCTTTGAACCTTGAAACACTGTTGATGTCTCCTTTTTTTTGTGGTTCTTGCAGATGATGCTTTGAATCTTTATCAAACATTTCACAAATATAAATCTTTTCTGGCTCTATTAAAGAAAATTGATAAAACTTGCTAATTGGTATATTATTTTATTAAATGGTTTGAGATTCACTCAGTAAATATAAGTAAAAAATTTGCATTTGAAGTTTTTATAAATAGTTATATATAAAAAATCATATTATCAATTTCATGATAGATATACCTCGATAAATAATACTCGCAACAACGTGCTAACTTGATACTAGTGTACTTAATATTCCACAAACCTTCTTGTGCTTCTTCCATTCAAAATTCACCTAAACACTCTTTGCTTGTTGGACCCACAAACCTTCTTGTGCTTCTTCCATTCAAAACTCACTTAAACACTCTTTGCTTGTTGGACCCTCAAACTACATTTATACACATTCATTTTCTTTCAATGCTCTGTTGTAGGTACATCTAGAAAGAAAAAAGCCATGTATAGCACATATCAATTTGAAATGTCAATTTATATTTCCTTTTATTTTGTTGCTTCTTCAAATTATAATATGGAATAAATAGATTAGAGGTTGGAATAAGATCTAGGCAGCAAGAAGTTAGGTCAGGCTCATTATTTGGACAGGTCAACTACATGATCTCAAACACCACATTTTTGTGATTCAACATTCATTCTTCCTACCAATTAATTGGACCGTGCAATCTTTCAACTTTTTAACATGAAAAAAGTTTAAATAATTATTTTTTTGGGTTTAAGAAAACCCTTTTGTCTTCTTTGAATATGTTTTTTCATCGCGTAAATTATATTTTATAATATTTTAATGGGTTAATTGCACACAGACCCATCTAGCATCATTGTTTTGAACTTACTATCCACGTAGTTTCAGTGTTCAGTATAGGATCTCTTGATTAAATTTTTCTGACTCTTTTTCCTATAAAGTGAACAATTAATGGCAATCCAATAATTTTGTTTAACTTATATACATTTCAAGATTATAATAGTGTATTTTACATATTTCCTAGCACGGAAAGCATTTTGTATAATTATTTGACTTTTAAATATTCCAACATTCCCTTTTTCCTTTTTCTTTTTACTATTTTAGCTAGATTAGATATTCCTCATTCTAATAGTATTAGCTTTCAAGTATTGTTCCAATTTGGGTATTGAACACACTGTCGGTTTCTTTGGTAGTTTTGCTTACTAAACCTAGAAAAGAAGACAGAAACTAAAATAAATTAAAAATTAAAAGAGAGCTATCACAATCATCCTTTTCATATGCAACAATAAGCTCAATAAAAGGTGGGCACATACTTATGCCCTACAATGAGCGCATTGAGAGGTAATTCCGCATAACATGATTCAAGTTTAATTAAAACGACCATCAAATTATTTGAAGTTAATATTGAATTTAGAGCCCCACCAAAATATATATATATATATATTGAATTTAGAGCATCTTTTAAAGGACACTCTTCACGCGTCAGGTCAGCCCTTTTATCATAACTATGGATTCTATCAAACCCACGGTGTCTTGATGATCCGTAGATGGAAGCGACAAATTACTAAGTTGCCCCTATTTTTGTGATTGAGGGATCGAACCTCCCGCACGATGCGGGAGGTTCGATAAAACACGTACTCTTTACCATTCCATCTTTGTCAATTTCAAATATTAATATAGTATAGTATAATATGCATTTGGTTTGAAGGACAATGTGGATTAGGTACTTGTTTGTGAAAAGGTTAAAGGAATAAAATAAAATAAAATAAAAAATAAAAACTCATAATAATAGGTGGAATAACAATTAAACTTGACCATAAAGAATTCATTTCCAATCATACTGTTCACTACTTTACAATCTATTCTAATCATCTTTAACAAAGCAAAGTATAATTTGCGAGCTTTGTAAAAATCAAGACTGTCTCGATACGAGAAGAGAAATTATGAGCAATGGTACATGACTCATCGAAAATCTAAACGATCTAGATCCAATTTGGGGTTTCATCTATTTCTTGAAAAAAATAAATTAAACATAATTTCACCATGATTAACAAACTTTGAGATTAGCAATGGGTAACTACAGGTTAATAACAATAACAGTAGTTAAAGCCTTAAGCATCTACGAACCCAAACCCAAAGTATACAGCATAATTAAGAATAGGATGGCTCAACCTCAGCAACCCCTTGCTTTAGAACCGGCGTGTCCCCATGTGACCACATGATTCCCAGACTGTGATGGTTTGTGAGCTACCTGGTCCGTTAGCCCATAATGCACTCTTCACCCAAAAATAAAAAATAAAAAAAAAGAAAAAAAAATTGCAAAGACAAAAATTACATAAAATATCTTTATGGCACTAAAGTTTGAGAGTCCGCTTTCCATCATAACCGTCTCCACAGACATAACAAGAGGAAAAAAGGAAAATTCACTCTTTATTGTGATGTTCAGAAACGGAGCTGATCATATTCGCAGTTAAAGTTTGATATCCAAAATTGATACTGATACAATACATCGGTAATCTAAACTATAGGGACTTAAATGCGTATCACGACGGTGACATTTCGAACTCATTAAAGATCACATAAGCTCTCGTTATTCTTAATATAATATTCAAATAGTATGCTAATTTTAGATTTATCTTTAAATTTCATAAGTACACAAAGATTTTCTAAATTTATCTAAAAAATATCTAACCCATAATTAGATTACATTTTTAGACCAAACCCTAGGACTACAAGTACAAAATTATCCATAACAACAGTCAACTACAGAAGAGCACAAAAACAAAGCCTCCCACTGTGAAAAAGCTCCCTACTTAGGAGGGAGAATACATCACACTTTGAAAAAAAATTGAACAGTAGCGGAGAAAATAAAAGAGGGATTTTTAGGGCAAAAAAAGTTGGGGTTTTTGAACGCAAAAAGCAAAAGCTCCCCCTTTTCTCGTTCTTCTTCTTGTTGATCGAGATGTTAGGTCGCGGCGCTGAGATCGATCGAGGTCGGAGGTGGTCGAATCTAGAATGAGTGAGCTAGGGTTTCGAGATTCTTGGATCTTTGAACAGTTTCAGCTCGATGGCTACTACAAAGCGCGCGTACAAGCTACGTATCCTTTTCTGGGTTTGATTTTTTGGCTAATTTTTATGGGTTTTTTTTGAGATCTTTTAGGTTTTTGAGGTTTTGTTATCCTTGACAAAGTTCGAATCTAGAGGAATTTGTAGCACATTCTTCGAATGTGAACTGTCTCAAGATTGGGAGGAGGACTTCTAGGGTTCTTGTTACTGGAGGTGAAGATCACAAGGTCAATCTTTGGGCTATAGGCAAGCCTAACGCAATATTGGTATGTTCTTTTTTAATGAATTTTTATAATTTATGTCATTTCTTTATTTTAGTATGGCTTTATTCATTGGGTGATGATTTGTAGAGTTTATCTGGACATACGAGCGCAATCGAATCAGTAAGTTTCGATTCCTCGGAGGTATTAGTGGCGGCAGGAGCAGCTAGTGGGACAATCAAATTGTGGGATTTAGAGGAGGCAAAGAGTAAATATCTAAGATTTTATTTTCAGTATATGTATAATTTTTTATTATGGTTTTTTTTTTTGAACTCATTCTCTTACCTTAATTAATTTTTTTTAACCCACACACTTCAAAAATCATTCGTACACCCAAATACCCAAGCTCTTTGTTAATATGCTATAAAGTGTAACATGCTATAATTCAATGTAAATATAATATTAGGTGAATGCTGTATTAAGGGGTCAAATATCGAATATGGGTTTGAAAATATTTCAGGTTGGGTGTTCTGGGTGCAGTTAATATGCTATAAAGTGTAACATGCTATGATTCAATGTAAACATAATATTAGGTGAATGCTATATAAAGGGGTCAAATATCAAATATGGGTTTAAAAATATTTCAGGTTGGGTGTTCTGGGTCTATGAATGATTTTAGAAGCTGCTGCATTTAAGAACAAAGCAGGTAAAAGAATGGGTTTAAGCCAAAAGCCCTTTTTATTATAGGTGAAAAGTGAATGACTAATCTAAGGTTTATTTGGAATTTGTTTTGGGCAGTTGTTCGCACTCTCACAGGTCATAGGTCAAATTGTATCTCTGTCGACTTCCATCCATTTGGAGAGTTCTTTGCTTCTGGGTCATTGGATACAAATCTCAAGATATGGGATATCAGAAGAAAGGGATGCATTCATACGTATAAAGGGCATACACGAGGAGTTAATGCTATTAGATTTACGCCAGATGGTCGGTGGGTTGTTTCTGGTGGAGAAGACAATACTGTCAAGGTATTGCATTTGGCTTTACTAATTCAATTCCTATGCAATGTGTGTATTAACAGAAAAACACTATATTTAAGGACAATGTCGAAGTTTATTCATGTAAACGATAATTTTTCTCTTAGCACATCCCCTTAGTGTTGCTGGAAATTTGTTTATACAGCTATGGGATCTGACTGCTGGGAAGCTCTTGCATGATTTCAAGTGCCATGAAGGACAGGTTCAGTGTATAGATTTTCATCCCCATGAGTTTCTGTTGGCAACAGGTCAGTTTGAGCTGCCCATTTGGTTATTTTTGGAATTTCTATATGTTAGCGCATTTGGACATTGGTAGCACTACCCAAGGATATGTGAGATTGTAATAATTGATCTTCATGCTTTTTGTCTTGGTTTTCTCCTCTAATTAGGCAATTTAAGGAGAGAAGATTTGCAAGCACACCTGCTTTTAAAGGAAAAACCAGTATTTATAAAGTGCAATTTAAGCATGTTACCTTTGATATTGAGGTTAACATTCAGTATTTTTTAAATCATGTGATTATCAGATAAAAAATTTGGATTTCAGTTCAGATGAAATAGATATGAGCTCAAATTTATAGGTAGGGTTGTTGAGGGGAGTGAGAGTTAGTAGCTTATCCATGATGCAGTGGTCAGGCCAGATGCTTTTCGATCATCTTCTTGGTTTAGATTTGTCATTAAAGGTTAAAGATGTTGAGAGAATCTAACCCTTTAATCCATAGTTTTACCTGCTTTCAGTTACCAGATTGCTCACCTTTTTTTCTTCTTTATTCTTATGAATCTACTTCTATAAACAGCTCTGATTTTTGTCAAATGCTTATCATTTTCAAATTTACATCCATCTTTCATTTTTTCCCCTACTATAACCTATTGGATTTTGTCCCTTTATTATAAATATGGACCAATTGAATTCCTTATTTGTTCAAAATTCTTTTATGAAATAGAGAAAATGCATATTTAGCTTGAAATCAAAGAAGTCAGATCCACTCAGACAATTGATGACATGATTGCAAATTTGCAATTAGGAGAATCAGGTCATGTATCTTATATCTTCACATGTATTGTCATCGTTAATAACTTTTAAGATAAAGTTTTTGAATGGACCGTCAATTATAAAGTTAATATACTGCCATGATTTAAATTTACATGATAGATTTTGTGGTGAACATGCGATGCAGATACCTAGAAGATAATACATTCTCGCAAGGGCTGATTGATGACAATAAACTTGATTTTTGGCTTGAGGCAGTTTTTGCCAGAAGCGAATTTGGCATATCTGTGCATATGCAGCTTAGAATGAGAATAAAGAGCATCATTTTTGCCATAATATCTGGTGATTTGATTTAAGCTAGCAAATGTTGGATGGTTGGATAGGAAAAACAATAATTATTATAGAAGATACGAATTTGGATTTATTGAGAGGGAAATGATAAAAGAGCACCATTTGCAATTCATGAGATAATGGAGTAGGTTTAATCTCCTAAATTGGAAAAGCAGGCAGGGATAAAGGAAAAAAAAGGTCCGGCAGCACGTCAAACTATAAACAAGAACCTTAGGTGAAAAACATCCTCCAGCAGGAGCAAATCAATGTAGAGTCAATTTCTGTGTACTCTATTTTTTCATTAGGAATATTTTCTTACAGGAACTTTAAAAAAAAATCTTTTATCTATGAATATAACCAAACTTTTGGGCGTTCTATAGGGCTGCATTTTTTAGATGGGGACATAAATTAATGAGAATTCATGTTGGATCCTGATAGATGTTATCTAGTTGATGTATAACCTCCTTTGGTATAATGGCTATTTATTTAAGCATATATAGGTTTTTGGGATAAATTAGGTACTGGGATCTTTGTGCGGTTCGGCTAATAATTTGACCATAAATGTTTTTGGGATAAATAAACTCTTGGGAGACCTTGTTGTGGTTTAGTTATGGTTTTGTATACGGCGTAAGTATTGGTTTTTGATACAATAAAGCTAACAAACACTTAAGTCACCTAAAAGTAGTAGTTAGTATAGAAGGTAAAGGGGTTAATAAGTAGTGGTTTTTCTATGGTAAAAGGTTAGTAAGTAGCTATGTTACCTGGGTACTTCTATTAGGAAGCCGTACCCGTACCCGACACGTACCTAAACCTCTTGGACACTTCTTGAATATATGCATATGTTTATTCGGGCGGATACTCAATTATATAATACATGTTTTAATTTAAAACACTCCTCATATAGTTCCTGGATGTAAATTCTAAGGTAAAAGATTAATAAGTAGTGGTTTTTCTACTTGTTTAAGGATAGAGTTAAAGAGGATAAAGAGGACATGAATTGATGAAGAAAATAAGTAAGCAAAGAGAACAAAAAGCAGAGGGCTAGAGTCTAGAAGAAGAGGAGAAGCAGAGAAATATGAACCAATTCCAATGCACGAGATATTGCAGCACTTATAAATGAGTTCCTATCAATTAGTATTACAGAAGAAATCAATTATAGAAACTAATACAATTAGATCAGCTCTTCATAGACAAGCTTTGCGATCCCAGGTAAGATCGGTTTAGTATCATGGGAATAGCACATGGAACGAGTAGAAAGATGGGTTGTTTTGAAAACAAAATAAGATTAATATTGTTCTATTTTTTCTATATGATTTAGATGGTGAAAGCAGGAAGTTACCAAACATGGGTGAAGATAACCATAACAGTAGGGCTTATGATTTGTATCAATATCATCTGTCTAACGAAGAAAAAATGAGTAACAAATTACAATTTTTTAAAATATTAATTTCTTTAACCTTTTCCAATCTCACGGTCACCAAGGAAAACCCATGTCGCTGTTAGCCGGTGGTCATGGCTACATATGCTGGAAGAGTTTGGGAACACAGCCGTAAAAGTATGGTTATGCATCAATGCGTAATCGAGGATCATGCTGGAAGCATTCTTTACTTACCTTATTTCTAGTTGGTAGTGTGAGCAAGCCTTCTATACCAACTCGTGCTGATGCGACTAGACATGCATCGATGCATGCAACCTGTCTCAAGCTGTGTGAAGGAATGCAATTCCCAGACAAGTCCTTTCATGTTGGCAAGTACAGTTCAGTTGTTTATATAACTGCTTCATTGCGAATGCTAGGGTTTCATGCTGCTCTTTCAGTTTTTTAAGGAAAATGATGAATTGTTCAATTTATCACGGAAAATAAAAACCATCAAGCAATTAAATTAAATGTTATTTGGATACAATGTTATGGGTAAAAGATCATTTTCATAGGGTATGGATAGGGTAGCTCCATTCTCAAAAATCATAGAAAATATTCATGGTTTGTTAGACAGGAGATAAGCTTTTAGTATTATTTTGTAACGTTATATACTTAAGAAAGGCAACAAGGTATATTATGTAGGAGCAATTTAGAGCAAGAAAACTTATGTATGTGTGTCCATGAAAGTTGAAACTCTAGGGAAATCGTAAGCTAGAGATAGACTAGCCTCATTACCTGTTCTGGAAGATTTCACTTTCTTGATCAAGCTAATGGTCGTCAGTTATTTCTTTTATGGGATCAACTGTTGAAGTAAGAAATCCTAAGATTAAGGTAGACAATCCTCAAGCCCTTATTCTCCCAGAGGAAACCAGTTCCATATTCAAGCTCCAGGCTATCAACTATTTCTATTTATGACAGAATCCCATAGTTTTCGTAAATCAAGCTCCTAAAACTTTGTTTGCAGAACCTTGGGAGTGCAGTATCATTTATTTTATATCTAACTTTAGATAATAAATTTGGTTTGATTGGAGTAGAGGGGAATTTAACCTTATTAGGAAAAGAAACTAATGACTTCTAAAAATGTCACCTTGAAAAGTAATACTGATTCTACAACATTTATTTCTGTACATTATACGGCTTCCAGGGACTATAAAACAACACCAGCCTGGCATATAAAACTTTACTAACGAGTAAGACATAAGAGAGGCAACAAAAGTTTATGATCTGAATAAGTCAGTAACCTTTTTGCAAGCTGTTTGACAGTATGTAATAAGACAACTGATGCACGCGGCATAATTATGTCTGATGTTTCCTATTGATATCTTATATTAATTGAATGGTTACCAACTAAATGACTTCTATGATTCCTCTAGTCAATGTGCATGAACCCTGAAAGTATATCTCTAGTTTGATTTGGTATGTCATAACAGCCCATTAAAATGCTCTCATGCATCGGTTTCTCATTTATGGTCTGTTGCTCTTCCGCATCCTTTTATATCCTTGAGAAGTGTTCAGGAAATATTTCCAATAAAAGTTGTTTAAGTTAGAGGTTTCATTTAAAACAAATCACTTTTAAGTAAATCATGCTTTTCCATTAAAGTATCAAAAATTTTATATACAGACGTGCTTTGACTTTCCAATGCATTATTATGCCCCTCCAAACTTTCCACCTACAGACAGCTAGACAATCCATTTTGCTCAAGTTTGTTTTTCCTGACTTTGCTTTACTTACATACACTACTATTTTGGAATCAGTCCCGCCAAGGGAGCTCCTATTACCTTCCTATTTCTTGTTCAAGCCAAGGCTTGGTTTTTCATGAAAAGTTTTTTCATCAAACACTAGCAGATTATCTCGTATATATTGAAATATGCTCTGTAACTCCATACTAGAACTCAAGTCTCTACTTCCTTTTCCTGTCTATGCCTTCAGAAATTTCAGTTCTGTCTGGTTTGTTTTTAACATATTGTTTTTTCGGTTTTGAACAGGTTCAGCTGACAAAACAGTTAAATTTTGGGATCTTGAAACTTTTGAGTTGATTGGTTCTGCAGGACCTGAGGTATTTTATCACCTTAGAATTTAGCATAGCTTGTGAGAAACTCTAGTGAATTTCTGGTTTCCTTTTTATGTTGGCTTTTTTAATTGGATGCCTATCTTTGCTGTTCCATATGCATGTTTTTTTTAAAGTATTCATTGATGAATTTTATTTGAATAAGTTATATTATATAATAGAAAGTGGAAACATTGCTCACTAGTAACTTCTCTTTCAGACAACAGGGGTACGCTCGATGACCTTCAACCCTGATGGTAGAACCCTTCTCTGTGGGTTGCATGAAAGTCTGAAGGTAAGCTTTGTTGTTTTGTTCTGTATTCAGAATGTTTATCAGCTTGATTGTCCATTATCTTCCGCTCATGCATGAACCTTAATGTATATTTTCCAGGTTTTCTCTTGGGAGCCAGTAAGGTGCCATGATGCAGTGGATGTGGGATGGTCTAGACTGTCAGATCTGAACATCCATGAGGGGAAACTTCTGGGGTGCTCTTACAATCAAAGTTGTGTTGGAGTATGGGTCGTTGACATCTCGGTATAATCAAATTTCCTTCTGAATATCAGTGTTTTAACTTGTCAATTGTCGTGTAGGCGAACTTATAAGATCAACAGTTTTAAGTCAAAAAGATGAATTATGACACAATATCATCTTCCATGACAGCGGATTGAGCCTTATGCTGTTCCAACTATTGGACGATCAAATAGTCGTTCAGAATCAAAATCTACTAGTAGTACTTTGTCTCTGCAAGCTGACAACAGTATAAAAGCTGGTATTGGGAGGTTATCAGTTTCACAAAATCCAGATACTGGAGCTAAGGAGGCAAAATCTTCAGCATGTAGGCTATCATCAATCTACTCAATTGACTTTAGTTTTCATTCTGTGCTATGTTTATATAGCTTGAAAACATAAGGAACCACTACTAATTTTTCTCTTGCAACTCATTCTCCTAACTGAAGCTACTGGTAGTGCCCCCAGTACCCCTCAAAGAACTGGAGTAAGCACTGGCCCAAAAGTGACTGCAGTAAATCCAGCAGCACAGCCTGGCAATACAATCCTAAAGAGAAATTCATCAAAATCTCATGGAACAGCCAATCCTCCATCCTTCAACAAGTCTGATGTGGTACCTGTAATTGTACCCAGAACTAACGCAAGAATGGAAATGGCCTCTGATTCTAGAAGGGACGTTATTGCTGGAAGAACAATACCATATAATGTCCAGTCAAAGTTATCTGATCTCCGCAAGTTGTCGAATGCGAGTGATTTAGATAGATCAAGCATTTCTGGTCAATCAGGATTCTTGGGCAATAAAAGCACAGAACAAAATGAAGATATGGAGCCAAATTTTGTTTCTGCTACCAATGGTGTTAATCGGTCAAGGATTGTTGCTGAAAGGAATCTAGAAGAAGTTAGACCCATCGGATCAGCAAAGATGGGAGTTAGTCAACTGACAGAATCAAGTACAAATTGCCAACAAGAAAATTGTATGTTTTCTTTTCACAAGTATATATAACAGTCGTTTCTACTCCTTTTCCTTCCAAATGTTAGGGATGAAACATGTTTACAGTTAATTTTACTGGCTGAGCTTTTTATTTCCATCATATGCAAAATTCTTGATCCTTTCTTTCCTATGGGGAAAGTTACACCCTTTCTAATGCTGTTTTAGTCCATCTCATTGACATTGGATGAGAGTTGTTGTCCTGGCCTTAAGATGAACATATACACGAAATTTCAACTTCAATTTTCTGACATTTTATACTGTTATCTTTATATCAATCTTCACTGTTATTTAGTATTATAACGACATATTAACGTGAGACTAATTTGTCTCACTACCCAGTGATACTGTAACATGTTCACCATTCACTGTGAGGTTGTTGATGTAGACACTGTGAGATTGTTAGTTGGTTAAGGTAGTTGGATATGTACGTTTACCAACTTCGCACAAACATTAGTGATTAGTGCAATATCTTTCAAACTAGGATGGCAATTGCATAAATTTGATCATTATCTATCTGCTAAGTATGCTCTTGCCAATCCTTCACCATTCATGCTATTTAAGTCTTTGCACAACTAAGTCACGAGGTAGTAGGTACCAGGGATGATTATCACTAATTCGCCCTGGCAATACTAGATGCATTCAAGCAGGTCCATAATTTTAAAAAATAACTCGAGAAACAAAATTAAGACATGCAGTTTGGTGTTTTTACAGTAATATCTCATTCCAACTGTTAAGTTTGGTGTTTTTACAGTAATATCTAATTCCAACTGTTAATTATCTAACGAATATTCCTGCAATTTTAACTGTTAGTTGACCATTGAATCTGCACTGCAGTTGTTTTATAGCATTTAGAGTGGGAATAAAAATATTTAAATGTTATGGTTTTTTTTTAATTCTTCTGAAGACAAACTATATCCCTTGTAAGGTTTTCTATTATTTTTTGTGTTAGATGATGGTCGAGTGCTTAAACCCAGACATTTCTCTTCATTAGAAGTTTCGAAAGGAGGTAATGCATTGTCCTAGTACTGGCAGCTTAGGGTTGTGAATAAACTGAACACCATTGATGATTAATTTTGGGGAACTGGTCAGGGAGAACGAGATCAATTGTTGCAAATTGGGAAAGGAAGGAACAACCACCAAGCTTTGAGTGCATGACACCTGACAATTCTTCTGAGATCAATCGTAATACTAAAATCCCATATACGGTATGATTTCTCTTGAGTTTCATTTTATTTCTCTTGAGTTTCATTTTATTTTGATTTCCTATTTTTCCATCTCATAGTGCACTGTAATTTTGATTTTGTCCAAATTAAGTATAACCTTAGCGCAGGTAAGTATAGATCCATTAGCCAATTGTTTCAGGGTGTCTGGTGTTTGTAATTGTCTGAATAAATTAGTACTTGCTTTCTTGTAACTGACTAATATACCGGTTTGCTTGAAACTTCTGCTCATTGCTAATACCATTCTGTATTATTGTTGATAAGTGCCTTATTTGGGCTATAATATGGTTGTGGATAATTTAGCACTTTCATCAAGCCTTTACCATTGAGTAGAGCTGGCTCATATTCTGCAAGACACTATCCTAGTAAAATCTCGTGCGTCTGCTGTGGCAATGTGATCATTTTCCCACTTGTTTGGACCACACTTATTTACATGTACACCTTTAATTTCCTAAAGTATATTTATAGCCTGGGTCTCGCCCTTGCTAAGATGTAATAATAAGCTTTGTTGCTCTTTGTGCTTTCTGGAGAAAATATTCAAACTTAAAGCCTGTACCTATGTCAATCATAATATGCTACACATATTATATCCGGATCTTTTTCTTTACTCTTCCTGCTTGTACTGTGTGTGCATTTATGGTTGTAAATACTTGTTAATTCTTTTCTCAGAAACTGCTTACTAGCTGATCAATGTTCTTAGTTGGATTGATTAGGAATAACTAACTGCTCTCATGTTATATCAACTGAACAGAGAGGGCGTGTTTCGTCTGCTGAGAAAGAAACAGTTTCCGCCAGTGATGAGGACACTATTTCTGATTTACTGGAACATCACAAGCAGTTCATACATTCAGCACAGTCTCGCTTGACAAAATTACAGGTGATTAACATGTTCAATTTGTGTAGCTTCTTTGTTGGACTGGTTAATACCATGTATTTGATGCTACGCCTACGTGTGTGTCTGAGGATGGAAGGGGGCATGTGGGCAAGCAGTTGCAGGTGTTCCTTATAATTTCAAATATATAAATGACAATCAGGTTATGACTTAATATCATGTGTGATAGATGTTCTTTATGATATTAATCGAATAAATGACGAACAGTTTATCACTTAATAACACGCGTAATAGTCTAATAGATGATATTCATTCCATACGCTTTTATGAACATAAACAATCATCTTTTCTTTCAATATATTTTTTCTAAACAATTATCATAAGATCAGATGGCCCTCAAGGAAGATTCAGATATCAAAACCTGAAAAGTTTTGTATATCTCTTGTTGTATATATCACCGATTTCGTGAATTAAATTGCTTAATCAATTCTGTATATATTTACTTGTGGGTCAATACAATATATTGAGGCGACCGTCAATATAATATATTGAGGCGACCGTCAAACTCATTGGGTACGGGTAAATTTACATAGAGGGTTGATGTTTTAGGCATCATATTATCAACTGTGTTCCCACTGCCAATGCATTCATGGATTAATTTTTCCCAGCAAGTAGCATTGCAAGGTCAATGCTCGGACTTTACTTGCCTTCTCTCCCAGGCTTCGAGCTAACTCGCACTTTAGCAAATTAACCTCTTGTCTGATAAACCAATATAAAGATAATCTTTATTCCTATCAGCAACAAAGCCGATAAATGCTTTGGAGGATAAGGGAAGGAGAGAAGGTTCATTGGCTGGTGGTTTTTACACCCTCGTGGTTTATTAGCAAACTAACCTCATGTCTGATAATCCAATATAAAGCTGATCTTTATTCCTATCAGCAACCAAGCCGATAAATGCTTTGGAGGATAAGGGAAGGAGAGAAGGTTCATTGGCCGGTGGTTATTAGACCAACCTCAGACTTTTAAAATTATGAAGTCATTAGTCATGGTATTGAAGAGAGAAAATACAAGAATAAGCAAGAGTTTGAATCATTAGATGCATGATATGTTTGCGAACAGCCGAATGTAGATCAAAGAGGCAGTGAGGGTTCTAACATCATTGTTCCACACTAAAGAATAGCAATGTCATGTTTGTTGTACTCGGGCTTTAGCATTGTGAAGTCCTGATATGTGAGGGAGGAAACAGTATGCGAATAGGAAAAAGGACTGTAAATTAACAATGCACCATCAGTTGCTATTGGAGCATGCAAGTGAGAGAGGGTAGTACAGGTTCAACATCATGATTGTTGCAAAATTTGGATGTCATATTTGTTGCAACTTTAAATTACAAGTTCCAATGATCAGAGGGGATTCATGAAGCTTGTAGGTTAGAGGACTATGAATAGGCAGATGCATGTGGAGTGTTAATAGCGGTACATGAATATAAAGAGGGCGGAAGGCTACCAACATCACAACATAATGTTGTTCTTGGTTCATTAAAGATGCTAGATCCATCAGCTTGTTGCTTGTTTGTCGCCTCCTGATGGATTACCTAAACGAAAGTATACTTTTTGTCCATACGCATAATGCATACACATATTGACTTTGCTCCAAATATTTAACTTGGCACACTGTCTTCAATCTTTTTCTTCACTCTGGGTGATTCTACAATAATGATGCTCTGTTCTGCTGGCTCACCCCTATTTTTTGAATTAACAATGACCCATGATATACAAGAAGAGGTGATGAGAACATTGAGAAGTGATTTGTGAAGTGGAGCACTTCAATTTACTCATCTACAGCAAGTGTCTGACTCTTTATTTACAATTTGCAGGTTGTTCAGCGGTTATGGGAAAGGAAGGATATAAGGGGTCTCATCAGTTCAATGGAAAAGATGTCTGATCATGCTGTAGGTATTTGTGGAGCTTTTATATTGTTCAATTGACAAAGTACTAACCATTATGTTTATAATTTCATCTTGTAGGTCTCTGCTGATGTTGTCAGTGTTTTAATTGATAAAAGTGATATTGTAACACTGGACATATGCACTATTCTTCTGCCCCTTCTCACAAGCCTTCTAGGGAGTGATATGGATAGGTATGAAGTTTCCTCTCAGTGATTGCCTTGCCTCAAATATAATGTATAGATTTGTTTACCAAGGAACTGCTGGTATCTTCTGTGACTCGTTAAACTGAAATTTTTTTCTTCTTAGCTTTTGCATCAGCCAACCGAAGTTCAGAGGGGAGTTGTTGTCAGTCATGACAGTCTTAGATGTTTCTTCATTTTCCCTTTGATGATTCCTCTACTCCTTGTCTCGTAACTATATTATCATTGTTTTTGAACGGTTTGACATTTTTCAAACACAACCAGACCCTGAGCACATTACAAAAGGAGAATCCCTGTGAACTTGCTGCTTGTTACCTATCTCAGTTGACTACATTCTGTCTTGGATTACTACATTCTGTCTCGAGCATATCAGCTCTAATGTTCTCCTTTACTAAATCTTTGTGGAGATGCTTCTAGAATCTAGATTGAAAATTTGAACTTCATTTGATATGATACTTGCATATTAACCTTGAGTGACTTCAGGCACTTGGGTGTTTCTATGGAGATGCTGTTGAAGCTGGTCAGGGTCTTTGGTCCTGTTATCCATTCAACTGTATCAGGACCTCCATTGGTTGGGGTTGACCTTGAAGCTGAGAATCGGTTTGTTTTCTTTCATTTGGCTGCAATTTCCTCTTGTTGGCAAAGTGCTATTTTTCAATGACCATGTTCCTGTTTTCATGTAGGCTTGAGCGTTGTAACTTGTGCTTTATCGAGTTGGAAAAGATCAAGCACGTTATCCCATCTCTCACAAGGTGAGCAGTCATTTGAGACCTCTTCAAATTAATATGCTATCCTTTTCCTGATTTATTTGCCAATACACCCTTGTAGTTTGGTGTTGTCACATCCGACCCATAAACATTTTTTTATTAGCACCTACGTTCCCTCAATCCCAGACGGGATTACTTTTTGCCTCAATTTAGAGGGAAATTTAGTCTTTTTTTCCAGTTAAACTGAGGACAAAGGTAATTTATCATTATGTGATCCTCACATGACATCCCAACCTAACTTGGGAAATAATGTTTTCTGACGTTCTATAATGTCTTCTGAAGTTCAAGGTGTAAGTGCTAATAAAGTAGTTAGGGGGGGTATCAGTGGCTTCACCTTCACAATACCAGGGGCGTATCTGCAATTAATCCTAATCCTTTTTCTTGATATTCTAATAATCTTGACCAATTTTTACATATAATTGGAGAGCAACCTATAGTGCTCGAGATCTTATCTTTTTCTCTCTGTGGGTTTTTCTTTTCAACGATTTTCTTGTAACAGGAGAGGAGGGTCTATAGCAAAGTCTACGCAAGAGTTAAAGCTTGCCCTTCAAGAAATTTTATGACTTGACTGATTCACTGACCAATACATATGCACAGTTAGTGGAGTTGTCATTCTTTTGCTCTCACTTGGCCGACCTCCAGAATTCTTCTTCTAATGGTCATTTGCAGAAATATCTATTTAAGGATCATCTGGATCAATGATACGCTAGAAAATTAAACCCCCGTACCTTATGGCTTTTATATTGGGGATTAAGAGAAGCTCCTTTACTGCTGGGGACTCTGGAGGCTGGAATACTAACTTTGATTGCTTGTTGCCTTTGTAAGAGTTGGTTGATGGAGAACCTTTGATTTGAGCCCTTGTTGCCCTTTGTAACATTTGGCTACAGGAGGTCTGTATGTTTCTTGTTAATATACTAAAAAGTAATTACAAGTTATGGAGGGAGTGGTTTCTGGTTTATGCAGGATTGAAGGAAATTGGTTTGTGAATGCAATCTTCGGATGAGAAGAATTAAAAGCAGATATTCATATTGTGTCTTTGTACTGTGGAGTTTTTAGTTCTGGATGAAGCAAATGAAATTTGCTCAAGTTGAGGCATATTCTCTCCATTAATTTCCAGTCTTTTTAAAGATTGGTAATTTGTTCATTTTGTCAGAGTTCTGTTTTTTCTTGTTTTTCCTGAAGAAAATAATCTGCTGATTCCGGCATTGGCTCTCAGCAATCAAGCAACCTAAAGATGCAATAGATATTAAATTAATGAGCATAAGCTTTTTTTTTGACATTAAAAAACATTCAATTCTCCACAAATTTTCTTCTCACGTATCTGCTCTTATTTTCACCAAACCATGTAATGCTCGCGACTTTAAATGAAGTGCAATGCTGCTTTTTAAACAAGCCTCACGTCTAGGAAAAAAAATTATCAGCAGTAAAAAAAACCCTTAATAAAATAGCAAAGACTCATGATCACATTAATTAAAGTAGAGAAAAAGATAATGAGAGTATTTCGTGCAATTGGTGCTCCCTGCCTATACAACATGCACAACGTGGTCTCACCAATAAATAGATTTCTATTATCATGAAAAAACAGAACACTGTAGATAACCTCACAAAAAGAAACAAGTAATTTGTCTTTCTCTCAGAAACAAGTACAAACATAGTAGCCCATCTGCGTACATAAACCATTATCTCCTCAAAAAACATTTCATGACAAAATCAACTAAAAGCCTTCCCCTGTCATAAAATGGGCCTCGTCCACCTGCCTATTTAAAAAATGGTGGCTATTTCTTCAGATCCATCTTCGCCTGACAATGGTCCTCGCAAGCTAGGAAATTGGCTTTTAGAAGAATCAAACCGTTGCAAAATTTAGTAAGAAATGCAACAACAGAGACTTACTCCCAGTCTCTCCCAGAATGTTATCCTTTTGAGTTCTCTTGCGTTTCCTCGTCCTCTTTCTCTTAGCACCACCATCAGTTTCGCCATCCTGCACAAGGCGGCATCATATGAAATGAGATCTGTGATTGCAGATAGACCCCGAGAGTGAAATTTTTTACTATTTTACCCTATGTCTATTTGACAAAGAGACAGTTATCACTTTGTCTGAGGGTAAAAGATCAAAAAAAATCACTCAAGGATCTATCTGCAACAATAAAAGTAGAGGGGTAGTAAGTTCAAAACAATGGCTGCAGGGGGCGTCTATCAGCAATTAACCGCCATTAAGAAAAACAAAGATACAAATTAACTACCTTATTTTCTGCAGCGGTTGAGTCACCTTTCATTTTCTTTTTCTTGCATGAAAGTGGATTTGGACCCTGTAAAACATCATGTAACATGGTTATAACTGTTACCAACACCACCAACAAGAATTATAGGATGTAAACAATATACCAGATGATTGATTGATTCGCAGCTACAAATTATAAGACTTAAAAGGAATCAATAGCTAGATATGTCATAAAGTGGCAACTGAAAATAATATTGTAGGTCTACTGCAAGGTTTTTACTCAATTTAATATGATCATCAGTAATCAATTACTTGTAGAAGAAACTTGACACAAAGCATGCATACAAATGCTCGCAAAGACAAGTAAATAAACAAAGAAGTAATGTAATACCACCACGAAGAACGGGCATCTAAAAGTTACTATTAGAATTACTGTATGTCGATGCTAGTAAGCTTGAGACCTGATTAGCAATTGAGAACCCCTTCAAATGGTATAATTCAAGAGCAGAAAGATCTTCACCCACTTTCTTGGGGAATGACGTAGAATATCCTCAAGAATTTCACTACAGCCACCTCCAGTGTAAGTCATTAGACTTAAAAAAAATAAAAAAAATACGTGCATATATGCAGGATAATTGATACCATTGCCCCATGTTTGAATATATCAAATAGAAAATAGTCCGCACCCTTCACATAGATAAGAAATTGCTCTCCTTGTATATTAGTTAGAAATGTTTCAGTTGATAGAAGAATTTTCGTTTATTCACAATATTTAGGCTAACTAGATTCAGTTATTTCAACACTGACAAGCATTTTTTTTCTCAGGAACAAAACCTGTGCAACCTTTCATCTCTGGTCTACCGTATCAACATCATTTCTCTCATGAAAATCTCAATCTCATGCTTATAAAAGAAAATATTTATAAAAACAATAATGTCTTATCCCAAATTTTGGGGTCGACTACACGAATCCTATTCTCCATTCAGTTCTGCTAAGGGCTGTCTCGTACATTAAGTTAACCACTATCATCTACTTAATTGCTTCCAACCAAGTTCTCTTAGGCCTCCCTCTCGTCATCCTTGCTCCATTAATATTAATCTTATCAGTTCTAATAGGTACATTTAGTGGCGTCCATTGCACATAGTCAAACCATCTCAATTAATTCTCTCCCATGATCCCATCTATTTCCCAATTGGAGCAACTTCCTATCTCTCATTGTTATCATATTGATCAGTATATAGTACACATACAAGTCCATCCTAACATTCTCAATTCTGCTACACTCATTTTTGCACATTGTTGGTCTTATGAAAGTAAACAGTTAGTTGTGTCAAATTGACAGTTGGGCCATTAAGGGTACATATCACAGAGTAGTACCTTGTATACTGTGAAAATATCGTGGATGCTGTGATAAACAAAATTGCATTTCCCCGTCCCACCATATACCTAAATAAAGTACATCCTAAAGGACATCCCAAAATTAATTACTATACACAGTTGAAACAAAAGACAATACAACAAGATGGAAGAATGTATGTATTAGTACAGAGAATTTAATAAGTGACCATTAAAACAGAAAAAGTCGAAAAGAGCTAATTGAACAAATGTACGAAAAGCACCCTCAACTGAAATTATATTCCTATCTGATTCCCTCACTTCAAAGTAGTATTTGCAATAATCTCCAAAAGTGTAAACAAACATGAAAATTTTAAATGTGAAATGTTTCACACTCCAGCTTTATTGTCAAATAATATAAGTGGTGGCCATGCGACATAGGTATGGACAACAGCAGCAGGCATCCAAAAGTAAGAATTTGATGCAGCGAATGTGTATACCCCAAAGAGAGATCAGATATGTATATCATGAAATCCAGTTACAAAAACTTGCTCCACTGCTCTACCGTGATAAATAAACAATGCACGTGCTAGTGAGTAACGTATGCACATATACATGATAATGTATGCACATATACATGTTAGATATTAACTGCAAAATCTAACCTTTGCTCTCTTTCTTTTAAATTTACTTTTATCTGTCACAGCAAGCATTCTTCTTGCAATATTCTTCTCCGGAATAGTCACAAGCTCGTTGCCTGAATCATCCTGCGCATCAGGCGAATCTACTGGATTATCCAATTTATTTTTTAATTTAATCTTTCGTAGTTTTTGGTATTCTGAGTCACTCATATGCAAGCGCTTCTCCTCTGTAGATTTGACGAATTCCCGTTGATGTGTCGAGGGTTGCTCAATAAACAAGGAGTTCCTCAAACCATATATCACAGGCACGCCCGGAATCTGTTAAATAAGAGAAAATGAAATAAAGAATTACTGAATACTCGAGATAATGCACCATCACATTGGATAACATAAATGCAATGCAAACTAAATATTTCAAAGCTTGTTAGAGCTGGTGTTTGCAAGGAAAGCTCAGTTTAGTAGTAAGGGCATGAGCATGTCATTGAATGCAAATATGCATAATTTTTTTCTTTGGCCGAGCTTATTCATCATAAATGTTAGCCCTGGTTTTCTTTAATAGATATTCAAGCACTGTATCTTACTCAAATCCATACATCTCTATTTTGGATATGGATTCATTCCTCCCTAATTAGTTCATCATAGTCTCACATACATCAAAGTTTGTCATACCAATTAACAAAGATTAGCCATTAAACAACAAAAACTGACACTTTAAAAGGAATTTCAAGCCAAAATTACTGCTCAAAATAATCCCACCTCTCAGAACATCAGATATGTTCTCATGCTATTTGGTACCTCAAGTTTTCTTTGATGGGATGTTCAAGCTCCATGGCTTACTTAAATTCATACATCTTTATTATACCTAAAATTTCTCTAACAATTAGATCGAGAAGCGTTCCTCCTTAACTAGTTGATCACATTCTTTCATATGTATTCAATTTTGCCATACCAATTAACAAATATAAGTCATTGAACAATAAAAATTGACTCTATAACGTAATTTCAAGCCACAATTAGCACTAAAAAAACGCGAACCTCTCGGAACATCTTCCGGATTTCAGCATCTTGAGTAGCAACAAAGAAGTGCTCCATATTGCTCCCTCCGATAATCGACTCCACACATTTCGCAGCACTCACCCTTTTCTCCTCATGATCACACCTGCCCCAAAACACAAAACCACCATTAAGGGAAAAAAAATCCCCCAAATTCCTTCCAAAAAAAACACAAACCTAGCAGTTACAAGCATCTGAGCAGCCTGAAGAGACTCCGCATAGTCCTTTCCGAGGCTCTTGAGCTCCCCAATCACACATCTACAAAATTGACACTCAAATTTCAACAAAGACACAGTTTTTGTTAAGGAGATTGAGGGTAGAGAGAGAAAGGTACCGGCTTGTGAAGAGTAGGACTCGGGCGCCGACGAGATGAGAGAGGGCGTCGTCGGCGGGGGTGAGATCGTGGGCGATGAGGTGATGGATGAAGGTCCCATCGCAGAGAATCTTGAAGGGCTCTCTGAATCCGAAGCAGGCCGCGTAGAATCTCACCACCTTGCGATGCCGCTTCTGCTTCTTCACCCTCATTGCTTCGAAAACCCTAACCCTAGATTGTTGATTGAGCTAGGGTTTTTTCGCCGCGCGCGAGAGAAATAAAAGCGAAGAATTTAATATTCTGAAATTAGTCCCTTACCTATTTAATATTTTGAAATTAGTACCGTCCCACAAACTAGTGGTGTTTTTTAATGGCAATTAATTTGGAAGAATTTATAAGAATTGGGACCAAGTGATAATTTCAAGGGTTATTTAGTATTATTCCCTTAAATCTTCAATAAATCCATACTTGTTGCTCGAATCTTAAGAGTCTTGCAATTCAGTCCCTCAATGTCCAAAATACTCTCACTTATTTCTTCTCCAATCTGAATCCTGTACACCCAACTCCCACTATATTTCCCTACTCACCCGTGTCTCGCCACTCCCTTGTCGCTAGCCTCCTCCCTCTTTGATTCTATCTCCATCCTTTGACCATGATTCGAGAAAGCTCTTTTCCTTTCACCTACGCTTTGATTGTGATTAGTCATGCGAAGAGATTCAGGGTAACAAGGAGGATTGGTCGAAGACAAGATGGGTAGGTGACTGTAGTAGATGTTGTATTTATGATGAATTATGGATTGAAGAAGAAAGAGATAGGGTATTTTGGTCTTTGAGGAACCAAAATGCAAGACCTTTAAGATTTGAGGGACTAAAGAGCAATTTCCACTATTTGAGGGATTACTATGTAAGTAGTGAAGATTTAAGGCACAAAGATTTAAATAACCCTAATTTCAATGATGAAAAGAGCTAATTTCAAAGTATTAAAGATGCAAGAGACGAAAAAGCCTTTGGTTTTTTAGTCTGACTTCAAATTTCATACCTACTTGCACTTTGAATTTGGTGATGTTTTCCAAATTGAAAGTGAATTAAAATCGTGAAAGTCGTATTTCATAGACTTAAAGTTTTGGTCCTATACCGGGGCTTCATTCTCAAAGTGGTTTTTGTACTTTCTTTTTTCTCAACTTAGTCCCTATACCCCATCTCGGTTACAAAGTTAGTCATTTTTAACATCCATTAAAAAGAGTGTTAAATATTCATTTATGACCGTATTACCCTTAATAAGATGGTAATAGAGGTCCTTGTGCTTTATATAAATTTAGAATATGGCGTATTCTACAAAATGAATTTAACTGTAAAGAATATCATAAAATTTGTTTCTTCTAAAATATTTATTTGTTTTTCCTTCCTTTACAATTAAACACTGAAAATGGATTTCTCACAAAAATAAATGTACATAGATTTCTCACAATATATATCTAGTTTCACTAAACAGTTTGTGTATTTTCATCCACAATTATGTATCCAAATGCATTTGCACATATTAGAACTCTTACCTTCATTATTAAAAAGAATCATAGTGATACACATACAACATAGCAAGACAAGGACATATGTTTGCATTGTTGATGGCTCTCTTCCATTCCATGAAAAAAATCATCATTTGGGATCTCATTACTTGCCAAATTGTCTACCTCATTACTCTTGTCACTAGGTTTCACATAACTAAAATCATGTTTTATGTAGATACCTATGCTTTCGTAGTTAGCATATTTTTCTAGCATTCTACTAACATCTTCATCATTAGAAATCAATTGGAATTCAGTAAAGAATAAAATTTCAGGGTCTCAGTACCCAAGATTTTCTATATTCTTATGTCCTAGGTTAAGAGCAAACTCATTACTTTATCATATGTTAGCTCACTGACTTTTAAGCTCTCAAAGTCTATAACATTCCCACCACAATAATGTGAAACCATATGTGATTCAAATGAGCCCTTATGATGAAGCTTCATAGTTGTATACCTGCAAAAGAATGTGCACAGTGATAATAAAAATGATTGAACCTATAAATCAAAACTAAACTAGAAATAGACAACAATTGAACCAATTGATTAAAACTTAGGATTTAGCATAGTAAAGACCAATATTGCCATACTG
Organism: Asparagus setaceus; assembly: GCA_012295165.1. Lineage (NCBI taxonomy): Eukaryota > Viridiplantae > Streptophyta > Magnoliopsida > Asparagales > Asparagaceae > Asparagus > Asparagus setaceus. The sequence goes on along the minus strand of CM022702.1, from coordinate 53,220,296 downwards.
ATTTGCACTGTTGCACCTTAAGCAGAAAAAAATATCTTAAACAAAAAGAAAATACTGTAAACAAAAGGAGACCAATTGCCTCAAAAAATTACATTGGTTTGGCAACCTATCAGAAGAAGAAATAATGACCATATTCACCTTCAACAAAGAATATATCATATCTTTCCATCTAGAAGGCGAAATTGGACATATCATATATGTATTTCGAGTATTTTGACGAGACGCTGACACACCAACTCAGTTTTTCAAAATTCATCTTTTATACTCTTATTCTAGTCATTTTCTTGAAAATTAGCCTTTTAGTAAGATCAGCCATTTGATTTGGAAAATATTTTAATTAAATCTTTATTTCTCAAATTGGATATTTTTTGGCGTATATGATAAATCCTAACACCATAACACATATAAATTTCTCGTTAAAAATAATCTGCTAAAGTTTCTCAACTCAGATTATTTTTAGAATATATAACAAACCCTAACATGACAACACATACAAGTAATAAAGCGATAATCAATTTTGGATGAATATGATAAACCCTAACCGAAAAAAATCTAAATTTAAAGAATATGATAAACCCTAATATAGATAAAAAACATAAATAAAAATAATAGTTTTGGGTAAAATACCTGTCACAATCCACGTTTGCCTTTGATCATTCACTTGTTTCATCTACTTTCAATTTCATTATGATCAATTTCGGGTACCTCTGCTTCTCTCATCTTGCAAGGTTTCTCTCATTTAACATCAGGAAGCTTTTAATCAGAGCTTTTTATAATTATCGGCTTTATGAAGAGAGGAAAGTTGTAATCGGCTCCTTCAGGATCGTTTAAGGAACAAAATTTTTTTGAGGAGCTGTAATTTTCTTCTGTATTGTTCTTTTGAGAAAATAAAAATAATCTTAAATAATAGAATCATAATAGAGTATTTGAGAAAGGGTAAAGTTGTCTTCTCAATATTTATTTAATGAAGTTTTAACAGGATGTTAAAAAGGACTAACTTTATAATTGAGATGAGGTACATGGACTAAGTTGAGAAAAAATAAAGTACAATGACCACTTTGAGAATGAACCCAAAGGACAAGGACCAAATTGCTCTTTATCATATCATATCATATCATACTCCTTATTAAATTGTGAGTTTAAGAAAAGATTTTCATAGATAAAAATACCCTAGTTATTTTAGATATTACATTGTTATCCTATCCTAATTAATATAAATTTAATTATCTATGATAAATAGTAAAGAGATAAAAAGTGTTATCCTATACTAATATCTTTAAAGTAGGAGATAATGAATTGATAATTAGGAGTTAGTTTTATCTTTAAATTTAATTATTTATAGTAATTAGTAAAGAGATGAAAAATTATTATCCCATTCTAATATTTTCAAATTACAACATCATGTTAAAAGATAAAGATTTGATATTTAGGAGTTATTTTTTCCTTTAAATTTTATTGTCGGTGATAATTAGCAAAGAGACAAAAAGTTTGCAAATATGAAAAATTTGAGGTGTATGTATGTAAAATATGACTAGTATTGTTTTTATAAGGATAGTATTGTTTTTTCAAATTATATTGGGTTTAATGGAATATCTAACGGAGAGTTAAAATATGACTAGTACTGAATTTAGAAAAAAGAAGTACGGGGTTTGAGGTGCCAGTACACGGACCAACTCTTTAAATAAGCACTCGTAACAGTTTCAGCCCACAAAAGTCTAAGGCCTTAGTGATGGAATCAGCCCATTTCTAATAAAATATTGACTACCACAGTAGGTTTAATTTACTATTCCCCGGCAAAGATCCTCCCTCATTAAAAAAAAGCAAATAATCAATTCCCAACTGCAGTAACAGCTAATATCTTCCTCCCACCTGTCAACTACTCAACGAATCTACTTCCAAACGCGGGCCCCACCTCGCAGACACGGCAGAATCTACTTTTTCGCCACGTGTCGTCCTTCCGTTCAACCTTCCCCTGTGCCGTGCTCCCCTTCCATCCACCGGATCCTTCCATAAGCACACATATGAATAATAATGAAAATGATCCCGCATGTCTGTTCTCTTTCACATCATCTCCCTCCTTAATTCCCGCATCAAAAAAGCACCCAAAAATTAAAAAAAAAAAAAAAAGCCAAAGAAAAAGAGAACCAAAATCGACAAACCCTAACCCTAGCTCTCGACGATGAAGAAGAGACATTCCTTCGGCTTCATCCTCATCGTCATCGCTCTCCTCTTCTTCCTCTCGATGAGGATCCAGTTCGAGCACACCAAGGTAACTCCCTCCCATTTCAAACCTCAAACCCCCAATTTTATCTCTAATTACGGTTTTGCCCCTGGCTTCGTGCATAACCAGATCAAGAGTCCAGAAGAGAGGACGGATCTGCTGGGGTTGCCACGTGACGTTGTGGAGTCGGCGTCGGACTTGGACTTGAAGCCTCTCTGGGAGAACCAAAGGTTTCAAGTAATGACGTTGGCCCTTTTATTTTTGCTTTTGTTTTGATGTTATTTGGTTGGTTTTTTTTGAGTTTGAATAATTTCTATTATTAGAAGCTTGCACATGGGCGTTGCTCGATAAGTAATATTAATAAATTTAAATACTTGGGTTATTTGTTACTTTCAATAACCCAAGGTTTCACCCTTTTTCAATTTTGATACATTGAAGTTCCACTTTAGCAGTTTGATACCTCAAAGTTTCAGATTGACGCTAATTATTCGACAAATTCATACCCCACATCCCTAACTTTGCTACTCGTTTTCCGCAAACTCGAGAAAGAAAAATTTGGTTAGGAAATTTGTTTCTCACTCATTTTTCTATGTTGGTGTTCTTGAATAAATATTAACGTCAACTTTTTTGCACTTTGGAGTAAAAAGTTGTCAAAATACAATTTCAGGGTATCATTGTTAAAATAGGTGGACCATTTGGGGTATTAAAGTGCAAGAACTTGTTAGCCAAAGAGAGGAATTATTGACGTATAGTTGGAAATGTACTAATTAATGTGAGGGGTAGACGCAGGAGTTTTAGTCACAGAGGTATACTGGAATAAGATATAATTGTTAAGCTTAGGTATTAATTTCATATAATGCATAAAATAGGAAACACGTGGAGCTGGGGTTGACAGGTTATAACAAGTGAAAGTCTTTATGAAAATATTTATGACTTAGTCTAATGAAATCACTGCAAAAGAATAGAAGTGAAGAAGCTATTGCTAGGCTATGATTCAATGTTTTTCAAATTTCTGAAGTTGAACAATATTTGTGTTAAAAAGATTTTTAAAAAAATTGAACTTTAAGAATCAAGAGCCTTGGTCTGATTTAGGCATTTCATATTATTTAGAACCAGTTTGGACTTTGTGGAAAGGAACTTTTTTGTCTTCATATATGTTAACCTGTCTGTAATCAGCGGCACATTCATCTTCCCTCAGTTAGTGCTTATTTTCACTTTAATCCTCCTTGCCCTTAAAAGCTTCATGTGGAATTCTAAGTAGATTCCGTTGAGCCCGTTCTCTTATTTTGAATGATTTCAGTTGATATAATTGAGCATTTAATTTGTAGTTAGTTGGTAAATAATATTCTTTGTTTACAGGATGATAACGAAAATTTCACTGCCCTGTTGGCAATGGCTGTGGGTATTTCTCAAAAGCAAAATGTCGATCTTATGGTTAGTAAGGTATGCATGCACTTCCTAGTTTCTGTCATGTACAAGTCTATTTCTTTTTTCTCTTCAGATTTATGGATAGCTAATGTATTTACATTATTTGTAGTTCAGTTTCTTCTAGCAAAGTGTTCCGTTATGTTATTTCATTATGATGGGAACGTGGATGAATGGCATGATTTTGAGTGGAGCAGCAGAGCGATACACATACTTGCTCATAACCAAACAAAATGGTAGTTCTTTCCCCCCTTTGTACATTAGTTAGCATGTATTCTGTTATTTAAAAAAGGACGGGTCCATCTTATATAAGCTTATGCGCCATGAGAAACAAGAACATATCTGCCCTACTGTCTTCTTCTGTTTCAAGCTGCAAAATAATTTTTAGGAAAGTTATCGAATTCTTTAAATTCTGGAAAGTCCTACTAGTTTCTTCATGTCTTACAGCAAAGTGATTTACATGATGGTTATTACATTCTCTAGATTGTTAGAAATCTCTATTTGTTTCTCATTTTTTTCCGTCGCTAATGCTTCTGCTATTCATCTGCATATATTGATGGTTTCACAAGTTTGCCAAAAAATACATAAATTCTTTATTTTATACATACCACCTTTTGCTCATTTTTATTGAGTAACTGTGTTAGACTCTATTGCTGTCGTCCACTTGTTATTTATTGTCTATTGCATCCGTATTTTCACATCCTTTAGCAATATTTACAGCGTCTTTGCATTTTTTTTCTTTTTGTTCGTTTTTACATTATTTCTAGAATCATCTAGGATCATTTTCTGCATGTTTGAAATTCTTCAGTTTCCAATGCTGAACTTCTGACTATACTGAAGGTAATTTCTTGTCTTTATGAAAGTATTATGTCTAAGGCCACTTGTTGCAGGTGGTTTGCAAAGCGCTTTCTACATCCAGATGTTGTATCTGTTTATGACTATATCTTTTTATGGGATGAAGATTTAGGTGTGGAGAATTTCCATCCTGGAAGGTATCATTTAGTTTGATTTTAAATTATATCATGAACATATTATGATTGTGCCATAAAAACTAACTGAAAGAATGTAGAATTTCTGTGTTTATTCACTGTTTTTGTTCTTAAAGTTGTTTCCAACAGCAACTCCAAATGTCTCACATTTCTATTTTTTCGTGAGTATTGATTATCAGGGTTTCTCATTATGCCTTAGCAATGTATTAAAAAATTAAGGTTGTTAAGAAGAGATAAAAAGTTTAATAATTCTAAAAAGAGCTTGTTGGAAATAACATTCTGTATCAGTACGTCATCAATGATATGCATAAATTGCTTTCTAAATTGTTAAGTCATTTGCATGTGTAGCTTGGGTCACGACGATATAATGCTCCTTCAGCTACAGTCCACAATCATCATGTGTCCTCATTAGTAGGTAGCTTGCATTCTTGCAATGGTTTCATTTTAAAATTCTTTTTGCTTTTTAAATGCTTGTAAAATCAGGACCTCTGTAAGCTGAGACCTGAGCCTTTCCTTTTTCTTTTTCTAAAGGTTGGACCGTGTTAATTTTTCCTCTGCAAAATACCCTTAATTAACTATTTTCCTTATGCTCAATCCTGATAGTTCTTTGCAAAGGATCTTATACGTTGTGAAGTTTTGATATATTTTTTCAACTGTCCATGTTCAGGTATATGGAGCTAATGATTTCTGAAGAACTAGAGATTTCACAACCTGCTCTGGATCCTGAACTGTCATCTGACATTCATCACCGAATTACAGTTCGAGATAAAAAGGCGAAGGTCCACAGGTAAATTGGGTCATCCTTAAACAATTTGGTTTATCTTTTCAGGATTTTTTTAGTGTTTCTTATCCTTTGTTTTCATGTTACTTAGGAGAGTTTATGATTATCGTGGAAGTCTGAACTGCTCTGATGAAAGCAAAGGACCTCCATGTACTGGGTATGAATTTCAACCGCCTGTGCAGCATTTTTAACTCATTTCAGCGGTATGGAGAAATTCTTGTTATAATAGATACATCAAATTTATAAATGACATATTCTTTGCCTAATTTTTAACCATTCTTTAGTAACAACAGAATCTATTCTTTTCTATGCAATTAGAAAAAAATCAATGGAAAAAGAACTCTAGCAATTACGCTACTGCTGATAATTCCCCAGTTTGCATACAGGCAGTATCTTCCCCAGTTATCATACTACGAGTTTCCTTCCAAAAGTTATAAGGGTAGTTCTTTCATACGAGTCATTGTGATGTTTCGGTTTAATATATATGTGACTATTGCCCTTCTCTATTTTTTAATACTTTAACCATTAATCGAGTTTAAATGTGGTTTTCTCATTTAAGTAGACTTGGTAAACTGTAATGTTCAGAAGTTGGTTCCCTGTTTCATCTTTAAAATATAAGGGCTTTAGCCTTTTTTTATTTAGTTTTTTCTTCCATGCAGCTATGAGATTTATCCCTTCATTGTTAAATTTTCCTTTTCATTCGCTAGATGGGTTGAAGGAATGGCACCTGTCTTCTCTCGAGCTGCATGGCGATGTGTTTGGCATCTTATCCAGGTGCATATTTAAAATTCAATTGATGTGTTTGGCATCTTATCCAGGTGCATATTTGAAATTCAATTCTATCATTTGACCTGTGATAAAAATTGATGCTCATGACATCTTATCTAAGTCCTGCTTTGAGAATGAATTTCCCAACAGCTTCATAATCTATTGCTTTATTTTTTATGGTCAGAATGGTGCTTTGATCTCAAAATTTAATATAATAACTGATAAATATATTTATTCATTTGCACGGAATAACACACTGCCATTAAAACTTAATTTATGTCTAAATCACCAAGGTCTATTTTTGATATCCCATAAAAGTTCTGTGAGATTTATGCTTCTACTACTGGCAAAATTTTTTAAAGTTCCTGTATGCATTAGGATATATTACCAGTAGAAATGATACCCGCAATTTAGATGTCTTGAGTACACAAGTACAAAAGAATAGGTCACACGAGTTTCTTCAGGACGAAGAGAATACACCTTGATGGCTTATAGTGGAAAATTCTTCCTCAATCTTTACCCTTGTAAGGGAATATGGGCTCTTTTATCTCCTATCTCAACTCCCGTCCCGTCTGTTCTCATGTCCTTTTCTTTGCGACACTCAAACCAACTTCTGCAGATGCTGGAATTTATTTGTATTATTCTACAAACCTACAAGCCTTATCTTTGCTAAGCGTAGTCCACTATGATACACTCTAGCCTTAAACACTCTAGCCTTAAAGGATCCCCAGATGATCCAATGTACGCCACTAAGGCCTAAATATCAACTCTGTTTCAGATGGATGCAAAACCTAACACTCTCATCTTGGCTCATATGCACGAAGCATATAGGATTGTAGAATAACAAACGTCCGTTCTATCCATCACCATTACATGCTAGTGTATCATACCTTATTATTCCAGATATGGTGTCACCTCTTGGGACTAACAGTTACCAGACAGTTAACTGGGTACATCTTTTGCACCTATCAGTATATTTTAATGCTCCGACTTGAGCACCCATCATTATCTCTTTTTGTGCGCCTTTCAGATCGCCATCGACATATCAGTGCCTCTCTGAATGCAACTAGAGATCCACAGCCTGGAATCACTATCGTGTATTATGTGAGGAAGCAAATGCCGTTATAGGTTTCAAACAGACAAATTATGTAGATTATGACAGTTAAATTTGTTCGGCCAGGGCCTGCCTAAAATTCCTTGGACACGTGAGAAGTTCCCTTATGATTGAATGGGAATAGACCTTATCAGAGAGCACTATCTTCATCAACGAGCCCACCCAGCAGATGGATAATCTTACAGAATTGACCTACTAGCATAAATGGAATCATACAGGGGCTAACACCAAGCTTAAAACCCATCTGGCCGCTAGCAAAAGACCAAATAGCAAGTTGAAAAGTAAGCGAAGTTGTTTAATGTTGGAGCATGCCTCTGGAACCAATGTTACAGAAGGCGCTAGGCGGACTAGGCGTTTGAGCCAGCGCCTAGGCGTTTGGCTAATTTTTAAATTATTTAATTATAATAATTGATAAACATATGTATTAAATTCATATAAAATTGCAAAAAAAAAGATAGCAATCTTAGATCCACAATAAATCATGCATACTTAAATACTAAATAGCCAAAATAATAACTAACAAGGTTATAGAAAACACTAGGAGGCCTAGGCGTTGGACGAGGTTTTATTTTTTAATTACAATAATTGATAGTAAATGTCAATGCTATAGAAAGCTTAGATGCCAGACTGGTGTCTAGGCGAATTTTTTTCTTCATTTAAGTGGTGGTCGAGGAGGTTTTGCTGAAGGTCGGAGGAGGTAGTGGAGGTGTTCATATTTGGAGGTTAAAAGAGTTTGAAGGAGGTTGGAGGACGTGGAGGCTGCAACACAGAAAATTACGATTAAGGTCTAAAGGGTGCAGTCTACGTAAGCAAACAATGTTCCTCTAAACACTCCCAAAACCTAGGTGGGCAGCCTAGGTACCGCCCAGGCGCTAGGCGCTAGTTAGGCGGCTTAGGTACCGCCTAGGCCTAGGTGTACGCCTAGGCGGACTAGGCGGAGGCTTTTTAAAATAGTGTCTACAACAACTTAGTGGACTTGAAAAAGAGATACTGATTTGAGTTCCACCGGTTTTGTGATGTCAAATATAATCTGCATTAACTTCCATGGAGCAATTTTCTAAAATTGGAAACCATCTTCATTATCATCGTTATTTTCACTTTCCTCATTGTGATACATTTCTATGCAACATCTGTCATTTCTTTCATATATCTTCTTCACATTGTCATCTTGATCAATATATTGAGCTGAATTGTGAGGATACTAATATATATGCACTAATCTATGGACCTTTTCCCTCCATTTATAGATGTATAACTTTAGAAGCTTGTAAGCTTCAAGAAGGGCCCAACTTTTCAATAATATACTCTCTTCAGCCAAAGGTGGTTGCAAGTCATCAATTTAAATGCGTCCAACAACTGACAACTTGGGTATCCCATTTTTTAAGTGGAGTGTAGCAAAGAATCAAACTGTATAAAGTTCCTACTTATGCATGAAATGATCTGAATTGGCTAAGTTTGCATTCTTAATGAGTAACATTGTTCATTAGAGCACACAAGCATATAATGTTGTACATGACTTGACGCATTCAGATTCTGCTAGTTCATGCTTCTAAACCATGGATTTTAATCGCATTTACTTGAAATTTGACTTTTCAGTCTGGTCATAAGCAAGAGGGTTTAAATCAAATGTTTTTTTCTGCTTTCATACCTTCATGATATTCTAGATCAAGATAGACATTATGGATTTTTATTTGGAATATTGTGGTATTAGTTTAAAACCTGTACGGTTCTGCTTAACTGCACCAAATAAGTTTGATACTATCACTCTATAATATTAGATAAGCTTGTAAGATCTACATTCTTCATTACACCTGATTCTTTAGTCAAAGGAATTCTTTGTTTTTTTTAAGATCGAGGTAATATGACTTGATAGTTGATACTTATATAAATTCATGTCGATTATAATTGCAATTAATATTATGCAGAATGACTTGATTCATGGATGGGGTTTGGACATGAAGCTTGGGTACTGTGCTCAGGTGATTGTGCTGATTAATTCAAGTTTTTTTTTTTGCCTTGTTCTTCATATATTTAGCCCCAGGCTTCTGTATTTGTGAAATTTTAAGCAACTATTTCTGCCTGAATTGTAGTAACATGTGCAATCTTCTTGATGAACTTCAGGGTGATCGAACTAAGAAGGTTGGAGTGATTGACGCTGAGTACATTGTCCACCTGGGAATACCATCCTTGGGAGGGGCATCTGCTGCTAAGGTCCAGCTAATGTTATATGCAGATACCATCTCTTTTTTCTTCCTCTTAACATCTTTAATTGTGACTTTTCATGCACTTTCCGTCTCTTATAAAACTATGAGCATTTAACCAAGGTGTTTTTACTATTTTTATTAGGCCAGTTATGTATAGAAAGTTTCAAAAGAAGAAAACTTTAGAATAAACTGTGCATTTTGATTGGAAATCATAAAGAGATGTAGGGCAGTTGGTGAGATTAGTTTTTTCCTTCTCTATGATGTCTTTCTGTCTGTCAAACTATTATCAAAATCATTGTGTTATTGATTGCTTTCTTGTCTTTAAAGAATTAATTTTATCTAGCCAAATAGAAAACATTTGGACACAAACTAAAAACATGCCAAGAAAACTGAATAATGTGCCTCTGGGATATCATGAGTCATGACTCCTACAATCTTCCAACAACCATGCACAGGCGCAAACACATGCACACACGCGCACATGCGCACACATGTGCGTGCATGCACACTTGCACCCACATGCACGCGCATGCATGCACTACCAAGTACCACCCACACTCACACACACACCCACATACGGACTGACAGACGCACGCAGAGTCTAGGAATAAACTTTCACATCGAATTGAGTTAAATGAACTCAGTTGAATAAAATTTCTACTATCTGTGTGATAGTAGCAACAGATCTTTCATATTTAACGTGATGCTGCAGTGTCTAGGAATTAACAATCAACCCATGAAAAGGAATTCACGAATATAACTGACCCATTTACATAGAAATGAAATTTTACTGTAATCAAATTGCTTGCCTAGTAACAGTTTTCTGGATGTTTGAGGACACTGAATAAGCATCCTGGAAGTTATACCAAATTCATAACTGTGGTTTTCTACGAAAATGTTAGTACTGATGCAGCTACGAAGAAAACGGTATGCTTGTGCAATTTAACAGTGGCAATTGATGATATATTTTGCTAGAAAACCTTCTAGGTGTTAAAGTTGAGTATGAACACCCAACAGATCATTTGCTCTGTTATAAAAGGATTTAACTATAATAATTAACGCAAATGCAACGAGCAAGAAAAGGATAAAGTTATTTATTATAGACGATGATCACCAAGAAAAAAGTCACAAATTGACAGCAGAATTCATTATATACAAATATATCCATATTGGTTGATTTTTTTTCTTTTGAACATTGTGTGGTCAAGCATATTATGGATTTCTGTTCTATTTCGTGCATGCAAGAAGTCTACTTATGTATACAAATAATGGAATAAGGGCGACTTGGGTGGTCTTATGGAATATTTGTTAAATGCCTGAACAGAAACTAGGAACTTTATCTGAATGTTAAAATAGAAACAATGTGATAATAAATTCCACGCTTTGCTTTGAGCCAAATGAACTGCTGTCATTTACTTTTATGTCCTTTATTTATCTAGATAATACACAGAATCGACCATGCCGCCATTTGTGTTAATGCATCACTTGAAGTTTACTTCCAATGTTCTACTCATTAGAAAAGGTGAAAATTCCAATATTAATTCAGTGTCCTTCCTCCTATAACAGGCGCCAAGCTATAAAACCATGGATACGAGGACTCATGTAAGCTCATACAATGTGTTTAAGTCATAATTTTATTTGGAATTGCATACTTTCATTATGACAGTCATGGAGTTGTTCGTTCTATGAATTTAACAGATCAGAAGGCAGTCAACAGCTGAGCTGAAAAAATTCAGGAAACGGTGGAATAAAGCTGTGAGGGAAGACAAGGCATGGACTAGACGTTTTGGATCTTTGACAGGATGAAAAGGGTGAAGACATGAAGGAAATCACAGGAATAATCAAATTTCTAAATGAAATATTTTCCTCGGTCTTGATGAGCACACGTAGCAACTAACGGTATGTTCTTTTACCTCTCTCGGAGTGTTCATGCTGTTCTATTACATGATAAATCAGTCAGTAGCACTAATTCTCGTGCAAAACAATGCAGATGGTGGCATTTCTACAAGTTTTTTTTATTGAGTCCAAATTCATGTCTCGCTCAGCAACGCGAAACTACACAGTAGGCTGAAGACTAGCATGACTCTGAGATGACAGCATAGATTTCACGATTGTTCTATATTTACCCCACCCTGTTTGATGATAAATTAATTGGTTCGAGGTGTACAGAAGTTTTTCTAATTCTTAACTGTTAGATTCAATGATTCAAGAAGAGAGCAGAGGAGCTTTATGTTTACACATACAGGAGTTATCCAACAAATTTTGTTCTGGAATTACACAAACATTTATATGGGATATTGAAAAGTTTCAAATTTTTTTTCTCGTTTTAGTTTCAAATCTTTGAGTTGTGGAAATCATGCTTCTCAATTCGTCTTCCCTCTTTCTGGAGGTATACAACTCAGGTGTCTGTAATTCATGTAGCAGGTCTATGGGAACTTATAGTTGCATGAAGTACAGTCCCTTCCCTATTTACAGTTTTTGTTTTTGCCTCATGGAATTAGTCTGTTTTGGTTATGGGTGAGTTGCAACAATTTGCTCTTTGCTAGTGTAAACTATGATAACAATCTGAATCGAAAGGAAACTGATTCCTTTAAAATATGTATTTGCTGCAGTTTTTGATCTAGGTTATCGACTAGACAAAAGAAAGCCCACAGAAGCCAACCTCGGCATTTTATTCTTCATAGTTGGAATTGAATATTTTGGTAATGTGCAGGTTCTACTAGTTGGATACGCTGAGATATTGTTGTTTACAAAAGCTATTGTGTGATATGCTCCATATGCTCATACAACTAGGGTTCAGTCTAGGTAATGGATAAAGTTTAGACAAGGATATATTATTGATGGTTATTTCCTTGTCCTGCCCAATGACAAAAGTCTGCATCTTAGTACTATTGAGTATTGCTATGTACATGAGCAGCAATTGCTCATTGGACCAGACATCAGGTCTGTAGCATTTTTACTCTTCTATTCTTTTGTAAATTCCCATCACATGGTATATTAATATGCTGTAGTCTAGTTTCTGAACATCTCCAGTTGCTCTTACCAGTTATAGTTTCACTTGCACACACTCTCCCCTACTATAAGCTACAACTTGCTATTCAAAGATAATGCAGTTATTGTTTATTTATGTTCTCTCATCTCTTTATTTATCACTTTTTTACCGTCAACAATATGTGAATGAATCAGGTTGTAGGTTGAAGAACAGGAGTTCATGTGAAAAACTAGCAAAGGAGCTAAGAACTATCGCTGGCAAATGCCATTAATGGCACAGTACGAGCTCAGAGTATCCCATATGGTCAGTTATGAATAACCTTACCCCTTCATAAATGGCACCAGGCCAGAAGCAGATAAGCTTTATTCATGTTCATTCTAGTTTGCGTTCTGCTAATAGAATATGAATCTACTTGGAATTTTTAATTGTTCCTCACGAAACATCTCAGAGCTATGATTTGAGCTATGATTCCCTATAGTATATTTCCTGCAGTATTTTATATTTTAATTAATCGATCCTGAGGAAATCTCATAATAAGGATAAATAGTTGATTTTAGTATAACACATGAAATATCATTGCCGATTCCTAACAGATGAATTTCTAGTACATACATCTCTATTAACATTTGCTGCATTTATCTATTTGTCGATTATCTTATCGCTCAAGCATTTTGTTTTATTTACCCACCAAATTTAATAAGCTTGATAGAGTGCTTATTCTCAATTTTATGTTAGGATAAGCATTTTAGGAGAAAAGCTTAATAAAATTCCTCATTGCAATGTACACAAAGTTTCTTTGAATGAAAAAAGTATCAAATGTACTTAATAATATTACAATTGGTTGAAATGTAACCATTATCTCACTAAATAATCAAACATTTCCTCAATTAAACTGTAAGAATCTCCCTTAATATTTTCAATCATCTGCTTGTGGAGCTTGAGGCTAAGCTAATGACATAGTTGCTGAAGGAAGGTGTCCTTTTAGCAAGATCTTTTGAAGAGCTCACTACATGCTCACTCTTCTTCTGTAGCTTTCTCCTTGCAATATACCCTCTAATCCATGGACTTATGTCTTCACTGATCTTGATCATGATGAAGAACAATATGCGATAGATTATGATCATACAGAACAAAACTGATAAGTCCAACCATTTTGATCGGTTTACATTGATCTGGAACACATTTGTTAGTATGTATTCTCCTGAGATCTTCGGTAGACTAGGTATTTGGTTATCAAACATGAGACCCTTTAGATCATTTTGGTATTGCCCCTGTTAAATGACATAGTTAAGACGACTTGAATATAGCTTGGAATTTGAATAGGAACTTTTTATTGGCTTAATTGTACAGACTGCCCTGTAGTATCATTGTTTTGAACTTGCTACCCATATAGTTTCATTGTTACAGGTCTGCAACAATAAAACTACAGGAGTAGTAAGTTCAAAACAATGTTAGTACAAGGGTCTATCTACAATTAACCCCTTTGTCTTTTTTGATTACCTGAATTGCCCAAAAATGAAAGCTGACGTAGGACATCGGATATCGCCAGAGAGGCTTAGGGATATCATATGGGAGCCTAAAGAAACCAGAGACCAACATGTAGATTCCCTGTTTCAATATGCAAATACGAGAGTTTTGACATTTATATGTAGAAACCTATGTCAAATGTTTGAGGAGCCATTTATTGATATGGCTTACCTGAATCCCAGCTCCTACTATAATTCCCATGAGGAAATTAGGCACCACACTTGCTATCACCATCATCAAGCTCTCAACCACTGTAACGCTTGCATAGAGGCACATCACGAAGAACAAATAGTGTACAAAGCCCGGGTGAAGCCGTACCATGAAGTAGCATATCGTTCCAGAGAGAAACGTTATCAATACTAAAAATGGCATGGCAGAGAGAGTGTTGCTTATAACGAATGCTGATACACCGTAATGCCCATTAAGGCGTTCTCTGTGGAAAACCTACACGAACAATAACTCTGAATAATTCAATTTTAGCTTGTGACCTTGATTTTTATGGCATTTAAGAATGTTGTATACCTTCATATCTTCGATAAATGAAGGAAAACCTCCGATAGACATGAAAGTTACGAAACCAAATATGAATGAAGCACAAGATCCTCTTGCCTGTTTTCATAGCATTATATAGTATTAGTAAAAATAACCGGTAAATAGTAAACTATGACTATCATAGAAAATTACCATGATCGAGTTGTATCCAGTTCCAATGTCGAAATAGATGGTCCCTATGCAAATTGTCACAAGTAGATATATCACTAGTCTCAGCCAATAGTACCCAAAATCTCTTGACATATTCACAAACGAGCGCTTGGTTAGGGTGAAAGCCTGTAGAATGAAACTGGCCTGGCTTCCTTGTGAGTGTAACATCGTTCCTTTCTGCATAACAAAATATAGATGAATACCCTCATGAAATAAGAAAACATTGACTATAAGTATTACTTACAACTCCCGAGATCTCCTCTACTTTCTTTCTGGCTGCTGAACTGTACTGAGATTGCTTATAGAATTCTGTCAGAGTTCGTATAGCTTCAGCTGTAGTCATTCTCTCTAGAGGGTCATCATTCCTGTCAATCTAAGAGAACAACATGAAAGGTTTAAGATTTTTTAGTCTGATATCATTATAGAGTTGAAAATTTTCTTACCCTCATTCTTCTTGATCCCTTTAGAGTAGCCTTCACCTTATCGAAATCAGAGTTAATGCACCTTAAGAAATGATCAGATGGGTTTCTCAGGGTCGGACAAGGAAACCCAGCTTGTGCAAAGAACTAAAAATGTGAAAAAAAAAGTAGTAAGAAACTAATCCATTAAGAGAAGAATATGGTAAATTTAGAGAAAAAAATATTTTCTTTTTACCTGGCAAGCCTCTGATGCCTGTCCAAAATAGACAGTTTTACCACCTGAGAGCAAATACAATCGATCAAACAGCTCGAAAACCTCACTACTTGGTTGATGAATTGAAGCTATCACAGTCCTCCCTACTCTTGATAGAGCTCTTAGAGTCTGTGTCACGAAGAATGCCGATGCACTAATAGACGAAAAACAGTTAGAAAAACACTTGATAGAAAGAGAATAATGAGTATCATATACATATGAGGGCATACTCTCAAATACAGTGATGTGGATGAATCCCAGCGAAGTGAATAAAGAAGGTTCTTCTTTATTACTTAGCTCAAGTGATTTAGGCACATCATTGTATATGAGAAAATTCCATCATATGTCGTAAGTTACTCATTATTCTCTGAGAGAAATTAAAAAATGACAGTTAAATACCTGTCAAGGCCACTAGTGGGTTCATCTAAAAAGAGCAATCTTGGCCTCATGAGGATTTCTAAAGCAATGCTGACCCTTCTCTTCTCTCCTCCGCTTACTCCTCTCAAATGCCAGTTACCAATAACAGTGTTTGCACAGTCTTGAAGACCCATTTCGGTAATTGTGCTTTCGACTAATGCTTGTTTTTTCTCCCTCTGCATGTTATTGGGGAGGCGAAGGTAAGCGGAGTAAGTGATTGTTTCTCTTACTGTTAGAGTTCCGAGTAGGTTGTCATCTTGAGTCACATAGGCCTGAGGTTGAAGAAGAAGAAGAAGAAGAGGAATCAATTAATTTCATCTTAATTTTCCATGTTGATTCAGTGCACATAGTAAAAAGGAAAAAAAAAAAAAAACAGAAAAAGAACAGAGTAGCTTCATGTGAAGAATAATCCAGTCCATATGCTACTAAGTGTTGGATATAAAGGAGTCCTCTCAAATCTCAATCTCAATAATACAATATGAAATTGAAACTTTGTGTCTTATACACGTATTATTAAGTTCTTTCTGTTTTAGATAGGAAAACAGAGGATTTTAGTATCTAACAGAAATATAAAACCCGAAGGGATCAAAATGGAATATATCCAAGAGAAGAAATTAAAACTGACTAACATAAAAGTTTCCTATAATCTTTTAAAGTAAATCTTTGGGAAAATGATATTGATATCTTTCTTCTTTATTCAGCCTGTTAATAATCAGCTGTTAACAACTTCTACATCCTTTTAACGTAATAACAGATTAAGAATAGAAGGATAACCCTATATAACTTTCAAATGAAAGAAAGAATAGAAACAATACAAAACAGAGTATCTCCTATGTTAGAAAGTTAAGCAACTTTCACATAATTTCAAGAACAGAAAACAGAGTAAAACAGAGCAAAAACAGAGTATCTCAAGAAAACAAAGAAACAAGAAAAGTAGTAGAGGAGGCTCACAGCAGTGCCGAAAGACAACTTAGTCTTATGCCCATTAACCAAAATACTGCCCGAAACAAAAGCATTTGTCGCGGTTCTACTCGCCAGCGCATCAAGCATCGTCGACTTCCCAGACCCAGAGGGCCCCATCAGTGCCGTCAGCGTTCCAGGCTCGGCGTACCCTGTCAATCCCTGCAGCACCTTCATCGTTCCTCCTTTGCCTCCGGAAACAGTAACGGTCAAATCCTCCCATGTTAACTTTGCATAAACATCCTCAACAATTTCAATCTCTGTGTTCTCTTTCCATAGTGTTTCACTCATCGGACTCATTGCTCCATCTACAATTCTGTTTCTTAGTGGTTTTAGATCTTCAATTTCTACCATTACTTGATTTTTTGAGCTCTTGTTCATGTTTGGTTGGAGGGTATGCAGTTTTGGTGGGAGAAATAGAGGGTTTAAAAACAGGGGAGGGGAGAGAGGTAAAGGTGGGTGACCCAACTTAATGTTTTTACATAAAAATATAGTTTTTGATGAAATTTAAAGGTGGGTAGGGTTTGTTTGACATCAAGTGGGTAACTGAGGAGTGAGGGATAAAGGAAAGGGGGATGTTTGGTAAGTTGAGATGTTGGTTTGACTTGGGAAATGAGTAGGGTCACCAAGCACTTGTTATGGTTAGTACCCTTGAAATCTTTGTTAAAACTTATTTAAACCTCATAATTATGGGGAAATTATGTTTAGACTCCTTAAGATTTTTGTAGGACTGTTTTTTTCCCCCTTCTCCTTTTTCATTTTTTTAAGGAATCTGAACCAATGATTCGTTCTATGAATTCTTCGTAATGGTTATGTCAAAATTTGTTAAGCAGAAACTGTTAAAATCAAAATGTTTTAGCATGAGCACTAATAGGTCTTAAATAGAAGTTGAGCCGTGTTAACTTAGAAAGCTTTTGCATTAGATATTAGTCCCAACTTTCTATTTGAGTTCATCGTTCTTTTTTTAACTTTTCCAATGTGAAACCGTATTGATACATGCAAATCCATGTTGAGAATTTTTTAAAAAATATATCTTAGGGGCCTAAGCATAATTTGTTTCTTATTTTTGGTTATCCCACTTCTTCCATCGTAGATTAGTGTAAATAATTAATTTAAAAAAAAAATCTTCTTCAAGAATTCTTACAATGGGAAAAGCCAGCCCAAGAAAAGGGTAGCTTGTGAGTTACATACATCAACTTATGCTAGTGATAGTATTTATTGCTTCATAGATGAGAATCGCATTTATTGATCATAGCTTGTTGAGCGAGCCTATGTTCTATAAAAGGGTTGGTTTGAATTCCTCCTGTACATAGCTACCTGTAAAATGAAGAAAACATTTTGGTTCCACGTAAACAGACTTTGCAATTATTGTAGTAGATATTTAATGGGGACATATATAGCATTAGATATATTTTTTCTTTTTCCTGGTTAGTTTCATGTACAACCCAATATCATAGAAGTTTGCTATTTGTTACCTATAAAATTTTCTTTTAACGCATTGACACCTGTCATATCATGTATGGATTGTTATGTGGCGTCCACGTGCTGCAAAGCTACCTTTGGGAAGAGACCTCATTTCTCTCGTCTCTTATAGGTGTTGAACACACTTCTTGCTGTACATGTATTGATATACATACGGTTAACAAAGAGATAACTTCGTTTAGACATTAAGAGCAATAGTAAGTAACTGTAATCGGATCCTCTCCACTATAAAATAAAAAAGAAGTTGAGAGACCATTGCAATATCACAACTATTAATTTGTTTAATGAGTGGTTATGATTTGCCTTTTAGTTTAAAATTAGGAAATAGTGCAATTCATAGGGATATGAAAGTGTGTATCTGCAAGTGCGATTATTTGTAAAGGCTGGTGTGGGCTAGGGTTTGGTGAACCGCGTTTTTTCTTTACCTGGCTTGATTTTCGTCAATAAGAATTTCTCTTAATATGGCTAGAAAATAGGGGGCTAAAATAAGCTCCCTTGTTGATTCATTGATGACACAAAAGTATGATGTTTCTTCTATATTTTATTACATCCACCTAATGACTTGAAAATTGATCTGTTGGCATGATGATTAGCCAGGAGATGGCTTATATAATCTCTCACGTTAGCAAGATTAATAAAATAATTCTCCTTGGTAATGGAAAAGTAAATTTCTGGATTTGAACTAAGTTACGCAACTTATTGCATTGGTAATTTTAAGTTATATGATTATACACCTGACTGCATTGGTAATCTTATGGTGGCATCCGAGCTTTGACTCATACATCTTTTATTTTCATTAAGGTTTTCCCATAAAAATAGAAAACCAGATTGATGATTTTTCATATTTTAAATCAAAGATTTGAGTTTTTTGCCCTCCGAGTAGATTTTGATTCTCTCTTGATATCTCAATTGTATAAATAAGATTTCTTAAGTAATTTTTTGTTTATTTATTTTATAATGGCTAATTGGTTAAGATCTAGATTTAAGTTTAAAGATTATTAATTAGTTTAACATCAGCAGTCAATTAGGCCTAATCAACTAGAACATCGTAGCGGGCCTGATGGGCCTATTCTTTTCAGGCCGTTATTGTAAAGATTACCAACAAGTTAGATATGTCAACTTAAGTAGCAAAAATTCCATCCGCTAGGAGGAATTAGCTTTTATTCAGTGCACTTCTCCAAACCCCCTACAAACTGCAACACCACAGAAAATAACAACTAAAACGAAACATCACCGACGGACTAAACCTAAGACAAGCATTTCCTACCAAATTATTCAAATTTGAGAAAAGCGCGCCGACACAAACACCCTAAACCTAGCAAGTAGGAACGCATTTCTTGCACTTGACGGTGCACTGGTTCCCCGGGAGGTGGTCCTCGCCGACATCACTTCCAAGAGAGTCCGGACACTTCCGATAGCATATCACCTTCTTCTTCTTGCACATCTCAGCAGTGATGCAATTGTTGTTCATATCATCTGCATGGTAATTTGCATGTCCAATTAACTCGTTGAGTTCAGCTGGATTGGCATTAGGGCCCTCAGCATGCAGGGACATCAGACCATCAAGCCTGGACCGAGAGTGGAATTTGGGTTTTGTGTGCTCGTGGACGGTTTTCGAGGTCACGTTGGTGATGGCGAGGGCGAGGAGGGCGAGGATGAAGTAGCCTGAGGTTTTCATAGCTAGCTGTCAGGGGGAGGGAACTTTTCTAAATTGGAAGTTTCGAAATTTTTTTATTTTTTATTATTTTTGTGTGGGGAGTGAAATGAGTTTAGGGGAGTTTATATAGGGGCTTGAGATCGAGTAGTTAGTGACTGTAACGTGAGTAAACTACTAGTAAGATGTGAGAGATGCGTGCTTGTGTATAATCATGGAGTTTGTGTGAGTAGAGAGCTGGCATGTTGATTAAATGATCGAATATCATCACATATGAAGACCAATTATCTAATAAAGTTTCTAAGATTGAATTCTGATTGAATTGGAAAAAACTTGATAAACTCTTTTGTGGATAGCTAATGTGACTCGTTATATATACATGATGTGAAACATATTCATTTAAGTTATATCATATATGCTCTAAAAATCATAACACCATGTGCCTTGCCCTGCATCAAGATAAAAAAGAAATATTATTTTCTAGTGTTGCGACGATATTTTTTAAAAGAGAACATATCAAGATAAAATTCTGAATAAAGGAGAAAACAAGATCGAGTTACAACCTTCCACTGGGGAGTTGAACCTAAATACAACAATCACTAGAGTTGGGCCTTAGCATTTGGGTTTAGCCCACTCGTATAAACAAAAGCGAATGATATATTGGGCTATAGTTACACTTCTTTAAAAAAGAAATATTTGAGCGTGTTTCTTAGTGGAAGATTTTGGAATGTGACGCTAAATTTATAAAGGGTTTTTCTAGAAACCACCTTAAAATAGGGTAATTATACGGAAATCACCTTTCATTTTCAATTTATACATAAACCACCTTTAAAGTTGATTTTTGTTGCAATCAACCAGCTCCCAATTAAATTCTTCACTTAAAACCCAAAATTACCCTTAAAAAACTCACATTCAATGTACATGACACATTTTTTTAGTATTTGGATCTTATTAGGATACAACTCACATTCATTGAAGTTGAATTTTTTAAGTTTATTTTTAGTTTTTTAGTGAAAATTTGACTAGGAGGTGGTTGATTGCAACTAAAACTAACTTTTAAGGTGGTTTATGTATAAATTAAAATGAAAGGTGGTTTCCGTATAATTATCCTATTATTAAGGTGGTTTCTAGGAAAAAACCCTTTATAAAATCCTTAACGTAGACCCTATATGTTTTATTTATTTATTTCAATATGATATTGAGAGCAAGACTCCTATAAACTTAAGTTGATAGGGAGGAGTGTCCACCAACTTTTATATCTATTGATCTTGCTGAGATCCGTGAAATCAAGATGCACACAAATCTCAAAGTGGGGTTTATATCTTTCACTGATTCCAAGCAACATCATGGAAAAGCCGATTGATGGCTATTCCCTATCAACTTAAGTTATAAGGCGCTAACTATGATATTGATATGATACATTGCCTTCAGCAACCACCAACAGCGTTATCTTTGCTGATTTGATGGATTGAATTTTGGGGCACAATCTCAATCACAAAGATGTAAAAGTTGATTAAATTGGCCCATTAAATGATCACAGAATCTGTACAAAACAAGGGTACCTTACATGGCCCATTAGGAGTAGTTGGTAGTTGGAGCGTATTGGAAGTATTGGGCTTGACAAACAAAAAGAGGAAAGGAAATTTTTTCAATTTATTTCTTCATGTTTTATGGAATCAAGTGTACATTTACTGGACTAATATCTTATATGTTTGGAGTCTATATGATCTATATTTAGACTCATACAAAGCATATATTTATATTCAATTCAGAAATAAAAATAAAAATATGAGTCCTATCTTATAATATCTGGATAATTTGCAGCCATAAAAGGAGCTTTTGACACATTTGTCTTGTCGGTGATGTGAGCCAAAATCCAACAGCCACTAATTAAGCCCACTAATTATGCCATATTTTTAATATACGTCCATCAAATAGATATAATCACAATTTGGATGTCGGTAATGACTTTATAAGCAAAGTGGTTAGTTGAAAACTCGATTAGAAGCCAGAATTTGTTTTCAAAAGAACTGGTAACCTCTCTATTCTTTTCTCTATCAATCTTTAAGAAATCTATCATCAACCCTGTTCATATATCCTTTATAAAAATTAAAAAAAAAACCTTTTCATATGACTGGTCAGTATCTTCTACTAAAAACATGTGCTTGCCTTTGTCCTTGCAATAATATTAGTTTTTAATAATTCAAATATCTGTTGAGGTTTAAAACTTAATTTATATTAACCAAGTGGTAGGGATGGAATTTTATTAATTTCTTATTTGCACTTGAATACCCCAAAGTTTCACCCTTTAATGTTGCTAACCTAAAGTTCCATTTAGAAAATTTGATACCCTGAAGTATCCAAACTGACGTTAATTCGACAACTTGATACCCCAAAACCCCAACTTTGTTCCTCACTTCCCCAAACTTCAGATAGATTGGAATGTGGTAAGAAAGATTGTTTCTCATTCACTTTCTTATGCTAATATTCTTGAAAAAAAAACTAATTTTGTATTGTTTTTAACGCTTTGGGAAATTAAATTGTCAAGATAAAACTTTAGGGTATCAAATTTTTAAAAGAGAGAAACTTTGAGGTGTTAAAGTGCAAATAACTCATTCTGTATTTAATTTTTAGGAAAATTGTTGTTCAGCAGCCTATGTAGTCAGTAAACTTCTGGAATTGGGCTTGACTTGGTTCTTTAATAAGTGAGAAAATGTCTAAAGGGGCCAAAAGCATCACATGGTCACCTTGAATTCTATGTTAAGGTAAGTACAATATATGGCTCTCATTGGTCATATATATGGCTCTCATTGGTCATATTTGAGCCCTAGGGCTTTCATGTTTGATTTTTGTTTTTGTAAATAGTCGGTATCAATTAATAAACATTTAGATATGTTTGAATAAGACATTTATCTTCTTCTTCTTCTTCTTCTTCTTCTTTGTTGGTTTTTAAGATATTGGTACTCCAAAAGATTACTAAAATAGGCCATAAAATATCTATATTAGAATTTAAGTTCCTCAAATCATATAAGTTCTACATACAAAAGTTATTAGCTAGTAGAATAGTAAACATCAAGTAAATTCATCAAAAGACCAAGTTCGAAAATATTTAATGACTTGTTTTTTCAAGAGTTTATTCTCACTTGATGCTCACTATTAATTGTAGCTTGTGAGGGCCATGCATATGTTTTGTGGCCACCAGTCTTTTATGTCTTGTGATGTGAAACAATGGAAGATGGACCCTAGCAATAGACCCTCATCAATTTTACATTAATATTTTTCATTTCATATTATAATTAAATAATTAAATAGACTTGTTCAGATAATGTTTGTGAAATTGTTTGGAAAAAATAATTAAGAAATAGAATCACGAAAACGGGTTCTAGGAAATCTTTGGTGGTTACATGATATCATATTTTACATTGAATCTAAAATCTATTATAGTTTGATCTTGGAAAAGTTTGTCAAAAATGAAAATATTGTGTAGAAAGAGAAGCATTTCTCTTTTATGTACTCAAATAAAGTTGGTTTATTTATAGGAAAAATGGATCTGGTTATACTCAAGAACTCGTTTCCCTCTTTATGTGATATTTAATATTCTTTTATTTATTTTCACGTGATATTTCTATATTCTTTCTTAGAGTACTAGAGACTTTATTTGCTGCTCTTGTGGGGGAAAAAAACTATTTTCACATGATATTAAGCGGTGCAGATCAATTCGTTGAGATTTACAATTTTGAAAAAATATGAACGCAGAAAATTATCCTAATTTCATATCTACCCTTCAAATATGAATATTTACTAATTTGTACTTCATTCCTTGATAAAAAAAGCGAGTAGCGTATATTTGAGGATTCATCGCCTAAAAATAATTCGGGTATATTGGAAAATATTAAGCGTAAAATGTGCCTCAATCCACTGCATGAACCCTACAAACTTATGTATCTAAAATCTCAATTTGTGGTAGTGTTAGGTTGGTCCCTCTTCTTAGTCGTCCACTTCCACTTTGACTACAACTTCATGAGTCCAAACAAGTTATTATAGACCATAACATCAACACAAACGCAACTATAACCATCAAGTATTGCCTCAATTTATATTTATTTGTATTTATCCTAAGGTTTTGATATGACTGACATTCATGGAATATAACCAAGAGCATTCAGACCTAAAAATAATTCCAAAGATATATGCGCCAACTCACTTCTATACGACATGATGATGAATTGATGATGCATGTCTCATATTCTTAGCTTGACAATAGAGAGATTATATTTTCTTAACTGTGAGTTTCAATTGTTTAACTCTTAATTTATGATTTACCCCGACTTAGTAAAATTTATTAAAATATATGATATTAGTTTGAGTAGGAATTGTTGGGCTGGAAAGTTCCAAGGCGATGTATTAGACTAATCTATTTCGACATGAATTAATGCAAAAGAATGAATTCATGAGTCTCTAAGTACATATAGTTAACCATATTCATCTAGTTGTTTCTAATTGGATAGATATGAGCATGGGTGCGGATAATATTTATTTTCACGGATATATCTGTATTTGTATCTGTAGGTTTCATATATGGTTACTGAATATCTATATTAGATATGATAGTTGTGGATATGGATGTGCAGGAACATATCCGGGTTCGGATCCTAAATACTCGAGTATATGCTGATCATGCAATCACAACTGTCATGACTATTGTATCCATAGATTTTAGGTTAATTTGATGACCAGAGATTTAATCTTAGCTACTTAGTTATAACGAACCTATTAATGGACTCTCTTATATCATATGACCTATATTTTTGCAATCTTATCTGTTTTTCTCATATCCACTTTTTGTTTGCATATCCTTTCTCTTATTTGATCTGTAATGTATAATGTTTAACAAATATAGATATGAGTTTTCCTCGTCAAGAAATATCTATATTTGTATATGTATCCGTGATTGGTAATTAGATACAGATATGACCATGAGTTGTGATAGTAATTTGTTGCCTTGCAGAGTCCCATAAACGAATATGAACTATGCTGATCTATTTGGATTCAAAAACTCATAAGAATTTTTAATTAATCACGAGTCCATGCATGTTTAATTATATATCCAATTGTTCTTGCAATGTGAGGATTAAATCTCATCGCATAGTTTTTGCTACAAAAAACTCATACTAAATGGGTGTGAGAAACTCTTAATTTGAAAGAAATCACGAGTATTCACCACCATCAAGATGTTATTAAACTATTATATTTGAGAAAATATTCTCTTCACTGTGAAGATGATTATCCAAATTCAGTTATCATAAAAATTACTCCGTTACTAGTTTAGACTCTTGTGTGATGTAGATGATTTAAGAATTAAGATCCCACATTGGTGCCTAAGTCTTTTGGTAGTGGTAGAATAATTTGATGCAAGGCTTATGTTGGTGGGTCATTATGACAATGACCATATCTTGCTATTGGGTGTCTTTTTATAAAAATTTCTTTATCCATTTACATATGAAGTTTCTAGAGTCTGATTAAATGTTTTTCAAAGGAAAACGAAAAAAATAAGAAAAATAATTGTGGAGCTAGGTAGATCCTATGCCCGCAAAATTTTTGACAATAATGAATTCATTTATCTTGTAGTGGGCTGGGATCCAACAGCGATAGTTGTAAACTTTAGACATGGTGGGAAATGATTAATTTATGCTCTTGTTCACATTGAATTGCTTGGCATAAATACAATATATATCTCGTATCCTCTTTGGTTGGAATTGCAATCGACATTGAAGAGATTTTGCACCCAGCACATCATTTTAATCCGTATTTTTGTTTAGTTGCATATAAATTTTGTTAAGGTACTTAATTAAAACTTCAAATATGACTAATTAAATTCAATGCGATGGCAAGAGGTTACATGCAATATGTTCCCTCATAGTGCGAGTTCGATTCGCTGCCACGATAGGTTTTTAAATCAGTGCAATTTGTGGTGATCACATTTAATTCATTTATTATCTAACTTGACAACCCAAGACCTCTAGTGTAAAAAGTCAACCAAACAATTTATTTGATAAAATTTCGGTATTTTAAAATTGCTGGCTCCATTTTTTGTAGGAGGCGGTTTGGTATTTTTACTGCCTTCTATTTGTGGGGATCACATTTAATTCATTTATTATCTAACTTGACAACCCAAGATCTCTAGTGTAAAAAGTCAACCAAACAATTTATTTGATAAAATTTCAGTATTTTAAAATTGCTGGCTCCATTTTTTGTAGGAGGCGGTTTGGTATTTTTACTGCCTTCTATTAGGCTCAAAAAACCTTGCACTATGCGGCCTTTTGATAGGATTCCTACTCGATGGAAAACACAAACTTAAACATATATTCAAAGCATACATAGATGACAATTACGTACACACACAATCTATTTTTCAGACTAAACTGAAATTTTTATTGTTATTCTTTGCTTTCTTGATTTCTAAAATCATCAATGTACGAATAATAGTGTTGTTAATTTTAATATTTAAGATTAAAAAAAAGGAAAATGTCAGTACACATTAATCTTGGACTCAATGAAGTATTAATATTATTTGACTAAAATTATTGAAATGATCGGAACCATTACATTGACAGTGATGCGGTAAAAACAAAGCTACTCTTTTCAAAATTGAGATAACATGCCAGCTAAGAAAAGAAAAAAACATGTAAAAATAAGTGTACGCATCACATCGCAAACTTTTAACCAATTCAAAAATTGTACACTTTTTCTGGACGTTATTTATTGTCTGAAGACGTAAAACCCTTAACAAAAATCAGGCGAAGGAACTAAATTTTCTTGATCTTTTCTGATGACCAAGTCAAAAATAACTTTTTTGGGGTGCTACAAGCACATAACTGAGATCAATAATGCAAAGATACAAACACGCTTTACACGTTCTACAAAGAGCCAAAGAATTTTGTTATGTGATGTAAATGACAGAAGAAGTAACTCTCAATATAATTATTGTTTTTGTTTCATCAACAAAACAGCAAATAAATACAAGAGAGAGTATATTTTGATTCCTCTTTCAAATCTATATCTATCTATATCTATACTATATATAAAAGATGATTGCCTTGTAAAACTTTTGATTTCCATTTTGCCCTTTTAAGTTTAATAATTCTCAAATATGTCATTAGTTGTAATTAATCATTCACTAATTATATATAACCTCTTATTAATTATGCATTTCCTCACTTTTTCAAAACCTTTGGTCACACTATTATTTTATTATTTAATTATGTTATTTAATAGAAAATTTGAAATTTATCCCTCATTTAACTTCACATAATATTTAAAATTCTAGAAAAATTAAAAATAATAAAAATTCATTACGCTTATGCCTTTGCTTTTCACCTCTTATGGAGGACTACCTGTTACCTTTCATCTTATTAGCCTTTTAAATTAATAGTATTAATAGTATAATGATTTTAATAGTATTTTTAAATTTATAAATTACACAAGAATTAAATAATTATCCAATTTAGTAAATTATTTGCTAATAGTGTAATAAAATAATTATGAAATTAAAATATACTAATAGTATTATAATTAGGCTATGTATAATATTATTATATTTAAAAGAGAAGAAATTATTTTAATATATTATAATTATTTTAATAAATTATGAATAAATTATAACAATTATCCAAACTATAATAATTAATCATACAGTTCTTTATCCACAGTTTTATCGTACAATTTATTCATTTAAACAAAATTGTAATTGTTCAGGATTTATATTGCTATACAAGTCATTTCATTATTTTGCGACCAACAAAAATTTTTGAAAGACATAAAATAAAACATGTATGCGTTAGGTGCAAAGCACGTGCACTATACTAGTTAATACAAGAGAGTACATTTAAAACATTGATATGTGTAACTCGTGCATGATGAAGACAAAGGATTTGTTGCTAGTGTGTGACAATTCTTGTAAGAACACAATTTCTAAAATAACTAAATTCAATGTTCTTATATCGAAAATGGATGATTGGATTCAAAATTAATGATTACTGACAAGAAATTGTAAATGAGGGATAATTTGTCACTTTGAAAACCTTAAGAGTATTTTGTGACAATCATGCAAATCTTAGAGGGTTTTCTGTGATTTATCCATAAAACTTACATGATTGTGGGGCCATTTTGTTTTCCCTCTCTACAAATTCTATCATACAATAATCCGATTTTGAATAGATAATAGTAATGTAAATGAATTTTTGTATGAATATTAAGAGACAAGAGGTGCCATGCTCATAACATGAATCTTCATTTACAAAAATGCAATGTGTAAGAAATTATAATCTATAAGGATTTTGTGTAGATATTTTGCTGTATAATGCATATCTCTAAATATTACTCAATAATTATGATTGCACAGAAGTGAACTCTTTATTGTCAAACTAAAAGTAAAGCATATACACATCACACATCACATAAATACAATATACGCATAATTATTTTTCAGATCGTGGCATGTAACCCTTGAAGGTATATTTCCTATGTAGTAAAAATTAGGCAAAGATAATGTAATGTCTCATTCTTTAATGTACTTTTGAACTTTATTTGCTTGAATATATACATACTTTTCTAAAGAAACATAGTGTATTATACTTAAGGACTCCACTTTCTTTCTTAAAAGTGATCAAGTAATTAGTCAATCTTATGGTAATTACGTTGATAATATATAATTTCATTACATTACTGTGTTAAAGAACTTAGGTCATCTCTTCTCTTTTTACAATTATATAAATTAAGATATGGTATAAGGTATTATTTAAAATTTGTAAAAATTCTCATTTAAAATAAAGCGTGGTAGCAACTATAAGCTAAAAGCTAATGTATCAACAAATCTCAAGTTTCGTAGAGTTGAGAGATGTTAGGATCGTATTTGTACGTGTCTCTACAATTGACTTAATTCGATGAATAATAAACCTTCATATTGGTCTAATACGGGTTTGGGATGATCTATGTAGGTTACAAAAAGTTACAATCAAGTTTAGAGATGAATGGAGCAAGAAACAACTCAAAAGCACAAAATCGGGATTATACTCATCGATGAGGGGGTCAAGCTCATCATCGATGAGAATGAGATCAATAGAGAGTAAAATTGATTACATGGTCTCACTCATCAATGAGGAGTTGCGCTCATTAATGAGCATGGAACTGAGCTCATTGATGAGCCAACCCGCTCATCGATGAGTGGCTGAAATATTCAGAATTCTATTTTGATTTGGATCCGATCTGAGTCGTTCGCTGCTGAGGCTATATATGATCTTTTCTCCATTTTTTATTAGAGATTCCTGATCTAATTCATAGAGAAAAAGAAAGATGGAGAGAGAGAGAGAGAGAGAGAGAGAGAGAGATTTATCTTTGGCGAAGATTCTTGCAGAGGCTTCTAAATTTGTATCGATGTTTTTCTACATCATCCGATCATCAACCTTCGAGGAGTGCTGCACTTGATGTTTTTCTACATCATGTGATCATCAACCTTCGAGGAGTGCTGCCATTGTATTTCAAGGTCAACAACGTTCTTCATCGAGCTTCGCATATATCTTTCGGAGAACGGTTTGCATAATCAAAAAGCTATAAAATATTTCCATGTTGTGCTTAATTGATATTTTTTTATTTGTTTTAAACTTATTTTTACGGCGTGTTCAAGGCGGTGTGAATTGACGTTTACGGCATACTCAAGCCTGGGTTGAATTGATGGATTGGTCACTAGCTAGGGCTAGAGTTACTCACAGGGAAGAGTTTAGGTTAGACGACTAGGTTGGGGGTAAACAAGGGTTTTAGTCTTGTAAGCCTAATGAATCGGGTTTGTGATTTAGGTTCTGGTTGTGATTGTTTCTGGTTTTACTGCTTTGATTATTATTTAACTATTATTGTTCTATTTCCACTCTATATTCTGTATTTGTTTGAAAAACAATAGGCAACCCTATTCACCCCTCCTCCAGGCTTGCATCTTAGATCTAACAAGAGAGGGATAATGTGCACATTCATTTCTCAAAATAAATAATTAGATAACATTATAGTTTTTTTTGGGAAAATTGTGTCAAGGCCCCAAAAGTTATAACCTCATGTGACCCATCCCTCCACCTTTCCCCCAGGTGGATTAGCCCTAAAAAATATCACATTATGTGATTCAGCCCTTTTTTCTTGTGATTCAGTCATTTACTCTATGCCAATTACGCACAAAGAGAGATAAACAAACATAAAAGCCCAAAATACCCTCATTTCATCTTCTCTCTTCCTTCTCTCTCAGATCTAAATCTGCTCCTCCTTCCTCATCTCCTCTCCTCCTCTCTCCTAACTCATTTTCTTCCTCCTCTCTCTCTCTCTCTCTTTCTCCTTTTCTCTCAGACACCGACATCCCCCTTCGCCACCGCCGACCTTGGGTGCACGCTCCTTCCTCCTCTCCTCTCCTCCTCTCTCCTAACCCATTTTCTTCCTCCTCTCTCTCTCTCTCTCTCTATTTCTCCTTTTTCTCTCAGACATCGACATCCCCCTCCACCACCGCCGACCTTGGGTGCACACTCCGGCCATATTTTTTCGCTCCTTTTCTCCCACTATTTTTTCCCGATCTCTCTTTCTTTTTGAACATCATGGAAACATGAAAGATTTAAAGATATACCGGTTAAATATGATTTTTTAACAATTTTTAATGTTAAGTTCAAGTCCAAGGGTTTGTATGTTAAGTCTATTGGGTTGAATAATAAGTCCAATGGCTTGTATGTTAAGTCTATTGGGTTGAATAATAAGTCTAATTTGTTGAATGTTAAGTGTAATGGATTACGTGTTAAGTCCAATTTGCTTCATGTTAAGTCCAATTTGATTCATATTAAGTCTAATTTAATTCATTTTAAGTCTGATTTAAATCATGTTAAGTCTAATTCAACTTGTTTTAAGTCTAATTTCATGCTAAGTCCAATTTGATTCATATTAAGTCCAATTTGATTCATGTTAAGTCTAATTTAATTTCTTTTAAGTCTAATTTAAATCATGTTAAGTCTAATTCAACTTGTTTTAAGTCTAATTTCATGTTAAGTCCAATTTGATTCATGTTAAGTCAATTTGATTCATGTTAAGTCTAATTTAATTCTTTTTAAGTCTAATTCAACTTGCTTTAAGTCTAATTTCATGTTAAGTCCAATTTGATTCATGTTAAGTCCAATTTATGTCATGTTAAGTCTAATTTAATTCCTTTTAAGTCTAATTTCAATCATGTTAAATTCCTTTTAAGTCTAATTTAAATCATGTTAAGTCAAATTCAACTTATTTTAAGTCTAATTTCATATTAAGTCCAATTTGAATTAGACTTAACATGATTTAAATTAGACTTAAATTAATAAATTAGACTTAACATGAATCAAATTAGACTTAACATGAATCAAATTAGACTTAACATGAATCAAATTAGACTTAACATGAATCAAATTAGACTTAACATGAATCAAATTAGACTTAACATGAATCAAATTAGACTTATTATTCTACCCAATAGACTTAACATACAAGCCATTGGACTTATTATTCAACCCAATAGACTTAACATGCAAGCCATTGGACTTGAACTTAACATCAAAGTTGTCAAAAAATCATATTTAACGGTATATCTTTAAATCTTTCATGTTTCCAATGATGTTCAAAAAGAAAGAGAGAGAGAGAGAGAGAGAGAGAGAGAGAGAGAGAGAGAGAGAGAGAGAGAGAGAGAGAGAGAGAGAGAGAGAGAGAGAGAGAGAGAGAGAGAGAGAGAGAGAGAGAGAGAGAGAGAGAGAGAGAGAGAGAGAGAGAGAGAGAGAGAGAGAGAGAGAGAGAGAGAGAGAGAGAGAGAGAGAGAGAGAGAGAGAGAGAGAGAGAGAGAGAGAGAGAGAGAGAGAGAGAGAGAGAGAGAGAGAGAGAGAGAGAGAGAGAGAGAGAGAGAGAGAGAGAGAGAGAGAGAGAGAGAGAGAGAGAGAGAGAGAGAGAGAGAGAGAGAGAGAGAGAGAGAGAGAGAGAGAGAGAGAGAGAGAGAGAGAGAGAGAGAGAGAGAGAGAGAGAGAGAGAGAGAGAGAGAGAGAGAGAGAGAGAGAGAGAGAGAGAGAGAGAGAGAGAGAGAGAGAGAGAGAGAGAGAGAGAGAGAGAGAGAGAGAGAGAGAGAGAGAGAGAGAGAGAGAGAGAGAGAGAGAGAGAGAGAGAGAGAGAGAGAGAGAGAGAGAGAGAGAGAGAGAGAGAGAGAGAGAGAGAGAGAGAGAGAGAGAGAGAGAGAGAGAGAGAGAGAGAGAGAGAGAGAGAGAGAGAGAGAGAGAGAGAGAGAGAGAGAGAGAGAGAGAGAGAGAGAGAGAGAGAGAGAGAGAGAGAGAGAGAGAGAGAGAGAGAGAGAGAGAGAGAGAGAGAGAGAGAGAGAGAGAGAGAGAGAGAGAGAGAGAGAGAGAGAGAGAGAGAGAGAGAGAGAGAGAGAGAGAGAGAGAGAGAGAGAGAGAGAGAGAGAGAGAGAGAGAGAGAGAGAGAGAGAGAGAGAGAGAGAGAGA
Organism: Asparagus setaceus; assembly: GCA_012295165.1. Lineage (NCBI taxonomy): Eukaryota > Viridiplantae > Streptophyta > Magnoliopsida > Asparagales > Asparagaceae > Asparagus > Asparagus setaceus. The sequence goes on along the minus strand of CM022702.1, from coordinate 53,187,858 downwards.
GAGAGAGAGAGAGAGAGAGAGAGAGAGAGAGAGAGAGAGAGAGAGAGAGAGAGAGAGAGAGAGAGAGAGAGAGAGAGAGAGAGAGAGAGAGAGAGAGAGAGAGAGAGAGAGAGAGAGAGAGAGAGAGAGAGAGAGAGAGAGAGAGAGAGAGAGAGAGAGAGAGAGAGAGAGAGAGAGAGAGAGAGAGAGAGAGAGAGAGAGAGAGAGAGAGAGAGAGAGAGAGAGAGAGAGAGAGAGAGAGAGAGAGAGAGAGAGAGAGAGAGAGAGAGAGAGAGAGAGAGAGAGAGAGAGAGAGAGAGAGAGAGAGAGAGAGAGAGAGAGAGAGAGAGAGAGAGAGAGAGAGAGAGAGAGAGAGAGAGAGAGAGAGGAGGAAGGAAATGTGTTAGGAGAGAGGAGGAGAGGAGAGGAGGAAGGAAATGTGTTAGGAGAGAGGAGGAGAGGAGAGGAGGAAGGAAATGTGTTAGGAGAGAGGAGGAGAGGAGAGGAGGAAGGAAATGTGTTAGGAGAGAGGAGGAGAGGAGAGGAGGAAGGAAATGTGTTAGGAGAGAGGAGGAGAGGAGAGGAGGAAGGAAATGTGTTAGGAGAGAGGAGGAGAGGAGAGGAGGAAGGAAATGTGTTAGGAGAGAGGAGGAGAGGAGAGGAGGAAGGAAATGTGTTAGGAGAGAGGAGGAGAGGAGAGGAGGAAGGAAATGTGTTAGGAGAGAGGAGGAGAGGAGAGGAGGAAGGAAATGTGTTAGGAGAGAGGAGGAGAGGAGAGGAGGAAGGAAATGTGTTAGGAGAGAGGAGGAGAGGAGAGGAGGAAGGAAATGTGTTAGGAGAGAGGAGGAGAGGAGAGGAGGAAGGAAATGTGTTAGGAGAGAGGAGGAGAGGAGAGGAGGAAGGAAATGTGTTAGGAGAGAGGAGGAGAGGAGAGGAGGAAGGAAATGTGTTAGGAGAGAGGAGGAGAGGAGAGGAGGAAGGAAATGTGTTAGGAGAGAGGAGGAGAGGAGAGGAGGAAGGAAATGTGTTAGGAGAGAGGAGGAGAGGAGAGGAGGAAGGAAATGTGTTAGGAGAGAGGAGGAGAGGAGAGGAGGAAGGAAATGTGTTAGGAGAGAGGAGGAGAGGAGAGGAGGAAGGAAATGTGTTAGGAGAGAGGAGGAGAGGAGAGGAGGAAGGAAATGTGTTAGGAGAGAGGAGGAGAGGAGAGGAGGAAGGAAATGTGTTAGGAGAGAGGAGGAGAGGAGAGGAGGAAGGAAATGTGTTAGGAGAGAGGAGGAGAGGAGAGGAGGAAGGAAATGTGTTAGGAGAGAGGAGGAGAGGAGAGGAGGAAGGAAATGTGTTAGGAGAGAGGAGGAGAGGAGAGGAGGAAGGAAATGTGTTAGGAGAGAGGAGGAGAGGAGAGGAGGAAGGAAATGTGTTAGGAGAGAGGAGGAGAGGAGAGGAGGAAGGAAATGTGTTAGGAGAGAGGAGGAGAGGAGAGGAGGAAGGAAATGTGTTAGGAGAGAGGAGGAGAGGAGAGGAGGAAGGAAATGTGTTAGGAGAGAGGAGGAGAGGAGAGGAGGAAGGAAATGTGTTAGGAGAGAGGAGGAGAGGAGAGGAGGAAGGAAATGTGTTAGGAGAGAGGAGGAGAGGAGAGGAGGAAGGAAATGTGTTAGGAGAGAGGAGGAGAGGAGGAAGGAAATGTGTTAGGAGAGAGGAGGAGAGGAGAGGAGGAAGGAAATGTGTTAGGAGAGAGGAGGAGAGGAGAGGAGGAAGGAAATGTGTTCAGCCATGTTCAATAAAATTTGCACGAGCTAAACAAGACTGTCAATAAAAAAAAAAGAGAAGTTTCATTTATTTCTCAAATGTAGTTACCTAAACAACCATATCTTAAATTGAACTGCTTTACTTTCTTGGCATAACATGTATTGATGATGATAAGTTGCTATAAACAATAAGTACTATTTCCATAAATTGAGGTAACAACATGAAAGGGACTAGTAACTAAGTGAAAGTTGCCTCACTTGAGAAATGTCGAAATATTTCTCCCAAAAACATTATTAAAGTATTTAACTTTTTGTTGATATGCCAAAATAAGTAATTAAAATAATAAAATTGTAACTCCATTGAGAATGAAAATTAACTTCTTTGGTTAACTAGGCTACAAAAGTCTTAAGAATGACAACAATTTTTTTGGGTTGAGAAAGTTATATATTATGATATATGAACAATGAAAACAAGATGCGTGACTGTAGAGTTTGACAAATTATACGCATTTTAGAAGCATTTATTATGGATATATGATTATAAAAGTCTAAATTAAATTACATAATATGAACATGATATGAATTTAACAAAAAAATAAAAATAAAAGTTCCCAAACTAAGGATATCAAATTTTAGTTTTTTTTATCGCAACTTTACATACCGGAATCGAACCAGCAAGCACTTCCACAAGAGAGAAAAACAGTCAAAAAGCACCAGTTACATTTTAGAGAATTACAGTCAAAGGGTGGTGATTGCGGGTAGTTTATTATCTTTTATGCCTTATTAAAATAGCATTAAAAAAAAAAAAAATCTTTTGAGTGTCAAAATTCAAAAGAGGTGAAACTTAAAAGAGTATCAAAGTGCAAATCTCTGCTAAAACCATATAAGATATACTCAATATTTGCTAGATTTCATCTCTTGAACTATAGAATGCGCTCATGCAAAGAACCCATCCAAATCATATCTAATCTAGATCCAAAATCTATATTCATGCATAACTAATAAATCTAAATTTAAAATCCAAATTTCAGAATCTCAGTACTACCGCCTACGCCCCCACAAAACAAAGAAATAGAAAAAAAAAACCCTAAAAGAAAAAAGCCTTTTTTCCCCCTATGAATCAAATAGTGATTGACATGAATCTGGGTTAAATACTAGACTTCACATGCGATAATATTATCTTTGTTGTAGATGATGAAATGACTCATTGAAAATTTGCAACTAATCTTATCTATTAGTAGCTATTATTACCATCAGTGGCGAAGCCAGGAATTTCGGCAAGGGGGAGCCAAGAGATAATTAAACACTATAATATATAAATTTTTCAGCACATAATTGATTAGCAGCTAAATATCATTACATAACATGACTTTAAAAATCATATATCAATTTATAATATAGTGCTTACAATAGTATTTTTCTTGCTTTCATTTCTTGAAACCACTTCATGACACCTTCCTCGTCAAATATTGCAAAATATATCCTTTTCAACATAAGGTACAAAAGCAATCATCACATATTCATCTCCTATTCGCGTTTCGAACGTCATTCTTAATAACTTTTATTGTTAAAAATGCTCTTTTAACTCTTGCCACTGCAAAATGACAAGATTAGTGCCAACTTCACTAGCTTGAACACCAAAGGATAGATAAATATCCATCTTCCGTTGAACCAACTACCAAGTCTTTATTAAACAAGTTAATTATGGATAGGTGCCATGCAATATCGCCCAATTGAAGATAGACCCCAACAGTTATAATTCTGTGGATATACCATCTAAGTGATTTTTTTTACTTTTAAAAGAATAAAAAAGTTTTATAGAGACAAATAGACTTGTAGTTCTATTAGTGCGGATAGACACCCCAATTACTAATTTTCTTAACACTTAAACGTGTAAAAAAAAATTCATTGAAGGGTTCTATCCTTACTTGGGAAAAAACTACAAGGGGTGTATCTGCATAATTAGAATTGTAGGGAGTATTTTTGCAATTGGGCGATACTACAAGGGGTTTATCCGCAATTAACTCTTATTAAATCTAAAGTTGCATATTTGCATCGCTATTGACAGTGGCATAGAGAGCTAGAGAGGAAACTGGAATTGCAAGAGTTTCCTTAAATTACACATCTATGCTTTATACTCCCTCAAAAATTATTATTAGCTACCGCCCCTGATTACCATGTCACATAACATTCTTCCATTGTCTTAGAAAATTACAGTCAAATTTTGGTGGCGATGGTAGAAATAATCAACCGTTAAAAAGAAGAAAACTTGAAATTTTTAAAAAAATCAGAGAAGAGGGAAAAGAGTGAAAACCAACCTAACAGTTTCTCCTCTGTTTTAGAAAAGTAAATCTAGAGTCAAAGAGTGGTGATTGTGAATATTTTATTATATTGTTACCTTAAAACTAGAATTAAAAATAATAATAATATTCAAAAAGAAGAAAAAACTAAAAATTCAGAAAAGAAGAGAAAATAGTCAAAAAGACAGCAGTTTCACCACTGTTTTAGAAAATATACCGCCAAAACTGGTGACGTGGATCTTTTGTTAATTATCTTTATATGTTAAAATAACATTAAAAAGAAGAAATGAAGTTAAAAGGAAAAACAGACAACAAAATAAGAGAAGAGGAGAAAACAGTCAAAAAGCACCAGTTACATTTTAGAGAATTACAGTCAAAGGGTGGTGATTGCGGGTAGTTTATTATCTTTTATGCCTTATTAAAAATAGCATTAAATAAAATTTAAAAAACAGACAGAAACTAAAACAATAAAGAAACAGCTTCATCTCTGTTTTAGAAAATCTACAGTCAAAGGCTTGTGATCGTGGACAAGTTATTATCTTTTATCTTAAAAATAGCAGTAACAAATAAATAAATAAATAAAATAAATAAAATACAAAATGGAGGAAAAACGGAACTTCATCTCTGTTTAGAAAATTACAGGCAAAGGGTAATGGTGGATATTTTATTTACCTTTAGATCTTCACCTTGACACATTTAAAAAAAGGCTAAATATCATAAAACCCCTTAACTTTGGATGATTATCAGAAAACCCCTTAACTTTGAAAATATTAGAAAACCCTCCTTAAGTTTAGGGGTTATCAGAAAACCCCTTAACTTTGAGATTTTATCAGAAAACCCCCCTAATTAAGGGGGTTTCTGATAAAATCTCAAAGTTAAAGGGGATTTTCTGATAAAATCTAAAAGTTAAAGGGGGTTTTGTGATAATCCCAATATGTAAGGGGGAGTTTTCTGATATTTTGAAAGTTAAGGGGGGTTTTCTGATATTTAGCCTTAAAAAAGGCATTAAAAATTAAACAATAAATAAAATTAGAGGGGAAAAAAAAACAGAAAGCAAGAGAGAGAAGAAAGTGAGGAGAGAGAAAGAGAGATAGAGAGCATAAAAGGCAAAGTAAACCCATCAACAAAAACAAAAAAAACAAAGTGAAGCAACACGCGGCGCAGCGAACGGTTCGTGAATTCATTGCTCCAAAACTACAACAGCAAGAACAAATCTCTTCATCTTCTTCCCCAAAACCCAATTCATATTTTTGCAAAAACCCCGAAAAAAGTGTCCTCATTATGCAAATTGGGCTTTTCTAAATTTGGAAAGAGAGAGGAGAAAGGATATAGAGAATCAAAAACTTAATTGCTTGCCAAATTAATGCTCTGGGTATAGGATATTGTGGGCATCACTCCCATATTTTCCTCATTATTATCTCCTATCAAAGTGTTATATATAGATATAGAGATATTTGGAGAGAGAATAGAAAGAAACCCATTAGATTTTTTTTTCTTTTTATCTTTTGAGCTTGCTTTTGAGTTTCCATTGATCTTTTGATTTTGAGACATGGGTTCTAAAGATCGGAAGAACTACTCTAATATACAGTGTTTCCTTGATGCAACTACACCATTTGTGGCTTCTCAATCTCTTTCAAAGGTAAATTCAATACCCAATTCTTGTTTTTCATTAGAAAAGATCAAATTTTGTTCACTATGATCTTGTTGAAAAAATCGTTTTTCCCTTTCAAGTTGAGTTGTATTGGAGTCAATTATTCTTTTGTTTACTTTGGGATTTTGTTATTCTTGTTTTAAGTGTGTTTTGATTAGTTTCTGCTGTTACTTTTGATGGATGAATGTCTGCTCTTCGTTTAGGGAAAAAAAAGTCAAAATTTGTTGACTATGGCCTTGTTAGAAAAAATCCTTTTTTCCTAGTTGAATTGTGTTAAAGTCAATTTATTTTTTATTTGCCTTTAATTTATTTTTTATTTGCCTTTGGGTTATTTTTAATAACTGTTGTTTTAGTGTATTTTTGATTAATTTTATTCTGTTATTTTGATGAATATATGTCTTTATATTTATCCGTTGGTTTTGCTTAATTTGAGGACAAAACATCCTCTTTTGGTAACCAAAATCTTATTTGCTTTTTTGAGCTTCCTATTTTGGAGATTTTTTGGGAAGCTCAGAATTATCTGTTATAGAAGATTTTTTTCCTGTTATGGTTGTGTTATGTGGGACTTTCAGCTGTGGATAGAATTAGATTTTGGGGAAAAACTAGATCAATTTCTACTTCTTATTTTGGTAAAATTTATTCCTTTGAGCAAAAGGTCAATAATCTTTGGTAAAGATTGTCTATATGTATATGATTGGTCCTGCAAATAACTGATACAAAAGTTCTTTAAAGTTTTTCTTTAGCACTAAATGTTTGAGAATTCAATAATTCAATGATTTTAAACGCAAATTGTATAAATACAGACATCAATTAAAGATCCAAACAGCTTATGGCAACCAATTGGCAAAGAAACAGTTGATTGCTTCACCCTTGGAGACATCTGGGACCAATATTATGAATGGAGTGCCTATGGCCTTGGCGTTCCAATCCATCTCCCTAATGGCGAAACTGTAGTTCAATATTATGTACCTCACCTCTCGGCCATCCAAATTTACACTAGCAAACCCCCCATATCTAGGTATATATTTGTGAATCCTTAGCATATAAATTTGGAGTATAGCTCCTGTAAGCTTAACTGAGTAAGTGCTCCGTGCACCAACTTCTATATCTGTGGGATTTATTTTGAGATGAGTATTGATGTGTGATACCCATCAAGTATGTCTTTGAGATACGTTTCTTGATGTGTGTCACACATCAGCACACACCTCAAAGCAAATCCGAGGGATAAAATGTTGGTGGACAGAGCCCTCATTCCACTTAAGTTTAGACAAGCATTTTGCTAAAAATTTGTTACATTTTAGTTCGTCACCATTTTGGGAGTTTGTATGAAGATTATGTTGATTATTTGGTATAGGAATGTGGTAGAAGATAGCGAGAGTGATTCTTGGAGCGATGATAGTGAGAGCGAGAAGCTCTCAAAGTCTTGGGATGCTGCATCGGAGGATTCGGGCTTTGAACAGGATGGTATATGGCCAGCAAAGGACCGAATTGGGCAACTCTATTTGCAATATGTTGAGCGTTGTCCTCCTTATGGAAGGATACCACTCATGGAAAAGGTATAATTTGCTAAATGCTAGTTTATTTCCAAACATTATAAATGTGTGTTAGTTCAATGTGTAATGTGTTTCTTTTTTTATTCTTCTTCTTATCTTAGATAAATGAATTGGCTCAAAATTACCCGGGTTTGACATCTTTTAAGAGCGTGGAGCTTTCCCCTGCAAGTTGGATGTCAATTTCGTGGTATGCTAATATCTCAAATTCTTCGAGAGTTAGTTCAAAAATTTGAAGGTTTTTGTAATTGAGGATTAGTGGAATAGCCAATGATCACTATTACACTTGCCATTACTACTGTGACATTCATATTGCACAAGGATGTATAACCATGTAAAGTTGTTAAAAGAGACGTCATTCATATGTCAATTTCTTGGTCTATTTTAGGGCACTGATTTATTTATTTTTAAAATTTATCAGGTACCCTATTTATCACATTCCGGCTAAGAGAAATGTGAAGGAATTATCTGCTTCTTTTCTGACTTTTCATACGATATCGTCATCCTACCAAGGTAATGAGTCAGATGAGTTGCAATTATCCCATGTGCTTAATTGAATTTATGATTATTTTCTATAGATTCTCTCTCTTGTTTTGAGAAGTATTCACTGTGATTTGAGGTGGTAGCTGGTTGGTAGACAAATAGGTAGTTAAAGCATTTATTTCAAAAGTTTCATATGCATGATAAACATGTTTTGTTTTTATAAATCATATAGTATTGATTATCCTTTAGAAGTTATAGGTATTGATCACTTTCAACATCAGATATTTCATATTTCCAAGGTGGTTCTATTTATTATTTCTTAAACTGGGCTAACATTGTCACATCACCAACTCAAAAAATTTCCGTCTATTTCAGTACAATAGAGCTCTTGGATCCACTCTTTCCACTTCGAATCCAGTATATGATAAGTTCTCATTATGTGTTATCTAGAACAAATTTCTTTAAACTTTAAAAACTTATATTAACTCCCCCTTTGCTAATTAAAAATTTCCCTTCATATTTTGTCACTCACCTGTGTGTCTCTAGTTTCAATGATCAAAGCAACAGAAACAATAATGCTACACATAATCATGAAATCTAATTGATTTACAAGTTACTCCATAGTTATGAAATTATTAGGAAATGGAATAATTAGGTCTTGATTTCTGTTTATATATAAAATAAGTTTTTTAAAGTTCTCTTAAACAACAAAAGGTTACACGTGGAACTTGGTTTTACAAAACGTTAGAATTAGCAAATCATGGAGAACATATATTTACAATGTGAACTGGTCTCTGGGTGCATATCCTTGTCTTTTAATTCTGAATGATTTTAGATTAAAACTGAAATTAGAAAATTTGTATTAGATGAATGCTTCACCGAAATGTTATGATCGGTAATCCAGTGTATCTATGTATGCTTTCTTATTATTCTCAGGCTGAATTGAGGTGAAATAGAAACAAAAAGTTCTTAGTTTGTGGGAAAGACGATTCAAATTAATGGCATTGATTTCCTCTTACCCCATGAGATTGAGTTAGTGAAGAGTTTCGAGTCCCATTTTGCCTCTTTTAATTCTTCATTTTCAACGTCTATTATTCACCTTCCGTGTCTTCAATGGATGTTTTGATATTTTTGAATGAGCCACTCTTTTAGCTATCTGATGCAATTTTCTCTAAACCCAAGTCAGAATATGCAACTGTTTCCTGAAAAACTTCCAGCATAAATATTTGTTTGCTTGTCATTGAAGACTTAGGATGTTTGTTTGTGGCATGGAGTTTCTTTTCTGTTCAGATGAAGCAAATTTTCTTTTTTCAAAAGTTACCGAGGGAACTTCTCGAGTCACATTTTTTAAGTAACAGTACTTGTTGGTTTTGGGATTAGTTCTTCTTCAAATTGTATTTAATTTATTTTTATTTCGCTTTTCCATTAGACCTTTAATGCAAGCCGTAGTCCATCTGATTTTTATGTTTAGTGAGATGAGAATTCTTTTAGTTTTTGAGAAATATTTGCTGTCCTTTTCCAGGATTTAAACTGTAGATAACCTCTCTTCTATTCTCCCCTTCTATTCTCCCCTTGACCTATCAACTGTCTTCCTAAGGTATTTGCCACAGCATCAAAACTCGAAAGGCACAGAAATGATGGAGGGAATTAATATTATACTTTCAACACAACTATGATGGTTGATATTTTTTATTAACTGAAATCTATGTTTTTTGCGGTATTACATTCATTTTAATCTTATTTTAAATGTGAGTTTGCTGGGATTAGAACCTAGGTGCATCTGATATTATATTAAAGTCTCTACCAATGCCCTAAAATTGTAATATATTCTAGGGCTAATATAGAATAGATCCCCTGTATTATCGCCCAATTGCAGATAAACCCTCTATAGTTCTACTTTTGCAGATAGGCCCCGAGTGAAATTCTTAGGAGGTCTATTTGTCAAAAAGTAATTTTCTCTTTCTCTTAGGGGTAAAAGAGTCAATAAAGACTGCTCAGGGGTCTATCTGCGATTGGACTATAGTGCAGTTGGTCTGTCCACAATTAACCCCAACAATTGATCATTTAAATCTGAGAATTACACATAAAATGTGGGATAACCTGTCCTTACTGTCATAATAATTTTCCTATGCCTTTTTCTTATAACGTTATGCATTTCATTATCTTTAATGTTTGAAAGTCTCGATATTCATTCATTCCTCATGAAATTCCTGCAGAGCAATTCCCTGAGGACACCGGAAAAGACACAAAATCTGCAGTCATAGAAAAAAACAACAGACATAAGGACATCAACCGTATCTCTCTTCCTTCTTTTGGCCTAGCCACTTACAAAATGCACGGAACATTTTGGACGAACCCTGAGATGGGCGATGAAGAAAGGCTCGTCTCTCTCTACAGCGCCGCTGACTCATGGCTAAAGCAACTCAGAGTCCACCACCATGATTTCCATTTCTTCTCAACTCATTCCTCCATGTGAATATAAACCATAACCAGACTTATTTGCCATTCAGACTTTGGATAACTTAAGAAGCTAGATTTTGGCCTTATTAGCTTTAAGTTATGGTCTTCCTAACATTATGATGCTTTTATTCCATGTAGAGTTGTCTGACTATGAAAACATAAGTTTTCTTCTAATCCTTTGGCTACAAATATTCTCTTGGGTTGATGTGTATTTGAGATTTGTAGCCTTGGTTGAGTGTTTGTGGTATTTTAACATTCTGGTGCTTTTGGTTTTATGTAGAGTTCAATGTCCATTGAAACAGAATTTTCTTCTAATCCTTGGCTATAAATATTCTCTTGGGTTGATTTGTATATTAACCTTTGTAGCCTTGTTTGAGTGTTGAAATATGTTTCTATCTGCCTTATAGTTTTGTTATAAATGTTTTGGTCTTAATGTACAACAGCGTGTAATGTTACATGTGGCTCTGGTGTAACTTAGTGCAGCCCGAGCTAGGCTCTCTTGGATGTCACTTGTCGCAATTGCTTCCCTTGTGATTTTGTTTGTCTGCAAAATGTTAAATAGAGATCCATATCTTCATTACTTATTTGTACTGAAGTCGAACTAGAATGTATTGCATAGTATGAGGTTGATTTGCACCTTTGCACCTCTAACAATTTTCTGATAGATGGTTTTGGTGCGAAGCGAAAAGCTCCTATTAGCTTATATTCTTTTATCTCTTGAATTTATTTTCAGATGTGTGTTGATGCATGATACGCATAAAGATTGTCTCTCCTATGCGTGCTTCGATATGTTTCACACATCAACATGCATGTCAAAGCAAATACAAAGGATAATAAAGTTGAGAACAGAACCCTCAATCCTATTCCTGTCAAGTTCACGCTAGCTGTACACTGGTTTTGGTCTCAGGAGGCACAGTTCTTCAAAGCACATCATAAAAAAGATGCCCATTTGCTCTTATCCGGAATATCTTGAGGGCACTTTCAAGCTTGTTTTTGTTTGAGGAAAAGGGATGGTAACAATTAACTCACCACGATACTGGAATATTCTTCCTGTCTACAAACTCCTTTTTATGTGATGCTTGAGGTCCATATTAGCTCTCCAGAACTGATTCCTAACTAATGTCTGCACGCTTCAGTAGTTTTCTTTCTTTTTGTTTGTTGCATAAAGAAACCTTTGATGAAGGAAATAATTCTCTCTTGAGCGCTAGTTTCTCTATCACTTTGAGACTATTTCTTTTCTTTTTTTAAATATTCACGTAAATGATAGGAATATGCTATAAGGTGAGGGACTTCATCTTGTTATCGTTCTTATAGTAATATTATTAGACCCAGACTTGCTATACTTGTCTGGATATTGAACTGGCACGAGCATAAATTTTATCAGAATACCTGTCCAAAAACATGTTGTCCTGGGTCATTCACGAAGAATGTAGGACGGTTTAAAACTTTTGTTCTTCCTCTTCATCATCAATTATTCTTGCTTGAGATATCAAAATTCTATCAAGACCAGCGAGGAAATTGTCATTGAGACATCTTCCATAGTCACCAATAGCAATTTGGATGGGTCCGTCCAAATAGTGGGGGATCCAAGAGGACCCAAACCGATACTTTAGTGTACCGGTTACTAATCCTATTATGAAGGAACTTGGTACCAAGCATAAATTTTATGCTTGGTAGTGATGTGTCACAATCACATCCACTCTCCAATCCATGTGAATGTGGTATCCCATTTGAATGAGTGGATGTGAATGAACCACCTCACTACCAAGCACAAAAACTTGTGTTTGGTACCGAGTTCCTCCATATTGCTCATATATAGAGAAAAATGTAGGAACTTGGTACCAAGCACAAATTTTGTGTTTGGTAATCAGGTGTCTCATTCCCATCCACTCTCCAACCCATGTGAATGTGGTACCCCATTTGAATGAGCGGATCAGAATGAACCACCTCACTGCCAAGCAGAAAAACTTGTGTTTGGTACCAAGTTCCTCCATATTGCTCATATATATATACACGCGTGCGGGCGCACACACACACTCACGCATAGATTTGAGAGATAGAAATACTACATCCATCATCTTCTTCCTCCATCAATTCTATGATTTATGCGGTAGTCAAGAGATGAGAAGCAGGGGCTTCTCGCCGTTCTAACAGTGGTTACCCTCCGGTCGTTGTTCGAAGATTAAGAACAAGTGCGTGAAAATCCATCCACAGATCCCGGTTAGGTAATCTCTAAATAAGAGATTTCAATACTCGTATATGTTTATGCATGATTTACATTGGTATTAGAGAAAGATTAGGGTTGCTCGCATCTCTGATCTTATTTTTTTAGAGTTAGATCTAATTTTTAATGCATCTAGTGGTTGTGTAGATTAGATCTGCAGTTTCTTGATGAGATTTGGTCTTTGGAACAGAAAAAGTTGGGATTTTTAATAATAAATTTTTTATTAAAAATTAAATTTTTTTGGTGCAAACAATCCTATTTTGGACATCCAAAATGTCAGATCTACACTAAAAATTCGACCATTATGATATACTGGGCACTTTTTGATAAATCTGAGATTTATTAATCAACTTTTGAAAATCAGAAACCTTTTCTTTTTATAATATTCAGAAATTAAAAGCTTTTTTCTAAAAAAATAAGAAAAACCACGGATCTGTTGCAGTGCGGGATGTTGGCGGCGATGGGAGCTTCGGTGGCGGCTCACGGTGCTATGTCGGAGGCCACCACCGATCACCGCCGGCGATGGTGACAACGTTAAAAAAAGGATTATCGGATCCCTACAGTAGCGTGCATATATATATATATATATATATATATATATATATATATATATATATATATATATATATATATATATATAAATGGAAAAACTTGGCACCAAGTTCCTTAAAGGAACTTGGTAGTGATGTGGATAAATTTGGTCCACAAGTCTAGCTTTTAAAAAAATCTTTCTCTCTCCTCTTTCTCTCTCCTCTCTATTTCTCCCCTTGAGGTGTGGACCGGATTTGTCCACCTCACTATCAAGTTCCTTTAAGGAACTTGGTACCAAGTTTCTCCATATTCCTCATATATATATATATACACACACACACACACACATCTTTTTATTCATTAGTGATTTTTTTCTAATTTATCAGGCTTTTCTAAGTGACCATGTAACGAGCGGATCCCAACCAAATTAGGCTTAAGTCATTAAGTATAGAAATACTCCTCAGGCTTAATTGCTCAGTCAACTTCGGCTTAGTAAGTAGAATCACTTAGAGTTCAAGATTATTATCGGTGCCCATTTTTCGCACTCCTTTTTATATAATAAAATGATCAAGAGGAATGAGAATTGATTGAAATAAAGTGTTAGCATGTTCTTTTAATTTTAAAATAAAGTCTCTTAGTTGAACTTAGTTTTGTATAACTACAATAAAAGATTTTTAAAAATAAAATTTGTTACAAACTAATTGATTCACTAATCGATTAGCTAATTGATTAGCTAATCAATTACCTAATCTATTAATTAATCGATGAGCTAATCGATTAGGTTGTAATGTAAACGTATCAATAAGCGATATTAATTTTTAGAGCTAAAGATTAATCCAAGGGTTGTGGTTGATTGTTGTAGGCTATAAATAAGGGTAGAGAGTGAGGGTTAGGGATATGTAAAAATTTTATAAATTCCTTTATGGAGAGGATGATTATTCTTAATTGAGAAGACTTTCAAAAATTATAAAATTTAGTTTGCAATTAATTTTGTTCTTCTTCTTTTGATGATGAAGATAAAAATTTACTTCACAATGAGCCAACCCTTTGTAATGTAAGTTTTGATTTTTCCTATTTTATTTCTTATTTTTAGAATTGCATATTTTAGGATTTTATTTCTTATTTTTATTTTATATTTTGTAGTGTAGATTTATTGCTTTGTAGCGTAGATTTCTTTTATGTTTTGTAGTGTAGAATTATTTTTTGCTCTTTTATTTCATGCTTTGTAGTGTAGATTTTTTTATTTTTATTTTTATTTTTGAACTACTCTTTTTGTGCTTAAAATGATCATATTTAGAATAATCAACTAGAGAACTAGTTGATAGAAAAAGAATTTGATTGGCTATACTTATATTAAATAGTTTGATAGTTTATGTTTTTTAATTCTAGGGTTATTATCTAGATGTTTATTGCTTTTCATGAATGATAATATTGCTTGAATATGTTTTGATAGGTTATGCTTGTTTTTAGTGAATTGATAGTCTATGTTTAATAATTCTAAGTAATATGAGAATAAAAGAGAGTAATTCTTAGATTCAAATTGAAATTAACTAGTGGATTAAATCCTAGATTTCTAGTTTTATTCTCTTGATTTCGTCCATTTTTATTTGCTTCTTATTTTTATTTGATTTTCTTTTTAATTTTTATTAGTTTTCTTTTTCTCTCATTCATCCCTCTTGTTTTAACCTTTTATTTGTGACAAGCCTTCAATCCAACCAACCTTTACACTCTCTTTTCCTACATATTTCAAGAGCTACTTTTAGAATTTCTTTCTAATACACTCCTTCCTCGTGGGATCGATATTTTAATACTATAACTTGATTGTCGTACACTTGCAACATTACATTTAGATTAGCATAAGATATGTCTCTCCTATGAGGATCGAGCTCCTATGAGGATCGAGTTCTTATTTTTAAGTTGGATTTAAATGAGATTACTATTAGGAGAACATTAAATTCACCTTAGGATGATAACATCTATGATGGGGATCATGGGAAAGGAACTTTGGAGCAGTAGAGCTAGAAATCAAATAAAATTATCGGGGCTTTACATAACTCTATGAAAGATATTTGTTACTTTTATTGTACGTCACCGATGTGATCACATCTAGGGATGTATAAATAAAAGTGAAGTTGGAGTCTAAACACCATGGTGTGTTCAAGGCTAAAATGTCTACTTTGACTTTGGAAGCTAAATACCTAAGGCGCAAGGTTGAAAGTCTAATTGCACTGAGTACACCGGGAGATTTTTTTTGGAATGGGATCTGAAATAAAAGAAGCCAATTAAAAGGTGAATATGCCAACCGATAAGAGCATGATCAATTAATACCACTATAGACAGACCATCATTTTGCGTATGAGTCATTACAGCAGAAAACTAAAACTTGTGAACCACTTCAAGGCGGGTTCATAGAGTTTCAAAAGATTCCAAATGGGAGCAAAAATATCTAGATGGGGACTACACAAAGATCTTTGGAAACGGTGCATGTAAGTTTTTGAGTTTAGGGAATAAATAAACATTGTAGGATATTCTATATGCTCCCACTATGAGGAGAAATCTTTCTCTCTCTCTCTCTCTCTCTCTCTCTCTCTCTCTCTCTCTCTCTCTCTCTCTCTCTCTCTCTCTCTCTCTCTCTCTCTCTCTCTCTCTCTCTCTCTCTCTCTCTCTCTCTCTCTCTCTCTCTCTCTCTCTCTCTCTCTCTCTCTCTCTCTCTCTCTCTCTCTCTCTCTCTCTCTCTCTCTCTCTCTCTCTCTCTCTCTCTCTCTCTCTCTCTCTCTCTCTCTCTCTCTCTCTCTCTCTCTCTCTCTCTCTCTCTCTCTCTCTCTCTCTCTCTCTCTCTCTCTCTCTCTCTCTCTCTCTCTCTCTCTCTCTCTCTCTCTCTCTCTCTCTCTCTCTCTCTCTCTCTCTCTCTCTCTCTCTCTCTCTCTCTCTCTCTCTCTCTCTCTCTCTCTCTCTCTCTCTCTCTCTCTCTCTCTCTCTCTCTCTCTCTCTCTCTCTCTCTCTCTCTCTCTCTCTCTCTCTCTCTCTCTCTCTCTCTCTCTCTCTCTCTCTCTCTCTCTCTCTCTCTCTCTCTCTCTCTCTCTCTCTCTCTCTCTCTCTCTCTCTCTCTCTCTCTCTCTCTCTCTCTCTCTCTCTCTCTCTCTCTCTCTCTCTCTCTCTCTCTCTCTCTCTCTCTCTCTCTCTCTCTCTCTCTCTCTCTCTCTCTCTCTCTCTCTCTCTCTCTCTCTCTCTCTCTCTCTCTCTCTCTCTCTCTCTCTCTCTCTCTCTCTCTCTCTCTCTCTCTCTCTCTCTCTCTCTCTCTCTCTCTCTCTCTATTTCTCCCTTGAGGTGTGGGCCGGATTTGTCCACCTCACTATCAAGTTCCTTTAAGGAACTTGGTACCAAGTTTCTCCATATTCCTCATATATATATATATACACACACACACACACACATCTTTTTATTCATTAGTGATTTTTTCTAATTTATCGGGCTTTTCTAAGTGACCATGTAACGGCGGATCCCAACCAAATTAGGCTTAAGTCATTAAGTATAGAAATACTCCTCAGGCTTAATTGCTCAGTCAACTTCGGCTTAGTAAGTAGAATCACTTAGAGTTCAAGATTATTATCGGTGCCCATTTTTCGCACTCCTTTTTATATAATAAAATGATCAAGAGGAATGAGAATTGATTGAAATAAAGTGTTAGCATGTTCTTTTGAATTTTAAAATAAAGTCTCTTAGTTGAACTTAGTTTTGTATAACTACAATAAAAGATTTTTTAAAAATAAAATTTGTTACAAACTAATTGATTCACTAATCGATTAGCTAATTGATTAGCTAATCAATTACCTAATCTATTAATTAATCGATGAGCTAATCGATTAGGTTGTAATGTAAACGTATCAATAACGATATTAATTTTTAGAGCTAAAGATTAATCCAAGGGTTGTGGTTGATTGTTGTAGGCTATAAATAAGGGTAGAGAGTGAGGGTTAGGGATATGTAAAAATTTTATAAATTCCTTTATGGAGAGGATGATTATTCTTAATTGAGAAGACTTTCAAAAATTATAAAATTTAGTTTGCAATTAATTTTGTTCTTCTTCTTTTGATGATGAAGATAAAAATTTACTTCACAATGAGCCAACCCTTTGTAATGTAAGTTTTGATTTTTCCTATTTTATTTTCTTATTTTAGAATTGCATATTTTAGGATTTTATTTCTTATTTTTATTTTATATTTTGTAGTGTAGATTTTTTTATTTTTATTTTTGAACTACTCTTTTTGTGCTTAAAATGATCATATTTAGAATAATCAACTAGAGAACTAGTTGATAGAAAAAGAATTTGATTGGCTATACTTATATTAAATAGTTTGATAGTTTATGTTTTTTAATTCTAGGGTTATTATCTAGATGTTTATTGCTTTTCATGAATGATAATATTGCTTGAATATGTTTTGATAGGTTATGCTTGTTTTTAGTGAATTGATAGTCTATGTTTAATAATTCTAAGTAATATGAGAATAAAAGAGAGTAATTCTTAGATTCAAATTGAAATTAACTAGTGGATTAAATCCTAGATTTCTAGTTTTATTCTCTTGATTTCGTCCATTTTTATTTGCTTCTTATTTTTATTTGATTTTCTTTTTAATTTTTATTAGTTTTTCTTTTTCTCTCATTCATCCCTCTTGTTTTAACCTTTTATTTGTGACAAGCCTTCAATCCAACCAACCTTTACACTCTCTTTTCCTACATATTTCAAGAGCTACTTTTAGAATTTCTTTCTAATACACTCCTTCCTCGTGGGATCGATATTTTAATACTATAACTTGATTGTCGTACACTTGCAACATTACATTTAGATTCGCATAAGATATGTCTCTCCTATGAGGATCAGAGCTCCTATGAGGATCAGAGTTCTTATTTTTAAGTTGGATTTAAATGAGATTACTATTAGGCAGAACATTAAATTCACCTTCGGATGATAACATCTATGATCGGGGATCATGGGAAAGCTGGAACGGCGCCGAGCTAGGAGCTGCAAATCTGGGCTGTTATCAGGGCTTTACATAACTCTATGAAAGATATTTGTTACTTTTATTGTACGTCACCGATGTGATCACATCTAGGGATGTATAAATAAAAGTGAAGTTGGAGTCTAAACACCATGGTGTGTTCAAGGCTAAAATGTCTACTTTGACTTTGGAAGCTAAATACCTAAGGCGCAAGGTTGAAAGTCTAATTGCACTGAGTACACCGGGAGATTTTTTTTGGAATGGGATCTGAAATAAAAGAAGCCAATTAAAAGGTGAATATGCCAACCGATAAGAGCATGATCAATTAATACCACTATAGACAGACCATCATTTTGCGTATGAGTGCGTACAACCGAGAAAACTAAAACTTGTGAACCACTTCAAGGCAGAGACGGGTTCATAGAGTTTCAAAAGATTCCAAATGGGAGCAAAAATATCTAGATGGGGACTACACAAAGATGCTGGAAACCGGTGCATGTAAGTTTTTTTTGAGTTTAGGGAATAAATAAACATTGTAGGATATTCTATATGCTCCCACTATGAGGAGAAATCTTTCTCTCTATAGTTAGGCTTAGGGGATTCATTTATTAGTTTCCCATTTGTGGTTAACTTAGATTTGCTTTAGAAATTCTCTGCTTATAAAATGCCACGTTGATAGCTTAGTTGATTTTAGAATGTAACTCATCACTGGATAACTGGATTATCTTCTATTTTATCTTGTGTCGTGAATTAAGATTAGATCTGATTTATGGTATAGTAGACTAAGTCACATTAGAGAACATTTGTAGGGTCGCCAGGGCCGGCCTCCCTGGTAAATATACTAAGGTATTTGTTCATCTACGAGTATGGTCTTGTGGGTAAATCACTAGGAAGCTATTTGGCAAGCTAGCAGCACCTTCATTGCAATTAGTACACTCTGTTATATGCAAACCAATATTTATGAAGGTACAAAGTGGAGCACCTTAATTACTCATTTTTTAAAGTGAAACTATATACACAATCATCTGTATCTAATTTTGCTTCTAGTTGAGTGCTTGAATTTATTTCAAGTGTAAAATCAGCAAGGTGGATAATCAGTTAAGCAAAAGCACTAGGGCTATGCACACTAATCGTGAAAGAGTATCTATCTTGGAAGTTTAAAGAATTATGTCAAGAGAAAGGAAAAGTCATATGATTGACGATATCCTATATTCTTCTACAAAATGATGTAACAATAATGAAGAATATAACTCCATTAGATGTGGTTCGGAATATGTTAGTTGACGCTAACCTACACATTTGGTTTTGGGGAGATGTGCTATTGATGGTGACATATATTCTAAAATGTGTACCTTCCAAATTGGTGCAATCAACATCCTATCAGTCATGGACGGTCGAGGGCCGATGTTGGGTCACTTCGTCATGTGGGAGTGTTACTTTCATACACTATTTTTTACTGGATGAGAAGTTTGGACCCTAGAATGTTGAAGTATATTGTTGTACACTACTTGAGATACTCTGCGGATTGTGTTTACATGTGAGCAATATGGTGAAACTGCAACTGAGAGAGTTGTGAGATGCTGAGTTCCTTAGGGAGGATTTCTTGCATAAAGGAGAAATAGATCAAGATTTGAGTTCATATGAGATCGAGGAGACTGTCATGGATCCAGCAATGGAAGAGGAAATGGTTCCTCTACTACCTGGGAAAAGTGGGAGCAGGATGCTTTTAGATGACTTAGAGCAATCTACATAATCACAATAGCCTCAAAGATCATTCCACGGACTAGTGCCAAGACGATCTTTTGAGATTGAAGGGGAAATGTTCATTGTAGCACCGCATGTTATAGCGATGCCCAAGTCATGTGAGGACACTATTTCTAAGTCTGTAACAAAAGAGTAAAAAGCAACAGTGGATGGGGAGCTTGAGTTCATAAGGAAGAATCAAGTCTCGGACTTGGTGAATCTTTCAACTGAATGCAGGACCATTGAAAATAAATGAGTTTTTAAGGTCAAGCAAGATGAGATGTTCAAGTGATGCAAGACATGCTTGATGGCGAAAGGGTACACTTAACTAGTAAGATAGACTACCTGTAGGCTGTAAAAAAATTACTGAAGACAGCCGATATCCACGAAACACTGCCGATAAAGGTTACAAGCTGACGACTTTAACGACAATAAAGGAGAATCAGAAGCTAATGCCTCCAGAGTACAAGGATTACAAGTTGACAATCTTTGTGAAAAGAGATTACAAGTATTGATCTCTTCAAGGCAAAACGCGGGGGTCATCCCCGCGTTTCAATACAAACGCGGGGCTCATCCCCCCGTTTCAATATAAACACGGGGCTCATCCCCGCGTTCCAATACAAAACGCGGGACTTACCCCCGTATTTCTAGTCAAAACGCGAGGCTCACCTCTGCGTTTTCACTAAAACGCGAGGCTCACCTCTGCGTTTTCATTATAGCAAAACGCGAGGCTCACCTCCTCGTTTTCACTAAAACGCGAGGCTCACCTCCGCACCGCCTCCGCGTTTTCACTAAAATGCGAGGCTCACCTCCGCGTTTTCATTGTAGCAAAACGTGAGGCTCACCTCCGTGTTTTCACTTTAGCAAAACGCGAGGCTCGCTCCAGAACACGAATCTTGCGTTTGACTCGTTCAAACACGTTCTAAACGGTTTCAAAACTATTTTGTACGATCTGAGGGCCACTAACCCTCGTTCAGGAGCGTTTTTAGGGGTCAGTTACACCCCTTAAACCCCTAAAATAACTGAAAGCTCAGCTGAAGAAGGGGGGCTTTTTGAGGTGGGATTTTGGTGAGTTCTTGAGCTTTTTACACTTAGCTTTGGGCTTTCTCTCTCTCTCTCTCTCTCTCTCTCTCTCTCGGCTTTTTGGGGGAGTTGGCTTTCGTCTTTGAAGGTCTGCAGCTCTTCTCCATCAATCATCTTGGAAGGCTTGTGTTTGTTCGCGGTAAAAGTTGGTTTGTTATTCATTGCTCGTTTGAATTCGCTTACAGCTTCGTGGCCTACAACAAAATTTCAAACAAAAGAAATGCCTTTATTTTAGGCGCATAATGAAAACGAAAATTACAACTCTCTTCCTTTTGTGAACAAACACGAGGATCTCTATTTTACGGATCCTCGCTATGGTTCTTTGCCCGTGTCGGACTTTTTATTCGTCCGTTGACCACCGCGCAATCCGATCTGGTGTAAACCGGGTTCGGAACTACTGAGCGTAGAGGGGCTCGTTTCACGAAGGAAGCGGCGCTGAGGATCACACTCACGAAGGAGAGGATGCGCTGCGAGGATCGCACTCACGAAGGAGAGGATCGCCGGGCGGGTGAGATCTACAAGGAGAAATCCTGGCTATCCACGAGGTTAAGGCGAAGCTTAACCTAGAGGGTATCTGTAGTTCGACCGAGTTTGTTTACCTTCCGCCTATAGATCTGACGCCGATCGACTTGAGCTCGCCGGGTTCCGGAACCGCGGCGTCGAGATCTCGCGAGGACTCTTCGAGAGTCGCCAAAACCCGTAAAATCCAACCTCAAAGAACCAACCCCCTCCATGAGCAAGACCCCCTATTTATACAAAAAGGGGGTACGCCAAGCCATGGCTTCTACCATCTAAGAGCCACCTCGCCAGCAAGTTGGTCGAGGTGGCTCGCCATGGTGGCGAGCCACCTCGACCACTTGGCGGGAGCACCTCGACAAGTTGGTAGGGTGGCTCGACCATGGTGGTAGAGCCACCTCGACCACTTGGCGGGAGCACCTCGACAAGTTGGTAGGGTGGCTCGACCATGGTGGTAGAGCCACCTCGACCACTTGGCGGGAGCACCTCGACAAGTTGGTAGGGTGGCTCGACAAAGTGGCCGAGCCACCTGGCCATTTGGTAGAATTATTAAGCCTCGCGTCGCCTTTTTGCCCGTTTAGCCGTTTCTCCGTCGATTCTTCGTCGATTTCCGTCGACTCTTCGGTCTTAGGGCTTAGTTTTGCTCGGTGATGTCGCCGTTGGGTTTGAGTCCGTGTCCGATCAACTTTCGAGTTCAAGCGGCTCGTTTGCATCGGCCGGACTAAATGCGGTTGATTCGTCTGCGTCGGCGTTTGAGTTTAGCCAACTTCGCCTCGTTGAGCCGTCGTCGGGTTTTCTCCCGCGGCGTGTCGTTTCGGCTCGTCGCCTGCGCCGACTCACTTCATGGGTTCGTCGACTTCGCTTTATCGTTTTGCGGCGTAATCCGCGTCGGCGGCGTTAAGATTGGCCGTCGGATGGATCGTCGGTTGTCAACCCACCGTTTACGAGTCTTGTTTGGGTATTGATAAGCAATTTTTAGCGCCTCTGAGATACCCCTCCAAAGCGTCTCGGTCGATTCTTGATGAGTGCGGGATGCTTTGGACATGATAACCCTTCACTCTTTAATTGGTGATAGGACTTGTGAATGACCACGGCGTTTGATCTCTCCATTCCCTTGATCTTTCCGGTGCTTTGTAGGATTCTTTGAAGATATTACAGTCTTGCATTTTTTGTCGACCGTTGTGAAATCGAGCCAGTCGATAGATGAATTTCTTTTGAGGTTGGCTTCAGTATTTGATTCCTCTAATTCTCTCAGGTTCTCCAGTGCTTTGTAGGATACAGGGTGTTCTTGATCTTTGCATTTATTGCTTGACCGTTATCGAATTTCAAGCGTAGCTAATTGAGTTCATTCTTTGTTGACTTCGTGTCGGTGGATTATCGTCAATTGACCCTCGAGATTCCTCCGTTGATCGGGAATTCTTTTGTGGATCGAACCGTTGATCGGTGAATCCTTAAATCGGCGGCCAGCGTTGGTTGGCGTCGCTCTTGCATTACTTCGTTGCGGTGTGTTCATCCACGGTGGGAGGTATTCTTCCCAATTGTTGATTGGTAGGCCCTCGGTGATGCATGAATCGGCGCGTCTGATGGGAGGAGTCCTTTGAGGTAAGCGTTGTCCGTCGATATAAGCCTCGTCGAATTTTATCCCTCCTTGAGGTCCCACGGAAGGAAATTGAGGGTTATCGAGTTATCCTTAAGAATATGGTAATATTCTCCGGGAACTTCGTTAAGAACCGGGAATTAGTTTATACTCGTAATCCTATTTGGAGTAGGGCATGAGAGAATATCGGAAGATTGAGTGCGCGGGCCACCTTGGCGGCGGCTTGGCGGGATACTGCGTTATTCTTGGACTCGAAGTTCACATGCAGTGAGGCCGGGTGCATCATTGGAGGCTGCTGTTCTTTGAAGCCGTCTTCAGTGGGACACTTTTGGTCTCGTGCTTTCTGGAAGCGAGGATAGTAGAGCTCGAGCAGGGAACTCAAGCGGCGAGAGCGATCGTCTTGAAGGCGGCGAAGGCCAACAAAGAAAAGACTCTGTGATGCGTGTCAGAAATTTGAACTCGAAGCGGTGGTTGACATTAAGAAGGAGGCTGCGGAGGCCCTTAATGGCGAGGAGACTTCGGGCGAGCCGGGAGGAACTTCAACAAGCTTTCCTCAATAAAGTATCGAGTTAAAGCAAAACATATTTGTCCTCTTTTGTGCTCTATTATGATTCTTTTATTTAGCGAAATAATTAACCATAATACTTATAGGATTTTGGCAAACCCTCGGCCGTCAGCGGTTTGATTAGCCTTTACCAACTACCGTTTGAATTGGGCTAGCGTCGCGGATTGTCCAAATCCGTTCCGCGTGGCGTTGTCTTTGGAAGAATGAAACTCTTCTAGACTTCGTTGCTATGATATTGAATACATAGGCTTGGTACTCTTTTACGGGCAAGAGATCGCCCGACAGCGTGTGGCGTTGGCTTAATCCTTCTTAGGCCGGGATGAAATACCCGAATCGAATGCGGTGTCTTCTTCAATCGGAGAAAGACTAAGCCGACAGCGTGTGGCGTCGACTTTAGGGTTATTAGCGACCCCGACCCTCAGCAGTTTGATTAGCCTTTACCAACTACCGTTTGAGTTGGGCTAGCATGTAGATTATCGAATCCGTTCTACACACAACGTTGTGCTAAAAGAATGAAACTCTCTTAGACTTAATGCTACGATGTTGAATCGTGAAGCCGTCTTTATCACGGGAATAGACTACCCGACAGCGTGTGGCGTTGGCTTTATCCCTTCTTAGGCTTGGGATAAAATGCCCCGAATCGAACTCACGGTGTCTTCTTCAATCGGAGAAAGACTAAACGGCGGCAGCGTGTGGCGTCGACTTCATCCTTCTTAGGTTTCGGGATGAAATACCCGGAATCGAACTCGGTCTTCTTCTCGGAGAAAGACTAAACCGGCGGCAGCGTGTGGCGTCGACTTCATCCTTCTTAGGTTTCGGGATGAAATACCCGAATCGAACTCGGTGTCTTCTTCAATGGAGAAAGACTAAACCGGCGGCGTGTTAGGCGTCGACTTCATCCTTCTTAGGTTTCGGGATGAAATACCCCAAGATGAATCTTGGCCTTCTTTTGACGGAGAAAGTTGAACCGGCATAAGGTTGATTGAGGTGGGAAAGGAAGAATGTATTCTATTTCGAAGGTGGAAGGAAGGAGGATCTTGTCTCCTATCTGCAGGTAAGGGATGAACAAGAGAGGAAGGTTTTGTATCCTATCTCTTGCCGGTGGAAGGAAGGCTTTGTGTCCTATCTCCGGTGCTCACGAATTTGAAATAAGAGAGGAAGGTTTTGTATCCTATCTCTTATTGATGGAGAGGAAGGAGGATCTTGTCTCCTATCTCCGGATATTGGAAAGGAAGGATTTTTGTCCTGTTTCCAGTGGGAGAGACTAAAAATGGGATCTCCATTTTGAGAATCTTGAAAGATGAGACTAAGAGTGGGATCTCCACTCCGAGAATCTAAGACAAGAGAGGAAGAATGTATTCTATCTCTTGCTTCTGGAGAGGAAGAATGTATTCTATCTCCAGGTAAAATGTGGGAAAGAAAGAATGTACTCTATTTCCCAATGAGAAACTAAGAGTGGGATCTCCACTCAGAATCTTGGAAAGTGCGGATAGCTTTGCTTTTGTAGGATTGCTAACGGAATTTGAAAGTGGACCTCTGGTTAGTGGAGTCGAGAGGGATTTTCTTGGTGGTTGGACGAGGGAGATTTTAGTGGGCCCACCGTCAATGAATTTGTCGGTGAGAGAATTTTGGAGGAAAACACAATAACAGGGTTATCCTCATGAAAATGAGTGAGATATTCTCGAGGAACTTCCCATCAAGCGGGTTATCTGAATGTATTAAGGATAATACTTTTGAAACTTCCCATTTATCGGCATTAATTGCGGTCGCCGTCTGTGTGATAAGGCGATATGCACCGTTTGAATAGGCCGTGTCTATTATAAACGGTCCTTCCCATTTGGGTTCGAATTTACCTTTCTTTTTGGAGTCGAGAATTATCGGCCGTCTAGCAGCGAGGACGAGATCTCCCTCCTTAAAGGTTCTCTGTCGAACTTTCTTGTTGAAAGCCCTCGACATCCTAGCTTGATAGAACTCAATGCATTGTTGAGCCTCGAGCTTCTCATCTAACATCTCAAGCTCTTGAGGCGTTTTGATGTTGTTCTTGATCGTCATCTGCATTTGCAAGGCGGCGAAGTGGCGGATCTGGATTTCCAGCGGGAGAATCGCTTCACACGTAAACCGAGTGCGGGTTAGCTCTGTTGGCGTCACGTCTGGTTGTGCGATATGCCCGAGTGCTTCTCAGAGTTTATCGTCCGGTCTCGCTTGTTATTCTTCACAAGCTTTGACAAAATCTTGATTATCGTCTTGTTGAGCGCCTCGGCTAACCCATTATTTCTTTGGATTATAGAACATCGGCGAGACATCTTGTATCTTGAATTTTTAGCAAAACACGATGAAGGAATTGGCGATAAATTGGGGACCGTTGTCATGCACGATCCGTCTTGGGACACCATGTCGATAGATGACATGGAGTTTGATGAATCGGCGGCGGTACTTTCGCCTTGACCTCTTTAGTGGGATTGCTTGACCCACTTGGAAGTAGTCGGTGATCGCTAGAATAAACCGATCTCCTTTAGCAGCCGGAGGAAAAATGGGACCTACAACGTCCATTCCCCATGTCTCGAATGGCGGGATGTGGCGAAGGATCTGGCTACTCGGTGATGCATATAATTGGCGTGAATTTGACCGCATGGCATTTCGGCGTACTCAAGCTGCGTCATTAATCATCGTGGGCCAAAAGTAGCCCATTCTCTGATTCGCTCGTAGAGCTTGGGACCAGCTAGTCGCACCACATTCACCTTCGTGTGCTTCGAAGGACCTCTTACGCCTCTTTGTTTGAGAGGCATCGAGTAAAGACCATCGTACCCGGCGATATAGCATGGGTTACGTGGCGTGAATCTTGGAGCTCTTGGCGGATTGACTCTCTCTCCTTCCGTCATCGGTAGAATACCATGTAAGGCGTGTCGATGATAGGAAGCGCCAATCGGGGCTCCAACTTGGTTTGGGTTGCATGTACTTCTTTGGTAACTACCCCTTACCTTCTTGTGCCTCATCATTATAATGGTACGAAGAGTTGGTGAGTCCCGACCGTAACTAGTTGCTCGGTCGGAAGGTTGTGCTAACGACGACTAACGCCGCCCGATGCATCTGCGTGGCGTTTTGGGCGTGGGATATATTCGATGAAGAATCGCCGAATGAGTCCGCCATTTCAGCGACTATCGATGATAGGGGATTAGATCGGATTCGACCTCGTAGTCACCACGAACACCTTAACTATCGGTTGTGAATCGCCGTATGCTTGAGATATTCGACCCCGGCTCCTTGGCGAAGCTAAGTCCGATAAGTAGCGTTGTATTGACTACGTTATTGGAGCAGGGTTGGTGAGTGAATAAGCACGGGCATGACATGATTCCGGGGAAATCAAGACAACTCCGACTCCAGTGAGATTTTAGAACATCAGGGGTACTTTCGCCACATTGGTGGCCGAGAAGCTCCATAAAATACAATCGCCATATTTGTTGGTGCGGCGTAGTGTTGACTTCACGAACTTCATCAGGAAGATCATCATATAGCTCAAGCTGCATCCGTTGTCGGGTTGGCGACCAAGAGATCGCAAATCGCTTGCCCTTTGGTGACTTACGTTGTTTGAAGTGCGAGTCGTATTGGGACAAGAGCAAGGCCCATTTAAGCCAAGCGCCAACTCATTGAAGCGGTGGGTCATAAATATCGGACGGTTCGTTAGAATAACATAAATCGTCGCCCGACTAAATAGTGTCGCATCTTACGAATCGCGAACACTAATGCAAGGCACGCTTCACCATTGGGTATCGAGACTCACCACCAATGTTCGGCCGTAATACATCGCCGCTCGCGGATCATCGTCGTCTCCGCGCGAGTAAGGCGCTTAACGAATGATCCGCCTTGACATAGATCAGAACGGTTTTCCATCATTGCAACAGAACAGAGGTTTAGCGAGATACGACTTGATCTCTTCAATGCCTTCGCGCGCCGCCCCAAATATATGACACGCTCTTCTTGTTCAACTTGGAGAACGGCCGGCACTTCCTGATAGGTTCGATATGAACCGCCGGATGTACGCCAATCGCCCTTGTAACCCCCGAAGTTCTCTCGTGATTTCTGAGGTTGCAATTTTGAATCGCCTTCACTTTGTCGATCGACGTGGATTCCTTTGTTGGTGACGACGGCCAAGGAACTTGCCACGGACATCCCAAGGAAGGACTTGGCAGATTCATCTTTAGCGATGAGTTCGCATGAGTTGAATACCGTTCTAAGATTTTTGATGTGATCTCCTTTGTCACGGCTTTTCCGACCAAATCGTCGGCGTAGCATTCGACCGCTCCAAGATGATCCCGAAAATCTCCGCCATTGCTCGGTATGTTGCGGCATTTTTGAGGCCGAACGGCATGACCGCAGTAGCAATATATGCCAATAGGCGTTACGAGCGGTGTGTTTGGCGTCATCGGGGTACATCTTGATTTGATTATACCCCGAAAAACCATCCATAAAGGACATTCTTTCAAATCCACACGTGTTGTCCACTATGACATCGCGATTGGAAGAGGAAGTCATCTTTCGCAAGCCGCTGAGGTCTCTCAGAATCCATACGCATCCTAATCGACCCATTTTTCTTCATGACCGACTATATTCGCCACCCAATCCGGATGTTGAATTTCCTTGATGAATCCGATTCTATGAGTTTCTTCACTTCCAACAATTGCCTCCAATATTTGTGGATCTAAACCTTCTTTGCCGTTGCTTGACAGTTTGACATCCGCTTTGATGTTGAGGCGATGTGTTTCCACATTAGGGTCGAGTCCCGCATGTCCTCGTAACTCAGTGAATACATCGATATACTCCCTGATTAGGGTAATCAACTCTTCCTTTTCTTCCAAGGGGAGAGTATTGCTGATGTTAATGAGCTTAGGATGCTCTCCCTCACCCATATTAACCTGGACTACCTCATCCTTAGTGGGGGGTTCTCTTTGTTCAACTTGTCCCCAAACCGCTTTGAGTTGATGGATCCATGGGTCTTCCCATGTTGGCACGTCTTCATCACTCTCAACAGTAGCAGGATCAACCGTAGCCATATTTGACATTAAAGCCTTGAAAGCTTCTCCGAGGCTGGTGTCAGAATCCCAAGCCGAAGAGTCGCATCGTCCGCTCTCACCGGTGGATTATTATCAATCGCCTACGAGCATTCATCTTCCGAGGAGGATTCAGATCCCAACCCTCTACTAGTCATATTGGTGGTTACCCTTGACAATTCATCGCCTTGAGACCCGATCTTCTTTGTGGAAGCATCTTGACTTGGGTTTGGCATTTTGTTGCCAAGCCTATCAAAGACCGGCGCCTTCTTGGGCTGGCAGTGCGGTTACATTCGACAACACCATACGATTAGTTTGAGAACACGGACAATGCGTGTTCAATTAGAGAGCTGGATGCGGATGAGGAGGAGAGGTATTCTTCATACTTCTTACGGTGAACTTCGAACTTCGACCTCCTCGATGGCCGGGATCGGGATCGCGGTTCGCGACGACTTCTTTGAAGCCGTTGGCTCTTGTGGTCGCCCGGCTTGTTGCGGTAAAGTTGGTTTGTTATTCATTGCTCGTTTGAATTAAACTACGGCTTGGCCTACAACAAAATTTCAAACAAAAGAAATGCCTTTATTTTAGGCATTACAATGAAAATGAAAATTACAACTCTCTTCCTTTTGTGAACAAACCACGAGGATCTCTATTTTACGGGATCCCAGCTTGCGTGGAGTTCTTTTACTTTGTGCGGGGACTTTTATTAGTCAGTTGACCACCGCGCAATCCGATCTGGTGTAAACCGGGTTAGGAACTTCTGAGGCGTAGAGGACTCGTTTCCGCGAAGGAAGCGAAGCGCTGAGGATCACACTCACGAAGGAGAGGATGCGCTGCGGGATCGCCTCACGAAGGAGAGGATCGCCGGGCCGGGTGAGATCTACAAGGAGAAATCACGGCGCTATCCACGAGGTTAAGGCGAAGCTTAACCTAGAGGGTATCGTAGTTCGACCGAGTTTGTTTACCTTCCGCCTATAGATCGGCGTCGGCCGGACTTGAGCTGCGGTGCTTTCCGGAACCGTCGTCGTAGATCTCGCGAGGACTCTTGAGAGTCGCCAAAACCAGAAAATCCAACCTCGGCAAATCAGAACCCCCTCCATGAGCAAGACCCCCTATTTATACAAAAGGGGGTCTGCCAGCAGCGGCCAAGTGGCTCGGCCACTTGGCGGACCGACCATGGCGAGTGGCTCGACAAAGTGGCGCCACCGGCTCACTGGTAGTACCTCGACCAAGTTGGCCGGTGGCTCGGCCAAAGTGGGCCTCCCGAAACCCTTGGCGAGGCACCTCGACAAGTTGGCGGTGGCTCGACAAAGTGGCCGAGCCACCTTGGCCATTTGGCCGAGGTGTCGCCTCTCGCTTTTTCCGCCGTTTCGCCGTTTCTCCGTCGATTCTTCGTCGATTTCCGTCGACTCTTTCGGTCTTCCGGGCTTAGTTTTGCTCCGGTGATGTCGCCGTTGGGTTTGAGTCGTGTCCGATCAACTTTTAGAGTTCAAGCGGCTCGTTTGCATCGGCCGGACTAAATGCGGTTGATTCCGTCTGGTCGGCGTTTGAGTTTAGCCAACTTCGCCTCGTTGAGCCGTCGTCGGGTTTTCTCCACGGCGTGTCGTTTATTTGGCTCGTGCGCCTGCCGACTCACTTCATGGGTTCGTCGACTTCGCTTTATCGTTTTCGCGGCGTAATCCGTCGGCCAGTTACGGTGTGCGTCCGGATGGATCGTCGGTTGTCAACCCACCGTTCTGAGTCTTGTTTGGGTATTGATAAGCAATTTTAGCGCCCTGAGGTGTTAAAGCGTTTGAGATTGCTTGGCTTGAAACCCTTCGGGTAAAAGGATCAAATCACCTTTTCTAAAACTTCGTTTAGAGTTCTCAACTTCGGCGAGTTTTAAACTTGCTCGGCAAGTTTACATTAAACTTCTGTGAGAGTTCCCCAAACTTGCCTTGCAAGTTAAGCCCAAGACATTAAATCAAGAGGTGACAATAAAGTCCCACGAGCGAGGGCGCTCAGATCGTCAGCGGGATACAAGATTCAAGCTCCCACCGCTACCGCGGAAGAACCCGGCTTTAAATAAAGGGGGGATCATTTCTAATCCTTTCCTCTTTTGTAAATTGGGATAACCGATAAGAGAGCGATTGTGAGGTTCGAAAGATTATAATTCTTCACTAAAAGAATCAATTCAATATCATTCCTCCACCTTCTCTTCTCTCTTTAACTTTTTCCGACGAACACTACCGAAAGAGATGTTTTCTCCGGTGGTGAGAATCGACTCTATTCGCAAGATATTGACTCTTGAACTAGTCGGATGGACATCAAGACATGTATAGAAAGCTGAAAAGTGATCTATGTGGACCTATATTTCATAGCCAAGGGACTTGAGCATAATGTGCGCAAGTTAAAGGATCCTACCTATGGCTTGAAATATTTTTTTTAGTGTATAGTGTTTTCGATCCTATTGGACCATGTTGGGTCATGGTTTCTAGATGATCGGTCGGGGGCGGTTTGGTTTACCTACACTAAGGCGATAGAAATTTGATATCCTATCATCATATGTCGATGGCATATTATTTGGGTGCAATAAGGAGACCACTAGGAATCGCTGAGGATCACACTCACGAAGGAGAGGATGCTGCGCGGGGATGCCTCCTGAAGAGGATCGCCGGGCCGGGTGAGATCTACAAGGAGAAATCACGGCGCTATCCACGAGGTTAAAGCGAAGCTTAACCTAGAGGGTATCGTAGTTCGACCGAGTTTGTTTACCTTCCGCCTATAGATCGGCGTCGGCCCGGACTTGAGCTGCGCCGGTGCTGGGCCGTCGTCGTAGATCTCGCGAGGACTCTTGAGTCGCCAAAACCAGAAAATCCAACCTCGGCAAATCGAACCCCCTCCATGAGCAAGACCCCCATTTATGCTTAAAGGGAAGTGGCTGCCAGCAGCGGCGGCAAAGTGGCTGCGACCGCAAAGTGCGACCACCCTGGCAGTACCACCGACCAAGTTGGCGAGGTGGCTCGGCCAAAGTGGCACCGAGCTCCTCGACCCACTTGGCGAGGCACCTAAGTTGGTAGGGTGGCTCGACAAAGTGGTGAGGCCTATAACCATTTGGTAGAGTGTAAACCTCAGCGTCGCTTTTCCGCCGTTTAGCCGTTTCTCCGTCGATTCTTCGTCGATTTCCGTCGACTCTTTGGTCTTCGGGCTTAGTTTTGCTCGGTGATGTCGCCGTTGGGTTTGAGTCGTGTCCGATCAACTTTTAGAGTTCAAGCGGCTCGTTTGCATCGGCGGACTAAATGCGGTTGATTCCGTCTGGTCGGCGTTTGAGTTTAGCCAACTTCGCCTCGTTGAGCCGTCGTCGGGTTTTCTCCACGGCGTGTCGTTTATTTGGCTCGTGCGCCTCGCCGACTCACTTCATGGGTTCGTCGACTTCGCTTTATCGTTTTCGCGGCGTAATCCGCGTCGGCGTTACGATGCGTCGGATGGATCGTCGGTTGTCAACCCACCGTTCTGAGTCTTGTTTGGGTATTGATAAGCAATTTTTAGCCCTCTGGTGTTAAAGCGTTTGAGATTGCTTGGCTTGAAACCCTTTCGGGTAAAAAGGATCAAATCACCTTTTCTAAAACTCGTTTAGAGTTCTCAACTCGGCCAGAGTTTTAAACTTGCTCGGCAAGTTTACATTAAACTCTGTGAGAGTTCCCCAAACTTGCCTTGCAAGTTCGCCCAAGACATTAAATCAAGAGGTGACAATAAAGTCCCACGAGCCAGGACGCTCCGATCGTCAACGGGATACAAGATTCAAGCTCCCACCGCTACCGTGAAGAACCCGGCTTTAAATAAAGGGGGGATCATTTCTAATCCTTTCCTCTTTTGTAAATTGGGATAACCGATAAGAGAGCGATTGTGAGGTTCGAAAGATTATAATTCTTCACTAAAAGAATCAATTCAATATCATTCCTCCACCTTCTCTTCTCTCTTTAACTTTTTCCGACGAACACTACCGAAAGAGATGTTTTCTCCGGTGGTGAGAATCGACTCTATTCGCAAGATATTGACTCTTGAACTAGTCCAGATGGACATCAAGACAGCTTTTATGTATAGAGAACTGGAAAAGTGATCTATGTGGACCTATATTTCATAGCCAAGGGACTTGAGCATAATGTGCGCAAGTTAAAGGATCCTACCTATGGCTTGAAATATTTTTTTTAGTGTATAGTGTTTTCGATCCTATTGGACCATGTTGGGTCATGGTTTCTAGATGATCAGTCAGGACAGTTTGGTTTACCTACACTAAGCTGATAGAAATTTGATATCCTATCATCGTATGTCGATGGCATATTGCTGACTGGGTGCAATAAGGAGACCACTAGGAATCCAATTGCTAAGAGTCAAGCTCTAAGTATAAAGCAATATTCTGACATGGAAGCGGTGAATAAGCTAATTCTAAGAATTTCTTCAAGGACTGTAGTTGATAGTTTTGTATGCGTACAATGATTGACACATCCTTTGCAGTAGGACTAATGAGTAGGCATCAGTGCAATCCTAGTATGACTCACTGGGATGAGTCAAGAGGATCATTGAATATTTAATTCAGGCTGTATTTTTTATGTATTATGCTATGACCGAATAGACTCTCACTTATAGAGATATTCAAATATCGACTGGGTTGATAATCTGGATGAGTGAGCGTTAATATCTAGTTATATTCTCTTGCAGAATGACGAGGTCATTTCTTAGTAAAAAGCAGTAGTGTATTCCTTTTCCACTTGGTATATGATGATATACACAGTAGTACTGGAGGCAGTCTAGTAGTGCAGATTCTTAGAGAGTCTGACTATAGCACGACATGCAGAGGTTAATATATCTTCTATCAATGATTGGTTATTCGATAGACCTAAATTAGTTTAAGAAATGGAATAACATTCAGACTGGGTACCACTTCATTAAGAACTATAGAGAAGGAGGAGGTTGTGCTAAGTGTATCCATATGAGTCAGTTGCTCGGGGAATTACTGATAAAGGGAATAGTTGAGGAGCGGTTAGTGCAGCACATTTGAGCCTTATGGGCAATGTCTTTCATGACGAACTTTTATTTTATGTCATTTGAGACCTCAGACACTTGGGATATTATGGATGACAGCTTTATAAGACATTATGTTTGTTTAATATTTTTTTCTTAAATGTGCACATCTGGGATTGCTAACGTCTTATTATTGCTTGATTATTTTAGCATGGAGTATATTAGTATATGACGTGTACAGGGTACACAAAGGGCACTGGATGCAATATTAGAAAGTTACATCAGTAGATAGGAGCTCTTATGTCACGCCCCGTTTCCCAAAATACCCGGAAACGGTACGCGAACAAGTCCGCGACGTATTTGGTTGAGAAGAAATATAAATAAAAAATATTTCTCCTCAATCTAATACGCCAAGCGTCAAGTAATAATAAAAGTACATCACAGTCACAAATCCTAATCACAGCTAGTAAGAATAAATAAATATCCAGAACAGGAATTACATATCACCAGAATAAAAATAACATCCCAGACTATAAAAGAGTCCACATGTCTGAAACAATACATATAGCTAAAGAAACTAGAGAATCCTAAACAATGTCAACTAAACTGAAAAAAATTCTGAAATCAGTCTAAGGTTCATCAAACTACTGAAAACAAAGAGAAAACTAAGCTTCAGCTCGATCTACTCCGTCGTCAGGAGGCTCTCTGGCGAAAACTCGGCTCAAGTGCATCTCCATATTGGACCTGTCCGTCATCTATATCTGACATACACCAAGAGAATGGAGTACGTCAGCGTGCATGGCACACGGCAAGATCCCCCAAGAAAATACAATTTAATATAATAGTGGAAAATGATGCATGCGTACAACTAGAACTGACAATCTAAACAACCGGGAGACCCTGGCACTCTAAACAACAGTGACGGGTAAATAACCATTCTATAATAGTCTCAGGTCTACATCTCACATAGAGTCAAAGTTCATATTATTCGGATAACTGACGGTTCATATTCCCCTACGCGCATCCAATACCGCGGAACTACGGTCAGAGGACTACACGCAATCCGATTCCGGCTTGTTCGGACACAAGCAGGACTCAGGTGACGAAACGATTTCACTAGCCACGTGCGAAACGATTCACTGGCCCAACAAACCAGCCCCAAGTGCGAAAACAGGATCACTTGGCACGGGTCTGAAAGATACATAAATAACCACATCCGAATACATGAACCGAGACTTTCCCAACCCACGGTCTCAGGTAAATCAAGCCAACGATACCGATATAACAAAACACGGGTTCACCTCCTAAGCATGGTCAACACACACATGTCACTAGGTCATGTTCATGACGAATCAAGTCCCTAAGTCATGAACTACTACGGTTCTGGACACAATAAGACCATGAATAAATACAATTAACATGGCATATCAATACAAGAATGCATCGAAAACATGAATAATCAATAAACGGTACGAAATACGATAACAAGAGCCATGAACAGGTAACTACACATGTAAACGGATAATGTCGGAAATTCACTAACCAGATTTTGAAACTTTTTGAAATTGCAACGGTAACTAGATAACAAATAACTTAACGACGATGTAAGAGGAATCTGAAAACGGTGAATGTTTCATACATGAAATGTTGCGGTCTTCATCCATCGATTACACGATCGTATTTATCAAAAAAAATTACTTTTTTTCTTTTTTTCTAAATTAATTCCTTTAAAGTCAATTTCCTCACGGATATTCTAAAAAAAATATTATATCAGGTAATTAATTTAAATAATCCCTTTTTTCTTTACAGATGAGTTTATTTCTACCAAATAATTCTAATTTTTCCTTTTTCGATAATATCTCGCAATATGACAAATTAACAACATTAAACGTTCTTCAGGCAATCCATGCAGATATAAAATTATATAAATTACTCTACACACTTAAAAATTCGTAATTAATCTAATAACAGAAATACGAGTCAAGGCAAGAGGAATCTTGTATATAATAATTCATAAATAATCTAAAATATAAAATACAAGTCAATAGGTAACAGGATCTTGCCTCGGGGTTATCGTCGAACGAATCGACGCGGCTCGACTGCGATTTCAAGCACGACATCTGCGTCGTCGGTGGACTCGGCTGCGAGGAGGAGGCAGGTGGTCACGAGAGGGAGGAGGCGCGGCGTTAGGGTCGTGGTCGCGGTGGTGGAGGTGTCAAGGGGAGTGGGTCATGGCCACTTGCGGTGAGGAGATGGAGGAAAGGCAGAGGAGGCATGGAGTGGGGGTCAGTCGGCCAGGAGGCGGCTGGTCTGTCGGGGAGAAGGTGGAGGAGGTAAGGGCGGAGGGTCTGGTGAGTGTGGTGGGGTCGAGGGCCGGGCGATCGGGATGGACTGAGCGCAAGATGGCGGGGTGGCCGGATGGCAGGATGGCTTGAGGGAAGGAAGGTGGTGGTGGAGGGTGGCGGAAGTGGAGGGGAAGGGGGAATGGATTGGATATGGAAAGAGGAGTAGATATATATATATATATATATATATATATATATATATATATATATATATATATATATATATATATATATATATATATATATATATATATATATATATATATATATATATATATATATGAGATTAATGGGTATCATTGTCATATGAGGGATTTTCCTCATATAAGCTTAGGTGGCACAATCTCCACAGTATCTTTTAATAAAATAAGAGGCATTCTCTCTCCTACTTTATTAGCTTGGTGGTGTATATATCAGTATATGAAGATCATATCATAATATATAATATATATATATATATATATATATATATATATATATATATATATATATATATATATATATATATATATATATATATATATATATATATATATATATATATATATATATATATATATATATAGGGTTAGGGTTAGGGTATGCATGCGTGGAACTAATATCACCAATCGCATTATTAATAATACAAATCAAATATCATGATAATTTGTAATGATTAATCTAATAATATTATTAACTAAATATTAATAACCTCTATCATTATATATATGATTAAATATAATATCAAAAATCTAAAATATCATTTAGTATTTTAATATCGAAAAATACGTATCGAAAAATCACGGTTGTTACATCTTATAACATAAGAGATCCCCTTAGGAGCTGTGGCAGTTCCCGAATCTAAGACTAAGTGTCAGATATCATTTTTCTTGGAGCAATAACTACACTATCGTGTTACTAGGTAGGATGATAGTGGGAGCACTTTATTGATAGCCTTGATTGGGTCAGGATGAGATTGCTGCATATTTATACGCTAAAGCGATCGAAGTGAAAAACCCACATCTGCTTTACCTGTTTACTGACAACCAGACTAGGGGTCTGGCTTAGCACACGGGGTGCGAGTTTGTCGGGAGATCCCCGGCATATCGCATGACGATATGACCGAACAAGTTTATTACGAGGCAATGGAACTTGGGTCTATACGGTATTCATTTAATGATGTATGCCCTCAGGGAGAGAGAAGTAATACCATAGTATGTTGCCATACGATGTGTGCTTGGACCAGATATAAGGAGGTCGAGGGATGGATCACTGCTTCCTTGCTGTGTGAGCCCTTATAAATGACCACCAGTGGTGGAGGGCAATCGCTATACTCATAGAGACACTAGGCTATCTAGAAAGGCCGTTATGAGCGTCTGTTACTTTGGTTACTGTTTCCTACTGTGATGAGACAATACCGTGCATACGGGACAGTGTCAGGAAAGCGGGTGACTAAACTCTCAATTATTCATGGCTAGAGGAAGAGCGATTGGCATGTCTCTTAATTTATGTTGAGGGTAGTATATAAGAGTGTGATGAATCAAGGGCTGAACCGGGTGTTTTTGTATGCTTCTTTGAGGGATCGAAGGTACTTGAGCAGATATAGCTAATCAGATTTGGGGTACGAGATACCGCATATTTACACTTATTGTTTGTGTATTTTTATTCTTAGGGAGATTTTTGTGTCAGTCTTAACGGATCTAGCTGCAAGGTTACTAGCATGCAGGTTCTCAATGGTCCACGCCACACTAACAATGTATGGAATGGTGAAGGAGATAGAGGACGAACCATGTATACATGCATTCTAAAAGTTAAACGTAAGTATAAATTTTGAAAGAATCTGACTTGAGATATAAAATATGAAACATTAATGGTAATAAATCTCAAATAGCGAATCAAAGAATAGCAAAATTTAAGGAGAAACAATCTCATATGTCCTCATGTGATATTTAATTTTCTTCAACTTAAAAGGTCCAACAGTGAATAGAAGTGTGTGTTACTAAGCTAGTTACACCCTAGGTATATTATAACCGTACCCTAGAATAAATTGAGAGATAGAAACTAAGGTTTTTTTCCTATAAACCACCTTAAAAATAGGGTAATTATACAAACACCATCTTTCATTTTCAATTTATACATAAACCACCTTTAAAGTTGGTTTTTATTGCAATCAATCACCTCCCAGTCAAATTCTTCACTTAAAACCCAAAATTACCCTTAAAAAACTCACATTCAATGTACATGACACATTTTTTTAGTATTTGGATCTTATTAGGATACAACTCACATTCCTTGAAGTTGAATTTTTAAAGCTTATTTTTAGTTTTTTAGTGAAAATTTGACGAGGAGGTGGTTGATTGCAACAAAAACCAACTTTTAAGGTGGTTTATATATAAATTGAAAATGAAATGTGGTTTCCGTATAATTACCATATTATTAAGGTGGTTTCTAGGGAAAAACCCTAGAAAATACTAAAACCATCATCTTCTTCCTCCATCAATTCTGTGCTTTACGCGGTAGTCGCAGGGTGATAAGCATGGCTTCTCGCCGTTCCAACCTTGTGGTCACGCTCCGGCCATTGTTCGAAGATGAAGAACGAGTGTGCGGCAATCCCTCCATAGATCCGGCATAGGTAACCTCTAAACAAGTGATTTCAATATTCATATAAATTTATGCATGGTTTACGGTCGCAAACTACTAATGAACAATCGATAGATTCTGCATTAGATGGGCATGATTATTCACTTGTGCATATATAATAGAAACCACATACCCTGATATTTTAATTTTAACATATGCCAAACATGTAATCATGTTACCACTGCTCATGAATTCGTGTAAAGATTCTGATGATATATGTGCTTTTACATTATTTTATTTTATTTTTATTTTTATTTTTATTTTTTTGCTTGTTTGCTTGCTTTATGATACGCAGGCAGATAAAGAGGTAGGGCTTGGCTACTATCCATTATCTTATGTTACTTTCCTGATTCTTGTATGGGTCCATGTATAAATCCCTATCTATTCTTTATCTAATTGAAGTTGCGATGAGCATGACAACTGTTGATTGTAGTGCCAGAAAGATGCTTGTTCACACCAATGAAGGCAATGTCTGGATATTTATTTAAAGTTGAGTATTTATGATATAAGATGGAAAGTGGCATCTATGTTTGTCATTTTCCCCTTGAGTTTATCCTTTGTTTGGTTCGTATTCTATGAGATTTTTATATATTTATGACCTTTCAGGAAAATCCTCTTATTTTGGTTGGACTTTCATTTGAGGAGTTATAGCGACACATCAGCATTTTCATGCTTGTTAAATATGCAACCAAATAAAGAAAAGTTGAACAAGTTTATTGTTGAAGACAGAATTTGACAACTATCCAACTTTTCCTCCGAAATATATGCAACAAAATAAGTCCCGATGGTGGCCCATCACCTCTTCATGTTTGTCTAGTTGAATGAACTTCAGATACATATTTTGGATCATGAGGGTGTAATCACTTATATTTTGTAATGTATTTTGTTAGTATTTACATCTTCTGAACTTTATGTCATATTATTTCTGCTGCTTGATTTAGAAGTTGAATAATGATATAGAATTATAATTTATATTTTGCCCTTAGTTCAGTCAAAAAAGACTAGTTGTTCTCTAAAATGAGGGGAAAAGTGTTGTGTCATAGAAATAAGCAAGTGTTAATCACACAACTAGCTGACATGTGTCTCAAGCAGACTACACACCGACTCGACCCAGACACACCGATTTCTCGTCCCCCTCGAAGGCCGAGACGAAAGGCGTCTCTTCTCGTCTCCCTCGAAGGTCAAGACAAAAGGCGTCCCTTCTCTTTTCCCTCGAGGGTCGAGATGAAAGGCATCCCTTCTCGTCTCCCTCGAGGGTCGAGACGAAGCGTCCCTTCTCTTTTCCCTCGAGGGTCGAGATGAAAGGCATCCCTTCGTCTCCCTCGAAGGTCAAGACAAAGCGTCCCTTCTCTTTTCCCTCGAGGGTCGAGATGAAAGGCATCCCTTCGTCTCCCTCGAAGGTCAAGACAAAGCGTCCCTTCTCTTTTCCCTCGAGGGTCGAGATGAAAGGCATCCCTTCGTCTCCCTCGAAGGTCAAGACAAAGCGTCCCTTCTCTTTTCCCTCGAGGGTCGAGATGAAAGGCATCCCTTCGTCTCCCTCGAGGGTCGAGATGAAAGGCATCCCTTCGTCTCCCTCGAAGGTCAAGACAAAGCGTCCCTTCTCTTTTCCCTCGAGGGTCGAGATGAAAGGCATCCCTTCGTCTCCCTCGAAGGTCAAGACAAAGCGTCCCTTCTCTTTTCCCTCGAGGGTCGAGATGAAAGGCATCCCTTCGTCTCCCTCGAAGGTCAAGACAAAGCGTCCCTTCTCTTTTCCCTCGAGGGTCGAGATGAAAGGCATCCCTTCGTCTCCCTCGAAGGTCAAGACAAAGCGTCCCTTCTCTTTTCCCTCGAGGGTCGAGATGAAAGGCATCCCTTCGTCTCCCTCGAGGGTCGAGATGAAAGGCATCCCTTCGTCTCCCTCGAAGGTCAAGACAAAGCGTCCCTTCTCTTTTCCCTCGAGGGTCGAGATGAAAGGCATCCCTTCGTCTCCCTCGAAGGTCAAGACAAAGCGTCCCTTCTCTTTTCCCTCGAGGGTCGAGATGAAAGGCATCCCTTCGTCTCCCTCGAGGGTCGAGATGAAAGGCATCCCTTCGTCTCCCTCGAAGGTCAAGACAAAGCGTCCCTTCTCTTTTCCCTCGAGGGTCGAGATGAAAGGCATCCCTTCGTCTCCCTCGAAGGTCAAGACAAAGCGTCCCTTCTCTTTTCCCTCGAGGGTCGAGATGAAAGGCATCCCTTCGTCTCCCTCGAAGGTCAAGACAAAGCGTCCCTTCTCTTTTCCCTCGAGGGTCGAGATGAAAGGCATCCCTTCGTCTCCCTCGAAGGTCAAGACAAAGCGTCCCTTCTCTTTTCCCTCGAGGGTCGAGATGAAAGGCATCCCTTCGTCTCCCTCGAAGGTCAAGACAAAGCGTCCCTTCTCTTTTCCCTCGAGGGTCGAGATGAAAGGCATCCCTTCGTCTCCCTCGAAGGTCAAGACAAAGCGTCCCTTCTCTTTTCCCTCGAGGGTCGAGATGAAAGGCATCCCTTCGTCTCCCTCGAAGGTCAAGACAAAGCGTCCCTTCTCTTTTCCCTCGAGGGTCGAGATGAAAGGCATCCCTTCGTCTCCCTCGAGGGTCGAGATGAAAGGCATCCCTTCGTCTCCCTCGAAGGTCAAGACAAAGCGTCCCTTCTCTTTTCCCTCGAGGGTCGAGATGAAAGGCATCCCTTCGTCTCCCTCGAAGGTCAAGACAAAGCGTCCCTTCTCTTTTCCCTCGAGGGTCGAGATGAAAGGCATCCCTTCGTCTCCCTCGAGGGTCGAGATGAAAGGCATCCCTTCGTCTCCCTCGAAGGTCAAGACAAAGCGTCCCTTCTCTTTTCCCTCGAGGGTCGAGATGAAAGGCATCCCTTCGTCTCCCTCGAAGGTCAAGACAAAGCGTCCCTTCTCTTTTCCCTCGAGGGTCGAGATGAAAGGCATCCCTTCGTCTCCCTCGAGGGTCGAGATGAAAGGCATCCCTTCGTCTCCCTCGAAGGTCAAGACAAAGCGTCCCTTCTCTTTTCCCTCGAGGGTCGAGATGAAAGGCATCCCTTCGTCTCCCTCGAGGGTCGAGATGAAAGGCATCCCTTCGTCTCCCTCGAGGGTCGAGATGAAAGGCATCCCTTCGTCTCCCTCGAAGGTCAAGACAAAGCGTCCCTCATCAACTCGATATAAATAGGCACATTGCCCACTGACCAAAGGTACGTAATTTCTGCACACTTAGAGAGAACTATATCAATTCCTTTCTCCCCTTCAGATCATAACTAAATTGATCGTCGGAGAAATCGCCGGAGAACCCAACTCTGGTCCTCTAACATGTTGCATATCTGGAGGACTCTCTTCCTATCAGGGGATCAGCCATCAAAGGAGATCAAAGGACCCTAAGCTCTTCAAAATCAGTCCTAAACCTCACTGTTAAACATCTGACATCAACAGTTTATCGCCCACCGTGGGGCCTCTTCTTCTTCTTTGTGCGAGATGGCTGATTCAGATCACCAGACCGATCCTCGGTTCCTCGTACTGAAGATATGCCTAATATGGATTGTCGCTCAGACCTAATTGGATGAATCCGCATGAAGAGATTCTAATTCTCTTCGCCAACACTTCGTTTCTTTCACGAACGAGCTCCTTAGTCTGAGTTCCTCTCACTCTCCTCCACGGTTTGCCGCTCCTCCTCTTGGAGGCCAATCTAAGCGATAAATTCGAGGGGAACAAATTACAGATGTCATCTTAATGAATGTCACTACAAAACAGATGTTTATAAATGAATATTTTCAATATCCTAATATGCCATGTTTTGCAGTATTACAAAGACATTGGTATCATCTTCATGAATAAACCCAAGGCACGTACCCAAGGCCTTGGTGTCATTTTGAGTAAGCCTAAGGTACGAGGTCGAATCGTCTCCAACTTGGTTGACTATGACATGTAAGACCTTGGTATCATCTTCATGAATAAACCCAAGGCACGTACCCAAGACCTTAATACTCTTTCGGGATAAAACCAAGGCATGTCATCAACTCGGTCGACTCCGACACGTAAAGACCTTTGTACCTTTTCTGGATAAAATGAAGGCACGTCATCAACTCGGTCGACTCCGACACATAAGACCTTGGTACCCTTTCGGGATAAAACCAAGGCACGTCATCAACTCGGTCAACTCCGACACATAAGACCTTAGTACCCTTTTGGGATAAAACCAATGCATGTCATCAACTCGGTCGTCTTCGACTCAGAGACCTTGGTATCATCTTCATGAATAAACCCAAGGCACGTCTCCAACTCGGTCGACTCCAACTTGTAAGACCTTGGTATCCTTTTAGAATAAAACCAAGGCACGAAGCCGAGTCGTCTCGACCTAAGAGTTTCTCAAAGTGTTGGCGTCCACTCAAAACGCCCCTAAGATTTGAAGCCGAACTTATACTCGGTCAAAGCAGATTGCAGATACCTAAACATGTGAGAACACAATCACAAAGGTACACAATTCAAATCGACAAAAGTAAACCTTTTTTCATTCATGTATTCAAAGAACTTACAATACAAAAGTATTTATAAAAAAAAAGAGAAATACATTAAAGTTTCTGAGGAGCCGGACTTGGATCGGGGGCCGAACCCGGATCTGGGGCCAAGGCAGAAGCTTGAGCAGAACTTGGGGCCGGAGCAATACTGGGAGTCATAGTAGAACTCGAGACTGGAGGCAGGGTAGCAGTAGAAGTCGGCGAAGGAGACGGTTGAGGCTCAGATCCGACCACTTGGTCCCCCTCCTCTTCAGGCCCGCGCACCCAACTATCATGAGTCGAGTCCTCACCTGCTCCTTGAGCCGACTCTTCATCATCCTTGTCTCCATTCTCAACTTCAAGAACAAGGCCTCCTCCTCTCCTCTCTATCTCCTACAAAGCGCTAAGGCAGTTAGCCACTCGAGGAGGATAGTGGAATCGCTCAGGATGAAGCTTGAGATCGAACGGAAGCTGCACCCTCATGAAGTCGAATCTGGCCTTACATGCCAGCGCCACCTCTACCTTCCCAAGGGTACTCTGGTGATACTCCTCGATGATCCGATAGCAATAATCTTCTGAGTCCAAATCGTCGAGGCGACGCTACATCTCATGCCTTTCTGGACGGGACGACTCATGCTCTTGCTCCAACTCTTTCCTCAGCTTCTCATGAGCAATCTCCTCCTCCTTTAGTCGATTCCTTAGTCCCTGAGCATCCTGGCAAGCCACTCGAGCTCGCTTAAAGGCATCGGCACTCTCCCGCCTCTTGACCTCGATCTCCTCCTTCAGAGACCTTATCATGTCATCTCGCTCATGAAGCTCCTGCTCAAGGTGACTGAGGTCTTCTTGAAGCTTCTTTATTTGGGATGACTTCTGGCTGTTTGAATTCAGCAAGCCTTTTATTTTGTCATCCCGGATCTCAACTTCCCGATCCAGCTTGCCTTGGCCTC
Organism: Asparagus setaceus; assembly: GCA_012295165.1. NCBI lineage: Eukaryota > Viridiplantae > Streptophyta > Magnoliopsida > Asparagales > Asparagaceae > Asparagus > Asparagus setaceus. The sequence goes on along the minus strand of CM022702.1, from coordinate 53,143,992 downwards.
TCTTCTAACAGGCCGACTCGTCTTCCTTGGCAGCCAATTTTAGGTCGATCACCTCCCTAGCTGTCTTCTCGGCTTCTAATTTTTCCTGGAGCTTGAAGTAGATCTCCCGGATGTGATCAAATCGCCCAAATAGCTCTTGCTCCACCAAAGCTCCTTGAAGTAAGTAACTCCTCAGGGTCTGGTGGAGACCACAATTGGGCATAGCTAAGAGGATCTCATCGTCCTTAGGCAGCAGGAACTGATCCAAGGCCCTAGCTTGGGTCAGTCTTGAAATGCTTGGGTCATCCTGGATTTCAAGACTGACCCCCTCTTGTCGAAATTCTGCCTTGGGATGAGTTGATTCTCCTCTGACGACTCCTTGTCATATCTAGGGCCGACTTCAGGCATCCCCATCGATAACTTTCTTAACTCCCCCCACACCTCTGGCGGAAGTTTATTTATGCGGTGACAGAAAGGCCATCCAATACTATCCCCCTAGGTAGAAGGTGCCTCCTCAACGGCCGACTCTTTGCCTTGTCGATGAGCCGACTCGGCAAGCACGGCAGGGGTCGTTTCCTTCTCAACTTGAGCTTGAACCCCTTCGGGCTTGGCTACAATGATTTTGGCCCCTTTTGCTTTTGAAGGGGACTCATCCTCAACAACAACGATGACTAAAGACTTGGCCTAAAAAGTCCCCTGGACGAGAGCGGCAGAGACTTCTCCTTGCGCAGCCTCCTAGGCAAGAGCAGGAGTGCCCGCCTCCGCCGTAGCCCCCTCCTGGTCCTTCAATGGTTCGACGCTTCCAGAGCGGCCTCGGCTGCCCACCTTCTTCAGCCTTCTCTTCTTTTTAGACCTCTCGGCCTAAACAGTAGCAGAGCTCGACCTAGCCAGTGGAGCCGTGACCTCGGCAGCATTAGCCTCTATCTTCTCGGCCTCCTCAGGGGCCAAGTCAGAGCGAAGATGCTTCTGGGGCCTCGCTGATGGCCCTCTTTGAGATAGAGCTGGGGTGGCCATCGGGGATGTCTCAGGCTCCTCCAACTGTAGTGCCAACACAGCCGCTCAAGTCTCATCATCCTGGGTCAGAAGAATTGAAGAAATGCCGACAACTCGTAGTATCGAGTTGTCAAAAAGGTTCTCGCTCCGACGAGAACCAGTGTAAGATTTGATCTTATCGATCATTCGCTTCTCATCATTTAATAGCAAACCCGGCCTGAGTGCATCCTTGTTGATCTTAGGCCATGAGGAGCATCCCAAGATAGCGTCGGCTCTAAAGACACACACGAATCTCTCCTTTCAGTCCTTGTTAGACTCAGGGGCATTAGAGACAAGTTTGTGACCACCCAAGATCTGAAGATAGTAGTGGCCCTCTTGTTGATTAACCTTCACACTGACAAGATGGCTGAGAATTCTCAGAGTCAGCTCAACCCCCGGTTGGTTGCAGATGACCACAAACCCCACCAGAGTAGCTATGGAGTTCGGCTTCATCTGTGACGGTGAAACTCCTAGGGCTTTGAAGACGTGGCGAAGAAAAGGATGGAGCAGAAGACGCAGGCCGTACTCCAAGTGCTTGAGATACATTGGAGCAATATTTTCATCGTGATTGTACACGACCTGACCTTTCTTCGGCACTGATAGAGTGAACGCCCGAGGGATGTCGAACTTATCATAATAAGTCTCTAGCAGCATTGACTGCACCTTTGAGTGGAACTTTCAGAGGTGATTAATCCGAGCCTTGTTTCGAGCCACCAAAGACGAAGATGCCATTGATTTGATGATCGCCGGAGAAGAACGAAAAAGATGGCCAGAAATCGCTCAGACTGTAGAAGAAAATTCGAGGGTTTCAAGAGCAAGTAATACTTCCCCATCTAAGAACGGTCGTATATATAGGCAGAAAAGTCGACACGCATCGAGATCCTAACGGTACACGTGGCTATCGACAGATGGTTAGACGGATCCCCAAAAATTGAGGTGACCACTCAAAAACCAAAGCTCTATTCGCTTTAACTGGCACGCAATCTCCATTCGGGAACTGAGGTGACGCCGACGCACGATCTTTTCTGACGTCAGAACATCGCGTCAACAGCGACTCATCAGTGGCCCCTCATAAATGCACCTCGAAACCTGACAGGCAACAGTTCAATTTCACTCGGACTCGGCCACCCGAGTTCGAGCGAAAGGGGACAGTGTTGTGCTATAAAAATAAGCAAATGTTGATCACATTTAACTAGCTGACACGTGTCTCAAGCAGACTACACACCGAGTCAACCCAGACACACCGACTTCTCGTCCCCCTCGACGGCCGAGATGAAAGGCATCCCTTCTCGTCTCCCTCGAAGGTCGAGACGAAAGGCATCCCTTCTTGCCTCCCTCAAGGGTCGAGATGAAAGGCATCTTTTCTCAGCCCTCTCGCAAAGCCGAGACGGAAGGCGATCATTCTGGAACCTCTCGCCGACAGCCAGTCACCATCACATTAAATGAGCGATCAGAGCCATCATTACATCCCCGTCGAAAGTTTTAATGACTCATCGGACCACGTCAGCACCTTGAACCCTCTGTCACTATCGCATTAATCACAAGGGTGACTCGAGCCCCCCAATCCCGACACCTATAAAGTATCAGCCAAATAAGCTGACTGCATGGACTCGGCGAAGATTACATAAATACCCTCGTCAGCTCGGTATGAATAGGCACATCGCTTATTGACCAAAGGTACGTAATTTCTGCATACTTAGAGAGAACTATATCAGTTCTTTTCTCCCTTTAGATCATAACTAACTTGATCATCGGAGGAATCACCGGAGAACCCAACTCCGGTCCTCTAACGTGTTGCATATGTGCAGGACTCTCTTCCTATTAGGGGATCGGCCATCAAAAGAGATCAATGGACCCTAAGCTCTTCACAATCAATCCTAAATTTCACTGTTAAGCATCTGACATTAACAAAAAGTAATGACGCCTGAGGTTTCAGAAATTGTAAATGCTAATAAAAAAAATCCACAAAATATAAGGTGCTGGCAGAAGTTCTAACTCTTGAGTCTGGACACCTGATTATTTTACAATCACTTTCCCCACTTACAAATTTTTCCCCACTGAGGTAAAATTTCAACTTCAAATCAGTATTTGGATTTTCATAAATATGGATATGTATATGAATAATTTTAAATATTGGCTAAATTATCAGATTGATATTTTTTTTCTTGACCTCTTTTATCACTTTGGTAATTTTTCTTGCTCCGGCATCATTTTAGTTTTTTCTTCTTGGCCCATTGTGCAAATAAACCCAAAAGTTGACCACCGACAAAAAACACCCGTGAATTGCTGAAGTGGAGTGTATTAACGAGTAATTATTTTGATGACTGGAGCACATGCTCCTCTCCCTCTTAATTTCATTCAAAACTAGGGCAAGAAATTATGTTGAAGCTTAAATCAAAGATCCCCTTTCAAGTTCACCTTCTTCTCCAAAATTCTTTGATTCAATCCACCTCTCTTTGAATTTGAGCTTGAACTTGAAGAGCGCATGCTGAATATTAAAGAAATTTGGAGAAGATGAAGGTGAAATTGAAATAGGAGAACTTTGATTTCAGCTCTAACCTCATTTCTTGCCCTAATTTTGTAATTTAGCTTTTAAATATCTGTGACATCTAAATGAATATTTGAATATCCTATGAGTATGTGATTGTACCAAGATTAAACCATTTAGAATTGTGCAATACAAGACATGTAGTTGTTTTCTAATTAGATGTACATTAAATTTGAATGGTAGCTCATTTACTCTTCTAATCTTTAGTCATAGTCAAAAATATTTGTACACATTTGATGCGAATTCGACAACGTGAAAAGGTCAGTATGCGAATAAAATGAAAACTACAAAGATCATACAAATGTTGTGAATTCTAATATCCCCTTTGGTTTGCATTTCTAACCTTAATGATTGCTTTGAATCACTTTACATGGTCTTGGGTTAAATATTTTTTAACCAATATTCTTTCCTTTTCTCATACAATTAGAGGAAATATTTCCAAATTAAGACTAACCTTTTACGTAAAAGATTCCTTATTAGAGTTATTGTGAAGAAAAGGAAATCCATTATATGTGATAGTAAAGACAAAAACATCAGATGCCTTACTCTAGCTAAATTTTGACTCCAAGGACAGAGTATAGTCAATCAACTTTATGAAATTCTCCAATATATAGCTTATATATGCTTTGGCATTTGATGCTAACCATGCTACAATATTTTATTTATTTATTTATTAATAAGCATTGTGATATAATAACTTATTTTGCTAGACACTATGGCACATTAGTTAATTGGAAAACCTTCACTTGTATTATGATATTATAAAAACAACTCTATAAATCAAAATTATTCATTTATATCTAAAATACTACAGTTCAAACAAGTGTATCATCATATCATTGGAGACATTCACTAATTCTTATTTTAATATGCAAATCTTAATTGTTGAAATAATAAATAGTTATGATTGAATAAAGGGTTTAATTGCACATAGACCCCTTGTACTACCACCTTGTGCTACTTATTACTTTTTAATTATGATATTGACAAATAGACCCTTAGAACTTAGCGGAACGTCAGCTATCGCCTCCACGTCTCCTATCCATTGGATAGTGAACTGTTTCCGACGAGGTTTGTGGCAAAGATGAAGCGAACAATGAGGAAAGGATAGCGGAATGGGATGGTACATGAGTTTATCTATCACAAGGTGCTAATGATGTCCAATTTCAGAAAATAAATCTACCAATACCAAATTTAAGAGGAAACAAATGAAATACTGCAACAGTACATAAGATCTATGTGAAATTAACCATTGAATGAAAGATCTATCTAATTTCTATCTACAAAAAGTAATACCCGAATTAGAGGCACATAAGTTTGAGAAACAACTAATTTTGGAGCTCAAAAAGTTTTCAAAATGTCCAAAATTTTAAAGTTGTCCACTGAGATAATAACCCAAAAGGAACATTTCATGGAGGTTTTTCCCCCCCACATCCTACTTAACTTACTGGTATAGGTTAGGTAATGTTTGATGAACGAAAAACTAGATAATGAGAAAGTAATTAACAAATAAAGGATTAGGTACGAGTAAGAAGATTGACACAAGTCAGTGTTGCATATGTGTCGCAATAATAACAAGGACATGTGCACATGCACTAATTTGTACCATGTTCTAGAATCCAACTCCTATATTTGCATTAGGTTGGATGTATGTGCACTGTACATGATTAAATATTATTATTATTATTTTAGTTACTTTTTTACTGTTGTGAAATATTTTTTATTTTCATATGAAAAAAATAAACAATTTATTATCTATATATCTATATAGTTAATCAAAAGCATTAAAATTATCATAACCAAAGTCAAAATTACATAGTCAATCTTCTTAGTTAGCCAACTATAAAGTTTTTAATTAAAATGCCTATTGAACAAATAATTAACGTGCATATTATTTTCAATTAACATACCCATTGCACATGTCAAAGGCTAGCAATTGGTGATGAGCCTAAATATTTTAAAATAATACATATTGAACATCTCATAATCAAAACATTAAAAACTGAAAATGTGTGGCTAAAACTAATTTATACCTCTTTCATGTGTGTCTACAAAGTATAATATTGGAAAGATAAAATGTTTAAAACTGAATGCATTAACTTAGAATTTAGTGGTAAATTAAGGGTGTGTTTGGCTATTTTGTAAAATTGGTCCAGGACTGAACCTGGCCCAATTTTGTGTTGTTTCTTGTTTGTTAATTTTTTGGGCTAGACCTAGCCCCATTTTTAAGCCCAAATAGTGACACTAAACTAGTTTTCATTTGGACCAAATTTGGTCCAAATGAAAATCGATTAACACAAAAGCCCCAGACTGAAGTCTTTGTGATTTTGTGCAATTTCTTGGCCGACCCTAAGAGTCCTTATTTGAGTAATTTTTACGCACATAATTTTTTTAATTAACATACTATTGGAAATTTCAAAAGCCAAAATATCCAAGTTTTCACTTTTAAAATACCCTTTTCAGTCATTAAAAATTCCTTTTCCATTGAGTTAATTAGTTGCTTATACTAAAGTCTGCATCTTTTCTATTTGATATAGTAAATTATTAGGCAAACAATATATATCATGTTTGGTGCATATAACTAGGCGAATAAAGCATAATATTTTAAAGGCTAAGCATAAAAACTCCCTTAACTTTGGACGATAATCGATAACCCCATGTAACTATGAATATATTTTAAAAACCCCTTAAGTTTAGAGGTTGTCATCAAACTCCTTTAACTTTGAGATTATTTGAGGTAATTCTGCTAAAAGTGATGAATTTAAGGGGTTTTAGATAAAATCTCAAAGTTGAAGAGTTTTTGATGAAATCTAAAAGTTAAAGTGTGGTTTCGATAATCACTATACTCAAGGAAGTTTTCTAATATTATATCTCAAAAATCTACCACGTAAAGGCAATACATGAACCCATACTAATATTTAAACTTAGGATAAAATTAATTAGGGAAAATAGATATAACTGCTTTGAAAGAAGTTATCAGTTATTAGCTAAAATACAAGTGTTATGCCCGTGCTTGCACAGGTAGGTTTGCTTTTTTAACTAAAGTTGCGGTGATGAGTAAAGTTGAGGGAATAAAATGATTTTAGGGGGTGTTTGGTTCATGGAAAGCTCAACTATAGAAAATATTTTCCACCCATTTTTATAGGAAATGTTTTCCACCTAAATAAAATATTGAGAAGTTAAAAAGTATAAAATTTTCTTTTCTTGTGTTTGGTTCAAAACAAGAAAATGGGCCTTGTACTTTTAAGAAATGTCAAGTTTTCATTTTCTTTTATTTGGTTGCATATGAAAACTTTTAAGAAAATTGCCAACAATCATATTTATGACTTTACAATAAATCTAGCTAATTTATAAAACTTATCATGATCAATCCTACAGTTCAAATCTAGCTACAAAAATCTAGCAATATTAATAATTTATATTCATCTACTTGTCATGACTTTTCCTACAGTTCAAATGCACAATATAATACCACAAAACATTTTAATAAATTATTTATAGTAATAATGCTGCAAATATCGGATGAAAATCTGCTGAAATGTGAATGACAGTCCAAACCAAAACTAAAATTCAGATCCAAAGAGTTTAATCATATTATTGCTCAATAACGCATAAATTACCAACATAACCCACGAATTTAAAGACAAGATCAAGCCCCCAAATAGGATCAAAAGTGAATTAGGGTTTTTACCTCAGTTCAGCTGGCGATCCTCAGGCTGTTAAAAACCGACACACAACCCTGCTGACCTCCTGCTCAAGCCCAAAAGATCTGAGCTTCAACAACCCCATTGCTCCCCCAAACAAGTCCACTGACCGCTTCCTAACAAACCGATGAGAAATAGGTCGAAAACGGCATTACAGGGACGGAATCGGGACTGGAAGCGGGAGCGGGAGAGCTGGAGGAAGAAGAAAGGGAAAACGAGAGAGCGGGAGAGCTTGAGGATGGCGGGAGATTGAGCGCGAGAGAGGGCGGATGAGCCCTAGGTTTTCCGCCAAAACTTTAGGGCAGGAAATGGGTGCGGGGTTAGGAAAATGGGATTGGGTACGGGTTTAACACTTTAATATTAGTTTGTCAGATTTCATCCCCATTTCCTCTCAAAATGGGAGGAAGTTGTTTTCCTACAATATTGTACTTTTTAAGAAATATTTTCATTAAATGTTGACTGAACCAAACACATGAAAACTGAATTATAGGAAAACTTTTATTTATGAATTTGCCATTTCTTAAAAACTTTTCCCAAAAGTAGTGAACCATACACCCCCTTAGAGGAAATTTTACTATTATCATGATTTAGGGGCAAATTTAAAAATACCTACAATTTAGGGGTACATATTGAAAAATTCAAAATTAAAATATGGGTAAATTTCACTAAACCTCTTATAAGTCTTGTGTTTGGAACCATATCCCCAATATCTTAAAAACTCTCACACATCCCCCAATAGCTTTTTGCAAAAAACCCTCAAAATTAACATCATTAATCTATGTATAGTCAAATGATCAAAATACATCCCAATAACCCAATATGTTTTACATTTTTTAACTTAACCCCCAATAATGGAAAAACCCTAAATGTCAAATGTTTATAATTTTTAAATTTTTTTCAGAGGTCTGTTTGTAATCATTAGAATTTTCAAGAGGTTTATGGTAATTGTTGGATTTTAAAGGGGTTTGTTTCTAAGTTTGGATTTTTTGAGGGGTTGTTTGTATTGTTTATAAATTTTGGGGTATTTTTTATAATTTTCTCAGGGTTTATTTGTAAATTTTCTAATTTAAGGGGTCTATTTATGGGTTTTTAGATTTTTAGGGGGGTGTTTGCAAGTTTAAATTTTTAGGGTGCCCTTTATTATTTGTTTAGTTTTTAATGAGTTTTTTGTAAGTTTCACATTTGTCATGTGTTTGTTTGAAATTTTAAATTTTTAGGGGTTGTTTGTAATTTTAAATATTAAACAGGGTTGTTTATACTTTTACATTTTTAAGAGGTTGTTTGTATTTTATGCATTTTTGGGGTTATTTATAATATTAGAATGTTATGAGTGTTTTTTCAATTTTAGATTTTCCAAGGGTTTTTGCAATTTCAAAAACCCTCAAAATTAACATATGGGTAAATTTAACCAAACCCCAATAAATTTAGTGTTTGGAACTAAATATCCAATATCTTTAATATTCTCATTAAATCCCAAATAACTTTTGGTAGAAAACCCTCAAAATTAACATCATGAGTTCACGTGTAGTCAAGCGACCAAAATACACCGCAATAACCGAGTAAGGTTTATAGTTTTGACTTAACCATAATAATTTTGACAAAACCCCAAATAACAAATGTTTATAATTTTCAAAATTTTTAGAGGTTTACTTGTAATTATCTATATTTTCGAGGGGTTGATTATAATGTTTGGTTTTAAAGGGTTTGTTTCAATTTTTTAATTTTTAGGGGATGGTTATACTTTTACATTTTGGGGTTTTTTTGTAATTTTTGGGTTTTCTTTATAATTTTCTAATTTAAGGATATGTTTATGATTTTTCAGATTTTTAGGCGTTGTTTATAATTTTAAATTTTTCAGGGTGCATTTTGTCAAATTTACTTTTTACAAGGTTTTTTTTGGTAATTTTCACATTTTTCTACTTTTTTATGGATATATTTTTTAATTATGGATATGAATAGTTTTAATTTAACGAGAATTATTAGGAAGAAAGAATTAGTTAGATACATGTCATCTTTTACGAGGATTGAGGATTAGTTCACTGTTTGATCTCTTTTCATATCAAATTTTGGTTAAAAATTTTACCTTTAAATATTTGAATATATATTATAAATTACGATAAGATTAAAATATAATATTCAAAATGGTTAAAGGTAATATTGACCATGAAATATTTTTCTCATACTCTTACTTTTATAAGGAGTATGACATGATATATTTTCTTGTTTGACCACTCACCACTCAAAATTCACGGTTTTGTTTTAGACCCAAAGGTTTACCCTAATTTATATTTAAATCTAAGTACTTTTCTTGGTACCTTTAGACCCAAAGGTTTACCCTAATTTATGTTTAAGCCAAGTTCTTTAATATGCTACATAGCTATGTGGTCCCTCTCAACTTAAAAAAAATTCAAGCTTACCCTTCTCTCTTTTTCTCATTTAATTTTCTCTCTCAACTCCTTCACTCTATTATTTCCTTCAACTCTCATCAACTTATTAAATACTCCTCAACTCCATTACTGTTTAAAGTTTAAATATTAAATTTTAATGGGATTCATCTCTTTTAGTATTTTAAGATATAAATTCTCTCAATTCCTCAACTTTTAATTTTGTAGCATAAATTCACATAATCATTTGGGACACTCATCATTTCTTCACTATAATTTTTTATATGACTATTCATGATTCTTCAAGATTGTTTATTACAATTAATGAGAATTAATAATACTTTTGAGTTTTGACCCTTGTTTAAAAAAACTCATTCATGATTCCTCGTGATTGTTTTTCAAAAACTAGGGTCAAAAACTCAAACAAGGTTTAAATCCAATGACTTGACACATCTCTTTTTCTCATACATTTTGAGCTTTTGACCCTTGTTTGATTCGAGATGTGTTAAGTCATTGGATATAGATCTGACTGTTAGATATATAATTTATTAGGAGTTATATTGGAGAATTGTTATGATGTACCAATGATTTAGAGAATAGATTTTATCGTTATAAAATATAGCAAAGTATTAAAATTTTATTTTTTCCTCTTTATTTATTTATTTATTTCTCTCGCTTTTTTATTTTTACCAGTCAGATTCCTCCAAATAAGCTATTTTCAGTCTCAGTCAGAAATGCACCAAGTTGCCAAAATTGGAAACTAAAGATAAAGAGGAATATTGGAGTCTAATTAAGAATACTTTTTTTTTTTACTTCATTAATAATTCTATGAGGAAAATTTTGTTTTATATTTAAGACATCTGGACAGTGACGAAGAAGAATTAAGGATTCATCCTCTTTTATTTTGAGAAGGCTAAATAGCACTTATGTGTCTTATAGTTTCACTCACCTTGCATTTATATATCCTTACTTATTTTTCATAGCATTTAATATCACGGGTAAAGTTAACATGTTAGTACCCTCTATGATACAAACATGCAAATTTTCAGTCTGAATGCCCTCGTATGATACATAACATCAATTAGCATGTGAGTATCATAAAGTGAAAATTTTCATGTTAACATAATAGAGGGCATTAATGTGCCGATGTTAAATAACTTAGGGTACATAAATGCTAGAAAATACGAGAGTGAATGAAACTATAAGGCACATAATTGCTGTTTAGTCTTTGAGAAATCAAAAGGAAAAATTCTATACCTACTCACCAAGAAGGTAAGGAAAGGGTTCATCTATTTCAAAGACATTGATCTTTTATTTAAGACTTTTTTATTATGTTAACTGTGATGTAAGCTAGTTGTTTATATTTGAATGTTTAAGCCCAATCCAGCCCAGCCCATTAACAATTAAACCCCATTTATCCCTCAAAAAATCTACAAATTACACTCTGTTAATAACTACAATAAAACTTGATTAATACTGCTGGGGTAAAAGTTGCTAATATCGTGGCCAACGTTACAAATAAGGTTCTACATGAAAAGTCCTAACTATGCAACATTAATTACACATATTTTTAACCTTATATTTTGCTCAAAAGGGTATAACTTAGTCACAGAAATAGACAATCCTCTACGCCTCATTTAGTATGCCACAATGAGCGAAAATAGAATGCAATTCCCATTTCTTATTTATTTATATTAAACATGATATGTTACTAGAAGCTAGAAATTTTATTTTCACTTCTCATCAATTTCTACTTTATGTCGGAATGGCCATTTCTAATGAGATGCTAGGGAATAATCATTCCCACTTAAGTGAGAATAAAATAAAATAAAAAAGCAAATATTCAAAAAACTTGGGGGACTAATTTCAAAGTATGAAGATGTGAGGGACCAATTTAAATAACTGAAAGATGTGGGGGACTAATGCTAAATATGAGAGAGTTAGGAGCACTAATATCGGTAAAACCATTTCTCTCCAGCTTACTTGCATTTAAATAACCTAGAGTTTTCTCTACTTTGCATTTATATATCCTCACTTATTTTTTGTAGCATTCATATACCCTAGAGGTTTTAAAATTTGCGCTTTGATACTTTCAGTTATGCAAACGCTAGAATTTTCCCTCGAAATTCTCACGTGACACTTACATGCTAGTTTTAGAATAATTTTACTTTTAATATCTGTTAAAATTAGTGTCAAACCTATCAAAATTCTATTTTAAAATAGAATTAGGGTAGATTTAAGATAGAATTTTGATAGTCTTAATCGTAAATTTAACAAAAACTCGAGGGTTAAAAGTTTTAAAATTAGCATATGGATATCACATGAGAATTTTCGAAGAGAAATTTCCACGTTTGAGTAATTTAGGGTTTTTTTGAGTAATTTTGAGTAAGCTAGGGCATTTAAGCGCAGATTTTAAAAACTTCAGGGCAGATAAGCGCTGCAAAAGCCAAGTGAGGGGATATAAGTGCAAAGTAAGGAAATAATAAGGTGTTTATCTGCAGTTTAGCCTTTCTCTTGTCACTATCGTGTCACTTACGCGGGAATCAAAGGTAAAAAGCACACGCCGGATTCACTCCCCCACAACGCGGTTTCAACCCGATCCACAAAGGGACGTAAATTTACCAAAATACCCCCATACTTCTTCTCAAGGAAGTTAAACTGAAACTCCATCGATCCCTTCCTTCCTTCTGCCCGCTAAATAATTCGGAGCCGAATAAATCCCGAATAATTCATCATCATGTTTTTAGCTTTTTGGTTCGGTTTGATTGTCGGAGCTCTCGCGATCCTAGGGCTCGAGTTATGGATTTTCCTAACGGTGATCGACCGCGTCCGCCGACGATCGGCGGCATCGGAGGCGGCCGCTACTCCGACGGCGAGAGATCTCGATGGAGAGCAGTCGCTTGCTTCGTTGCTCAACAAGAAGGTAGAGGTTCTTAAAAGTCGGTGCTTTACTTTGATTTTTGATGATTTTAGGGTTTGATTGAGGCTAGTGTTCTTAGTTGGGATCTTGCTGTAGAGTAATTTGTTAGGAGTTTTTGTGGAAAAAGAGTGTCATTTGAGAGGATTGAGTTGTTAGCTTGGAAAAGTTTGGTGAAGAGGGATTTTGATGGGGGTTTGTGCACATTTTCATATGACTTGATAAAGACATTGATTTTCTGTTTAGGGTTTATGTTAGAGTGCTATTATATTGGTTCAGCAGAGTATTTTGTGTTCGTGTTCGTTGAGCCCTGCATTGACTGAATGAGGAGTCAATTGTGACTTTCTAATAGGTAGCTTAGGGGTGGGTACTTCCCTTCCAAATGGTATGTGAAAGGTTGTAAGGGAGCCATGTGAGTGGTGACGGCGGCATTGTAGTGTTTGACTAGTCCAGTGCAAAGCCAAAGGGTGTTGGGAGTGCAGTGCTCTACTGGGACCATACCAGTGCAAAACTGGTCCATGTGGGCACCGGGAATGCAGGAGCGTGATGGGATGTTAGGGTCCATTTAGATTTAATCCCTCCCTCAAACGGCTAGCTTTAGGGGTTAGTTCTCCTAGGTCCTTTGCAGACTTGCAGTGAGTGTTGCATTTGCCTGTTATAAGCTAAGGATATTGATCTGTTTAAGTGTTTATTTTGGACTGCTATTATATTGGCTTATTACGGTATTTCGATTCTAGGATAGTTTTCCACTGCATCATCCAAAGGGTATTGATTAAACAGCTTTGTTAGGTTCTTGCCGTTGACTGCACACATGGCCTTAAAAAATGTCTCAGAATACTAAAGACATGTTGTGAACTGTAATAAAAAAAGCACCTTGTGCCAGCTAGTTGATTGTTCTTTTGATTTAGTTGAATCTGAGCACGCATTTTCTGTGTTCTTGTTTCTAGAATGTGAATGCTTTAGGAGTTGTGCATAAAGATCACATTGTGTTCAAAATGTGGGGAGGTGTAGGTTTACACCTAATTAGCATGTGCACTTGCAACTACTTCCCAAGGATGTGCTTAACTGTATTGATGTGCTTCACCTTGATAAAACATTTTTACTTAAGGATTCTTGATTGCAAGGATATAACCAGCTGTAAGGTTATTATTGTATACACCAAAATTACCAAGAAACGCTAGTACATGTTACAAACCCTAAGAAGGAAAACTTGACTGGTTGGGTAGATGTGTGATTCCTTAACCTGTCATCTGTTAATCATTTCTTGGTTTTAGGACTTATTTGGATCACGGGAGTTACTTAACCTGAGAAGCATGGAATGTGAGATGGGACACAGACACAATGTCATGGACAGAAGAGCATGGCAATTTTTCTATATGGATGCATGTGTTTAGGAGAGAGCATACTGATACTTATATCTTCCTTCAGAAAAATGCATGTATATGTAAACATGCACACTGATGAAAATATCATGCACACACAATTCTCTAAATTCTGATAATAAGATAAATTACTCGCATCCTAGTGACTTTTGATTTGAATTAGGACTCAACCGTCTAATCTTTCTGTAAAATAACTAAATGTATTTAACCCCTTATATTAAAACATATGTCCTCAACCTGTCATTGTTGTATACAAGTCACTACTTTGATTTGTTTCCCCATAACATCTCTTTTAAAATATGTGAACAGTACATACATATCGCAAAATGCAATCAGTATGAAATAAATGTTTAAAAATCATAAAATATTTCCTTGATGTATTTGATAAGTGTGCAAAAAGTGGCGAATGAACATATATTAGAAAACTGAGGACATGCTTTAAAAGTGTGAGATTTTTCCAAGAAGTGTCGTGTAACTCATGGGTTCATAACAACAATGAGAAGAGTCATTACGCAACACAGTCATCGGTTGACAACAGAAGTTTCTGTGCCACATGAATCTTAATGATTAGTTTTGTTGTTCTCATCCAACTACTAGCATTCCGTTGTACACATTCACATATATGATGTCCTTAAGTTGCTTCCTTTATAAGAATAAAAGCAACAACACAATTGTTATTGCACCCTTAAATGCCATTCAACCATCCATGTTTTTCAAATTATTTAGTTTGAGTTACTCAGACACATGTCCCATTTGTGGTGCTATGAACTAAAGAACTATTACGTACTTGTTTTCTAAACACTAGCTTTGTTGTGAGGCGAGGTGGTTGTTGGGTTTGCATCTCTCATCCAGTTAAAAGTATCCAACTTAAAAGGCATGCCAGGGTTAAGTGTTGGTCACAAATCAAAAGTGAAGTGAAAATATGACTGCTTAGTATATGAGGTACAAGACTCAGCAGGTTAACATTTGAGCTTACAATGGTCTCTATGTGTTGTGAAGCCCTCACAATTTGAGCTCCTACTCTCATGGGAGCATTACAAACTAATTATATGACAATGTGAGATCAAAGAATCAAGCACGCTGGGTAAACAAACACAATGTCAAGTTGATAAAGGAGATTGGTAGGATCAAAAGGACAAGGACATTACAAAGAACAAGAAGAGGACTGGGAACCTGGGATCATCATATAGTAAGATTAATATCATTATGAGTGTTGCTGAATTAAAGTTTGAGTCAGTATGGTGATTGCAGCTCTATTGTCAAGGTCAATTATCAACAGAGGGTGATGGATATGCCAAATGGTGATTGATGCGTGGTCAACTACCAATTATTTGCGGAAGGAAGAACATGACACAATAGTAACATAAATTTATGGTCAATTACATTATGGAGTATAGTTACAGATGGGGGCATGAACATAGGATAGGGTAAATCTAAATACTAAGTCATGAGGAAAACTAATATGATACTATAGAAAAAATATTTAAACAATAAAGAGTCTGCATATGTACATATATACCTGCACGGACATGTTCGTGAATTCAAAAGTTCATAATTTTTACTTTTTTTAATTTCTGTTACTCTGATATGCCAAATGGTGATTGATGCGTGGTCAACTACCAATTATTTGCCGAAGGAAGAACATGACACAATAGTAACATAAATTTATGGTCAATTACATTATGGAGTATAGTTACAGATGGGGGCATGAACATAGGATAGGGTAAATCTAAATACTAAGTCATGAGGAAAACTAATATGATACTATAGAAAAATATATAAACAATAAAGAGTCTGCATATATACATATATACCTACATGGACATGTTCGTGAATTCAAAAGTTCATAGTTTTTACTTTTTTAATTTCTGTTACTCTGATGTCCTAATATATTTTATTAAGTAAGGTTACTATTAAAACTTATTTTTATTTACTTTATTCTTACATTTGAATTAATATATTTCTGTGACCATCAGGGAATAGTCTGGGTATTAGAACCTGAAAAGGTGCCAAAACTTAGTACTGATGAATCACCAACAAGAGGGTCCAAGGAGCTGAAGAACAAGAAGACTACACAGGAGGTGTACCCAGTCAAAAAATATGCTAAAATCAAAGACTGGTCATTAATATTATCAGATCCTGATGGTTCTCGAAGAACAATTGAACTCTTAGATTGTACAATAGTAGCTGTCTCTGCTTCAGATTTGCCTTCAAGGAAGTGGTAAGCATGGTTATTTCTTTATGAACTAGGCACAGATCTAAATGGGTTCTTGCACGTTTTTTAGTTCCATTAGAAACACAGTGTTTTGATCTCAATTGATGAATTTTTTGTTCTGGATGAAGTTGTAATCATGCTTGTAATGTTTATGAATTATAACACAGACCTAGATGACTTCTGCAAATATCTGACACTTGATATTAGTTGCAACAAATCTGAACTGACTGGACAGTTGTTTATTTTATCATGGTACAGGAATAGAATGTATAACAATTTTGGATTCACCAAAAGCACCTCCTATGTTATTCATTATGTTCTTTATTGAGCAACTATATTTCATTTAGGATCTAAAACACTTTATTTGTATTGTAGGGCTAAAAGGTATCCAATTAAATTGGAAAGAAATAATTCTGCATTGTACAATGGAAGCAAAACATGTTATATATATTTTGAGACTTCTTGGGAGAAGGAATCATGGTGCAAAGCTCTTCGTCTTGCTTCCTTTCCTGATAGGGCAAAACTGAATTGGTTTGCACAGTTAAGTGGAGAGTTCCATAATTATCTAACGTCTTTAACTGCTGCATACCCTTCATTTCTTAAACCTCCTGCAATGTCTGATGAAGCTCCAGATACAACCAATAGAATTGATGTAACCTCTTCTAAGGTTCGGGGTTTTCTGAAAAAGTTTGCAAAGAAGGCTTCAAAGAACGGTGTTGAAAGCAAGCCAGCTTCAGTTTCATCATCAACTCGTGGTGAGAGAAGAATTGGTCAAAAAATAGGTTCCATACATGAAGCGTCATCAATTGATGAATCTGTAAAAGGTTCTTCAGATAATGCATCAAACTACTCCCTGCAAGACCTTGTGCAACCTGGTTCTCCTACCACCAGCAAGAGTATTCTTCAGATCTTTCCTGATTCAGTTTGTAGTGACAAGATTCTTAATGACAGTGAAGGGACACTTTGTTGGAATCTGTTGTTTTCACGGCTTTTCTTTGATGCTAAAAGAAGTATTTGGTTGAATGATGCAGTAAAAGCGCGTATTCAGGTAAATACCATGATCTTAATATTGATGCTTCTTTTACCATTTCATAGTATGCTTAACTTTTCTTGTATATTTGTACAGAAGACATTGTCAAATATGCGAACTCCTGGTTATATTGGCGGTGTGACATGCACTAGTTTAGATCTTGGTGACCTTCCTCCTTTTATTCATAGAATGAGGGTTCTTCCCGTGGATTTAACTGAGGTATGGGCAGTGGAAGTTGATATTGAGTATTCAGGGGGTATAGTGCTAGATGTTGAAACGAGGATTGATGTTTGTGAGCAAGAACTGCAAAACGAGGATTTGAATAAAAGTTTAGGACTAAGTTCTGCCAGGGAGGTAACCTCGGATCTTATCGAGGAGACTGATTATCATGGGAAACAATTAGAGTTTCCAAGAAATTCAGCAGATCAGATGGAGAATAAAGATGAAGGAGGAGATAGAGTTGGTGAGTACCCTTATATTTAGACTTTATGCTACGACATGCTTCCTTTGATTTAGTTTCTATGAAGATTATTTCTGGACTGGAAACAAGGATATATTATAGATTATGTTCTTTAACAACTATATGCAGAGGTCATTTTCTGCATACAAAATGAAAATCTTTTTTCAGACGTCTTGTATTTATCAATGATTTTATGATTGGTATTGCCATAAAGGCTGCAGAGATACCCATTTGTGGTAGATCAACGTGCACTTGAATGAATTATTGTAGAGGTCAAATGAC
Source organism: Asparagus setaceus (assembly GCA_012295165.1). Lineage (NCBI taxonomy): Eukaryota > Viridiplantae > Streptophyta > Magnoliopsida > Asparagales > Asparagaceae > Asparagus > Asparagus setaceus. Next base: position 53,126,059 of record CM022702.1, on the reverse strand, counting down.
TATTATACATTTTATAGATGCATTGTTGTATTTGATCTCGTGAACTTACCAAACAAGATTCTTGTGCAGTTGACATGTATTGGATACATGAGCCAGGCCTATATTGTATGTAATTAGCATTACATCATGCACCTGTTATCTAAGCAGATCATGACTCTTAGCTCTTCCAAAGCTTTTTCTGTTGTTAGATATTTATCATATTTCAAGTCACATGTTGAATGTACAATTGTTATGCTTAGCCGGGCAAATGATTTCTTATTAGCCCATACTGAATTCAAGTTTTAAGACATATACCTATATAGTTTATAAGACATATACCTGTATAGTTTATACTTAATGTAATAGTTTTTTTTGTAAAATTTATTATAGTGGGATATAATGCCCTTTGGTCTTTTCTTTTAGATGGCTCGAAGCAGTCAAAGAGCACAAAGTGGGCATCAAACTATGCGTCAAGGTGGAAGGCTGCTGTAAATTCTATAGCTAACAGGGTTGCACAGGTCTGTAATTTGTTGACTGATCACCAATTATTTATCTGATTTTACAAATTAATAATTTTGTGTTAAAAAAAGAGTAATGTGTAGACATAAAGAATTCATGACGTAATCATGGAGAAGGATTAGCTACAAATAGTAAATGACAGGAGGAATCAATAGTGAATTGGTGTAAAGAAGCACGCAAGAAAAAGCTTGCACGCAGATATTTTGTAATTCTTCGTGATAAAATGTATGAAGGGATGTACTTAGGAATTCTTTTTATGTTTTTGAAATTAAGATGCTCCAGATCTAGTGCCTCATTTACAGTAATTCTCTTTTAATTAATGTAATAAAATTGTAGATCTGTAAGTAATCTATGACTACAATTTATCTTCACTACCTTCACTAGGTTGTAACCTACCTTCTTGATGACTTTCTCATGAGTCATGGATTTAGCGTGATGAGGGTTATACTGGTCTGGGGCCTAGTTAATCAGCAGAATCAGTCAATAAGTTAGGAAGAAAAATTTGGTACTAGTTGGAAAAGAGATGGGAATTATCAGTGGAAATCTTCATTGTGATTTAGTGCTGCTATTTTTATTAGAATAATACTTGCACGTGCAGTATGTTTACACATAGAAAGGTATCAACTCTAGCATGATCAAAAAGTTACTTTTCTTTTCATTTACATTTTATGCTAAACCTCTATGTATCCTAGACTCCTAATTCTTTGTTCCCATTCTTAGTGTGTCTATCCCATATTCTATCTTCTCCAGTTTAAACTTATTGTTAACAATAGCTTTGGTAGTATGATTTTCCACTCCATGCTTATAAAACTTACATGTCAAATTCCCTTGTTTGTCCTAATTAATGCATTTGACTTCATTTTTCTGGAACTCTAGCACCTCTTGCCTTTTAATATCTTCATTGAGACTGTCACTGATCAAAGGCACATGAGGGGACAATATGGTTGAGCTGTAACTTGAAATTTATGGTTGCATCCTGGAAGTGGTTATTATACTATTCTCTTATACACAAATTAAATCTGAATACAGTGTTTGATGTATGGGAGAAAGTTTAAGTGAGGATGCAGTACTGAAGCTATTTCTCCGTGCAGGTCCCAATTTCCTTGGCAATAAGGGTTGCTTCTCTTCGAGGCACACTGCGATTACATATAAAGCCTCCTCCTTCTGATCAGTTGTGGTTTGGATTTACAACGATGCCAGAAATTGAATGGAACTTGGATTCTTCAGTTGGGGACCAAAGGATTACCAGTAGCCATGTTGCTTTGCTTATTGGCAATCGGTTTAAGGTAATATTAGATTTTTCTGTTCCGTTAAATGTAAAAGGCGAGAATACTAAGAAGCACATAAGATGAGTTGTGGTCAACACTCCAATTCCTGGTTTCTTGGTACAGAGGAAAGTAAAAGTAAACTGCTATACATTGTTTTCCCTTGTTTGAGGGTGAAAAGGTGAAACAGAGAGAAACGGCGAAAAATAATAATTGAAATTTGTGCATGAATGCCTGCATGGTAATCAAATTTAAAATTTGATTATTCTTTTCATCTCTTTTCTCCTCTCCCCTTTTTTACCATAAATAAAAACAATATGGACCACAAACAGGTGGTGTGGGCCAGTTCAAAATAGGAAACATATCCACCCTAACTCAGTTTCAGCTTTGTCTCTTAAACAGTCCCTTAAACAGTGTGGTCATTTAATAAACTTGCATTTTTTTTCCCCACCGTGCCTCCACCCCCTTTAATATTTCATGGAAATTTGAAATCCAGAACCACTTCTGTAATTATCCAAGTTTTTGGAAACCACTTCTAGGAATGATACTCACGGTAAGCTTGAACCTAAATTGGTTCTATTTTTTAGTTTCAACATCTCAATTTTTAGTGTATCTCTTTTTGCTTTAACAATATGGGCCTGTTTGGTGACTCTTACTTAAACTGGTTTAGTGGAACAAAACCAGCTTTAACTCCTGACCCTAGTTTTGGCAAATAACTGGACCAGACCTTAAACTGGTTTTTGTTAGGACAATTTTTGGCAGTTCAAATTTGATCCACCCTTCCCCTGGTCTAGAACCAAACTTGTGTCCACTTTGCTAAACTGACCCTAATATTAAACTTACTCCATACTGGTGTAGTGGTAACCTACTTGAATGGTACAAATCTCAGATTTATTATGTTTTGCAGGCATCAATTCGAGATAACTTAGTTCTTCCAAATTGCGAAAGTATATGCATTCCATTTATGTTGGCAGAGAAGGATGATTGGGTTCCACGTAATGTTGCACCATTTATATGGATCAACCAAGAAGCCATGGATATGACAGGGCTTGATTCATCTAGCTCACTGAGTGGGGAAGCTAGACCATTGCTCGATAGTAGCACCAGAACTAAATCTGATAATAGCACCGGAACTAAATCTGACAATATTACTATTCCTGATGACAAAGTTGAAACAATAAAAGATGTAGTACATATTCAGCCAAAACCCGATAAGTCTGAGTCAAAGACTTCAGTTTCTACCAATCGGTCGATTGTTAGCAGTAAAAGTGAGGAGTTGAGGGAACCACTTTTAAGGGAAGAAGAAAACCAAGAAGGCCAGAGTCAGAGTAAAGGTGAATCTCCAAAGACTTCATCAGCCTCTAGCGAAAATCTGATATTAGATGTACCAACTGTAAGGTCTGAGGAGGACATAAAGCAAAAGAAGATAAGTAGTAGAAGAGCAAGAATGATGGATTTAGGTAAGAAAATGGGAGAGAAGTTGGAGGAAAAGAGACGCTTAATTGAGGAAAGGAGTCGGCATGTTGTTGAAAAAATGCGAGAAAATACAAGGTCTTGAATTATGCAAATGTTGCGTTTTTCCACTGAATGATGTGTTGTTTAGTCTTAAGCAGATTCTTTGGGAAGGCTTAAATTTGAGAGGTTTTGTACAGCTGAATCAGAACGAAACAATCTGCATAAAAATATACAGCATTCTTTTTTAATCTTGTTGTAGCATGAAAATTTGAAATGTACCGGTGTGATTGTGCTAAGAGTAGTCTTTCAAAGACACTGCTTATGTATATTTGGTACGTCAAAACATCACTTTCCAGTTTTTCTCTGAGTTCGATTCCATTTTTTTATGATAAATGTAGAGTTTGCGAAATCTATTCTTGTGCATAGCATTTGTGTAGCACTTATTCTTGAAGGTACGTCAAAACATCATTTTCCAGTTTTTCTCTGAGTTTGATTCCATTTTTTTCTGACTAGTATAGTGCACGTGCAAAGATGTACATGTTTTAAGTTTTGAATTTTTTATTGAATAGTAAAACTATGTGTTAATAAATAAAAGGGTTTTTTCATGTGAACTACTTTATAAGTTCAAAACTTTTATGAAAATCACTTTTAAATGTTTTTTTGATAGAAACCACCTTATATGTGTGTTATCCCTCCTCCTCCTCCTCCTCCTCCTCCTCCTCCTCCTCCTCCTCCTCCTCCTCCTCCTCCTCCTCCTCCTCCTCCTCCTCCTCCTCCTCCTCCTCCTCCTCCTCCTCCTCCTCCTCCTCCTCCTCCTCCACCTCTTTTTCTTTCACCTCCTCTTCCTCCATTCTCCTTTTGTCCACCTCTTCCTTCTCCTCCTCCTTCCCTCCTCCTTTCTCTCTATTCTCCTTTTGTCCACCTCTTCCTTCTCCTCCTCCTCCCCCTCTCTTGACCTCCTCCCTCCCCCAACCTCTCCTCCTCCTCCTCCTCCTCTCTTTTTAGAATGAGGGTATTGTACTAATTTCATATTTTTTAAAGTGAAATTATTTAAAAGTGTGACATTGAGAGGATAACACACATATAATGTGGTTTCTATTAAAAAAATTAAAGGTGGTTTCATAAAAGTTTTGAACTTATAAGGTGGTTTCCATGAAAAAATCTAAATAAAATTGTATAATAAGATTGCTTAAAAGAAATGTATGAATTGATTGTTATTGTAATTGGATGTTTTTCTTATAATGATCGCCAGTGCTAACTTTTTTTAAACAAGTCCCCAAATCTAAAATTATTTTTAAATAAAGCTGTCAATTCTATAAGTTATCTTAAATATGTCCCTCCAACTTGAAAGTTATTAACTTAACTCTAAATTAAATAAGCTGCATTAATATTGCTAGCTTTTTCCCGATGTTCCCTAGATAGTTACACTTAATACGTAACATATTGCAATAGTTACTTTCCATTATAATTATTTAGTAATGTAAATTACACTAAACCCTTATGAACTTTTAGCATCTATGAACTTTCAAAATTACACTAAACTCCTAATGACTTTTTGTTTCAAAGAAAACCCCAACACTTTCTAAATTTTGCGAGATAATCCCTATAAATTAGAACCAGTAAAATGACATAAAAGGCATTTTGAAAGTTATTGGGGTTTGGTGTAATTTATCTAAAAGATATCGGGGGGCTTTCTACAAAAGTTATTAGGGGTTTAGTGTGATTTCAAAAATTCATAGGGTCTATTTACTGCAAAATGCTATAAGTTCATGGGGGTTTCTTGTAATTTACCTTATTTAGTATTATAATTCTTAGTTCAAGTAATACTATTAAAATAATTATACTATCTATATACTATAAAATATTTATCTAATTTAATTTTTTAATTATGCTCTTAAATAATTTAGTACTATAAATATTTTATAAATTTTTATTATACTATCATTAACAAATAATAGTACTATTATTAATATTAAATAATTGTTTTGTTGAAAGGTTAGTTTTCAATCATTTTCTAGTATAGATTATTCAGTATCATGTAATAATCTTTGAGGAAATACTCTAAAAATAATATTAAATTATTTATTTAACAATACAATACTAAATAAATAGTGTAATTCATAATTTATGTGATATTATTCAAATAATTACACTATTTATATGATTAACTATTTATTCTATTTATTTTATTGCTCATTGAATTATAGTATAATTCTTAATAGTATTCAGTAATATATTATTCTATTTATACTATTCTTTTAATTATTTTTTATAATTCATAAATAATTATTATAATAATTTAATTGGTTACTACTAATAGTTGCATATACTTATTTTATAAATTATTTTATTATATTATTTTTAAACAATTAATAGTTATAATATTTGATAATTATAATTATTTAGGAAGGTGAGGAGGTGCATAACTAATAAGAGGTTATATTTATTTAATGAAAGATTAATTAGAGATAATGGTATCATTAGAATTTATCAAAATTTGAGAGGGCAAAAAGGAAATTAAAAGTTTTAATACCCCAATCCTCTTTTTATAGTAGTATAGATATAGATATAGATAGATAAATGTAGAGTTTGCGAAATCTATTCTTGTGCATAGTATTTATTCTTGAACGTATTAGTTTGTGCGATGCAACATTTGTTCTGCGCTTTGTCATATTTTCATCACTAGATTTTGTGTGTGGAATTGTTGTAGCTGAAGCTAGGTAGGGTTGGGCGTGGGTCGGGTTGACCCGCGGGCTGACCCGGCCCAGCCCGTCATGGGTCATGACCCGTCCCGGCCCGTAGTGGGCCGTACCCGACCCGACCCATGATATACCCGGGTCAAGGGCCGGGTTGGGTCCAGCCCCAGACCCGAGGTCAGAGAAGTAGGCCCGGCCCTGCCAATGATATATTTTTTAGTTAGGTTAGCTGTTCCTTCCTTTTGGGTCTGAAGTAGCTGCTAACAAAGCCAAAATGCCATAGGTCTTTGGCTCGTGGGCTTTTTGGCCCATTGAGAAACAAAGCAGCGATCTTTAAGCTCGTTGCTGTCTACTTGGAAGGATTAAGAAGTTTAATACAAGTTTAAAAATAGTTTAATATAAGTTTAAATTACTAAAAGATAAATTAGAAATAATTTTATAATTGTAAATACAAGTTTAATACAATTAAAAAGATTTAAAAAAATAGGAAAAAAAGTTGGACAAAAACCCATGTCTTAGGCCTATGACTCGGTAGTGGGGGCAGGTCAAACCCTACCAAGACCTAGCGAAGTCATGGACCAAGCTAGGTCCAGTCCCAGACCCGGGATTAGAGAAGTAGGCCCGGCCCACTCTGACCAGGCCGGACTTGGGTTAGGCCCGGCCCGACGTTAAACCCGGTGGGCCAGGTCACGGGCCTGAACCGACCCGGCCCACGCTCACCCTTAATTAGCTAGGGGCCTGTTACAATTATAAAAGACAGGTATATATGACGCATAATGGAAAGTGGTCATCCACTTCACCATTTTCCTTTTGGGGTTTACATTATTTAGTTTGGATTCCATTGTGAATCCTAAAATGATAAAAGTACCTTGTTTAGTTTGTATAATGCATTCTTTTTAATGTGTTAATGAATTAACTTCTTACATTTAAATTAGTACATGCTACAAAAAGTAACCCAAAATGTTCCTCATTTTTTAACTTCGATACCCTAAAGGTTTTTTTCCCCAGAAAAAACCCCCTCAAAGTTCAACTAAAGTAACTTTGATACCTCAAACTTTAACAAAACTTTAAATTTGATAGCCCAAACTTTAACAAAATTAACAAAAATTTAAATTTGGGGTTAAAGTCACATTTTGTTGAACCTTTGGGTATTTTTGGGCAAATAAGTTTTGGGTGTCTAAGTTTAATTTTGTTAACTTTATAGTAATTTTCGGGCAAAAAGAAAGTTTGAGATATTAAAGTTAAAAATTAGGTAACAACTTTGGGGTATTTACTTACAAATGACCCTAACTTTATACTCCATTGTGAACATACAAGTGAAATGAATTTTATAATGTGTTAGTGGGTAATTTTCACGCGAGGGACTTCGTTGATATCATACGTAAAAAAGTGAATTAAGAGGGAGTTTTGTAAAAAGTTCCCTTTGAGACCATCAAGCCCCTCTCACTTCTGACAGCTTTCCAATGAAATCAGACCATTTTGAAGGGATTTGTGAACCCACGACACTTCAGCATTTGGGAAGCCACGTTAGCTGCTTTCCATACTCTTGATGTCGAATCCAAAAATTAGTGGAGTTCAAAAACTAAAGCCCATGTATACATCCAAGTGCATAAAGCTGAGAGGCTAACGGTTGAAGCAAGCACTTAGTTTGCTGCGATCAGTAGTTTCCTTTCAGAAATTTAAAAGGAAGAGATACATGACACAAATTTAAAAGCAGCAGTGTCTCTTCTTCAACAGTCGTTACATACTTTTCATACGATAGAACAGATATTTTTGCTATTTTCTCCGCAGGTTTATACTGAGGAGCTTTTAATCACTCACAAAAGGGCACTTTGAAGGAGTACAAGCTTATAGGGGGAAAAATATCAAGATTCTGGGTCCTCCCTTGCCAAATGTACTTCTTGCAGTGAAAAACTTCCTCATCAGAATGTCGATAATTTTGGCAGGAATCCTTTGATCATAAGAAAAACTCTTTCTTTCTTGAAAATATGTCGCTCAGTAAGAAGTATTCTTGGGACACTGTATGCTCATCTTCTACATTTCTTTTCAGTTGTTCTCATGTTAAGTAGTAGAAAGCAAGGGTGACTTGTAAACACTCATCAGGATTTGAACATGATGTGGATTCTCAGATTTTGAAGTGCTTGTAACCATCTTCGGGACTCGTCATGCCTTCTTCCCAGTCACCCATGCGGCGGCCACCAAAGACAACCTGTTGAATGCCCAAATATCTACCAGCAAGAAATTTAGTTAATCTCAAAACACTTGTTGACAACGTAACAGATTATTGTTCTTAAAGTCTCTTCCACTTCACCAAAACTTCAAAGTTGTGTTGAGGGTTGAGCGTAATACTTTTATATTTTAACATGTCCCTACAAGCTGAGCGCCCTTTAATGGGCTGAAACCTTATGCCCGGTGAATTTAAACCCAGATTGCTCTGATACCATCCTAAAGTCTCTTCCACTAAACTAAAACCTTGAAGTTGTGGTGAGGGTTGAGGGTTATAATTTTATACTCTAGCAATTATGATGAATGACGGTGGCGATGATGATTTGTATTGCACGTATGAATTATCATAATAAACTGAAACAGCTAAAAGACTGCTTTAAACTACAAAAAGAAACGTAAACTTTTCAATGAACTACTCTTACTCTGAGCTCAAGACGGTCAAGCAGTTGAGTAACACATCAATAGCAAAGAAATCAGATGTTCCAAGGTCCACCCTGCAATTAATGCACAGAACAATTGAGAATAGATGTCGATCTATTATTTGTAAATACTTGGTTTGAAGATGAAGACACTTACCAAACCCGACCCCAATTGTCTTGAAATTCCACATCGCTTATATCATGGAAAGAAGAGGGCATTACCATAGAAGCTTTATCAGAATCATAAGTAGGATTGTAATCCATAGAAGAGTTTCCCAACTGTTATTAGAGAAAAAAAATGTACAACAGCCACTAAGCATTTTCTGGAAAATTGCAATTGAATGTATAAGTTGTCATAATCAAAATGGCTGTCTTATTTGCTAATATCTGCTTTTAAACATTTTTAAGAGTTCACATTCCAGGAGCAAATTTTCATTACGACATATCTCTTCTTCCAATTGTCTTCACTTTTTTGGGAGCCTAATTGAAAGCAATAACCAGAAAGAAATGTAATGAGAAATATAACAATTACAACACCAAACCTCCTTTATTTGCAGGTTCCATACATATTACTGATAGAAAAGAACATAAACCAAGACATTCTACAGTTTACCATACTTTTGGTCACAAGCAAATATGAACTAGACTACCATGACAGAGAATAAGAGAAATATTCATTTTATCTAACCTGTAAATTTGAGGAGTTATATGCACCCAAGCGACCCATAACATACCATGACTGAATTACCTGTACAAAAATCATAATCAGTAATGGGAAAAAAATGGAATATGCATTTATCATTTCTTAGCCTCTGAAAAGTAATATGATCCACTTACACTACCAAGAAGGTCAACATCACGGTCTGATGGGGCACCATAAAGCTCAAACCATATAAAGGAATCTATAGGGTTAAAGCTGCAAAAGATTAGTAATTTGTAATTAGTGTACCCATTTTTTACTCAAACATGTAAATTGTAGTTACTTGTCAGTTAAAAGATGAATTTTCCACCATACAGAAAGTAGATAATAGACTAGATGAAAGAAAAGATAACCATTAGCAGCTTGATCTTGGTTTCGCTATGTTATCAAATGCTTTTGCATCAGTTGGTAGTTATAAAAATTTTGTAAGCATCAAACTCGCATGGCCTATTTTACTTTAAAAAATTAGTCAAGAGTTTATCCAAATTATACATAACGATCAAAATTGTCCACGATAAATAAAAAGATTAACGAAAATGTATTTTCTTACTCTCTGAAGCTAACTTTAAATGCAAGAACAGATCCTGTTTTTGACTTGCGGAAGTCTCTGCCTTTTGTTCGAACCCTTTCCTCGACCTGTGAATCATAAGATATCCAGGTCAAAGATTCGGTAATTTTCTTCTAATAAACATGTTATAAGAAAGTAATATCCCAATTACCCTTTTTCTCATGAGCTCTGGGTTACCAATACTATCCCCAAGAACTGCACGAAGCTCTGCATCATCTCTGCATGCATCTTCTAAAACCCTTGAATCCAAAGTTAAAAAAACCAAAATAAGAATGATTTCGCACCATAAAAGAATCAGGAAGGTATTGTCTGGATAAATGAACAGAACATCTACTTGAATTTTAGCAAATATGTTATCATTTGGATCATAGTTAAACATGATCACGTCCAAGCGTAGCTGCACAAGTACAATGCAAGTTTCAGCCTATCAGAATTCACATCAATAGTGGAAATATGAATCATATAATTCCAAGTAGCTTTCTACCAATAGTACTTGAGAGATAAATGCAATTACTTCTCTTGCATATTGACACTGCTTGTATCTCTACAAATTTGGAAAGTTATGCACCTAGGTTGTAACAACCCAGAGTTTAAGCTCCAAAATCGACAAAACAGGTCCCCATTTCTACCAACTAGCTATCCAAACCTTACGATATTCCCATATCCTGTGCAATGTGCATATTTTTCTTCATAGGTCATTGGCATCAAACAACAAAAAAGGAATGACATCTAAAGTAGAATTTGTCGTAAGAAAATTTGTTTCATTGTGTAGCTTCTGTTCTGCCTTACTTGTAGACCATAAGTGATCCATTTTGGACAGGAAAAAGCTTGAATAATAATAGATTGTTAATGTAATCCACATTCAAAAGGATTATCCTTAGTGCAGTAAGGAAGCTTCGGATACATCAGCCAGATGCCAGATATAGTATACACTTAATAAAGCTGCTAACAATGACAATCACCTAAATTTGTCCACTATTCTCAAGATTTTACCTTCCTCAGGCTGGTAATGAGAAGATGACCTATATACTTCCTGCTCAAAATGCACCATCAAATATGAGGAGGAAAACTTGCTTCCAAGATTACTTCTTTGGGTTAATTTTGGAAAACCCCCCTCTTTGGGTTAATTTTAAAAAACCCCCCTCAACTATGGGAGTCGTCTCAGAAAACTCCCCTCAACAATTTTAACTCTACAAAACCACCTCAATTATGGGGTTGTTGTATATAACCCCCTTAACTTTCAAAACATGACTTATCTCCCCTCAACTTTTCTCACTTAACCCCCTAAACTAATAAAATTAAATATAAAGGAACACACGATTTAAAATGACCATACTTGATACTACCCCTAAGATATTAAAAATTTTACCATGGTGATTTTTAAACTTTATTCGTTAAAAATACCTCCCATTTTATCCTCCTCCTCTTCTTCTTCCTCCATATCCATTGCTAGGTCCACGTGGGAACTCAATTTTTATTTCTTTTTTGAAACGCTAAACTTCTTTTATTTTGTAACTATTCATATTTCTACTGTTTGGAACAATTGATTTTAAATTTTTTTTTTAAAGATTGGTTTCCTCATTAAAAAACCATCAAATTGAAGTCTACCATTTTAATTGGGCTGGCTTTATGAACTCACATGAGTTTCTATTTTAACCAAGGGTATTTTAGTCATTGCACATTTTGAATTAACGATATTAGGGGGTTATTTGAAAAAACTGTAAAGATAAGGGGAGTTTTGTGAAACACCCCATAGTCAAGGGGGTTTAAGTTGTATTTTGAAAGTTGAGGGGGTTATCTACAACACCCTCAAAATTGAGGGGGTTCCTAGAGTTAAAATAGTTGAGGGGGGTTTTCTGAGACAACCCCCATGGTTGAGGGGGGTTTTCTAGAATTAACCCTACTTCTTTCTTATAGATTAGAGGAAACACAGTCATTTCATCGAACACCCTAAAGCCTAAAGGTCATAGTAGGACTCAGCTGAATCCTTCGGCAAACCCATCAAACTTAGCTTAATTGTCTACTACAAACTCTCTCATAAAGTTCTTTAGAAACCCAGAAGAAGTCTACTCCAAATACTCAATAAGCATTACCTCAAACACCAAACGGGCGTCCAAAAAATCACAAAATTCACCAGACTAGATAACAAATTACATACTTCGCCCATTGTGGGTACTTGTGAATTCGATCATACTCCCTCTTGCGCTTCTCCTCTCGAACTCTGAGAAGCCTTCGTCCCCTCGCGCTTGTTCCTGAGCTCATCGCTTCAGTTGGTTGATTTGAGCACTGGATTAAGCTTAGAGGTCTATTTCTGTGGTGGGTTTTTGATTTTGGTGTTAAAAGATTTGAAGGAAGAGGAGAGGCAAAGTAATTCCATTGAGCTAGCATTTTGTTTTGTTGGGGTTTTGGGGTTTATCGCAGATTCCTCAGTTGAGTTCGTGTTCGAACAGTCGAACTGATATAATGTTGTTTTTTTTCCTATATACCCCCAAATCTATCATATTTGCATATTTACCTCTCAAATCGTAATGCCTACATTTTTTATAGTTAAGTTTAAACAATATTGATTTTTTTTTAATCCTTGTGATTTTTAACCGTCTCCAATGAGAGGAATATAAAAAAGAATTTAATTAAATAAAAATATGTTTAGAATTTTGGATCTAATCATACATCCCAAATGTCAAGAGTATGTTCTCATTTGGTACCAGATTAATCTTATATATATTTTTCTTTTCAATTAAAGACTCATCAATTTATATTGAATTACATTATTTCTTTTCTTATCAAACCTCATGTATATCACATTCTAGGCGCTCAAACTTTATAATATATCATTTATTCAGCTGATGCATTAAGTAATAAAACTCATATGATCTGTATGAACAAATAAAATAAGCTTAAAACAAATGAAGAAACTCATACAATCATAAATCACTCATTCACTCATGCTTTAAGCAATAGTTACGATCTTATTGAGGAAGAAGTGGCATGTTTAAACAATTCTTATGAAATTTCGAGTCTGGACCACATTATATAGACAATTAAAATAAAGATATATAGGCAAATGGTAACTTCAAGTACATATTTAGTTTCTAATGGTTGTGCTATCAAACATTTTGACTTTAAAGTAGATGAGATGTTGGAGGAATCAATCAGAGGTCAATCTAAAACCAATAAATTAAATCTAATGGAAGAACAGAGATCAACCTTCATAGCAAGTTTTAATATCAGCAAATTTGTATGTATAACAATTTTCTAGAGTTCATTCAGTTAAATTAACAAAATTCAAAATTAATGCAAAGCAACTTTGATAATTCTTATTGGAAAAATGGCCCTATTGACTTTGCAATCATTTTCTTTACTATTATTTTAAAAAGTTCCTCTTGGTTTGTCGAGCTTCATTTTTAGTTTCAGTATTCCAAAGATGCCTTCACATTTAGAAAAAAATAAAATGCCCTCATACTTGAAAAAATTGGCGGGAATACCCTCACGCCTTGACAAATCGATGAATAACCCTCAAACTTAGAAAGTAACGAAAAAAAAAAAGAAAGAAAGAAAGAAAAATCCACTCTCTTGACAATTCAATTAAAAAATCCACTCTCTTGACAATTCAATTACAACATTCCTCTTGGTTTTGTGTCATGCATGCATCACGTGCACCATAATTCTAGTATCTTTTACAATAACAAAAAAAAAAATATTTATTCATTCTCTTGACAATTTGATTATACGCATGTTTGTTTTTATTGCTTGAAAAGGTAACAACATTCAAGAATAAATAATTATTGAAAATTTTGAAATAATGTATAATTAGTTTGTAATACTACTTGTATGTAGATGATACTTTCAAAAAAAAATTCATTCTAAATACATTTCTTAACTTAACAAAGTAGATGGTTCAAAAATAGAACTGAATGGAAGAACAAGATTAATATGATCGGCTCCAAATTTTTGTGATGAAAGCTTTATTGTTATTATTAAATACATCTTCAAGCAATAAAACCCAAAGTCAAAATAAGTTTGTAATCAAATTGAGCACTTATAAAAAAAAGTGTTCAAAAAGGAAAGTGCAAATCTGGCGTCATAGAAGTATCCGAAATACTTCCCATATTTTTGAAATATCCACATCGATGTCAAAACAACCCCGGTTCTTTTTCAAGCATGAACGCATCACCCATGTAAAGTATTTCCTAATTATGTGTGAATTGTCAAAGTCATGTTATGAGGCTCTCCATTCAAATTCATCTAGATGGGAAGCGGAAAAGGTCACACAAGTCCCGTGTTTGGCATTGCGCTACTTTTCAATTCGTTTTTGTACGCGAGTGAACCCCTAATCACGGACAATGCGCTCGGATTCTGTGGACCACGCGGAACACAGAACGCCCGAAATGGTGGGCGACGATTCCCCAGGTTTCACTTTCTCCTGAGTAGTCCGCCAATGGTAATTGAACATGAGAGTAGTCGGAACTTTGGATATTCAAACCCCCCCACCACCGACAGTTCCGGCCACGTGGCAACTGCATGCACGCTGTTTAGCGCCCACATCGTCCGAAACCACGACCCGAAGTTTTCTAATATTCAAACCCAAAACACAAATAAAAAGCTCTCCGATCCATTCTCTCTTTTCTCGATCCAAAACTGAAAGCGGTCTCTCTCTCTCGCACTCATCAAGACTCCAATGGCGAACATCGACCTCGAGGGGATCCTGAAAGAGCTCCCCGGCGACGGCAGAGTCCCAAAGACGAAGATCGTCTGCACCCTCGGCCCGGCGTCGAGATCCGTGGCGATGATCGAGAAGCTTCTGAGGGCGGGAATGAACGTCGCCAGGTTCAATTTCTCGCATGGGACTCATGAGTATCATCGAGAGACTCTCGATAACCTCAGGACCGCGATGCACAACACTCAGATCCTTTGCGCCGTCATGCTCGACACTAAGGTTTCATCTTCATCTCAGATCTTCATTCTTTTTTTTTTTGCCCCCTCGATTCGGCGTGATTTAGTTGTTCTTAATCTAGTTCACTGATTAAGTTGAATTAGTTTACTGGCTTTTTATTTTTATTTTATTGAATTTGGATGAATTTCTTGATGATAAAGAGCTCTAGGTGTCTCGTTGACTCCTGTTTAATAATTCTTGCATCAGTGATTATGCTGTGGGCCCTTATGTGGTGTTTGTGGTTTCTTTGACACGGGACATCTAGTATGCGTGGGTTATGGGTGTGATTAGTGCCCCTTGGGTTATGTTGGTTGCTAGATTATGGGCCACAGATATAATGTCAGAGGTTCCATTTGTCAATTTATTGTTGGGACAAACCCAGGGCCCAATAGAGCAGTCCGCAGCTAAAATAAATGTAAGAAAGAATAATGCATTTACGTAAAACCCCTAAATGAATTTGGGGTAAAATCACCAGCAAGGATAGAAGAATTCACTATGAGGAAAAACTTAGGAGGATTACAATCTCTCTTTTACAAGGAGATACTCTCTCTATTATTTTCTCTCACTTCTATATGTAGAGGAGGAGTTGTTTCTGGGATGAGTTTCTGAAAAAGAACTCTAAGCCTATTTATAGCTTTTGGAAAATCACTATTTAAAATATAATAATAATATTTTTCTGTTGTTACAGTGATTGCTACAGTAACTTTTAGAAAATCACTATTCAAAATATAATAATATTATTTTCTTATTGCTACAGTGATTGCCACAGTAATTTTACTGTAGTCGTTTTGTTTTGTTTTGGCGGGCCCCACGACGGCCCCACTCTGACATTTATCACAACGATTCCTCATTTTGCTGTATTGTTTTTGCTGTATTTTCATTGCATGAGCTTATTTTGATCAGTAGCTGCAGGAATAATTTATAATTGTAATATAACTGACAATCTCCCCTGTTTCTTAGGCTGATAGTTCACAAGACTTGCTTTGTGTGATAATGCCCTATGCTAATTAGCAGCATTGACCTCTGCTAAAGCCATTTTCATGTTCGTATTCAAATACCAATTCTGATATAGACCACTATTTGTTGGATCATTGGACTAAACACCTGTCATATGACTCATATCAGTGATAAGGAATAGGATGTACTAGAACTATGAAGCAGTATCAAAGATTTGTTTGTCTATTATTTAACTGTTACAGTTATTAGGAATAGGCGTGCTAACATCTATGCAGTTCGTTTTTGACAGTTAGGTCCTTGTTTTGCCACCATTGCAATTGTGTATTTTCTTTATTACATTAAAGGTATAAAAATATGAAGAATATCAAAGTTGAATTAGTTCACTTTTAAAAAATTTATTATTGAATTTGGGTAAGTATCTTGATGATAAGAGCTCTAGGTGTCTCGTTGACTCCCATTTAATACTTCATTGCAAAATTGTTCTCAATAAATATTGTGTGTGTAACCTTTTCTTTTGTTAGTAAGTGTGCGCTTCGTTGGGCGGGTGTGGGTGTACAACAGGGCAAAATGATGGGTGTCGGCTTATGCATGCATATGTAGGTACATGTTAAGTTACTTTGAACTTATATGTATAGTTTCTTTGTCTAAAGACCCCTGATGGATTCTCTCGCGTTTGAAGTATCCTTATCGTGTCATATTATATTTCTATGTCATGTTTTCTGCTCATCCATCTATTAAATTGTTAATAAGTCAAAGAAATCTGTATTTACACTCATTAATTCAGTTAAATGGAAAGATAGCTTTTAATGATCTGAAGCCGGAAGATACTAGGTTCTCATATAACAATAAGTAGGTTCTAGTATTAAAATTCTCTCTCTTTTAACCATGTGATCTCTCCCCTGTTGTTGTGTATTCTTTTTCAGACGCGTATGTGAGTATTATCTGCAATTTATCCCATCACTGGATAAGAACATATTAAATTTTCTATACCAGTCACCTTTCAGCATGGAAGCATGGAAAATGACACTGTAGAAGCCCATTTTTAACATCAAAGCCTCCACTAGTTCTTATCAGTTCCTGTAAACCTCCATGAAGGTCAGGTAAATACCACTTTAGACTAACTGCATTACCACACTTTTAGTGTTCCAATGATCTTGAGTCCATCACATAGACCGTTCTCGTGATGATCGTAGTAGTTATCAGATCTCCATATATACCAAGAAAAAATCTAAGGATGATGATTCTGGACGTGTCTGATGATTGTTATACCAGTGTTAGTGGGAAGAGGTTCTCCATTAACCCTTGGCCTTATGCAGTGAGTTATTCAATCCTCCTCACTTTGATTAAAAGTGTGGAAATAGTTGATATCATATAAATCTTGTCTACCTCGATCTATTGGAAACATATCTTTTCTGTTTAGTATCTTCTTTAGCCAACAAAGATTTGCCTTCCTAGTTTTTGACCAATTAGCCTTTCAAATAGGTGTTCCCTTAGTTTTCTATCTATGTTAAACAATAGAAAGTCTCATTCGTTCATCAAAAGCTACAACTACTCCCCTCTAGATAGGGATAAAATAGTAAAGGTTTTTGTGTATAGGCGATGTGGCACTAAACTCAATTGCCTAATCACAATTATTTTCCTAATCACATTCCTAATATCTCTCAATCACCATATCTCTAACATATACTCTTAATATATATTGTCTACTATTACCTATTGTCTTAATTACTTGTAACACTGCTCAAATTGGTGCATGTATCACATACATGTCCACTTGTTACAAAGAAAATGCACTCACTCCAATTTGTGATAAGATTCAACGGCTCAAAAAATCTTTTGTGTGACTTTTTCCGTTGCAGTAGTCTTGATCTTCTACTCTTCCACTTGAATATCCTCCACGGCAATTACTACCTCTACCAAACCATCATCAAATGCGACACCTTGATCTTCTTCAGAGATCGATCTAACAAATGATCCCTTTCAGGGATCTCTCAAAAAAACGGTCCTCTCCAGGAATCCACCAAATAAACGGTCCTCTCCAGGTATCCACCAAGCAAATGATCCTCTCCAGGGATTCACCAAATAAACAATCCTCGCTAGGGATCAACCAAATAAACGATCATTTCCATGAATCAACCTAACAAATGAGCCACTCCAAGAATCAATCAACTGAAAAGCCTCATCCTTGAGTGGATCTCCTCCTCAGAATGATGATGGTGCAGAGTCCTCTTTCCAGTCAAGTATTCCAGAACAAAGATACGAGCTACTTCCTTACGAGTGGTCATGGCGATCAACTATCACCACCCTCCAACTGAAAAACAAATGTCGACACCACCCTACCACCCTTTCAAACCAAACCTCGAGCACCATCCTACCTCCCTTTCAAACCAAACCAAACTCCTTGCACCACCCTACCACCCTCAAATAGCTCCAAATTCGCACTAGCCAACCACCAGAAAATAACTAAACAAACTATCGGAAAACAATTCCAAACTCCAAACACCATCACCAAACATCAACAACGCCAATCAAAAGCAACTAACTTTGAAAATAACTCATCAAAAGAAAAGACAACCAAAGAAACCATGCCTAAACCATCTCTGTATCAAGAGAGACGAGGCGGCGACAATCCGACAATGATGGCGGCGGCTCGACATTGGTGGCCGAGAGCCCCACGCCTGCAATGGCTGGTGGTGGCCGGCCGTGGTTGGACGACCCAATGGCGGTGAACCATCTGAGGCTGAAGGCAGTCGACTGCCAGACGGCAGTGCCCAGGTGGCAGCTCGACGGCCCAAGCAGGGGTTGGGGAGGGTGGGGTGAGAGGAAGGATTAGGCCGTTAGGGTCCTGATACCATGATAAACAATAAAAAATTGCAGATTCTCATTCATTCATCAAAAGCTACAACTACTCCCATTTATATAGGGATACCATAGCAAAGGTTTTCGTGTGTAGGCAATGTGGGACTAAATTCAATTGCCTAATCACAATTATTCTCCTAATCACATTTCTAATATCTCTCAATCACCATATCTCTAATGTATACTCTTAATATATATTGCCTAATATTACCTATTGTCTTAATTACTACTGGATAATTGCAAAATCACTGAAACCGGTAATCTTCTGGATATTTGCATTCAAGATTTGTTATGTTTGACAGCATTCAGTTATTCACATTTCTGAGCTTGGTGGTAGAGTTTGACCATCAAAGTCAACTATAGATGCTTGAGGCCTATGTGGGCCCTCCCTCTTAGAGGAAATGTAGAAGTTAAAGGTTTTATATCATGTTTTACTTTTTTCATACATGGCTTGGGTTACTTCTGCTGCTATTGATTTCTCGTTGCAGTGTAGAGCTTCAGTTTTTTCAAAGATACATACATCTGGAAATTTTAAAACGACTATCGATAATCTTCTCTACTTCAAATCAATTGTCATCCGTTTGTCATCCTCTGGTTTGTTTGAGAACTTTGAGCATGCAATAAACAGGTCCTCAGTAAATTGTCTAATTATGTGACTTACTTCATACTTGGACTTGTCTTTGTTGATGGGTTTCTATCAAAGTCTGAATCAAAATCCAGTTGTTCTTCAGACTTCGATTCCAGTAGTAAAAACTCCTGTTACAACTTTATTTTCAGACAAATTTCTTCTTTAGGTGTTGCAGTTATTGCTACTCCAGAATGACATGAGTAGGTGCTTTGATTGTTTATGTTTTCGAGTTAGTTTTCAAATGTAATTATTTTGCTCCATTTTCTTAATCATTTGTACACAACTTCAAATTTATAGACTTCATGATAGTCTGATCTACTAATTAAACAAAGAATCAAATTGTTGAAGATTCCATAGGAAGTTTAAACTTATATATTATTTAGAATTCTTGAAATGGTTCTTTCAACAGTCTTTTTGCCTTTGAATTGAATGGGATATATGATATATCTTTATAAAACGATAAGCATGTCAATAAGTAGTACCTTTATACATCCTTTGAGTAAACAATTCTCAGAAAACTGAGTCTGTTTATCCTTTAGATCAAGCGGTATATAGATTATACCAGAATTATACTTGTGTTGTTATAACCACTATATTCCTTATTAATGTCTGAAGCACGTTCCTTTACATATCACAGGGACCTGAGATACGCACAGGCTTCCTAAAGGATGGCAAGCCTGTACAACTAAAGAAGGGTGAAGAAATCACAGTGAGCACTGATTACAACCTCAAGGGCGATGGGAAAACAATTACCATGAGTTACAAGAAACTCCCTGTTGACTTAAAGCCTGGAAACTTCATTCTATGTGCTGATGGAACCATAACCCTTACCGTGCTTTCGTGCAACCCAGCTGCTGGAACTGTGAGATGCCGTTGTGAGAACACTGCTATGCTTGGCGAGAGGAAAAATGTTAATTTGCCCGGTATTGTGGTTGATCTTCCAACACTGACTGAGAAAGATAAGGAGGATATATTGGAATGGGGTGTTCCTAATAATATCGATGTTATTGCTCTCTCATTTGTTCGAAAAGGCTCTGATCTTGTTAATGTGCGGCAGGTGCTGGGTCCTTATGCCAAGCGCATAAAGTTGATGTCAAAGGTATGTATTCACTCACTTGGCTTTAAAATTTGTGGGGCTTGTATCACATCAAAGTCTACATTTTGCTTATACATTTTCTAGGGTTATTTGCAGATATAATACTATGGTGTATAGCGTAAAGACATGATTTCTCATTGGTTTTCAAAATTAGTAATCTCGGGAGAATGTTATTGGTAAATGTTTAACTCTGACCATTACATGATTCTGACAGGAGTTTGAGAACTAACATGAAAACATGCTCTCACAGGGTCATGAGGTGTCTATGTTAAATGGGTTAATTGTGGATAGATCCCCCGTATTATCACCAAATTGAACTTACTTAGTTCTATTGTTTCCGATAGACCCCCTGAGTGAAATTTTTTTTGAGCCTTTTCAAGGGGTCTATCTGCAACAATAGAATTTAAATCAGGGAATCTATCTGCAACAATATAACTCTTTTAGGGGGTCTATTTGCAACAATAAAACTATTGGGGTAGTAAGTTCAATTTGGCAAGATGGTAGGAACAGAAGGCATATCCGCAATTAGCTCATGTTAAATTGTTAATAATTAGAACATAGGTTATAAATAGTTATATAAATAGTAACACCTGAGTACAGAGGATGTATGCAAATAACACTGTTTTCCATCATCAAGCGCTTTTTAGGAATTGCTGTATGTCACTTAGATGTATTGTTTTGGTTTATTTGTAGGTTGAGAACCAGGAGGGTGTCGTAAACTTCGATGAAATCTTGAAGGAAACCGATGCTTTCATGGTTGCTCGGGGCGATCTTGGCATGGAGATCCCTGTCGAAAAGATCTTCCTCGCTCAGAAGATGATGATCTACAAATGCAACCTCGCTGGCAAACCCGTGGTGACCGCCACCCAAATGCTCGAGTCCATGATCAAATACCCTCGCCCGACCCGCGCTGAAGCCACCGACGTCGCCAATGCTGTTCTCGATGGCACCGACTGCGTCATGCTCTCCGGAGAGTCTGCCGCCGGGGCCTACCCCGAGATTGCCGTCAAAGTCATGGCCAAAATATGCATCGAGGCCGAGTCCTCGCTCGACTATGACGCAATATTCAAGGAGATGATACGGTGCGCTCCGCTCCCGATGAGCCCTCTCGAAAGTCTCGCTTCAACGGCGGTGCGAACCGCTAACAAAGCTAAGGCGGCATTGATCGTCGTCCTCACTCGCGGTGGAACCACGGCGAAGCTAGTCGCGAAGTACCGGCCGCCGGTGCCGATACTGTCGGTGATTGTTCCCGTTCTGACGACGGACTCGTTCGACTGGTCCGTGAGTGATGAGTCGCCGTCGAGGCATAGCTTGATTCATCGAGGGCTGATACCATTGCTGGCTGAAGGGTCAGCGAAGGCAACGGATACCGAGTCGACGGAGGAGATTCTGGAGGCGGCGCTGAAGACGGCGGTGGGGAAGAAGCTCTGCAAGAAGGGGGATTCTGTTGTGGCGCTGCATAGGATTGGGATTGCGTCGGTCATCAAGATTTGCATCGTGAAGTGACTTCTTGGATTTTGCATCACTCGAAAGTTTTTAGAAGTACGTTTTATTTACTGTTTTGTTGTTGATGTTTGCAAGCTCAGCGCCCAGTTTGTGAAGGTGCCGATCATTATAACATAAAAGAGCAGCGTATTGGAGAGAGAGAGAGGACTCCATTTTTAAGTTGGTATAAATTTTCTGTTGATTTTGTAAAATATACTGAAGAGTTAATTTCGATTATAGTTGGTCTTTGGGCCAGAGCTAGCCGGTTGAGTATGCACCGAGTGTTTATCATTGGGCATGCAATTGGTTAATCCTATGGCAATTGTTATGCGGGTTTTGAAAAATGATATCAGTTGTAATTTATAAGTTGTTTGTTTGTTGCAACTGTAACTTATTACCATGTCGAACGTTAATTAATTAGATTATTAATTTTAGACGATTTATATTACCAGATTTAAACATCTTCCGAATATACGGTTGTTAATCTCATATGTTTGTATCAGATAAATAGTGTTAAGGTTTGTAGTGTAGTCAACATTATTTTCTTTAGCCAGACTTAAGTAACTTGTTTTACACCTCAAATCAGTCTTTCTTCCGTCACATTTTATCTTCTACATAATTTTGTATTCCTCTCCTTTTTATTATATAATAATAATGAAACATGTTTGTAGCCCCCAAAATAGAGAACCAAATTGCCCCAACCCAAACCGTATATTTGTTAGTTGTTAAGGTTAATGATTGGTTGTAAAAGTTATTTGGTAGTTGTGAATGCTAATAGATAGTTTATTCTTTTTTTATAGTTTACATAACAAACTAACTATGTATGTTTGTTTTGCCCTTTTCAGACCAAAGGTTGCATCTACTTCCGTCCTACCTTGAGCTTTATTGCATATTATGAGTTTATGCATGAGCTTGCTCCTATGGTGGATAAAAGGCATTGGGATGCCAATGAAGAATGTGCGTTCAAACATTACATGCATTTTGGCCCCCCGATCTTGATCTACCCAAATTTAAACATGTATTGAGGCAGTGGGACAAGAGCAAGAAGAAGTTTATCTTTGTAGATTTCAATGCTGGTGAAGACATAGAGTGCTATTTTGGTATCGAATGGGAAGAACAGAGAGTTGCCCGCATAGAAGAGATAGTTGTGTTGTCAATAGAAATTTAACGGCTAAACAAGGAATTGAGGGCATATAATCCGAATATTAAGTTAAAAACAGCAGAAAAAATAACGATAGGCCCCCTCCATAAAAGTATTTAGGATATGCCCATAAGGAAGCATGGCCGTCCACCTCCACAAATGAAAGTGGTGGAGAAGAAAGTGATGGAGAAGAAAGATGTGAAGAACAAAACTGATAAGCTTTCAAAAGTCATGGATGAGATAGGCAGCCCACAAAAGAAAGATTTGGAGAAGGATGTCTCGCCACCTACTAAAGGTTGTTAAGGTTTAAGCTTAGTTGGTAGTTAATGTTAATGACTTAGTTGTTAAAGTTACTTGTTATTTATTAAAATTAGTGGATAGTTGTTAAGGTTAATGATTTGTTGTTAAGGTTACCGCCTTTTATTCCTTTTCCTTATAGATTTTTTTAATGGCAGACATTCCACCTAAGAAAGACACTCCACCTACTAAAGAGTGGAGAAAGAAGTTCCTCTATCTACCAGAAGGTAGAGAAGAAAAATTTTGGGAGGAAGAGGATTTTCACAGAATTGAAGTGGATTTTCTTGATGATGACAAAAGAAACAATGTACAGGATGAAGAAGTACCTTTAAGTGTGAGGCTGCCAGAAATAAAACGTAATAGGGGAAAAAAGAATGCAAATGAGGAAGTACACTTGCAAAGAAGATGAAGCAAAAGATTGTTTAAGCCTTCAAAGCATGTTGTTACCCCTTACACCGAAGGAAAGAAGAAGGGAAATAAACATAAGCAGAATGAGGGGGATAAAGAACAAGTGGAAGTGGGTTCTGATGAGAAGATTGAGCCCGCTAAGCTAGGAAAGATATTGTGATAAAATTCTATAATGATTATCCCACAATTCTGCATAATTATACAATTTCAGAAGAAGTAGAGGCTAAATTGATAGAAGAGGAAAATAAAATTCTCAATCATTTTCTATAGTTGCAAGTGCAACAAGTATTTAGGTTATATGTTCAGTTGGCTGCTTAGTTGCGAAGGTTATCTGTTAGTTGCTAGGCTTACTGCATAGTTATTAAAGTTACATGTTTGTTGTTAAGGTCTATTGCTTAGTTGTTAATGTCATTTGTTAATTGATAAGGTTAATTATTAGTTGTTAAGTTTTACGGTTAGTTGTTAAGTTTATTTGTTAATTGTTAACGTAATATATTAGTTGTTAAGGTTATTGGTTAGTTATGAAGACTATATGTTAGTTGTTAAGCTACTTGCATAGTTGTTAAGATTACCTATTTGCTATTAATTTTATTGTTTAGTTGTTAATGTTATTTGTTAATTGTTAAGGTTATCTATTAGATGTTATGGTTTCTGGTTAGTTATTAAGGTTATCTGTGAATTTTTAAGCTTATCTATTAGTTATTATGCATGGTTGCGGATTAGTTGTGAAGGTTATTGCTTAGTTGTGAAGGTTGTTGTTTATTCTAACTATTTTTTTGCAGTAAATTAAAAGTGTGCAGTTCTACATATTCAAGCGTAGACAGATTTGAGTTGTTTAACGTCCTACGTGGTGATCAACTTGATGATAGAGTAAGAATCATATTATACCATAACATTATTATGCCATAAAATTATTTTAACTAATTTTATATTTTTTTACATCTCCTGGGACATTTAGTAATATACTTTTGTGGCAATCTTTAAAAAATGTCCCATCCAAGAATAAAAGAGGCCTACATTCAAAAATAATCCCTAGAATGTAGGCATTCTAACTTATGAACAAACACTTAAACCTGTCATCAAGCTCATTCAAGCGTAGACACCTTATGTGAATGGTTGGTTATGTCTCGGAATGAAGCATTAGCCAAAAAAATATGGTCTTGTCTTTGTATTCTTTTATGTAAGTATTTATAGGTCATTGATGTATATCTTTTTAATGTATGATATTAGTGAACGACCTATTTATTTTATCATTACAACACAAAATACTTGTTGATGAAATCTATGATGATATTTATAATCTTTTCATTAACAAATTCATCGATGATGGGGTTCATATTTATTAATTTTCATTGTCCAATATGATCATTAGCACCTTCTTCAAGTTGATCTTCAGAATAATATGGCCAAACACTATAGCTTCATCAGCGATCGTTCTGGTCATAGGCAACCTGTGCTAAATATTCTCAAATTCTTCAACTATATGAAAGCGGGATTCAATAAGAACAATGTTTGCCATGTCTTTCAAGATGAAACTGTTCCTTGTGAGGAGCAAAAAGGATTGTAAGTTTTCTGAAACTCTACTTATTGTTACTTTTATTCGTTAGTTGTTGAGATTATAGTTTAGTTGTTAATGTTACAGTTTAGTTGTTAAAATCATAACATAGTTGTTAAGGTTATAGTGTAGTTGTTAATGTTACTGATTGGTTGTTAATATTATAGTTTAGTTGTTAAGATTATTCATTAGTCATTGAGTTATAGTGTAGTTGTTAATGTTACATATTGGTTGTTAAGCTTGTAGCTTAGTTGATATGTTTGCAGCTTAGTTATTAAAGTTGTAGATTAGTTGATATGCTTGCAACTTAGTTGTTAAGGTTATAGATTAGTTGTTAAGTTTGTAGATTAGTTGTTATGTTATAGTGTAGATGTTAAGGTTGTAGATTGGTTGTTAAGTTTGTAGCATATTTTTTTAAGTTTGTAGAAAAGTTGTTAATGATTTTTATTTGTTTGTTTGTGGGTACGACTGTGGGATCGACACCTATCTATATATAAAAGCAATACTTGAAGGCAAAGATGTCCTACACCTGACTCCAGAATATCATTCAACATGGGTAATACAGGCGAAACTAGCTGCTCATTTACTCATCGAAGTGATAATAAAGAAAAAAAACTTATTGATCAACTTGATGATGATGATATGGACATATTTGATAAACAATCTGATGATGCACCAATAGAGGGATCATAGACATGTCTATCTTGAAAAACAATTTTAAATGATTTTCAAAACATTTCAACATGGTTGTAAATATTTGTTTTATGATGTAATGTTCTTGTGTTTGAATGTTTGGGAATAAAAGGTTAACAATTTAGTACATATGCTTGACAATAAACGAACAGTTTGAAAAGTAACTAAAAAGTTAGCAACAATCTCAAAAGTTTAACAATTAATACATAATTTTAACAGAAAGCAAAAAAATTTGACTACCAACTTAGAACCTTAACAATTTACTCAAAAGGGTTAACAACTAATACAAAAGTTTGGCAACTAACTTAGAACCTTAACAACCAGCTCAGAAGGTTAACAACCAATACAAAAGATTGACAGTTAACTTTAAACCTTAACCACTAACTCAAAAGGTTAACAACTAATAAAAAAATTTGACAACTAACTTAGAACCTTAACAACTAACATACAAGCTTAAAAGCTAAATTGGCTCATTGCATGTTGCTCGGTTGTGACCTTCAATGTGGCATTGAGAGCACTTAATTAGACGGGTATTTAGTAATCTGTTGTTCTTTACTCTACTACATGGTCTTTCGTGTCTTTTTTGGTAAGGGGAGACTTTAGTTGCCTTAATTCTGGCGGCACAACATGCTTCTCATAATCAGAATAGAAAATAGGATTGATTCATAACTTCTTTAGAATGCTTCAGTAGTTATAAACTAATCACAATAATGATAAATATCTCGTCCCATCCACGTAATTGCAGCACAGGCATGCTTGCAAGGAATGTGTGTGATATCCCAATACATGCATGTACATGTCCATTTCTTCAAATCTACATGAACGTTTTATTAGATTTAACCTTCACAATATCTTCAGCTGAATGACTAACATGTAAGCAGCTTCCTTCATGGATATTATCTCTCAATACTATCTTAGTTTTGGACATAAGTATCCAGTCTATTTCGATGCCAAAATCATTCTATCATGCATACGCTCCATAATTTACTTGCATATTGTCTCCACGAAAGGTACGATTCGTAACAATCGAGTCTTTCTTATCCAGCTATTAAAGAACTCAACAACATTTGAGGTAACATGGTCATAGCTGTACATAACACAAAAAATCTCATAAGTTTAATAACAAAACAATAACATTAACAAGTAAACTGTAAACTTCATAACTAAGATATATCGTTAGCAACTAAGTTGTAAACTTCACAACTAATTTGTAACGTTAATAACTAAACTATAAATTTCACAACTAATTTATAACCTTAACAACTAAGTAGTAAACTTAACAACTAATATGTAACCTTAATAACTAAGTCGTAAACTTAACAACTAATATAATATTAACAACTAATATGTAATCTTCACAACTAATCTATAACTATAACAACTAAGCTTTAAACTTCACCACTATGATGTGAACTTCACAAGTAAGTCAAGTATTCACAACTAATCATTAACATTAACATCTAATCATTAACATTAACAACTAAGTAATAAACTTAACAACAAACTCAAATAAATAATAACATACATTGTATCAGGGAAATAAGCATTTGCCCATCTCTCGGGAGTAATTCATTGCGATAATATAAGCCTTATGATCTATCAAATCCAATTCTTTCATGTAATCATCCCATTTGGACATTGTGAACTTATAATCCGCGGATTGTAATAGGTCACCCAATATCTGAACGTTATTTGCTTTATGTCCCAACTGCTTCATCTTTTTTTTAAATTCTCATGCATTTGAAAAGAATTTTTTAACTGCTACTCTAATACCCTTGTCGGCATCAGAAATTATGACCAGTTGATGTGGGGGATTTTAAGGATATTCCCTATCATGTAGTATGGACCACACTTCTTGTAAGAATCGCTTTTGATTTTCCTCGTTCTCCTAGTCGCTATGCAATAAGCAAGTAGAAATATTCCCTAGTTCCCGTCATATCCTGGGACATTTAGTAATATACCTTTGTGGCAATCTTTAAACAATGTCTCATCCAAGAATAAAAGAGACCTACATTAAAAAATGAACCCTAGAATGCAGGCATTATAACTTATGAACAAACACCTAAACCTGTCATCAAGCTCATCAATGGCAATGCAGCTTCTTGGATTTGTAGCTTTAACCATGGTATCATACCTATATAAATATAACATCTAATCATTAACATTAACAACTAAGCAGCAGCCTTAACATATAAGCAGTAAGGTTGACAAGTAAGCTTTAATGTTAACAACTAAGCAATAAGCTTAATAATTAAATAATACCCTTAACAATTACATAGTAAGATTGACAAGTAAGCATTAACCTTAACAACTAAGTAGTAAACTTAACAACTAAATAGTAACCTTAACGACTAAGCAATATACTTAACAACTAAACAGTAACCTTAACAACTAAGCAATATACTCTTATACGTTTTTGTTCATTATAGTAAAAATCGTATTGAACCTTTTTGATATGGAATAGTATTTTAGTGGTAATCTAACTTCCGCAACACTAACCCCATTCAAGTACGCTTGTGTGCCACTCTGCTGGAATATTGGTTTAGTTGTTAATCATGTCATAAATCATCATGATAAGTGTCCCCAGAAGGGTTGTGGTTAGGAATATGCTCGTTATTACATTATTGACTCTGCTTAGCAGATAAGGATTGGGAATTGGTCGTCGAAATAATTCTGTAAAGGTGAAAAACATAGAATTAGATTAATACAGTTGACAACCAACTATAAAACTTAACTATCAAGTGCAAACCTTAACAGCCAACTAAAATACTCACAACTAGCTCTTAATGTTAACAACCAACTAATAACATTAACAACTAATCCATAAGGTTATCAGCTAACTAAAATATTCACAACTAATTCATATGGTTAACATCCAACTAATAACCTTATCAACTAATCTATAAGGTTAACATCTAGCTAAAATATTCACAACTAATTCATATGGTTAACATCCAACTAATAACCTTATCAACTAATCTATAAGGTTAACATCTAACTAAAATATTCACAACTAACTCATAAGCTTAATAACCAACCGAGAACCTTAACAACTAATCTTTAAGGTTAACAACCAACTAAGAATATTAACATCTAATGCTTGTAGTTACCAACCAATTAAAACCTATACAACTAACTCAAAAAGTTAACAACCAACTAAAAACATTAACACCCAACGTATACCTTTAACATCTATTACTATAATTTCTAAAACAAATTGTTAAAAAAAGGTACAATTGCTTACTGTTTATGTCAGAAACTTAATTATATGGGTTAGGGTGGATTTGGAAGAGCTTAAGGTCCCTCAATCTTCTTTGATGACTGATCACTTTGAGCAGAAGAAGATTCCTACACAAATATGAAACGCTAGAGGGCCGGAGTTGGATTCTCCGGTAGTTCCTCCGACGATCAAGTTAGTGATGGTCTAAAGGGGAAAAAGTATGTGAAAGAAGTAGTTTTTAGGATTTTCTATAGTAGAGAACAACGTACCCCCATGCAGAAGACAATCTGCTTATTTATAGTGAACCGACAAGGGTATTTGGGTAATTTTAGCCGAGTCCATGCAGTCGACTTAGTCAGCCTCACACGTGTCGGCAGTGGGTGATCCGAGTCATCCTTGCATTTAATGTGACGATGACAGAAGGGCTAAAGTGCTGGCGCGGTAGGAGTCATTATGACTTCGACGGAGGAGTAATGATGGCTCTGGCCATATATTTAATGTGACGGTGACTAGCTGATGTTGCCTAGGAAGATGAAGCAGACAGGTTTCCTCGTGGTTTAAGATGCGTCACCGGGTCTGAGTGAAGATGCCTTTCGTCTTGGTCCTTTGAGAGAGCCCGAGTGAGGACGCCTTTCATCTTGGACTTTTGAGAGAAAGCCCGGGTGAGGATGCCTTTCGTCTCGAATTCCTTGAGAAGGTCCGAGTGAGGACGCCTTTCACCTCGGTCCTCAAAGTGCTTTAAGGAGGGGGAGCTGGCACTCGTGAGACCCGGGTCGGGTCGGTGTATCAAGTTTGAATCGACTAATCGGACACGTGTCATCGTCTTGAGAGTAGTTTACACTTAGCAATTTCTGTGATTAACACTTACACATTTTTGAGAGCTCTTTGGTTGTTCTTAGAAGTTGAAGCATCTACAATTGTAGTAGCATACAAGTTGATGTCTGTATATCTATTACAAAGACCATACTCGAACATTAATCTCAGGTCCTCGTCGTTTTCAATCGCAAAATTAAATTTTTTGCCTTTCCGATTTGAATTTCAGGGACAACTATTGCAATGGGAGTTTAAGCCTTTCAGACACTTGATACTTTAAGCTAATCAATTTGATAGAGCCATTAATAATTATGAAAATGCTCTTACCCTCGTCATCACCATCGTCATTGCTTGTTGTGTTTGTAACCAAGCAAAGGAGGGAAACTTCAGACATTTTGAAGAGACTTAGGTGAGAAAGTTAAAGAGTATTTAGAAAGAGAAATAAATGGTCATGAGAGAGAGAGATAATTGCTTTGTTCTTTAGGTAGGAATTAAGGAGGAAGGGACTTGAGATTTTTTCCCTACAAAATGTCCATCTAATCGGCATTTAATGCCGAATGATGGAAATGGGAAGCCGCAAGGTTTTCTTCTGATCCACGCCAGCCATTTTCTCTTTTCCTAGTTAACTGCCAAGGATAAAAGTGTCATAATTCTAAAATACAGTACATGAATAGTATTTTGGTTAGCTGGAGGGGGTTCAAGGGATAAAGACTTGGATATTGGGGGTTTTTAGCTTGTTGACCAAGTCTTTTTTTGGGGATTTCGTTCTCAAATTTGGGAGCTACAAACATTTTTTCATAATTATACCGACCAAAGTACAAATTTTAATTGAGTAAATTATAGAAAATTTCTCGGCCCTTGTATCCATGATTGGCAAAAAATTTCTCTTAGGCCATGTTTGGATTGGTTATTATTTGGAGGCAATAACCCTTTATCATTTAAAATAAAATAGTAACACGTTTGGTTCACTTTTTAGGAGGGGTGTAAGCCGGACTATTTAGTCCATTAAAATAAAATATTCGGAGTTTTTGGACTAAATAAGGAAGGGGAGGAGGGTGTTATTATAGTCCTGAGACTATTTTCCACCTTGGGGTTAGATCCAAAAAGACTACATTGCCCTTTTAAGTTTCCTAATTATTTCCCTCACGATGCCATCATCTAGCAAATACGAAAAAAATGAAACGGAAAACTAATCAAACGTTCAGAGTGGCCGGGAAAAAGAAATCGGACATGCACAGTGGTAAGCGGTCTCTTGTCTATTTAATTTCATGTTTTGAAACTTGTTAGTCCTTTGATAAACAATTACGCCAATCAAAGTTATCATGACTTGTACGTATTCACAATTTTGTTCACATAAAAGAGAAAAATAATGATAGGGGCACACGTCACCTTCATCAATACCCTCTCTACATATAGTGCATTGGGACCCCATGAAATTATATTTTGTATTTTTACAATTTTATGGGGTCCCAATACACTATATATAGAGAGAGAGAGGTGTGGTTGATGGTGTGGTTGGTGTCTATATCCCTTTATCATTTAAAATAAAATAGTAACACGTTTGGTTCACTTTTAGGAGGGTGTAAGCCGGACTATTTAGTCCATTAAAATAAAATATTCCGGAGTTTTTGGACTAAATAAGGAAGGGGAGGAGGGTGTTATTATAGTCCTGAGACTATTTTCCACCTTGGGGTTAGATCCAAAAAGACTACATTGCCCTTTTAAGTTTCCTAATTATTTCCCTCACGATGCCATCATCTAGCAAATACGAAAAAAATGAAACGGAAAACTAATCAAACGTTCAGAGTGGCCGAGAAAAAGAAATCGGACATGCACAGTGGTAAGCGGTCTCTTGTCTATTTAATTTCATGTTTTGAAACTTGTTAGTCCTTTGATAAACAATTACGCCAATCAAAGTTATCATGACTTGTACGTATTCACAATTTTGTTAACATAAAAGAAAAATAATGATAGATATTACGTCATCTATCAATACACCCTCTATACATATAGTGCATTGGGACCCCATGAAATTATATTTTGTATTTTTACAATTTTATGGGGTCCCAATACACTATATATAGAGAGAGAGAGATAATTGCTTTGTTCTTTAGGTAGGAATTAAGGAGGAAGGGACTTGAGATTTTTCCTACAAAATGTCCATCTAATCGGCATTTAATGCCGAATGATGGAAATGGGAAGCATAAGGTTTTCTTGATCCACGCCACCATTTTCTCTTTTCCTAGTTAACGCCAAGGATAAAAGTGTCATAATTCTAAAATACTGATACATGAATAGTATTTTGGTTAGTGGAGGGTTCAAGGGATAAAGACTTGGATATTGGGGTTTTAGCTTGTTGACCAAGTCTTTTTTTGGGGATTTCGTTCTCAAATTTGGGAGCTACAAACATTTTTTCATAATTATACCGACCAAAGGTACAAATTTTAATTGAGTAAATTATAGAAAATTTCTCGGCCCTTGTATCCATGATTGGCAAAAATTTCTCTTAGGCCATGTTTGGATTGGTTATTATTTGGAGGCAATAACCCTTTATCATTTAAAATAAAATAGTAACACGTTTGGTTCACTTTTTAGGAGGGGTGTAAGCCGGACTATTTAGTCCATTAAAATAAAATATTCCGGAGTTTTTGGACTAAATAAGGAAGGGGAGGAGGGTGTTATTATAGTCCTGAGACTATTTTCCACCTTGGGGTTAGATCCAAAAAGACTACATTGCCCTTTTAAGTTTCCTAATTATTTCCCTCACGATGCCATCATCTAGCAAATACGAAAAAAATGAAACGGAAAACTAATCAAACGTTCAGAGTGGCCGAGAAAAAGAAATCGGACATGCACAGTGGTAAGCGGTCTCTTGTCTATTTAATTTCATGTTTTGAAACTTGTTAGTCCTTTGATAAACAATTACGCCAATCAAAGTTATCATGACTTGTACGTTTTCACAATTTTGTTAACATAAAAGAGAAAAATAATGATAGGGGCACACCCTCATCATCAATCACTTCTCTCTCTATATAGTGCATTGGGACCCCATGAAATTATATTTTGTATTTTTACAATTTTATGGGGTCCCAATACACTATATATAGAGAGAGAGAGAGAGAGAAGATAATTGCTTTGTTCTTTAGGTAGGAATTAAGGAGGAAGGGACTTGAGATTTTTTCCCTACAAAATGTCCATCTAATCGGCATTTAATGCCGAATGATGGAAATGGGAAGCCGCAAGGTTTTCTTCTGATCCACGCCAGCCATTTTCTCTTTTCCTAGTTAACTGCCAAGGATAAAAGTGTCATAATTCTAAAATACAGTACATGAATAGTATTTTGGTTAGCTGGAGGGGGTTCAAGGGATAAAGACTTGGATATTGGGGGTTTTTAGCTTGTTGACCAAGTCTTTTTTTTTTTGGGGGGGGGGGGGGGATTTCGTTCTCAAATTTGGGAGCTACAAACATTTTTTTCATAATTATACCAGCCAAAGGCTGCAAATTTTAATTGAGTAAATTATAGAAAATTTCTCGGCCCTTGTATCCATGATTGGCAAAAAATTTCTCTTAGGCCATGTTTGGATTGGTTATTATTTGGAGGCAATAACCCTTTATCATTTAAAATAAAATAGTAACACGTTTGGTTCACTTTTTAGGAGGGGTGTAAGCCGGACTATTTAGTCCATTAAAATAAAATATTCCGGAGTTTTTGGACTAAATAAGGAAGGGGAGGAGGGTGTTATTATAGTCCTGAGACTATTTTCCACCTTGGGGTTAGATCCAAAAAGACTACATTGCCCTTTTAAGTTTCCTAATTATTTCCCTCACGATGCCATCATCTAGCAAATACGAAAAAAATGAAACGGAAAACTAATCAAACGTTCAGAGTGGCCGAGAAAAAGAAATCGGACATGCACAGTGGTAAGCGGTCTCTTGTCTATTTAATTTCATGTTTTGAAACTTGTTAGTCCTTTGATAAACAATTACGCCAATCAAAGTTATCATGACTTGTACGTATTCACAATTTTGTTCACATAAAAGAGAAAAATAATGATAGGGGCACACCCCCAATCACACCATCAACCACACCCTCTCTCTATATAGTGCATTGGGACCCCATGAAATTATATTTTGTATTTTTACAATTTTATGGGGTCCCAATACACTATATATAGAAGAGAAGTGTGGTTGATAATGATTGAAAATATTATATCAAAGAAATAGCTAAATGAAACAAAGTATTGATTACTTTGATGTACTATTTAGCACGTCTATAGAAAAATCTACAATGCATACATGTTACCAAAATAAAAATTATTTAGGAGGCTATATTGGTGTTATTAATATAGGTTACAAGAAATTTTGATATTATTATTATGTGTGTACATGCATGTATAACAAGATTCACTATATTGTTATTTTTCTATAAAATTCTCATTGCACCTTAAGAAAATTCTGTTTTGTGTTTCGACGATTGTAGTACTACTGTTTGTTGATTACTCTCCAAAATGCTTGAAATACTGCCATAATTGACTCGGACCTAACTCAAATCATGACAGGTAAGCAGAAGGACATTATGCATTTATTGCTATACTCCAATCTTATAACCTTATAATGATAAGTTCCCAAACATTACATAGGTATTAGAAGTGCTAATAACAAATTGAACCAAACAAATGGTAAAAAAATAACTCACTATCGTCTCGGTGTTATTATATCCCAAAACTATAGTGAGTTAATTTAGTTCGAGGATAAAACAAGTTCCTAATCCAAACATAACCTTAGTTTTAACAGTGACATTTTACCCCTAATATTTAATTTCTAGTCAAATAATCATTAATTCTTTTTAGGCTAAATAACACTTATATACCTTATAATTACATTACTTGAGCACTTACCTACCCTATGTTACAATTCGTGACTATTATAAACCCTAGCTTTTAACATCATTTACCATTATTGGATAAAAAATTAGGATATATAATTGCCACAAATTATAACTTAAGGCATATACATATGCTAAAGTAGTGTAACTCTAGGGTATATAAGTGCTATTTAGCCTTCATTTTACGTTCAATTTTCAAGGTAATAATCATACACATGTTTAGCCTTTTATGTTCAAGTTAATTAGTGTCAGTGTGTCACTTTTAAAACATTTAGTGGACTTTTCTGTGAATTGTGCAAACTACAAGGTAATATTCTGTAAATTGCCCCTTTAATTTGGGTTTATACCGCAAGCTTCGGACAATGAAAACCCCCAAAACCCTCGGATTCTCAGTAGACCTTAAACCCTTCAAAAATAAAAAGGGGGAAAAAGAGAGAACTTTGCAACGAAATAAAATCAAAATCAAAGTGGCATCATCTCGATTAGGGTTCCGAAATTCTATGATCCCCTCGGCTCGATATCGCTCTCTTTCATCGTCGATGCAGTCAGCTGCGAGAAGAATCTCTTTGATTTCTCGCTCCAAAAGAGGTAAATCTCAACTGAAACGAATCATTACCTATCTTTTCGGTCATTTTTTGAATTTTGTAGGTTTTGTTGAGAGATCTGATGCGGTGCTTAGAACGAAGAGATGTTTTGGGGCTTCAGTTCCTTCTGAATCGTTCGAAGAGGAGAAGAGGAGGGGTAGGGTATCGAAGCAAGAACGGCGGCAGATGCTTGAAGATTTTGTTGAGAGGTAATGTTGTTTCTTTGAATCTGATGTGTTACTGTTCGTACCCTAGAAATGTTGAAGATGTAGTGAAATCTATGTTATTCATTTGTACTTCAATTTGTTAAAGTTTTAAAGAAATCTAATCGGGGAAAAGAGTTGTTTGGTAATGCTAGTTACTGCAAATAGAGTGATTCAACAGCTCAATCGATCTCTCTGTGTTGCTTATGTTAGAAAGTTGGCACCTTTCAATACTTCCATCAGTTTCGGACTTTTTTTAAGGAATCAGTTTGGGATTTTGAAAGTATTAAAGTGTGACTGTAGCCTTGTTGGATCATGGCATGCAAAATGATTAAATAGAATAGTACAATGTTTTAAGAAGCGGGTGCCTAGCCGCCTAGATGCTGCTTAGGCCTAGGCAGTCACGTGGGTCGCTGCCAGTCTTGGGAGCAACTAAGGGAGTGTGATCCTCTTATGCAAACTGCACTACTTAGGTCTTGGTTGTGATTTCCTCCGCTCTGACCTCCGTCCATCAACCTCCTTGAACTCCTCGATCTCTACTAACTATGAACACCTCCACCTCCTCCGACTTTCAGAAAACCTCCTCCACCATCATTTAAACAAAGAAAGAAATCGCCTAGGTGCTAGGTGCGGTCGGTGTTTAGTTGTGTCTAATGTTTTCGTAATATTGATATTTATTATCAATTATTGTAGCTAAAAATAATAAAAGGAAAATAGCCTAGGCTCTAGGTGTTGGGTCCGGTGCCTAAGCGCTAGCGATTTCTATAACCTTGATATTTTGTATGAGTCTATGACCCAAATGCACATCAACTCTATTGCCTTTGTGATTCTATTTGATATGTCATTTGCACTATGTAAAAGTCGGTTTATGGAATACAATATCATCAACAAACAACGTGGCATCATCTCGATTAGGGTTCCGAAATTCTATGATCCCCTCGGCTCGATATCGCTCTCTTTCATCGTCGATGCAGTCAGCTGCGAGAAGAATCTCTTTGATTTCTCGCTCCAAAAGAGGTAAATCTCAACTGAAACGAATCATTACCTATCTTTTCGGTCATTTTTTGAATTTTGTAGGTTTTGTTGAGAGATCTGATGCGGTGCTTAGAACGAAGAGATGTTTTGGGGCTTCAGTTCCTTCTGAATCGTTCGAAGAGGAGAAGAGGAGGGGTAGGGTATCGAAGCAAGAACGGCGGCAGATGCTTGAAGATTTTGTTGAGAGGTAATGTTGTTTCTTTGAATCTGATGTGTTACTGTTCGTACCCTAGAAATGTTGAAGATGTAGTGAAATCTATGTTATTCATTTGTACTTCAATTTGTTAAAGTTTTTAAAGAAATCTAATCGGGGAAAAAAAGCGGCTTGGTAATGCTAGTTACTGCAAACAGACTGAATAAACAGCTCCAATGGATCGTGCTGTGTGGCGTATATTAGAAATTTCGCACCTATCAGTACTTCCATGGTTTTGGAGCTCTTTTAAAGAAATCTAATCGGGGAAAAGAGTTGTTTGGTAATGCTAGTTACTGCAAATAGAGTGATTCAACAGCTCCAATCGATCTCTCTGTGTTGCTTATGTTAGAAAGTTGGCACCTTTCAATACTTCCATCAGTTTCGGACTTTTTTTTTTAAGGAATCAGTTTGGGATTTTGAAAGTATTAAAGTGTGACTGTAGCCTTGTTGGATCATGGCATGCAAAATGATTAAATAGAATAGTACAATGTTTTAAGAAGCGGGTGCCTAGCCCGCCTAGATGCCTGCTTAGGCCTAGGCAGTACGTAGGTCGCCTGCCCAGGTCTTGGGAGCAACTAAGGGAGTGTGATCCTCTTATGCAAACTGCACTACTTAGGTCTTGGTTGTGATTTCCTCCGCTACAGCCTCCACGTCCATCAACCTCCTTCGAACTCCTCTGATCTCTACTAACTATGAACACCTCCACCTCCTCCGACTTTCAGAAAACCTCCTCCACCATCATTTAAACAAAGAAAGAAATCTGCCTAGGTGCTAGGTGCCAGTCTGGTGTTTAGCTGTGTCTAATGTTTTCTGTAATATTGATATTTATTATCAATTATTGTAACTAAAAAATAAAAAAAAATAGGAAAATACCTAGGCTACCGCTTTCTGTAACCTTGCATAGTAACATCACCGCTATGGTGATTACGCTATGGGACCCTATATATTGAGAAGAAACTCATCTCTTGGTGGAAAACCCTTTGGCAAAAACCATCACCTCTTTGATGATTTGCCCTCTTTTCTTTCCTTGATCTAGGTATTCAACTTGTAATTATTCTACTTAATTCTCCTGTCTCTCTTCCTCCTTGCATAAGAGTCGTCTTTCTCCTAAGAACTGATTGACTAGGTTGCATTTTTGTAGGCTCTACAAAATCGTAAATTCCTAATCATCATAGGAGATATCCTTAAATCATGTCCGTTGAATTCTGTTGATATCTCTTTTATTATCAGTGATATTCATAATCAAATTGAACCACTATAAACTTCGAAGGCTTGCGACTAATAAGGAAAACCTACAAATACTGACGGTATATACTCGAGAAACTTCTAAGAAATTATGAGTAACTTTCTATAGGAGGCAAGAGTTTTTTGTTGCTCTAGCTAATTGTCCACCTTTTCCAAGTTTGAATTTGATTTTAGTGCTACACATGGTTGAGCAATAGGCAAGATTGAAATATATTATTCTTCAAAATAAACTTCAAAACCTCTTTAGGAAAATAGGCTTTCTAGATGTATGATGTCGATCTTATATGCAAACTTATAGTAGCAACCACATCAAAGAATATCTAGATCTTATGATGCCTAGGTATTGGGAGTGCCAGGGAGCATGGGCCGCTTATGCTGGCTGCATCATTTAGGTCTTGATCGTGATTTCCTGCGCCGCATCCTTCATGTCTTCCAAGCTCCTCCAAACTCCTCTAGCCTCCCCCTCTACCATTAACACCTTCTCCACCTTCTCTGACCTTTTTCAGACCTCCTGGGTGGTGACTAGCAATTTCTATAACATTGCATTTATTATCAATTATTGTAGCTAAAAAATAATAAAAGGAAAATAGCCTAGGCTCTAGGTGTTGGGTCCGGTGCCTAAGCCGCCTAGCGATTTCTATAACCTTGATATTTTGTATGAGTCTATGACCCAAATGCACGCATCAACTCTATTGCACTGTGATTCTATTTGATATGTCATTTGCACTATGTAAAAAGTCAGTTTTATGGAATACAATATCATCAACAAACAACGTGGCCTATTAGTTTTTTTTCGCTATCATTATATCCATAGCTAAGGCCAATCGATAATAACTCATTAACATCCTTGATATATGCGGTGATAGAATTTGCATTTATTTCTATCCAAGTATTATCACGCTATATTCTTTAGTCTATTTTTAATCACATGGACGATTGTTTTTTTAGAATGCTATATAGAGATAGGGCTCTATACATATTATGTTCCCTACAACCTGCAATGACGAGCCTCATGTCGGCCCTTTCGTGCACTTGTTTCTTCATTATTGGTGAAAACCTGTTATGCAGTGTTCCCAAAAGCGGCCTAGGCATCCGCCTAAGTAAGTGACGGCCGATCCTGTGACGCTCATACAAAACTCTAAAGGCCCGGCTTTGGAACAAAAAAACATCAAACCGAACTGAACAGTTACTGCTTTTGAACCCGAACACTAACCCTAAGTCCTAACTCTCTCTAACTCTCTCCCTCTCTATCTCTCTAACAGTCTAACCTATCTCAGTCTCTCAGCCTCCTCCCTCTCCCTATCTCTCTCGGTCTGATTCTCTCTCCCCCCGCTTCTCCCACTTGTCCAGCGGCCCCTCTGTAGCTCCCTTTCCGTAGCCCCTCTCCATCCTCTCCGCGCTGGCCAGGGCCCCTCCCGTCGGTCCTCTCCCACCGCCGCCGCCTCCCGCCACGTCCTCTTCAACCTTCGGCCCAGGCAAAATTTTCAAATTTTTTAAATTTATAAACTATTTTTTAACTTATAAACTATTTTTTAATTTATAAACTGTTGATTATGGATCTAATCTTGTTATTTATATTTTTTTACAATTTTATATGAACTTAATACATATTTTGGTGAATTATTATAATTAAATAAATTATAAAATAGGCAAACGCTTAGGCGCCGTCTAGGCGTACGCCTAGGCGCTAGGCCCCGGCTCGAACGCCTAGTCCGCCTAGCGCCTTCTGTAACATTGCTATTATGTAACTCGTTATGTTGCGTTATGTAACCTAACAAGCCTTAAATGTTACGTAACTTTATGAGATAACTCAAACACATCATAACTCTATGTTATTACAAATTAATATCGTTATTTCAATATAACTTGCATTGTTTCAATATAACATGCATTATTTCAATATAACTTAAACTATTTCAATATGTGTTCTAAAGACTTGAGAGTATATTCTTTCTTTAAATTTGAATTGGTTAAGTAATTACTTTTAATTCTTTATTAAGCCTTCATGTCTTGTTTTGGTGATATAATTATTTGATTGTGAAATTATGAATATGACTAATAAAATGAATGTAATTATGAATGAGTTACAAATTTATGATTATATACTTGAGTATTTGATTGGGATACTTCCTAGTAAATTTATATAGCTTGTATTAAATTAAAGAATTTTTATTAGAATATTTTTGCATTATGATATTTTGTTCCTAATGCTTTAAAATATTATTAATATCTTTATATATATATTTTAAATTAAACAGCAAGAAAATATTTTGTTCCTAATTGTCATGTTATGCTTAAAATTTTTGATGGTTCTAATTATTAAAGTCATTATGAATAGTTTGTATTTATAAAATATGCAAATAGTTAATAAACAAAATGACCTCGTTATCCATTACCTTTTTTGCCTTTTTTCTTTAACCTTTAACAAGAGCTAGACCGTTACATTATGCCTTATCGTTATTTTCAACATTTCTTCCTGAATCAACTGCATAATTTTCTTAATTCATATCATACACCTTTCCTCTAAAACATTCGTCTTTTCTTGTCTCTAGATTAGTCCTTCGTCATTTCCAATTTTGGACCTTTCTTGCATATGATTCATGGAGGCAACATTTCTCTCTTAGTCTCTGCTCAATCACTCCCTGCTTGGCTTCAAAATAGCAGTCTATACAACTTTGTTTTTATCCCTTTGCTTCAGAAAATTTTATAGCTTCAGTTTCTCTGGTGTATAATTTTCATTGTATAATATAGCTGCTTCAATAATTTAATCTAAATTATGGTGAGTAGAGAGCCCTTTGAACTTGCAGGTCACAAATTTCGTATATGATCTTCTGATAAAGAGAAACATCCCTGTAGAAAGAAAAACATGCATTTATGCAACCCATTGAAAGGTATGTTGTCATACTAATTGCTTACATGTCTTATTTTTTGGAATCATATGCAGATATAGGGCTTTAAATGCTGGGAAGTTCCCTACTGTATCCCATACTAAAAAGCAAGTAGGAGGGTCCTTTTATGTTGTAAGGGAGATCATTCAAGAAATAGAATACAACCATAGGACATCCCCTAAAAAGCTAGAAAAACCTGCAGGATGGGCAAAAAAAGATGTGAATGCTGATACAGTTGAAAGTTTGGTTATAAAAGATGGCCTAGAAGTTGGACCAGTACAATTGCCTCTTGTTTCTACCAATATTGAGAATGCCTTTATAGAAGAGTCCTCAAGTCATTCAACTACAGAAGTAGTCCATTCAAGTGAGAAGATTATTGAAGGCAATGAAGATTCTGGAATTAGCAGGCTGATATCATCTGATGATCATATTTTTATAGAAGACCAAGAGAAGGATTCCCCTTCAAGATTTGTTAAACGCGATGCTTCTGATGCTGTCTCACATCAGGTGATTGATATTGAATCACCCAAGAAGGGCTCCCCTTTAAGACTTGCTAATGATAACGGCAAAGATAGTGTTCAAGATCCTACCGAATTTCAGGTAATCAACTAACTGTCCTGGTATACCTCAGATGGTGACTTATTTCAGCATTTTAGTCTGTTATCCAGGAAATAACATTCCTTTTCTCAGTGCAACAGATGGCTGTACATTGATGATATTGTTATTAGGATTCTGTTTAGTCATGCTTCAACATTTTTGTCATGTTCTCTTTACATCTCTATTTACCAATAATGGCCGCAACATGCAGGCCGATACTTCAGTGCATCTGAAATTGGAGACAGAAATAGACGCTTTAAATACTTCAGAAAGTATAGAAGACAAAAGCTCACCTGCATCTGCTCAGGAAGAAAGTGATCGAAGAAGCAATGAAGAAGTGTCTAAATCTGATAACCTTACTGGGTAAAGTTTTTTACCTTTAAAATCATATGCAGTAAAATCACATGGTTGGTTTTGTTATATCCACCTATTCCTTTATTCTTGGTTGACCCTTTATCAGCATTCTATTGACTTTTGTTATCTATCCGCAAACTGCGTAATTTGAAGTGGCTGCCACTTACTGAGTGTCTCAAAGAAACAGATACTTGCATTTTCTTGTGACATCCGTAATTCTCCAGTGCATATGGCTTAACATCTTGCACTGTGACTGAGCCAAAAATAACAATTGGACTCCTGCCAATACTACAAAATTTCTTTACTGACCTAGTCGAGAATAGGTACTTTTTTTTTAATTACCCCAGACATAGCCGAAGCTATGTGGACTGGAGTTTTCTTACCTCATTATTCTTACTTTTTCTTCGGTACGCATTCATAATATGTTCATTTTTAGGAGTATCTCATCCTTCTCCTGTAGTAACTTCAATTATGCTTACAAATTTTATTTTATTTTTTCATTTTTTCTTTCAAATTGCTGGCTGAAACGTGGATGCATATATTCCTTACGTGTATCTCTGGCTTTTATCCCTGTCTTTTTTTTCATGTTTGGTGCCTAAATTGGTCACGATCCTTATTCTCTGTCAATCTTGACACCACATGCAATTCTGCTTTTCTCCCTTATCTAGTGACAGTTCAAGAATGGTCAAGGAGGATTCAGTTTCACCAAAAGAATCAAGCATTTGGGGCAACCTGAGATCTCTGGCAGATGGGATCATTAACTTGTGGAGGAAAAAGTAAATACATCTCTTATGGCTTGCTGTTGGGTACTATCACTTGAGTTACCCAAGTTCACGCTTGTGTTCAGCTAGCCTGTGAATTTGGTCTTGCTGATGCTGGTATGTGTACTTTCTTTTTTGTAAATTCTAACTTTTTCTAACTAAAAAATGTCAACGTTCAATCACGATTTCAGTATACCAAGTGCTTTGAGTGTTTTCTTTTTTCCTTTTGATACATACATATCCTGAGTTGAATGCTTATATATCCTTGGATGGTAACCTAAGAATTAGATAGTAAATAGAGTTTGCATGAAAATATGAAATGGTTGTCAGTAAGCATATTTCAAAAGTATTTTTTTTCCCAACAAACCAGCTTTAAAATAAGGTCATTCTACAGAAACACTTTTTATTGCCAATTTATACATAAACCACCTCAAATGATTTTTTTTTGTCGCAATCAACCGCCTGGACTCATTTTTTAGTTAATTTTTTTTTCTTCCGATTTTGCTATAATGATTGGTTGTCAAATACCAAGTATATTAGAGAGATAGATCCTTAATGGAGGTTAGGTGGGGTCAATTAACGATTAACTTAACTGAAAAGTGAACCTAGGTGGTTGATTGCAAGAGAGACCCTTTAAATGATGATATGAATAATATATTATGTGGAATGTCATCACCATCGTTTATGCCTTCCCCATAAGGATGGCAGATTGGATGTGCAACACAAGGCTTCATGAAATGAGTCATGATATTTCAAGTACCAAGTGCCAACCTGATACAGCCCTGAGTAGTTTCCAAGACCCTGGTCAGGAAAATTATGGCGAGCCAGAACCCAGGCATCACTCCTAAGTGCAACTGCTGCAGGTTGGAACTTAATCAGTTTGCTAGTCTGTTTAGAGGGGGAAAGAGGAAAAAAAATCTGACATAACATTGTGTTTATCTCTAAGACAACTTATGAAGCCAAAGCACCAACTAGAAAGCCTTTATGTTATAATTATGAATAAATAGATTTTTTGGCTCATGCTTTGCAAAAGGAGACCTTTTAGAATACTGAATGGTGAATACATGCTATAAACTTTTTGTATCATTTTTTTAATAAATGTTAGATCGGAAGATTTTTTTTGTGTAAGAAACAATGACCTCTTACAGATATAAAAAAAATAAAATAGAATAAAACCTATGGCAATTTCCCATTCTGTATGGTCTTCTCACTATCTTTCAAATCAACACATTTAAACAATGTTAAAAGACACTTGGTAATTTGATAAATTTGCAAAATCTTCTGTAAGC
This sequence comes from Asparagus setaceus, assembly GCA_012295165.1. Lineage (NCBI taxonomy): Eukaryota > Viridiplantae > Streptophyta > Magnoliopsida > Asparagales > Asparagaceae > Asparagus > Asparagus setaceus. Next base: position 53,082,113 of record CM022702.1, on the reverse strand, counting down.
CAAAAAACAAAGTGAATCCACGAAGCAACTTAAATGTGACCTCCTCATAAGGTAATATTTAGTGTAGGATGATTACTATGATCTTACATACTAATACTGAACAAATCAACTTGAACGGTGTCTACATTGCGTAGCTTTTTAAAAGGACAAGTGATCATCATGTGTTAAGTGATGTGAAATTTCTAGAGCTTATTGATGATCAATGTTTTCAGAAGCCTCCGCCTAGCCCACCTAGGCGTACGCCTAAGTCTAGGCGGTACCTAGGCTGCCCGCCTAGCTACTAGCACCTAGGTAGTAACTAGGCTGCCCACCTAGATTTTGGGAGCACCTAGGGGAGCGTGGGCTGCTTACATAGACTATACTCTTTAGGCCTTGATTGTGATTTCCTCTGTTGCAACTTCCACGTCCTCCAACCTCGTGCAAACTCCTCCAGCCTCCAACTATGAACACCTCCTCTATCTCCTCCGATCTTTAGAAAAACCTCCTCCACCACTTAAACGAAGAAAGAAATCCACCTAGGCGCCAATCCGGCACTTAAGCTTTCTATAACATTGACATTTACTATCAATTATTATAATTAAACTATAAAAAAAACCGCCTAGGCCCCGCCTACGCTCCCACCTAGGTGCCTAGGCTCTAGGCGTCGAGTGCCTAGGCCGCCTAGTGCTTTCTGTAACATTGTTCATGATTCATCTACATAAAAGACTATTGTAGGTAATACGATAATGATCATGTATTGGACTATTATAGTTTATAAGATGTAAATACGAATTCTAATACGATAATGACCATGTATTGGACTATTATAGTTTATAAGATGTAAATACGAATTCTTGACATTTTAACATGCAGTAATAGTATGTCAGCAAACAGTTGGCCTGTTGAAAAGTTTTACTTCAATGTTGTGGCAAAAATTCATATTCGAACAGGAGAACTGCAATACCATCTAAAACAAGTTATAGAAGCTCATGCTTTCCTTCGCGTCAAAGAAAGTTATCCATCTCTATGCAGGCATCAGTTTGCTGTTTCCTTCTTCACAGTGATGAACTAAAAAAAGGAGGGGAAAAACATATTACATTTAGTTCAGGCCAGGTATTGTTTTATTAGTATAGTATAGTATTGATTTGACAAAAAATCAAGTACAGATTAAGGAAAACCCTCCTGCAAAAGCTTGTCATAAAATCTAATCGCACCTTTAAAATTTCAACAATTCATATTTAACTTTATATGGTGTGGATGCAGGAATTTCTTCCTGACTGTCAAAGCGTGGGGATTTTCAAGTTTGGTGGCACTTTCCTTTTGAGAATAAATTTTTTTTGTAGCTTTTTGATCTTGTACAAGGAGATTCACAATGTAAATAGAACATGCTGATTATTTGGTATGATGAAGATAATACCCATGATTGGAACTTGTTTGAATATCACTATGCCTCGATGAGGGGCATGTTAAGCAGATTGAAACAGTTGCCAGAAATTATTGTATCATCAAGGCTTATAATCAATTTATTCACCGACTTTCCCCCCTAGCTTTTAGCATCTAACTTGTCATATTAATTGGGCTTCACTCACAAATAGAAATCTGAATGTCCGAGTTTCTCCTAAATATACGGTAATTTCTGTTCATCTTGAGCAAATGTTCTCTCTTTGTTACTCTTCCAGCTGGGGTTTTTTTTAATCTTTTCCTGAATTTAGTTTCAATTGTAATTCACATTGTAGTTCCTAGTTGATTGTTGAGAAAATTACTATGCCTCTCTCTGTTCTTAGATCAAACTTTACTCTGTACACGTTACATTTTTGTGAAATAAATAGATTCGAAAAACTTTTATTGTCAATAGCCTTGGCTCTTGTGACGGTCTTTGAATGCTCTAGGGAAGAAGAGAAGAATAACGTAGAGATGGGAGAACCATGCAAATCGATAACAGAGAACGAGATCCGAAAGCTGGCCACGCTTAGAATTTAATGAAGAATGTGCGGCAAAGGACAAAACCATGGTTCTACGAGCCTTTATACTTTATTTTTAAGGGATCATAGTCTCTCTGTAATCAAACCATAACCACTGTTAAGAGGTGCAAATCTCCATGTTTAATTAACTTTCTTTTAACTACATTTTCTATCTCAATATATCTATTACTATGTGCTACTAAATGGTTGCAGAAATGTGACAAGTGACAATTGTTTTAGTCTTTATTTTTTTGAAAATAGTATCATCTTTCCTACTATTAAAGTCGTTTTTTGAGCTTTCTTATGTCATGATAATTATCTCTAAATCGCTTATATCAAAATTTGACAACTGTCTCATAAAATACACCCTTGACCTCCTCCCCCTCTCTCTCTCTCTCTCTCTCTCTCTCTCTCTCAAACCCAGTCATTCAAACATCTCTCTAATTCTCGTGATTGCACGAGTAACAATTAGTATAACCACAGTTAGAGGTGCAAATCTCCATGTTCAATCTTCTTTTAATCACAATCACAATTTTCTGTTTTAGAGAAGGTTGTGTAAACTTGATCTCTCTTATTGGTCTAGGGGTCACCTCCACATGTCTTCATTAACTAAACTCACATACCTAGAATTTCAGTAATCAAATCCCTAAGCACCGACTAGTACATTCACTCCTCCCTTCAGCTCCCACCTTGGATCTTGTACTTTAGTATCTCCTCGGTCCAAGATACCCTAATTACTAGAACCACCCAAATCCCCTATAAATAGATCCCCTCAACTCATCAAACTTAAAAAGAGTACACAAGCACAATGAGTACTCAACCTTTGCTCTTCTCGGTTCTCGTTCTCATCGCATCCTTGGCATTGAGCAATGCTCAAGCTGGCTACGACCAACCGATTGCGGGGGCCCCACCGCCGCCCTTTGCTGTGAAGGGGAAGGAGTTCCCGCCGGAGACGACCTTCTGCATTGACCCTAACACTACTTGCTTTGGCAAGACTGTGTCTTGTCCTCAGCAATGCCCGCAGTTCAAGCCTGCTGATCCGAAGGCTAAGGGTTGTTATATTGACTGTAATAATCCTACTTGCGAAGGCATCTGCAAAAGTAAGTGACGTTCATACACTTATTGTACTGATTCAAAAATAGACATTTTTTTTATTTAAACATGACAATGTGCACAGTTGATACTTCTTATTTTGAACTGATCTAGAAATGGTCAGCCCTAGATGAGTATCTTTCAGCTGTCTGCCAACTTGACAATGAAAGATCATTTTTTTTAAACATAATCATTCGATGATATCTAAATGGTATAACTAACACCAAACACTCATTTATCATTTTTACTTTTCATTCAAAAGCATATTATAACTGTCCATTAAATTGTATGCGGTCGAAAACCCAAGCTGCGAGGGCAATGGGGCGCTGCTTCGACCCCGCTTCATCGGTGGTGATGGTGTAATGTTCTACTTCCACGGCAAAGCCAACCACCACTTCGCCCTTGTCTCCGACTCGACCTCCAAATCAACGCCCGCTTCATAGGGACTTCGCCCGTGGCCGTGACTTCACTGGATCCAATCCCTTGCCCTCCTCTTGGGACCCACTCCTTCACCCTCTCTGCGGACCCCACCTCTGTTTGGGACCCGCGTTCGACCACTTCTCTTTTACCTTTGATGGTCTCCCTGTCCCTCTAGGCGTTGGCTACTTGTCCCCCGGTGGTGATGATGCATGCGTAGAGCGTCGCCACGGTTAATAGCGTGACCGTTACTTTATCAAAAGTTGTCGAGATTATGGTGGCGGTGCGTTGTGGCGGAGGATGATCGATTCATGGGTACGGAATCCCGGATGGAGATTCTTTCGCATCTCGAGGTGCAATTTAGATTTTGGGTTATCCGGAAATGTGGAGGGGGTTTTAGGGCAAACTTACCGTCCAGAATTCAAGAATCCGGTGAAGAGGGGTGTGCCGATGCCAGTCATGAGCGGGGAAGACCGCTACATTGTGGATTCAATATTATCGACGGAGTGCAGGTATTGTATATTCAAGCCTAAGGCGGGGCCGCTGGCAGTGGTGGAGGAGGTGGCGGAGGAAGTTGCGACATTGGATTGTGGCGGGAAGATGAGTAATGGGTATAGGGTTGTTTGTAGGAGGTGATTTGATTGGGGATGTTCTGTTATCCGTTGGGAAAGAGAATAAATGTTTGTAGCAGGTGTTTTTTATTGGGGATGTTTGTTTTCCGTCGCGGATGTCTTGTTTTCGGTTGAAAAAGAAAATAAGTGGGTGCGTCGTGGGGAGATTTACATCGATGTTACGTCATAACTAAATAAGTTTATTTGAGTTCGTGAAGTCTTTAAAGAGTGACGTGTTAGTTTCTGTTGTAATAGGGCTTGTTTGCCGCTATGAATTAAATAAAGTTTAGTTTATGATGTATTTTGATTATATATGTGTATGATGCTTTTATGTAAATTTGTGGTTAATAAAAAGGGTTAACCTACCACTAATGAGTGGCCCAGTTGGTTATGATCATTCTCGTTGTAGCTCCCTTAACCAAGGTTCCTTGTGAAATAAATAGATTCGAAAAACTTTTATTGTCAATAGCCTTGGCTCTTGTGACGGTCTTTGAATGCTCTAGGGAAGAAGAGAAGAATAACGTAGAGATGGGAGAACCATGCAAATCGATAACAGAGAACGAGATCCGAAAGCTGGCCACGCTTAGAATTTAATGAAGAATGTGCGGCAAAGGACAAAACCATGGTTCTACGAGCCTTTATACTTTATTTTTAAGGGATCATAGTCTCTCTGTAATCAAACCATAACCACTGTTAAGAGGTGCAAATCTCCATGTTTAATTAACTTTCTTTTAACTACATTTTCTATCTCAATATCTCTATTACTATATGCTACTAAATGGTTGCAGAAATGTGACAAGTGACAATTGTTTTAGTCTTTATTTTTTGAAAATAGTATCATCTTTCCTACTATTAAAATCGTTTTTGAGCTTTCTTATATCATGATAATTATCTCTAAATCGCTTATATCAAAATTTGACAACCGTCTCATAAGATACACCCTTGACCTCCTCCCTCCCTCTCTCTCTCTCTCTCTCAAACCCAGTCATTCAAACATCTCTCTAATTCTCGTGATTGCACGAGTAACAATTAGTATAACCACAGTTAGAGGTGCAAATCTCCATGTTCAATCTTCTTTTAATCACAATCACAATTTTCTGTTTTAGAGAAGATTGTGTAAACTTGATCTCTCTTATTGGTCTAGGGGTCACCTCCACATGCCTTCATTAACTAAACTCACATACCTAGAATTTCAGTAATCAAATCCCTAAGCACCGACTAGTACATTCACTCCTCCCTTCAGCTCCCACCTTGGATCTTGTACTTTAGTATCTCCTCGGTCCAAGATACCCTAATTACTAGAACCACCCAAATCCCCTATAAATAGATCCCCTCAACTCATCAAACTTAAAAAGAGTACACAAGCACAATGAGTACTCAACCTTTGCTCTTCTCGGTTCTCGTTCTCATCGCATCCTTGGCATTGAGCAATGCTCAAGCTGGCTACGACCAACCGATTGCGGGTGCCCCACCGCCGCCCTTTGCTGTGAAGGGGAAGGAGTTCCCGCCGGAGACGACCTTCTGCATTGACCCTAACACTACTTGCTTTGGCAAGACTGTGTCTTGTCCTCAGCAATGCCCGCAGTTCAAGCCTGCTGATCCGAAGGCTAAGGGTTGTTATATTGACTGTAATAATCCTACTTGCGAAGGCATCTGCAAAAGTAAGTGACGTTCATACACTTATTGTACTGATTCAAAAATAGACATTTTTTTTTATTTAAACATGACAATGTGCACAGTTGATACTTCTTATTTTGGACTGATCGAGAAATGGTCAGCCCTAGATGAGTATCTTTCAGTTGTCTGCCAACTTGACAATGAAAGATCATTTTTTTTTAAACATAATCATTCGATGATATCTAAATGGTATAACTAACACCAAACACTCATTTATCATTTTTACTTTTCATTCAAAAGCATATTATAACTGTCCATTAAATTGTATGCAGATCGAAAACCCAACTGCGAGGGCAATGGGGCCGCCTGCTACGACCCCCGCTTCATCGGTGGTGATGGTGTAATGTTCTACTTCCACGGCAAAGCCAACCACCACTTCGCCCTTGTCTCCGACTCGACCTCCAAATCAACGCCCGCTTCATAGGGACTCGCCCAGCCGGCCGCCGCCGTGACTTCACCTGGATCCAATCCCTCGCCCTCCTCTTCGGGACCCACTCCTTCACCCTCTCTGCGGACCCCACCTCTGTTTGGGACCCGCGTTCTGACCACTTCTCTTTTACCTTTGATGGTCTCCCTGTCCCTCTAGACGTTGGCTACTTGTCCACCTGGTCAGCTGATGATCTGTCTGTAGAGCGTACTGCCACAGTTAATAGCGTGACCGTTACTTTATCAAAAGTTGTCGAGATTATGGTGACGGCGGTGCCGGTGACGGCGGAGGACGACCGGATTCATGGGTACGGAATCCCGGATGGAGATTCTTTCGCGCATCTCGAGGTGCAATTTAGATTTTTTGGGTTATCCGGAAATGTGGAGGGGGTTTTAGGGCAAACTTACCGTCCAGAATTCAAGAATCCGGTGAAGAGGGGTGTGCCGATGCCAGTCATGAGCGGGGAAGACCGCTACATTGTGGATTCAATATTATCGACGGAGTGCAGGTATTGTATATTCAAGCCTAAGGCGGGGCCGCTGGCAGTGGTGGAGGAGGTGGCGGAGGAAGTTGCGACATTGGATTGTGGCGGGAAGATGAGTAATGGGTATAGGGTTGTTTGTAGGAGGTGATTTGATTGGGGATGTTCTGTTATCCGTTGGGAAAGAGAATAAATGTTTGTAGCAGGTGTTTTTATTGGGGATGTTTGTTTTCCGTCGCGGAAACTTGATCTCTTATTGGTCTAGGGTCACCTCCACATGCCTTCATTAACTAAACTCACATACCTAGAATTTCAGTAATCAAATCCCTAAGCACCGACTAGTACATTCACTCCCTCAGCTCCCACCTTGGATCTTGTACTTTAGTATCTCCTCGGTCCAAGATACCCTAATTACTAGAACCACCCAAATCCCTATAAATAGATCCCTCAACTCATCAAACTTAAAAAGAGTACACAAGCACAATGAGTACTCAACCTTTGCTCTTCTCGGTTCTCGTTCTCATCGCATCCTTGGCATTGAGCAATGCTCAAGCTGGCTACGACCAACCGATTGCGGGTGCCCCACCGCCGCCCTTTGCTGTGAAGGGGAAGGAGTTCCCGCCGGAGACGACCTTCTGCATTGACCCTAACACTACTTGCTTTGGCAAGACTGTGTCTTGTCCTCAGCAATGCCCGCAGTTCAAGCCTGCTGATCCGAAGGCTAAGGGTTGTTATATTGACTGTAATAATCCTACTTGCGAAGGCATCTGCAAAAGTAAGTGGCGTTCATACACTTATTGTCTTGATTCAAAATAGACATTTTTTATTTAAACATGACAATGTGCACAGTTGATACTTCTTATTTTGAACTGATCTAGAAATGGTCACCTAGATGAGTATCTTTCAGTTGACTGCCAACTTGACAATGAAAGATCATTTTTTTTTAAACATAATCATTCGATGATATCTAAATGGTATAACTAACACCAAACACTCATTTATCATTTTTACATTTCATTCAAAAGCATATTATAACTGTCCATTAAATTGTATGCAGATCGAAAACCCAACTGCGAGGGCAATGGGGCCGCCTGCTACGACCCCCGCTTCATCGGTGGTGATGGTGTAATGTTCTACTTCCACGGCAAAGCCAACCACCACTTCGCCCTTGTCTCCGACTCTGACCTCCAAATCAACGCCCGCTTCATAGGGACTCGCCCCGGGCGCGCCCGCTTCACGGATCCAATCCCTCGCCCTCCTCTTGGGACCCACTCCTTCACCCTCTCTCGGACCCCACCTCTGTTTGGGACCCGCGTTCTGACCACTTCTCTTTTACCTTTGATGGTCTCCCTGTCCCTCTAGACGTTGGCTACTTGTCCCACTGGTCAGCTGATGATCTGTCTGTAGAGCGTACTGCCACGGTTAATAGCGTGACCGTTACTTTATCAAAAGTTGTCGAGATTATGGTGACGGCGGTGCCGGTGACGGCGGAGGATGATCAGATTCACGGGTACGGAATCCCGGAGGGAGATTCTTTCGCGCATCTCGAGGTGCAATTTAGATTTTTCGGGTTATCCGGAAATGTGGAGGGGGTTTTAGGGCAAACTTACCGTCCAGACTTCAAGAATCCTGTGAAGAGGGGTGTGCCGATGCCGGTCATGAGCGGGGAAGACCGCTACATTGTGGATTCAATATTGTCGACGGAGTGCACGTATTGTATATTCAAGCCTAAGGCGGGGCCGCTGGCGGTGGCGGAGGAGGTGGCGGAGGAAGTTGCGACATTGGATTGTGGCGGGAAGATGAGTAATGGGTATAGGGTTGTTTGTAGGAGGTGATTTGATTGGGGATGTTCTGTTATCCGTTGGGAAAGAGAATAAATGTTTGTAGCAGGTGGTTTTTATTGGGGATGTTTGTTTTCCGTCGGGGATGTCTTGTTTTCGGCTGAAAAAGAAAATAAGTGGGTGCGTAGTAGGGAGATTTACATCGATGTTACGTTATATCTAAATAAGTTTATTTGAGTTCGTGAAGCCTTTAAAGAGTGACGTGTTAGTTTCTGTTGTAATAGGGCTTGTTTGCCGCTATGAATTAAATAAAGTTTAGTTTATGATGTATTTTGATTTCATATGTGTATGATGCTTTCATGTAAATTTGTGGTTAATAAAAAGGGTTAACCTACCACTAATGAGTGGCCCAGTTAGTTCGAATGTATCAATATGAACTTGAAGTGCCTGAGTTCGATTCCTGAGCCAGTATTTACTGGCTCTTGTTTGGAATTAAAGGTGGGCAGGCCTCAATACTCAGGGTTTACTTTGTTAGGTGAAAGTCCTGAGAGAAGTTGAGTGAAGTACTCTAAGATTTGAATTCAAGTTATGATCACTCTCGTTGTAGCTCCCTTAACTATGGTTCCTTGTCACCTCAAAAAGAAGGATTAACCTTTTACGATATAATGATTGAATTTTTTTCATATGCATATTTTGTCCGCCTAGAGAATTAAGATATATTCTAGCATAAGTTCATACGGTAGCCTTTGAAAAGTATTCTAAAACAAACAAAAACCTTTATACATTAGGGTTCAATCAATAAATATACAAAGCTGGAACTTTACATTTACTAACTCAAGTTATTATAGAAGTATTGATTACTTACTAAAACGTTCGCGATAATTGTAATATCATAATGAAAATTTTAAAAGTCAGTTAATATAAGCAAAAGCCTTCCATCTGTACTTTGAAAATAAATATTCTATCTCCTAAATAATTACACTTCTTTTATAATTTTTTTAAAAAATCTAGAACTTGATTTCTTTTTAAGGGCTTGTTTGGATTGATGTGAATAAGGAGGAAGGGAAGATAGGGAAGACATTCACCCCGTTTGGATAATTTTTATGGGGTGAAGAGTTCCCCCTAGTTCCCCTTATTTCACCCCAACAATACAAAAATTGATTGTTCCCCATAATTACGGTGTAATGGAGGGAAATGGAACTTCCTTAACTTCCATTCTCTTTCCTCCCTTATTTTCCCTTTAACTTCCCTAACCCCCAACAAAATCCAAACACATCCTAAATGCCATTGATTTACCGTCATTCAAAATTACCTTCTTTCTTAAACAAAAATCTACAAATAGTAAATACAAAAACATCTCATTAAAGAAAATGCTAATCTCCAGCCTCATCACTCAACAAATGATAACAAAATCACCCTAAATAAGCATTAAACACAACTTTCCCCCTATTAATTACTTATCATCATAAACATACCCTCATCACCTACACAAATAATAACAAAATTACCCTAAGCCAAGCATTAAACACAACAAATACCCCACTATAAATACAACCCTATAACACTCTCACCTCCCTAATCTTTCTCCTATGACATCTAATGCAATCCTCAAACTCTCTCCCCTCCTCCTCTTCTTCTTCTTCGCCTCCGGCAGTGCTGACGCCACCAATGTCATCGACAGCTGCTGGCGCCGCCCGAATTGGGCGGCCGACCGCCAGCAGCTGGCGCTGTGCTCCGTTGGGTTCGCCGGAAAGATGATCCACAATCGCGGTGGGGACGTGGCGACGTATGTCGTCACGGACCCGAGCGACGACCCGGTGCACCCTCGGCCGGGCACACTCCGGCACGGGGCGGCCACGGCGGCCGGAAAAGTTTGGATCACCTTTGCAGGGGATATGCAGATTAGGCTCGAAAGGCCTTTGGTCGTGGGGAGTTTTACTACTATTGATGGGAGAGGGGCCGATGTGCATATTGCTAATGGTGCCGGCTTCTTGATTGAACATGTAAGTTACAAATTAATTAAGTCCATAATTAAAGTTTGGGTTTTGCTAAGTTTATAAATGATTAACATGCATTTTAATGTGACGTCGATTTATCTGATAACTAATCTTTAAAAGTAGTTGGTTATTATAACATGCATTAATTAATGTGATAGGATTCATATTAGTGATCACAAAAACTTGGTAAATTCTTTTAAGCAACTTTCTTAAAATTAGTTCTCAAGTCTTAAGGTCTCTGTAAGTCTAAAGATGATATTAGCGTTGAAGAATATTTATAGGGGATATCTCACTCATGTCCAAAGTCTTTATATAAGCCATATCATTTGAGAGCATAAACCAAATCAAAACACCCTACATGCAAGCATGACGTTATGAACCATAACAGTATGACAATTTCTGAAGTTATTTGGTGCAGAATAAACATAATTCCATGTTCTAACAATCCCATCTATTCAGGCCCATGACATTATAATCCACGGGCTCCAATTCCACAACATCGGCCCAACCCCACCCGGCCCGGTTCTAGGCCCCGGCAACAAGGTCACCGATCCCGGTGCCGGAGATGGCGATGCCATCCGAATAGTAACCTCCTTCAAGATCTGGCTGGACCACAACACCCTCTACAGCTGCCACGACGGCCTCCTCGACGTCACTCGCGGGTCGACGGGTAAGGCGGTATTCGAATCGAATTGAATATTGAATTATATTCGTTTCGTATAGGATCTTCGAGTTTGAGCGTTAATTAGAATATTTAATTTAGTAAATACGTTTGTTTAGATTAAAAAATATTTTCAATTTTAAAGGGTTTTATTTCTTTTGATAGAATTTAAATTTACGTTTGAAAATTATATCTTAAAAATAGGATATATAAATCTATAAATTTCAATATTGGTTAAAAAATTGATTTGAGGCTTTCTTAATCTACCTCTATATATATATATATATATATATATATATATATATATATATATATAGAAATATGGGTATGATTGATACCAAGCATCATTTTTTGTGCTTGGTAGTGAGGTATATTAATCACATCCACTCCTCAACACATGTGCTTGTAGTCCCCATTTGAGGAGTGGATGTGATTGATACACCTCAACTACCAAGCATCAAGATACCCATTTATATATATATTAATATATATATATATATATATATATATATATATATATATATATATATATATATATATATATATATATATATATATATATATATATATATATATAATATATATATATATAAACTTAAGTTTATAGGAATAGTCATACACCAACTTTTCTATCCATTGATGTTGCCTTGGGATCCATGAAAGATATAAAGCTCATTTTGAGATTTGTGCATCTCTTGATGACACAAATCTAAAGGCAACATCAATGGATAAAAAGTTGGTGTATACTATTCTCTATAAACTTAAGTTTATATATATATATATATATATATATATATATATATATATATATATATATATATATATATATATATATATATATATATATATATATATATATATATATATATATATATATATATATATATATATATGAGCAAGTTCATGAATAGTGGTGCACCAACTTTTTATCCACTCATCTTGTCTTGAGATTTGTGATGCACAAATCTCAAAGTGGCTTTATATCTTTCACGGATCCCAAAGCAAGATGAGTGGTTAGAAAAGTTGGTGCACCACTATTCATTATGAACTTAAGTTCATATATATATATATATATATATATATATATATATATATATATATATATATATATATATATATATATATATATAATATATATATATATAAACTTAAGTTTATAGGAATAGTCATACACCAACTTTTCTATCCATTGATGTTGCCTTGGAATCAGGTGAAGTCAAGAGATACACAAATCTCAAAGTGGGCTTTATATCTTTCACGAATCCCAAGGTAACATCAAATTATAGAAAAGTTGGTGTATGACTATTCCCTATACACTTAAGTTTATAGGAGCCTTGATATATATATATATATATATATATATATATATATATATATATATATATATATATATATATATATATATATATATATATATATATATAGAAATGGGTATCTTTGTAGGTACTGAGGTGTGTATCAATTACATCCGCTCCTAAAATGGGGACCACAAGCACATGGGTTGAGGAGTGGATGTGATTGATACACCTCAACTACCAAGCATCAAGATACCCATTTATATATATATATATATATATATTATATATATATATATATATATATATATATATATATATATATATATATATATATATATATATATATATATATATATATATATATATATATATATATAAATATATATATATATATATATATATATATAATGTTAAAAAGATAAGTTAGTCAAAAAAATATATCATTTATGTAATAATAAGTTATAAGAAATCAAATTTAAAACAAAAATTTCATAAGCAAATGAATCAAATAACATACTAAATTCTAAGGTTTTGTCATATCATACATTAATACCCTAAATTCTATCAAATCTTCATATTTCTACTTTACAATGTGAACCTACTACTTTTAAATATCATGCTTAAGAATCCAATTACATCCTAAATTCTTTCTTAACTTTATACTAGACCCGTGAACCTTTATATTTCTAAATAAGACCCTAAATCTATCTATTAATTAAATGTGATAGTAATTAGATTATTTAAATGAATATCTAATAAGTAAACCATTCGATCGAATATACATCTGATTAAATTTTATTCGATATGAACCACAGGGATCACAGTATCCAACAACTGGTTCAGGGACCACGACAAGGTCATGCTCCTGGGGCACGACGACGGGTTCGTTAGGGACAAAGATATGAAGGTCACCGTCGCGTTTAACCGTTTCGGGCCGAACTGCATTCAGCGGATGCCCCGGATCCGACATGGGTATGCGCACGTGGTGAATAATTTCTATGATGGGTGGAGAGATTATGCTATGGGTGGCAGCATGAATCCTACTATCAAGAGTCAGGGGAATTTATACGTTGCTGTCGGTAACAAAGAGGTAAGCTAGTACATGACTATAACCGTAAATATTACATAAGCACTGAAGAAAAATATCATAAATTATTTTTATTAGAAAAATACTATAAATTTTCAAATCAGCAGAAATATCACACAGTACTATTAGAAAATAACGTGCTGAGTTAATATAATATGAAGTTTATTTATGTTTTACAAAATTACCTTGGATACGCTGATCAACTTACTAAACTATTATTAGTATGTCATTGTCTGATAACTATCATGGACGAAGTTTCAGATATTATCCTAAATTACTATATAGTTTTATGAAAGCACCGTCGATAGCTTCTCCCATAAGACTAGCATATAATATTTTGTTTAAACCCCAATAGTTCATAACATTTTTGTAAAATTTACTCCTATTTTTACAACAAAAGCCTACCACTAGCTTTTTTTCCCACTAAATTACCATACCTAACTACATTAGTAAAAGTTATCATAGCCATAAACATTTGATCCATTTTAAAACATTTTTATCCTAATTTAGTATATATAACAACTCTCTCATCTTCACCTTCTTAGTAAAATTGCCATACCTAAACAGGGTTAAGAGCGTTTTCTTCTGAACTTAAAATCAGATTTTTCTAATAAAAATAACCCCGATATTTTTCTACAAAATACCTACTGGATATCCTTTATATAAAACCCCAATGGAAATTTTGAATCCTCAAAAAAAATTTCGATACGTTCGACATTTTTACAGGTGATATGGAAGGAGGACGGACCAGGGAGAGGGGCGTCATGGAATCTGAAATCGGTGAACGACGCCTTCATAAACGGCGCATCGTTTAGGCAGGTGGGCAGTGCCGGGGTTTCACCACATTATAAGCCCGACGAGATGTTTGTGCGGAAATCCAGATCAGGTTCATGCATTGACGAGAGACGCCGGTGCACTCCGGTGTCATGCAAACGGATGTTAAAGCTTTGTATAGAGAGCATGGATTTTAAGATTTGAAAGATTGTGAAGAGTGAATGCTACCAGTATTTGTTGTGTAGCTCTTGTACACGTATTTGATTCATTGATATTCATTAATCTTAATAATAATGTGGGTGATGAATAATTTCTATGGTAAGTCTTTACCAAAACTTTTGGGATCGGCTAGACGAATCATTTCAGGGTATAATCCCTCTACAGCTCTACCACAACCCAAAGCCAATATCTATGTTGCTTCCAGTTTAACAAAGGGTTTAGAACCTGTAATCTTTTGAACTTCCAACAAAATATGGAAACTTCATACGTATTAGATAGTAATGACTAATGAGATGCGATGCTCGAACTTTACAAGCGATCCTGAAATCAGGAAAAGATAACAAAGTAGAGCAAGCTCATCAGCAATAGGATTAGGAGAACTCCTTTCTGATGATATTTGAGTCCATTTCTTGGAGATTTTTGGTCATGTGTATTATAGCCATGGACAACTTCCATTCACTTTACGCTACAGATGAAACTCAATTATCGCTACAAATTTAGTGGCAACAGGGTTCTACAAATGGGATTAGTTTGGAGACATGTGTCGGCAGTCAGTCGCGAAACAGTCAGCGCTTTCGCGACTGTGGCTAAAATTCCTCATTTAGGACTTGAAGTCTTGGCCTTTAAGATTCTTAAGCTTCAAATTAATAAACACCTATCATCAAGGGAGTATAGCGCAGCTGAACAAACAAATAAAGTTTGAAGAATTAAATTTGCACAACAGTATTTATTACACCCGAAGAAGCGAAGTTTTACATAATTAAATTTCTACAACTAAAACTAATTTTAGCAACACGAGATCTATGATTTGAAACATTTTGCAGTTAGTAATACTATGACAAGAACATTCATGATATAAGATTCGAAGAGTAGCGAGAGGCAAGTTCAAATGACTCACATGCTCGCGGGTCCACAATCAATCCTCATCAGAGCTCTCATATGCCAAGCCAAGCAAAGTTTTCACAGCATTCTCGGGCTTAGACTCAGTTTCAGCTCCAGCTGACTTATTAGAAGTATCTTTAGGTGATTTCTGCTCAGAGTGCAACGGTGGAGATGGGTTCAACTGCTCTCTACTTTGTTTAGGCGAAGCAACATCAACTCCTGATCTCTCTTGAGTTCTTTTAGAAGATACCTGAGAAGGCATCGATGGGCTCGATTGACAATCACTTGGGCTGTTGACTCTTTGTTTCTTTGGTTTGATTTCTACTATGTGCTTCAAAAGATCTTGCTGCCTGTACTTCGGCAGTGCATAAGGTAAATTTCTAACCCTCCGGAAGAAAATTAACGGGAAAGTTAACGGTAATAGGAAGTTACCTGATCCCACTCTTAGGCTTGGGTTCAACTCGGAGAGACAAGGGAACTGATGCAGGTGAAGAATCTGCTAAGTTTGCTGCTTTGTATCAGTTCGTTAAATAAAACAAATTAATTTTGAAAAACTTCCAAAAGCAATAACAATTGTGTAGGTGTATTTTGAAAGAAGGTGTATGGTTAATTGATTCGAGACACTAAGGATATCTTAAATGCTGCAAAAGCTCGTTTCTCTGTGCGACGTAATAGTCGCTCTGCATCTTCCTCAGCTTCCATTTGTTCCTTGAGGTAGAGGAGGTCATCACTGTCCAAGGCTGCTCACAAAGGATTAACCATTAAATGAAATAATATGAAGGCATGGTTTAAATGGATGGAATGAGAAATGAGTACCGCCACGCCCATGAAGATAGCCTCCACGTTCACCAGCAACCTCCTGCATCTGTTAGCATCAACAGCCCCCAAAGGAGAAGCCAAGATCCCTGCCGGGGCATGTTATCAGAACACTACATCTTAAAGTATATATAGGGAAAATTTGTGGTGTGTTCATTCAAGCATCCAACACTGTGAACATATAACATATTTTAAAATGTAGTGGTACTCCAGTACCAAAAAAATTCAGTGATAAAATAGTCTATGAGTAGAAATCATAGCCAGAAGACCACTACTAGCTCACCACGGGTAATGTCCATCTAAAATTTTGCATCTATTTCACTTCTTTTTTACTCTTCCTTTAAACCATAAGAAAAGACGACATGGTACTGAGGAAGCCGAAAATAATATTGTAGAAGTGGTGTAAATGGTTCCTTCACAAATCAAATATTTGTGTGCATATATACATGAGGGTTTTTTGCATATATGTTCCCTAAATCTTCTATATTTGCAAAGTTACCACTCAAATCTTAGTATTTGCAGAATTACCCCCCAAAATCACAAAGATTGGGTTTTTTCTACCCCTCAATTTTAGCAGTGTTAGATACAACCAGTTAGTGAATGAGTTTCCCAAATCACCCCTATCATCAATTCCCAACAACAATGGCCTTAATTAATTCCCACAATTAATCCCTCAAATCTCGTATCGCATCCGTTTTGATCATCTCATGATCAAATCAAGTGTCCTGGCTTTCTTTTGAGAAACAAATCAGAAAATTTTCCCATTGATTCTCTTGATTTTGAAGAATTTGTCAATGACGCCATGAGGAAAGTTGGGGGAGAGGCTGAGGCGATGCATGATTCGATGTGGCAGGCATAGGTGGAAGGGGATGCAGCAAACACTTGTGCTCCTCCATCAAAACTGAGGTTGATGGGGGGAAAGGGGGAGGGGAGGACTTAAGAATGGAGATGGATTGGAGAGGTTGTTGGCAACGGAGAAGAGGATGGAGGTAATGGTTTCTGATCAAGGAGGGGTTTCTATGTGTTGTTGCCTTGTTGGTGATGATCGTCCTCTTCATCTTTGGTTTTCAAGTTCACTGAGCTGAAGCAAACCATTCCCAAGAAAATCCTCACCCACGAACATGTTGCCTTCTCCACAACCCAAGCCACCATGCCATTATCACAAGCATCATCAAAATATAGTTGTTCTGTTGGGCTTGGATCTTTTTTCTTTTCATTCAATCATCTCCTTCAGTTAGAAATATAATAAGATCTAATTAACTAGTGAAGGGTATATTAGTCGTGAGCAGTAAAATCTTACCAAAATAACAGAATTTTGGGGAATATACTAGGTGTATTCCCTAAGATAATAAGGGTACAAAATTACAATATTAAAGAATTGGGGAGTATTTGCAAAATACCAACTTTTAGGGGTAAATATGAAAAAAAACCTATACATAAATAAATGTATGCATGTGCATCAAATAATGTGTTTGAAAAGATAAAATAAAGCATTAGTTTTCTTTTATTATTTAGTCTTTTCTAGTTATGGTTGCTGAGCATGCAGTTTATGTGAGTAGTAGCTGCAAGAGGTTAGGCAGAAATATGATATAAACTGGAAGACAAAATGCATATGAATTCATGTTTCCAAGTGAGCATATTGCCAATATCGAATGAAGACGGCGAATGACAAAACTCTTAAAACCGACTGTAATGAAATAATCAGTCAAGTGGTATGAGGACAATGGTCATAATCATTTGTTTGTTTGTTTGTTCTTTTTTTTTTGGGCATGCATAAACTACTTCGCTTTTAAAGGGGTGCTTTTAGAAACAGCGTGAGGATGCTTTTAAAACAGCTTCTGTTTTTTCTTATATTATATACTATATATACACTTTAGTTTTCGACAATGATCTTTAAGCACAGTTTTGCCAAACAGCTTAACTGCTTTTGCAAGCATGTTGGACGTATAATTACCAAACGACCACTTTCAGCGGCTCAAATAAGTTACTTCTATCGTATGCTTATATAAGCAACTTCTTATAAGCTCCAGCAATACCAAACTGGCCCTTACATTGGCGGCCATAGTCCAGGGAAGGAAAAACATGGTGGATCATCTATAGAACTTCCGTTCAACTCTTGATGCAACAAACCAATAAAAGATGCTAACGAAAATTAGCCGAACTTCCAATAATGATTTGCTTCTAAAGACCTAATATTGATCATATGTGTACATATTGCAAGAATAAACTCGAAAACAAACATTATTCTGATCAATTGGTAGACCAAATACAAGACTAATAACTAAATGCATCATCGTTGACCTGGGGCATGCATTCATCAATCTAACAACAAATAAAAAAATCAGAGAAAAACGTATAGAAGTGCCGATCAGCTAACCTTTGCAACCATCCGTTGGAAAGTGATATCCTCATCATCGATCTTATCAAGTGTCCTGGCTTTCTTTTGAGAAACAAATCAGAAAATTTTCCCATTGATTCTCTTGATTTTGAAGAATTTGTCAATGACGCCATGAGGAAAGTTGGGGGAGAGGCTGAGGCGATGCATGATTCGATGTGGCAGGCATAGGTGGAAGGGGATGCAGCAAACACTTGTGCTCCTCCATCAAAACTGAGGTTGATGGGGGGAAAGGGGGAGGGGAGGACTTAAGAATGGAGATGGATTGGAGAGGTTGTTGGCAACGGAGAAGAGGATGGAGGTAATGGTTTCTGATCAAGGAGGGGTTTCTATGTGTTGTTGCCTTGTTGGTGATGATCGTCCTCTTCATCTTTGGTTTTCAAGTTCACTGAGCTGAAGCAAACCATTCCCAAGAAAATCCTCACCCACGAACATGTTGCCTTCTCCACAACCCAAGCCACCATGCCATTATCACAAGCATCATCAAAATATAGTTGTTCTGTTGGGCTTGGATCTTTTTTCTTTTCATTCAATCATCTCCTTCAGTTAGAAATATAATAAGATCTAATTAACTAGTGAAGGGTATATTAGTCGTGAGCAGTAAAATCTTACCAAAATAACAGAATTTTGGGGAATATACTAGGTGTATTCCCTAAGATAATAAGGGTACAAAATTACAATATTAAAGAATTGGGGAGTATTTGCAAAATACCAACTTTTAGGGGTAAATATGAAAAAAAACCTATACATAAATAAATGTATGCATGTGCATCAAATAATGTGTTTGAAAAGATAAAATAAAGCATTAGTTTTCTTTTATTATTTAGTCTTTTCTAGTTATGGTTGCTGAGCATGCAGTTTATGTGAGTAGTAGCTGCAAGAGGTTAGGCAGAAATATGATATAAACTGGAAGACAAAATGCATATGAATTCATGTTTCCAAGTGAGCATATTGCCAATATCGAATGAAGACGGCGAATGACAAAACTCTTAAAACCGACTGTAATGAAATAATCAGTCAAGTGGTATGAGGACAATGGTCATAATCATTTGTTTGTTTGTTTGTTCTTTTTTTTTGGGCATGCATAAACTACTTCTGCTTTTAAAGGGGTGCTTTTAGAAGCAACGTGAGGATGCTTTTAAAAACAGCTTCTGTTTTTTCTTATATTATATACTATATATACACTTTAGTTTTCGACAATGATCTTTAAGCACAGTTTTGCCAAACAGCTTAACTGCTTTTGCAAGCATGTTGGACGTATAATTACCAAACGACCACTTTCAGCGGCTCAAATAAGTTACTTCTATACGTATGCTTATATAAGCAACTTCTTATAAGCTCCAGCAATACCAAACTGGCCCTTACATTGGCGGCCATAGTCCAGGGAAGGAAAAACATGGTGGATCATCTATAGAACTTCCGTTCAACTCTTGATGCAACAAACCAATAAAAGATGCTAACGAAAATTAGCCCGAACTTCCAATAATGATTTGCTTCTAAAGACCTAATATTGATCATATGTGTACATATTGCAAGAATAAACTCGAAAACAAACATTATTCTGATCAATTGGTAGACCAAATACAAGACTAATAACTAAATGCATCATCGTTGACCTGGGGCATGCATTCATCAATCTAACAACAAATAAAAAAAATCAGAGAAAAACGTATAGAAGTGCCGATCAGCTAACCTTTGCAACCATCCGTTGGAAAGTGATATCCTCATCATCGATCTTATCCTTTCCCTTCCCCCATTTCTTATCTGCTCAATTTTACCAGAAAAAAGTTCACAATTTTGCGAAGCCCTAGGATCGTTGTTCAGGGATAAAGTTAGTACCTTTGGGGTCGCTGAGGTTGGTGTACTCCCGAACTTCTCTTCCCGCCATGAAATCAGCCTGTAAATTTTGTGAAAATTGAGAGGAAACCCTAGAAGGAATCGAACGGGGACAGCGTTTTCGAGCTCTCTCCCTCTCTCCCTCTCTCTCTCGAAGCTTCGGAGAGGTAGATTTATGAACTTTGATCGTGGTTTTGAGACCTAGACCCCGCCGTTGCGGATGGGGGATATAGGGCGGTGGCTGGTGAAGCGGGCCGGGCCGGGTCACAACTAGAAACCCATTATACGTCTGTATCATGTCATACGTATATAGAGTTCTTTTGGAATTTATTTATTTATTAGTGATCAAAATACTAAAACAATCTGCAACTTTCTTTTCGTCAATGATTTCACAAGCCTCTTTAATTATGCGTTCTAAAAAAATGGATTCAGATCCTCTTCAATTATGTGGTAATTGGAAAGGATCCAATCTTTTTAATTCTTACCGTCTATCTCAATTCTAACAGATGAGATCACACCAAGTTAGATTTCTATTGTTATCTTAAAAACCAATTTAATCTTAAAAACCGCTAGTAAACTTGAAAACCAGTATTTGTGATAGTAGATATTTTAGGTGGCATGGTCTCATCTAATGAAATTGAGATAGACGGTAAGGATCGAAAGAATTGGACTCTCTACAATTACCATCTAATTGAATAGGATCTGAATCCAAAAAAAATTGTCCTTAATAAAAGCTTGACGTGCACTTGCTGTTGAACCGGAAAAAAAAACACGCAAAAAGAAATCCGAAAAATATAAGTCACATGAGATTTGAACTCGAGACCTAGTGAAGCTCAAAAGATATTTTATGACTACTTAAAATGAAAGTTAGAAAGATATCATGTAGAAGGTGTTATATGAATAAATCATGAAGGATCTCTGTTCCTCAATTTGGTGCAGATCAATATCTCAAAAGATATCAAATAAAAAATCCATAATGATTCTCATTAATCTTTAACAAAATAAACAAACAAGATCTCCTGCTATCCAAAAACACCACATTCTTCAAAAGGAAAAGGAAAAGCATCTGATGTTTAAAGAAAAGATCTCTAATCCAATGATTCTTGCAAAGAAAGCTACATGAGAGTAGCTATAAAAATGAGACTAAAAAAACCCTAGGTGGAAAGAAGTGATAGCAGCCTCCATCACAAAAAAAGGAGGGGGGGAGGTGATAGTCGCCGCCATAAAAAAAAGGAGGGGGCTGATCCATCTCTTGCAACAGTTGAAATTCTATAGAGACAAGGAAACAACTTTGATTTTGGTTACTTTGTTAGCAAGGCAGATCCGACAACCCAATCTCATTGCAGAACCCAGAGAAAGCTCACTATGGGTCATGGAGTTTAAGGCCTGAAGCCACAGCCACATCTCATTGCAGTCGAGATTCATTGTAACTTCAAAGTTCAGCAATTGAGTCGTCTCCCACCCTTATGCTTGTCGAAGCCATGACAGTTTGCCACCAATGCGGCTAGCCAAAGCCACACCCTGTACATCACAGCTCTCATTCGGTCATTAGTGATGCCTCCGCCTCGTTGCTGCCACGATCTTGACTATCGTGGTTCCTATGGAGCTGCTTGCCCTTTGGCCAACTCGGGCCGACACTACGCTTTCCTCGCGTGAAACAAAGAGAGAGGAAGAAGAGATAACTTTGGGTTAGGCCATAGCAAAACAAATGAAATCAATTAGAAGTTACATACTAGTCCATCATCATTAAGAAATAAAAATTGATCAAGGCTTAATTGACCAATGTATGCAGCGAGGTATATTTCATACAAGCAAAGGGATTAAGGCTCTGTTTGGGCCCAATGATTCAATTTAATCCAGTCATAAGAAAGTTGCAAAAAGAACATAGTACCATTGAGATACTAATAGGCTTGAATTGCTCGAAGGTATGAACTACCCGAGATTCAAATGGGCTCAAATTGCCCGAGTTGTCAAAAGGGTATAAATTACCCAAGATGAAAGGACCCAAATTGTCCAACATTCAGATGGGCTCAAATTGCTCGAGAGACAAAAGGGTATAAATTACCTAGATATGAAAGGACCAAACTATCCCACATTCAAATGGGCATAAACTGCCCAAGATGCAAAAGGGTGTAAATTACCCCGAGATGCCAATGGACTCAAATTGTCAGAGATGCAAATAGGTATAAATTACCGGAGATATCAGTAGACCCAAATTGTCTGATACTCAAATCAAATTACCCGAAATGCAAAACGGTATAAATTACCCGAGATGTAAATGGACTCATATTGTCCAATATCCAAATGGGCTCAAATTGCCTGGGTTGTCAAAATGAATTACCTGAGATACTCAAAGGACCCAAATTGTCCAAGATATTCAAATGGGCCTAAATCGCCAAACATACAAAAGAGTATAGACTATCTGAGATACTTAAATGGACCCAACTTGCCCAATACTTAAATGGGCTCAAACCGCCCAAGATACAAAAGGGTGTAAATTACCCGAGATACAAAAGGACCCAAATTGTTCGAGACATTCAAGTGGGCTCAAATTGCCCGACATGCAAAAGGGTATAATTTGCCCAAATTACTAATAGACCCAAATTATCACAGATTCAAAGTGTTATGAATTTCGTAAGATGCGAAAAGGTATAAATTACCTAGCATGAGTTTATTTGTGTAGAAAAATACATGCAAATAATACTCAAGGAAATAAACCAATTGTGCTGACCACTAAATCGTTAAACTAGACAAAAATGTACAATTTAAACTCAACTGTCAAAATTGGCAAAAACTAAAATCATTTGTCAAAATTGATAGAAACCAATGTGAGATACCAAAATTGACAAAATATAAGAATTGTGTGAAAAACAAACCAAATTTGACCTTCTACGCCATTAAACTGGAATATATTTAAAAATTGACCTCCATGTCTCTAAACTGGAAAACAAATCAAATTTGACCTCTACGTCGTTAAACTGGATCTCAATCAATTTTGGCCTCTACGTCGTTAAACTAGACCAAACCAAATTCGACATCCACGTCACTAAACTAGGTCAAATAAAATTTAACATCTATGTCATTAAACTGGCCAAAATACCAAATTTGACCTCCACGTCTCTAAACTAGAATCCAAATATCAAATCTGACCTCCACGTCTCTAAATTGGAATCCAAATACCAAAATTGACCTCCATATCACTAAACTGGAATCCGAAAATCCAATTTGATCTCCATGTCGTTAAACTGAAACCCAAAACCAAATTTGACCTCTATATCGCTAAACTGGAATCCCAAATTCAAAATTGACCTCTATGTCGCTAAACTGGAACCCAAAATGAAATTTGACCTCTATGTCTCTAAACTGGAACATATCAAATTTGACATCTACACATCTAAACTGGAACCCAAAAGCAAATTTGACCTCTACATCTCTAAACTGGAACCCAAATCAAACTTGACCTCTACATCCCTAAACTGGAAAAATGCTCAACTTGACCTCTACGTCGCTAAACTGGAACCCAAATCAAACTTGACCTCTACATCTCTAAACTGGAACCCAAATCAAACTTGACCTCTACATCTCTAAACTGGAACATATCAAATTTGACATCTACACATCTAAACTGGAACCCAAAAGCAAATTTGACCTCCGTCTCTAAATTGGAATCCAAATACCAAAATTGACAAAATATAAGAATTGTGTGAAAAACAAACCAAATTTGACCTCTATGTCTCTAAACTGGAACCCAAAATGAAATTTGACCTCTATGTCTCTAAAGCTGGAACCCAAAAGCAAATTTGACCTCCACGTCTCTAAATTGGAATCCAAATACCAAAATTGACCTCTATGTCTCTAAAGCTGGAACATATCAAATTTGACATCTACACATCTAAACTGGAACCCAAAATGAAATTTGACCTCTACATCTCTAAACTGGAACCCAAATCAAACTTGACCTCTACATCTCTAAACTGGAACCCAAAATGAAATTTGACCTCTACATCTCTAAACTGGAACCCAAATCAAACTTGACCTCTACATCTCTAAACTGGAACCCAAAATGAAATTTGACCTCTATGTCTCTAAAGCTGGAACATATCAAATTTGACATCTACACATCTAAACTGGAACCCAAAAGCAAATTTGACCTCTATGTCTCTAAACTGGAACATATCAAATTTGACATCTACACATCTAAACTGGAACATATCAAATTTGACATCTACACATCTAAACTGGAACCCAAAATGAAATTTGACCTCTATGTCTCTAAAGCTGGAACCCAAAAGCAAATTTGACCTCTATGTCTCTAAACTGGAACCCAAAAGCAAATTTGACCTCTATGTCTCTAAAGCTGGAACATATCAAATTTGACATCTACACATCTAAACTGGAACCCAAAATGAAATTTGACCTCTACATCTCTAAACTGGAACCCAAATCAAACTTGACCTCTACATCTCTAAACTGGAACCCAAAATGAAATTTGACCTCTATGTCGCTAAACTGGAACCCAAATCAAACTTGACCTCTACATCTCTAAACTGGAACCCAAAATGAAATTTGACCTCTATGTCTCTAAAGCTGGAACATATCAAATTTGACATCTACACATCTAAACTGGAACCCAAAAGCAAATTTGACCTCTATGTCTCTAAAGCTGGAACATATCAAATTTGACATCTACACATCTAAACTGGAACCCAAAAGCAAATTTGACCTCTATGTCGCTAAACTGGAACCCAAAAGCAAATTTGACCTCTATGTCTCTAAAGCTGGAACCCAAAATGAAATTTGACCTCTATGTCTCTAAAGCTGGAACATATCAAATTTGACATCTACACATCTAAACTGGAACCCAAATCAAACTTGACCTCTACATCTCTAAACTGGAACATATCAAATTTGACATCTACACATCTAAACTGGAACCCAAAATGAAATTTGACCTCTATGTCTCTAAACTGGAACATATCAAATTTGACATCTACACATCTAAACTGGAACCCAAAAGCAAATTTGACCTCTATGTCGCTAAACTGGAACCCAAAATGAAATTTGACCTCTATGTCTCTAAAGCTGGAACATATCAAATTTGACATCTACACATCTAAACTGGAACATATCAAATTTGACATCTACACATCTAAACTGGAACATATCAAATTTGACATCTACACATCTAAACTGGAACATATCAAATTTGACATCTACACATCTAAACTGGAACATATCAAATTTGACATCTACACATCTAAACTGGAACCCAAAATGAAATTTGACCTCTATGTCTCTAAACTGGAACCCAAAATGAAATTTGACCTCTATGTCTCTAAACTGGAACCCAAAATGAAATTTGACCTCTATGTCTCTAAACTGGAACATATCAAATTTGACATCTACACATCTAAACTGGAACATATCAAATTTGACATCTACACATCTAAACTGGAACATATCAAATTTGACATCTACACATCTAAACTGGAACATATCAAATTTGACATCTACACATCTAAACTGGAACATATCAAATTTGACATCTACACATCTAAACTGGAACCCAAAATGAAATTTGACCTCTATGTCTCTAAACTGGAACATATCAAATTTGACATCTACACATCTAAACTGGAACCCAAATCAAACTTGACCTCTACATCTCTAAACTGGAACCCAAAAGCAAATTTGACCTCTATGTCGCTAAACTGGAACCCAAAATGAAATTTGACCTCTATGTCTCTAAAGCTGGAACATATCAAATTTGACATCTACACATCTAAACTGGAACCCAAAAGCAAATTTGACCTCCACGTCTCTAAACTAGAATCCAAATATCAAATCACCTTTTATTTTCAATTTATACATAAACCACCTTAAAAGTTAGTTTTGTTGCAATCAACCACCTCCTAGTCAAATTTGCACTAAAAACTAAAAATAAGCTTAAAAATTCAACTTCAAGGAATGTGAGTTGTATCCTAATAAGATCCAAATACTAAACAAATGTGTCATGTGCATTGAATGTGAGTTTTTAAGGGTAATTTTGGGTTTTAAGTGAAGAATTTGACTAGGAGGTGGTTGATTGCAACAAAACCAACTTTAAAGGTGGTTTATATATAAATTGAAAATAAAAGGTGGTTTCCATATAATTACCCTATCTTAAAGGTGGTTTCTAGGAAAAACCTAAATTTTCAGATAAAGTTACTGAACTATCATGAACTTTATATTATTATTAGATAACTAGCAGGAACTTTCATATATTATCATCAAACCATCATAATTAGTTTTCTGTTACTATGAGATATTTTCTAGTGATTTGATGATAAATGATGTTTTCTATAATGAAAGTAGTTTATAGTAATGAATGAACGTAGTTTATAGTAATGTATTTATACAAAACCTCTAACAGTTCCCTATGATTGATAATATTTACTCTAAAATATTAAGGCTAAATGACACTTAAATACCTTATTATTTCACCATATTTATACTTAATATCCTAAGTTGTAAAAGTAGCATATAAATATCTTAAGTTGTCCACCGTTAGAATATGTTAAACATTGTTAAAAACTAGTTATGTCAAAAATACCCTTATAGAAATTAATAAAAGATGGAGGGTAAGTATGGTGGTAAATATAATAATAAATGAGGTCAATAAAATTATAAAAATGTCATGTCCTATTTACATAGGAATATTTCTAAGAATATTCGATATACAACTAACGAAGGTACTAATGTGCTAATTTTTACAATTTAGGATATTAAAATGCTACTTTACAACTTAAGGTGTTAAAGTGCTACTTTTATAGCTTAGGATATTTAAATGTAAAAGTGGTGAAACAAGAGGGTATCTAAGTGCCATTTAGCCAAATATTAACTCTAAGATGCTAAGAGGGTGTTTGTTTACATGCAAATGAAAGATGAAAGTGAGAAATTGACTTTCTTTTAAGAGTTCGGATGTTTGTTTGTATGCAAATGGTCATAAAAGTAAAATACAAGAAAGTTACAACGTAGGATTTAATATAATTTTCAATTTCCTAAAAAGTAGTGAAGTCACATAAAAGTGACAAAGCGGTAACCAATTTTAATTAAATGATTTTAAATGTATTTACTAATTAATCATATTTTGCCACATCATCTTCACATTTCACTTTCAACAATAATTTTATTTTTTTTAAACAAACACTATATTTCACACTTATATGCTGACATAAATGTGAACGTCATTTGCAAAAAATAATAATAATAACTTACATATTTTCTTTTTTTTTAATGACTTTAACTTACATATTTTTAGTTCACTTTCAAGCGGGCAAACACTCCCTGCAACGGCTGAAATTCCTAGAGGGGCCCATCTCGGATACACTCTGTGGGGTCCACCGCAGATTCAGCCCAGAATCCAATTCCTCGCGTCCGATTTTCCGTCACTTTTCCCTTGTCTTTCCTCTTCCAAACCCAATTCCTCCACGATCTCCGAAGCCCGCGGAATTTTCTCCTCCACCAACAATTTCCCCAAAATAAACCAAACAAACAAATGCGATGGATTCGTTCTTCGATTGCTTCGTCCTCCTTTGGCGATCGCAGGGCTAAACAAACCATCGGGATCCATGGCCGGCGACGAGATCGCTCCCGGTTCCAACCCTAATCTCTCCTCCGTTGCCGATTCGGCCGCTGTTCACTGCATAAGGTATTGAAACTCCATCTCTTTTCTTTGTTTGATTTGATCTTCTATGTGTATGACGAAATTGTATAGTTTAGATGTTTCAAATCATTACATCAAGGCTTATTTGCACTTTGACACCCCAAAGTTTCACCCTTTTTTGTCTTTGATATCCCAAAGTTTTATTTCGACTATTTTGATACCCAATGTGCAGAAAAGATGGCGTTATTTTTGTTTTTCAAGAATATCAATGTAGAAAAGTGAATTAGGAAAAGGAAAATTCTTACCGAGTTCTTTTTTTTTTTTGGGGGAAACTGAGGAATGAAGTTAGGAGTTTGGGGTATCAAGTTGTCAAATTAATGTCAATTTGAAAACTTTGGGGGTGTCAAATTGGCAAAATAAAAAATGGGCGAAACTTTGGGGTGTCAAATTGCCAAAATGGACTGCTCTTAAGCTGTCAGTAAAAGTAACAAATCAAACAAGTTTGATTCATATTTTAGAAAACTAATTTATCTAGATTTATTTATATATAGGTTTGGTGATATTTTGAACATATTGAATGATTCTGATTATGGATTTGAATGGTTGATCAAGCTAGTTCATAATAAGATTTGAGCTCACCAGCTCATAATATCATTACTCTCTATCTTTCTTTATAAATATGGACAATGGGTATGCGATAAACTAGCGGTGAGGGGCCAATTGTGGTAGTCATATAGGAGTGCGTAGATAGCACCATTCCTATCTCTTGACATCCCACTAAAAAATTAGGTGGTAGCTTATATTCTGTATCACGTGTGCTTGTGCATGCTAGTGTATGTGTGCATTTGAAAATGGGTATTAGATGTGGGCTTATTTTGCTAATGAGCTGCAGATTGATACACTAGTGGTAAGGCCCATCTTTCTTGTCTTATCGTGGCAGATGGATCTCACCACATATATCTCTTGACATCTCATTTTTCTAACTGAGGTAGCAGTGCATGCCTAATATCCTTCCTATACACAGACAGATACTCTCAAAGTATGCGATTGGAATTACAAGCTTGTATCAGACCAGTATTCGATTGTACTTTCAGATTTCTTTAGCTAAATCGCATAAAATTACAGCAAATTTTAATTGTTTTCTCAATAATTTCATGAACTTTTAATTTACAGTAAATTACCACGACTCTTCCAGAAAAATTCAGAAAGAAAGTTCATAGTGGTTTATTATACCTTTTGCACTTTTGTATGAAAGGTAGGAAGACTATGATACTTCTATGTAATTATCTTTGATTAATTATATGATCAGATTATGGATTAAATCACTATGGTTTTACTTACTTTTATAGTTCCAGTAAATCCAAATCATCAGGAGACATGTATTACTATAGAAAACAGTCACTATTATGTTTACTTAAATTGTTGTGTCCAATCCTACCATTTTAGAATTTCTCGTGTTGCCATGTTTGTATCATGCTGTATATGCTTACTAGATTATAGCTGGTGTGACAAGCTAGTGTTCCATTTGGTTGTTCTGTGCACACTGCGTCGTTACAACAAAAGTTTTCGTGTGTTCATAGTAGCTATTGGAGTTACATTCTAAATGTATATATTCTAAGCCCAACACCTCAAGCTAAATATGAGAATAATAGGTTTTTATGCTCCCAGCAAAGAGGGTTCTTTGGGTCTGGGTGATGCTAGAAGTATCATGTTTCCTCTACGCACCTGACCTAGGAATAGATATTATCATTAAAGAAGCAGATCAAATAAATTTATTTGGAAAATTACATTGCAGGAAGTTGTTAGGTTTCTATTAAAAGATCAAATCAGTATTACTAGGTCCTAACAAATATAGAAACTATTTCTTGCTAACTTCAGAAGTTTATTGTGCAATTCCACCCAACAATTTTCAATGAATAAACTTTTTCTTGTATCTTTACACTTTCTTCTTGCTTTCTTGAAACTGCAGTTCTGACACGATGTGCAAAAGTGACAGTTCTTCTCTTTCTCAATCACTCTCCAGCGAAAATTCTCAAATAAAAGCCGCAACTGACAAAAATGGAGTGGATTTGTTCTTTGATAGCTTCTTCTTCGGGCACAATAGGAAACCCTCAGGAGAGGCAACCACTCCTGATCAAAATTCCAGCCCTCAAGAAGTTGCTTCCATCTCTCAAGTAATTGCTCCTGTCCCAGATCCTAACCTTCAGCTCTCTTCCATTGCAGATTCCGTCATTGCTCGTTGTGCAGGGTATTAATTCTATCTATTTCCTTTTATTTGTCCTGTTCCATGCAGTATTCATTCTAATGAATGCTATTAAAAAAAGTAAAAACACCCAAACTGAAATTTATGACTACCGTAGATATTTTGATTCGCTTTTATTTTTGCCAGTATTGGGTGTTTTGAAAGTTTGCAATTTCGGGTCAGAATATTGGGCCATGGCATCAGTGAATTTAATCACAAGCTTTCTTTTCATTGATTCTTCTTTTTCCTGCTGTAACACTATCAATCAGCTTTTGATACTTCAAACCTCACATTTCCTCCTCTATGCCATTGCCATATCAACTTATATTAGACGTTAGTAGCCAATTTTGTGGTATTGGACAAATTTGGATGAAACAATCCATGGTATATATATGTTGGTGTTCACTGATATTTCTAACCATGGGCACAAGACCATTTAGTTGGCAAAAAGAAACAAATGGGCGTAGTGCTAAGTTGAGATATTAGTGTGATTTTATTCAGTTTTGTTAGGTCTTTTAACATCTGAACAATGACAAATTTTACTTGGTTCATGCAATTTCAGGCTTCTTTTCCTGTCAATTGAAGAGCTCCAACAATCTTTCAGGACTAAGTTTTCTAGCCATGTAAGGTGGTATTCGACATATGCTAGGAATCTTTTAGAGTACTGCTGCTTTAGAGCTCTTCATGCAACAAGTAAAACTCCGGACTATCTTGCTGACAAGAAGTTCCGCCTATTAACATATGATATGATGCTCGCATGGGAAGCCCCTGATCCAGAGAGTGAATCTATGTTGAATGTGAGGCACCTGCACTTAGTTTCAACTGCATATTTGCAGATAGTTCTCGTTTATCATTTAGACTTTAATCATCAGATAGTGTTTTATTTCCTTTATTGCCAAACTATCCTTGTTGTTGACTAGAAGTTCTGATGGCTGCACACACCTTGCGATATCATTTCCTCTATGGTTAAACTTCAGTCGTTGCTTAATAGGTTTTCTGATGCGTTTACATATCTTTAATCAGTTCTTATTTCTTAACTATAACTCCTCTTTCTTCCTGGTTCAACTTTTACTATTGTTTACTATGTACTTTGATGGCTGCACATGCATTGCAATTACTCTTCTTCCAGGTTCAGCTTTTTATCATTGTTTACTAGGTATTTTGATGGCTGCACATACATTGCTATTATATCCTTCTCTATTTCCCATTTTGTGCTCCCTTCTATGTATGTTCACTATGTTTTATAACTTAAAAAACTCTTAATTGTGTTTGACTACAATGTTGGAACCATTTGTTTAATAGGAGACTTCTAGCCGTAAACATCAAGAAGCTTACGAGGATGATGGATCATTATACTACATCAGTTCTACAAACATGGCTATTCAGGTTCGTTGTTCATTCGTGACCTGTGTCTTTTCTTCTTCTTTGAACATGCATAATGTAAAATCACAGCTTCTTTTGGTTTGGCTATGCTTTGCATATAAGCTAACTATTATCAAATATGTTCTTATTCTCTCTCATCAGGTTGATAGCAAGAAGACAGTTGGATTGGAAGCTTTTGCTCGAATAGCTCCGGCATGCCCTGCCATTGCTGATCCAATCACTGTCCATAACCTGTTTGATGCGCTCACATGCTGTTCAGGTGGCAGACTACATTTTCTTATTTACGACAAGTACCTCAAAAGCCTAAACAAGTACGTGATCTGTCAGTGATGAATTTTTCAGTAAAAACTTTTACCTTTTTTCATTGTTCTCTAAATGTTTGAGATTCTTTTAAGTTAATTATAGTTCCAGTCAGCTAAATATAGATCCTTAAGTGTGGTTTCCATTTTTCTCTAAATATTGTGGCTTCTATTTTTCTCAAAAAACTGTAGCTTCTGTTGCTTCACCAGTCATCTGTGAGGAATGCATCTTTGTTGAGGAAAAGCAACAAAAATGTTTAGTTTAGACTTATAAACTAACTTATTCTTCTTGAGACTTCTTATACGAATAACTGTCTTGTAGAGTTTAAAGGTTGTTAATTGCCAAATATTGAAATTTTATTAATCGATGTACCAAAACTTTTTCAACACCTGTCTATAGTGAGATGATTTCCTCAGACTTTTACCAATCTGAAATTATCTCCCTACCAATCCACCTGCTTTTTGATTGCATCTAAAGTAGTTCAGAGGCCTTTTATCGTACATCGTTTGTATCAGAACGTGAAAGCGATTTAAAGAGTTTTTATGGTTGCTGTAAAATCTTAAACTTTGTAATGATTTATGGCTTCATGGTTTGTAAGTGAAGGTTAAGATGTTCCCATTGGCAGAGAAGTGAAGAACTGATGTTCCCGTGTAAAATAAAATTTCATATTGTTAAGTCTGAAATGACATTCATTCAATTGAAAGAAAACTGATCCTTTCAATTCAAAATAGTCTATGATCCAGTTAGTCTAAAATTATCTTCGACTTTTATTAAGTTCTTGGAATTACATCATTGGGTTCTTAGAATATAGAGCTTCATAATTCTGAGATATTACATTTCTTTTTCGCACTTCCCTAGAGACCTTGTGTCTTGAGTAGGGATAGAAACAAACAAGGTTTTAAATGTCGGATGTTGGGTTCATGTCAGACGGCTAAAATTCATGTCGGATAGCGGAAATTAGGGATATATCAGGGGACATGAAGAAAATATCGAATTATCATATCGGATGGTGTGCATATGTGTAATATATATCATAAATAAAATCTAAACATACTTAATAAATTCTATTGTCTAAACATATAAAAAAGTAAATAACTTATGATGCTTAGGGTTGATGTTGAAGGAAAGAGGTGAGAAAAGAGAAGCCCGATGTTGGTAGTTAAGGAGAGAGAAGATCGCCCAATATTGATGTTGAAGAAACAGCTCGGAGAATAGACCGATGAGATGTTGAATGAGAGAGATAAAAGGAGTGATGAAAATGACTTCGGTCCTTTTTCCCCTAACTGATCGGGTTTTATCTTTGGAAGCAATATTAATTCAATCAGGAATTTAAGCCCAAATCTGATTAGGTAAACATAACAAAAAAAATCAACTAATTTTTCAGACTGAAAAATCAGCCGATATAGTCGACATGTCCCCCGATATATTTGGCTGACATATCCGACATGTCCCCTGATATATCTGACATGAACCCTGATATTTGGCTGACATAACCGAATATCTGGACGAATAATACACAAACTATTTGTTTCCAGTGTTTTAAATGTCAGCCGCCATGTCGGACATGTCGGCCGACATGGCGGATTCAGGGGCCAACCGACACGAGATGGAGCTTTTCAACGCGTATTGCATTTTCAGGGTTCATGTCCCCTGATATATCTGACATGAACCCTGAATTTGAACCATTCTTCCCTCTTTGACTCAGACTCGAATTCAAATTATAATACTTATATTCGATTTGATTCGGTTTGGTTCCACCCTAGTCTTAGGTATATATATATATATATATATATATATATATATATATATATATATATATAGAGAGAGAGAGAGAGAGAGAGAGAGAGAGAGAGAGTGGCCACTTCTACTCCACTCATTTAATGGGTGGGTAATCAAGTGGGAACCATTTTTAACATCAATTTTGTGCTTGGTACCAAGCATACCCATTATATATATGTGTGTGTGTGTGTGTGTGCACGTGCGCGTGTGCTTTGATAGTTAATTTAAAATTGAATCATATGATGAACTAAGAAGAGGAGCAATGTTTCATTTTATTTTTTTGGCAAGTTACAGGGGAAAATGCTTAACGTCATGTTAATAACTGTGCTTGTACTATTTGAGACCTCTTGCTAATATGAGAAGGTTGAGTGTATATGCTTGGCAAGTGCTAAGGATCACGATAGCAAAAATTAAGCTAAACTTTCAGAGGTCATCAGTTATTCCTCTTTCCTTAACTGCTGTCTACAAAACTGTATATATGTTAAGCAAAACAAAAGCACGAGCCATATAAGAAAAGTGGAAAAAGGGAAGATGAAATCTTTTATTTCTGAAATAAGTGTTCATGATACATATCTGATATTGTTGGTTCAATTTATCTTTTCCGATGAATTAGAGACTTAGAGTTGGCATATCTAGTTGAATGAACCTAATTGAGTCCGAATCACCATTTCAAATTACTTTTTTATGATTCCCTTATACCTCCCATTATGAGTGTTTGAGACTATGACCAGTGATTAATTTTTCGATTCATGTTTACTATGGAAAATGGTTAGAGCTATAGCTAATTGCAGAAGCTAACAGTACTAAGAAACTACAGAAAATGACATTATGCTTTCGGATGATTTTTTTTGGGGGGATAAATCTAGAGTAGCAGTCAAAACAAAGAAATGGCACATATGTTTTTCTTTGATTGCAGTGCCTCCACAGGAAAAATCCAACACCAAGCACATGCCCCCCCCCCAAACCCCCCAAACCAAAAAAAAAAAAACAACCCTCAAAAGGAAAAACACACAGATTGCCCAACAACAGCAGCAAAACACACCATGAGCCAGTGCACTAAGAAGATTATTGTCATAGCTCAGCCACAGTGCTTCCTCAGATTTAGACTTCTTTATTTATGGTGTTTGAATAGGTACATATCACACACAGTAGCTATTTTGTAAATTTTGTTTCATTTAAGACATTGCTGGCAACCAAAGGTCTATTCCAGCTCGATCTAGCTGTTCTAGAACCACTGTAAATCCACTTGTGGATTATTATCACATCAGTCAGATTATGTGGAAGATGATAAATGCTACTGGATGGCCTGCTGCTGTGCCTACATTGCCCAAATTGAGGCATTTGTTGTGGTATCCGTACTGTTTTCATCTAGCTGCAGCAAAGGGGGCGATTTTTGAAGCTTTTGTTGCTGTAAGGGACCTGATTTAATAAAGCAAACACTGGTTTTTTGTCATCCTTCGGTGCATTCTTTTGGATCGCATCTGAATAGAGAGGACGTAAACTACATATGCTGGTCACATATTGATCTGGATATGGAGATGCTTTATAATATCTGCATAAATCCTAATCCTTCTAACATTTTGAATGTGGATACTGATGTCCATTATGTTCTGTATACTATATTACTGTTGTCAAATTCGCACATGCACCTATCATGCATAAAATGTCTTGCTATCAGTTCTGTATATATGTTTATAATGCATTAATATCAATGAATAGACATGGATATCTGCCCATGCATATTAATGTTTAAATTTAATAGAAATAAATTATGTCACTGATTAGCAGGATTCATGCCTCTTCCAAGGCAAAGAGGCCTTTTCTGTTCCAGCCACTAAAGGAAGATAATAGGTGTTATATAAAAGATATATTATTATTATTATTATTATTATTTCTTTCTAGTCTAAGGAGATGCTATTATTGTGAATGTAAATAGATTTTGTATTAGAATGATTACTCTTGTGAATCATAATCTAGCATTCACTTCAAGCTTTAACCGTTTAGGCTAAGATTTGACATATTTATTAGTTTTATTTTTCTAAGGGTATATTCGTTTCCAAGTATACCAAATAATATTCTCTATCCATATTGTATTCCATACTTGAAACATAGATATGAGTAAGGTTGTTTCAATATCTTTCTGTATCCACATTGTTTGCACTGACAACAAGCAGTTTTGGGCAATAAAGTGGGTCCCTGAGTCACAGGGACTTCTATAAGTAAAACTGTGTTTAGTTCATCCAGGCCTAATTATTCAAATGCTCAAAGCTACCCAAGCTATGTAACAAATTATATATGTAGATGATAGTTCATATATAATTCATATGACATGTAAAATCCTTTGTGAGAGTAGTTCTTCTTATTCTTGTTGACAATTTTCTCAGAATTTATAGAAGGAATGTCAATTGTACTCATCTTTGTTGAAAAATATTTTATTTAACATACCACTATCAACATATTAGGGTACCTTTTTTGTAGATGATGACTTTGATATTGCTCCTCTCTTTTCTGTTTCTTGTTGTAGAACTCTGAAGTCTGTTAAAAGTACAACAAGATCACCACTCAATTCAAACCTTCGCCTTGCAGAAGGAGAAATCATCTTAGACGTTGACGGTTTCATGCCCACTAAACCTATTTTGCAACATATTGGAATATCCACATGGCCTGGTTAAGCATCTCTCCTATGGTAATTTGCTTAATGCTAATGAAGTATTTTCCATGCCAGAAGCCTAAGACGGAGTTTATTTATGGCAGGAAAGTTGACTCTTACTAACCACGCTCTTTACTTCGAGCCGCTAGGGGTTGTTTCATATAATAAAGCCACCAGATATGATTTGGCAACAGATTTGAAGCAAGTGATAAAGCGTGAAATGACTGGACCATGGGGTGCTCGTCTCTTTGATAAGGCTGTGATGTATAAATCGAACTCTCTGTAAGTATACATTTCCCACAGTTTATTTCTATGTATTACCAAGTATAGCATCAAATTATTATTCTATGGGACATATAAGCCTATCTTACTGCATTTTTTTTTCTTACAGAGCAGACCCCATCTTTTTGGAGTTTCCTCAGCTTACAGGTCACTCACGCAGAGACTACTGGTTTGCAATCACTCGGGAAGTTTTTCATGTTCATAGGTTCATCAGAAAGTTCAATCTTAGTCAGATTCAGATGGCAGAAGCTCTTTCAAAGGCTTCTTTAGGCATCTTCCGTTGTCGTGCTCTTAAAGAGGCCTTCCATGTTGTTCCTTCCCACTTCAAGACCACACTTGCATTTAACTTAACTGAAAAACTCCCAAAAGGAGACAAGATTTTGGAGGCTTTATATCGTCGGTTGGAGCTTTTATGCACCAAAATCAACATCGATGCTTCTGCTAACTATTCACCTAATGAAGTGCAAAGGAGTGATTCTTTTCCAGTTGCATTTTATGCTCTTGCTAAAATGGGTTTTCATTCACTGGAGGGAGAAAACTGGTCTGAAGAAGCAGAGCTTCTAGTTGCAGATGCTCATGTCGGTGAAATATGTCCACTCCAAAAGGCTGTTCAAGAATCACTTGGTTACTCTTGCAAGGCTGAGGCAGCACGGGCAACACTGGATCAGGTCAAAGTAGAAGACATTGAGACGAACCTTGCTGTAATAAGGGTATGTTTCTGTTGTCATTTTCAGTTTTCTTTTAAATCCAGTACTGCTCAAAAGGGTTGGAAGAGATGCAGATGTTATAGATAACACAATCCTTATGGATGTCAAAAATCAGTGTTCTGATACTTATATAATTCAGTAATGCTTATATTCTGTGAAAGGTGGAAAATTCCATCCTTGTTGTCTATAACCTTGTAAAATTCATATACACATGCATGAGAACTATCTAAGTCATATTGCAGCTTTACAGAACTAGTTTATTACACATGTAACAGTCCCAATATATATGAGTGGCAAGTAATTATTTGCTGACAAAATGTGCAAATAATTGCGGTGCATGCACATCTCTATCTTCCATATGGAAAATGGAGTCGTATTTGGAGTATACAAAACATCAATTCTTTTCTAGATACTTAAGTATATACATCAGTCATGCTGCAACAGTATTATCTAATGTATATGCACCAACTAGTTGGCGGCAGGACTTAACTGCGATTTGGAATTACAAGTTCAGGAGAGTGGGATGCAAAAGGAGAGGAATTTCCTCCCTTTTAAATGGAGATTTTCAGGGTTTCACATTTGTAACCTCAGAACTTATCTAATAATTTGAACTGGGGGCCTACTCTTAGCCCCTATCTCTCTCTCTTTACCCATGTAAAATGATTCCTTTTGTACAAGTATCCCACTTGTTTCTTTTCTTAAAAAATGTGCTATATACTTATAGAAGTTTAAACATGATGCCAAAAACTTTAGATTTTTAAGGTTACACCAGCTGAACCCTTAAATTGACATCAAAGGTTACGCATCTGACAAATATCTGTTCTCTTAATTTGAGAAGTTTGTTTGAAAAGAAAAAGGTATGATAACCTTGTATGTTATAAATGCCAATAAGTTCAGAGAGTGGAGAAGCATTATAACTGTGTTTTCTACTCTTTTTGCAGGAATTACTTTTTCCATTGATTGAATCAGGCAAAAGACTCAATTTCCTAGCAGGGTGGGAAGATCCATTAAAATCAACTATGTTTTTGCTTTTGATCTTTTATGTCATTTACAGGTAATATTGTTGGTCTTAGTAAATTTAAGTTCAGGATGTTATTTAGAGTATGAATGAACATAACAATTATTTTGGATCTTGTTGCCCTTTCTTGCATATAATTACCAAACAATAGAAAAGCTGTGAATACTAAATCTTTATCCTGCCATTCCTCTATAGCTTGACTTCTCCAACCTTTGAATAATGCTAGAAGAAGTATCTCATGTGTGTGTATATGGACCTGATTAGTAGAAGGATAGGAATATGTTAAATGCCATGTCCGTTCCGTTCCCCTACATGCTGGTCAATTTTTCAGAATACAAAGCATTTGGAAATTGCTGCATTTCATGCATTTTACTTTGAATTCCTATGATTCTTCCCTAAAGCTCTTTACTATACTCATCCCATCTCCCAATTGGTGCATTCTCGTACATGTCACTTCTAAATTTTACCATTATGCTACTATGAAGCCTTTTTATATCTAACTGGTGTTCTTTCAATCTTTATTAAGTCTTTCTTATGTATGTAACTTAACACTTAGTTTTAACTTTATTATTATTAAGTAACTTTCTTATTATCATGATATAGGGGTTGGATCAGATACCTCTTACCTTCAACATTCTTAGCATTTGCACTTATCATGCTCTGGCACAAGATTTTCAGCAAAGGAAAGCAGATTGAAGCCTTCAAAATCACGCTCCCCCCTAATAGAAACCCTGTCGAGCTGCTTTTGGCTTTGCAAGAAACCATCTCTCAGTTAGAAACAAGTGTCCAAGCAGGATGTATTACTCTTCTCAAGATCAGAGCTCTTCTATTTGCCGCATTTCCAAAGGTTCAATGCTTCACTATCAGTCACTTAGATTGACACTTATTGCAACCAAAATTTTACACACCAGTTTTTGAATTCTTTGCAAATATAACATGTGAAAATTATATAGGTGTATTTAACGTACTCTTGTCTGCTGATTTTTGTTGCATAAAATTCTCAAGCTACTATTGTTATTATTATTTATTGTTACTGTGAAAGTGCAAAAAGCTCATCCATATATTATGTAGATTAGAACATAAAGAGAGGCCTATGGATCGCCAAAGTAGGGATTCGAATACTCCCCGGTTCCTTTTAGATGATTCAAATACCCCACTCCTAGATCTCTATGTCAGAATGTAATTATGTGTGATGTGGTATTGTTTCCCGTTTGAGGATAAAGAAAGTCTCACAATAATCATGTCTACTATAATGGGTTAAGTTTCATAAAAACAGTTCTGCTCAGGCTTACCCTGGTTTTGTTCAAAACTTTTCTCACTTAGACGTTGAAGGAGTTTTGTGCATAATATATCAAGATGTCATGTGTCCAATATCAAGCTTTAGCATCAAGTTTTAGGTAACTTTAGGTAGGAGAACAATATTTCTAACCGTCTGATAAAAGTGTTAATTCATTTTCCGCTTTTCTTTTTATGCTGCTGTTCTTCTATTTTCCAATTATTCAATTATAATAGGGCTAATTGTGGATAGACCCTCTGTACTATAGCCAAATTGTCCTTACTACTCCTGTAGTTCAATTGTTGCTGATAGACCCCTGAAAGTAGACCCTCTAAGTGAAAAGCTATTGTTGAAAATAAACCCCCATCCGCGCGCGCGCCAGCGCCCCCTAGGGAACCACGCTGGCTGCCGCCGCCGCAAATAAGGTTTTCAGTCAGGAGGTCTATGTGCTACATTGGAAGCACGGGGTTAGTAAGTTCTCTTTGGCAGGGGATCCATCAGCCAATAACCCATTATAATATAAGTATCGTGTGATGCATAAGTTTTGCTTCTTTCTGCTCTAGCTTTTAACAATTTCTTTTCTTTTTGGCAAAATATGGAAAAAAAAACCTAAACATTCGTCGGAGTAAGCAAAAAAAAACCCTAGGATTTTAAATGTGACACTTTCACCCCTCATTTTCAATTTCTAGTCAACTAATTATCATTTGATTACGTAAGCACCAATTTATGACAATATCATACAAGTTTATATGTAAGTACTGATAATTGCAACATAGTACTGTCTGTTTTGCATCTCAGTTAACTTCATGGAAATTGAATTGGAGGGGTCAAACTGTAAATTTCAAAATCTGATTTTATGTAAAATTTTTTTCCTTATGTTTAACCTTGTAGTGTTTTCATTTCAGACAACGACCAAGGTTGCATTCATTTTGATCGGTACAGCCACAATTTTGGCCCTGATTCCTCTCAAGTACCTGGTGTTCTTAGTTTTCCTCGAGGCGTACACTAGGGAGATGCCATTGAGGAAAGCGAGTAGTGAGAAGCTAAAACGGCGAATAAAGGAATGGTGGATTCGAGTTCCTGCTGCCCCAGTTCAGCTCATCAGACTTTAAGAGAACCAGAAATCAAAACAATACATTTTTCTTATATATACTCCATCTGTAAATTCTCACTCTACAATGGATATCAGTGTAATCTCTTTGCCGATAATGAAGTCCTTATTCATTATTTATTGACGCTGTTATAAAATTTTACATGCCTCTATGGCCCTCTCAAACTAATCAAGTTTCTTTTGATGTAAGGATGTGTACATCGATGCACTCTGAAACATGTGATCTTGTCTTATGTGTCAGTTGAGAACTTATTTTGTTGTGCCTTATCCAATGGAAACATGAGACATTATATTCTGAATATACGTACATATCTGATCTTAATGAGGTTTGGTTCATATTAGGTTGCCGTTTACTTCATATTCTCATTTCCACTCCTTTTTCTCTTGACGTATCCTTGTCACATAATGGACCACTATTCAGGGAGAACAACAGGAGAGAATTCTAAATATATTGATAATTTTCCATAAACAATAGGGGTTGCCATCAATTCAATTTTGTGCTTTCCAATTAAATTAGGGCAAAAGTGAAATTCAACATGTGGTTTTCACATGATGTCTCAAATTGATATGATAAAATAGTAGTCTGATATTGTAAATGATAATGAAATAGTTTATGGAGGTAAAAATGGCTACAGTCTCATAGCCCAAAAGGTGTTTATTGAAGTTAGGTTGGGCTCTCTCTCTCTCTCTCTCTCTCTCTCTCGTTGTTAGGTTGTAGACATATTATGCCTATGTTTGTAGCGATACCGGTATTTTTTCCCCCTTGAATCCCATTTAAAACTTAAAGAAGCTAGCATGTAATCAATATTGGTAGTTTTGGTGACCAAACACTCTTAATGCCTACATTTCTAGATGTCCATAGACAACTTTTTTGTGCAAGATTTTGCTAAAAAACTTTGTGTGCCAGCTATCATGCATAGCTGTGATAGAAAATGCTAAGAGTTGACCATATCCCTTGTGAACCAACAATTTTCATTCAGTTTGAGCACATTTATTTTGTTTGAAGATTAATCATATGCGCAGTTAGCGAGTTGCCACGTTGATCATTGGAGAGCAACTAACGATAACCTAGTTGAAAGAGAGGAAAATATCGGTATATCAGCAATCGGTATATCAGCAATATTCCCAGTAAGTACTCCTGATAGTGATACTTATCCTATGAATGTCATTGATTATTTGCATCATAGAGTGTGAATGAGATGAGGAACCTCTAATAATTGAGGTTATTTATTGCTATTCTCAAACTTAGAAGTGTGACATTCAACTGCTAACAATGAATAATTAATGACATTTGTGTTTCCATTCTGATTCTAAAAGAAAAATTGAGAGATCTAGTGTGTTTTGATGAACTTTCCTGTAATGGCAAATGTCACTAATTATGCATTCTTAGTAGTTGAATGTCACACTTCTAAGTTTGAGAATGGCAATAAATAACCTCAATTATTAGAGGTTCAAAATATTGCATTCATCAGAAGTAATGGTGTAGAAACTAGATACGTTAATTAGATTGTTTGTATATACATTTGTAAGATGCCGATAGCTACAAAGAGGGGTGACAATCTCAAACCGAATCTAAGATTACCGGGTATGGATCGTGTAAAATTAAGTATATATATATATATCATAATTGGATCAACCCATTTAACCCTCTAATAAACTGATCAGCATAAGAATTAAGGAACTTGTCCAGGTTAACCCGGTTGGCTAATTTAAACTATTTTAAAAAGAAAATAACTTGTATAAATAATCATAAATAGAATAATTTAGCTCCTAATAATTTTCTTTACTGTCATAATGTTTTTTTCTGAAAAAAGACCCAACATTAAACGTATTGGGTATGGATAGTAGTCCTTGATCCTACAAGAAAATGGATCGGGTATGAACTTGACATAAGCGGATCAAAGCCCGGAGTTGACCTGACCCATACCTTCTCTTTCTGACCCAAATAAAACTATGGTCTTAACCAAGGCCAACACTTTTCTTATCTACTTGTGGACATGTTCACGGTCTAAAGTCTCTCTGTGGTTGGAAGTTGTTAATAAGTTGGACAACAATCTAAAACAAATACTAGTTCACATAACCCTCATGGGTCATGTCGAGAAAATATACGCATCTTATCTATATTTGACTCAGAAGCTATATAAGTGAGGATGTCAGAGTAGTGTTTAAGCAGTACTTCAAAAATGAATTTGAAAATAAATACTAGTTCAGCTAATCCTGAGGTTGAAGATGATCAGCCTGTAAGCCCTCAAGCTCAATATCTCAACAGT
This sequence comes from Asparagus setaceus, assembly GCA_012295165.1. Lineage (NCBI taxonomy): Eukaryota > Viridiplantae > Streptophyta > Magnoliopsida > Asparagales > Asparagaceae > Asparagus > Asparagus setaceus. Next base: position 53,039,059 of record CM022702.1, on the reverse strand, counting down.
TCAGTTCTTTGTATAAGCATTCTCGTGGTTTTTGAGTCCGAGATCCCCATTGATGACTCTCAAGCTACGTGCACATTGGAGAACCTCTTCTTGCCTATAAACCCTCGGTTCTCTTCGATCATGGTAACATTATCTCATTGAATTTATTGATATAATAGATAGATCCCGGGGTTAATTGCTGATAGACCCTTTTTGTACTATACCCAAATAATTTACTACCCCCGTAATTCTAGTGTTGCAGATAGTCCCCCTGAAAAAGTACTTTTGCTGCAGATAGACCCCCTGAATGAAAATTTGTTGTTGCAGATAAACCCCCTGCAAAGGGTCATAAAAATTTCACTCAGGGGGTCTATCTGCAATAATAGAACTACAGGGCAGAAGTTCAGTTTGGCGATAGTACAAGGGGCCTGTCAGCAATTAACCCTATATCATATACACTATGTTTCTAGTTTTCAAGTGTATAATTAACTTATGTTTTAGGTGAAGGATGAGCATGGGACTTCAAAGTGGAAGAGGGTTCAAATCAAACTAGAGGATCATATCAAAACTCCAATATTTCCCCCCGGATTGGAATTATACGACGATTACATGCAAGAATACCTAGCGAAAATCGCAACAGATCGCTTGCCAGAAGATAAACCTCTATGGAACATACACATAATCAAGTATCCAACAAAGCAGGCAGCTGGTTCTCTTGTGTTCAAGCTTCATCATTCATTAGGAGATGGATTCTCACTTATGACAGCTCTTTTCAATTGTGTGCAAAGAGCTGATAACCCTTCTCTTCCTCTAACGTTTCCTTCTAATGAAAACTCGAAAGCTCAAAAATTGGGAGCTTATAGATTTGTGTCTAAGGTTTTCTCTATGTGCATCAATACTGTGAAGGATTTCACTTGGAGTCTTTTGATGAGTAGCGTGATGAAAGATAGTATAACTCCGATAAGGTCAGGGGAAGTTGGTATAGAGGATAGACCGATAACTTTATCCACTGTCACGTTCTCGCTCAGTGAAATCAAGCAGATAAAGGCCAAGCTACAAGGGGTAAGATCAATCGAACAAATTTCTAAACTCATGGCAATTTATATATAGATATATTAGTTTTTACAGCAAAGTGAGTTCTTTCATTTCATTGAATTCATTAATATCAAGCCTATAAAGGTCAAGCTAAACAGGGTAAGCTCAATTGAATTTTTTTTAAGTCTAGTGCAATCTGTTTACACATATATTAATTGTACAACAAAGTGAGCACTTTCTACGTGTCAATAAGCAAAATGCTCGGTTTATGGCATTCTGTATACACACATACTTGTTTTTAAAGCAAAGTGAATTCTTTCGTTCCATCGAATTCTTGCTGTGTCGATAACTCAAACTAAACTTTTCTTTTCTTGTTTCATTTTTGTTCCACAGACAGTGAACGATGCGATAACTGGCATAATTTTCCACGGCATCCAGCTCTACTTGCAATCTGCAGGCCAAGAAACAAAACCTGCGAAGGTCACAGCTCTCGTATTACTCAACACGAGAGCAATAAGAACATACCAACCAATTGAAGAGATGGTTCGACGAGATTCTCAGGCTCCTTGGGGTAACCATTTCGCCTTTTTGCATGTTTCAGTCCCCACACATAAAGACCCTGAAAAGGCCGATCCCTTGGATTCAATACGCCGAGCCAAGAAAATCATCAAGGCTAAAAGGAACTCCCTTGGAGTTTATCTCACGGCGGGAACTCTGGATCTTATGAGGAAGTTTAAAGGACCTGAGGTGTGTTAAAAGGATTAAACTTATGGTAAATTTCACAGAACCCCCTTAAGTTTGGCCGATTTTGTGATAACCCCCTGACCCTTAAAAGCTGTCACCTAACCCCGTAAGATTGGGGTGTTTCAGAAAACCCCAATTGTTTTCAACTTTTCGACTAACCCCCTGGCTGTGTAACACCCAATTTTTTCAACATACTCCCAAATTTTCAACATTATTTTCAGAAAATCCCAAAAATTTCAACATTATTTATAGAAAACTCAAATTTTCAACATTATTTTTAGAAAACCCACATTAATTTTTGAAAAAGTTTTAAAAAACCCGATTATGCTGTTAGGGGTTTTCTAAAAAAGTTGCAAACGTTTGGGGTTTTGTGACAAGTTCTAAAGGATAGGGGGTTAAGTGACATTTATAAAGTTTAGAGGGGTTATCTCAAAGTGGACTAAACGTTCGGTGGGTTTTGTGAAATTTACCCTAAACTTAACTTTTATGTTTCTAAAACTATCAAAATTATTAGAACATTTTTTATGCAGGTTGTTTCTGAGCAAGTATACAAAACATTAGCCAACACGAGCATGGCTATTTCTAATATGATCGGGCCAATTGAAAAGATGCAGATTGCGAATCACCCGGTAAAAAGTTTCTACTTCATGATGGTGAGAGCGCCACAGGTAAGAAAAAACATCTAATAGACCCCCTGCACTATCGCTCGATTGCAGATAGGTCCCCTGAATTTCCTTTTGCCTCTTGTACCCTCAAAGAAAAGGAAGATTATTATTGTTTTTAAACAAATAGACCTCCTCAGGGTAGAGTCAAAAAAATTCACTCAAGATGTCTATCTGCAACAGTAGAGCAACAGGGGGTCTATCCGCAATTAACTCTTTTTCGGAAAACCTGAATATATTTTTGAATTATCTTTTCCTCCATTTTGTAGAGTCTCACAATAACCGTAGTAAGCTACATGGGGATGATAAAAGTTGCTATTGGAGCAGAGAGAGACTTCATAAATTCTGAGCTTCTTGTATCTTGTATGGAGAAGTCATTCGAGAGGATTTTTGAAGAAGCAGTCGGCAAGAGAAGTTGATGAGTTACTAAAACCAAATGATATTTCTGCTAATATTATTTTTACGGTGATGATTCTTGTAGCCAACACCCAAAAATTCGAGACAAAGAATTTGTTGTTGTTGTATACTTTGATTGGTTGTATTAAAAAATGTATGTTAAATAATATATATCTTATACAGTAGATTTTTAAGTTTATTAAATTGAGCATCAAAGATAACACGACTGGCAAATATATGTTCCCTTAATTTAAGAAGTTCGTTTGGTACACGGGAATGGACTCAGATGAGAATGGAATGGAAGAAGGAATGGAATGGAATGTATGTGGGAATGGAATCTCATTCTCATTCTCTTGTTTGGTTGCGTTTGTAGAATGCAGCTAGAATGAAAATCTCATTCCCATTCCCATGTTTGGTATCATTAGTTCACAAGTGAGAATGAAATCTTATTTTCTAATAATGCCCTTACAACAACATAGATTATAATAGGATAAAATAAACACTAATGATAATAACTAAACATTTATATTTATGTGCGGTTATATTAATCTAGCTATGTGTTATATTAATGCATAAGTTATCTCTCGTATATGTTCCGTTTATATATTTTTTCAAATACTCACTATTTCCTAGTCTTAAAAATTAAGGAAAAATAAATAAAAGAGTACCGCATCTTTCATAGGTCCAAAAATAATATAAAGAATGTTATCCACAGTCCAAAGTTCTAGATATATAAAATAACTCATTTGATAAATTATCAAAATCACCCATATCATAATCAAAATATCCATAAAACAATACCAACTAAAATAATAATTTTCAAAATTGCGTTAAAAAGAGAGAAAAAATGTGATTTGTTAAGATATGCTATCGTAGTCAATGAGATGAGTTTTTAGATTTATTTTTGTTATCGATGGGGGTATAATTGGAAATTACATAACTAATTTGATTCCCACTTAAATTGGAATGACCATTCCTTATCAATTCACTTGGAATGCTCATTCCCATAAAAAGTGGGAATGAACATTCCTGGAAATAGGCATTCCAACTTCTAAAAAATGGTTATGTTTGATATGAGGGAATGAGAAGTGGGAATGATCATTCCATTCCACCCCATTCCCGCGTACCAAACGAGGCCGAATAAGTTAAGAGAGTGCAGAAGGATTATAACTGTGTTTTGTATTCTTTTTACACGAATAAAATCTACTGTATAATCCCAATTCTATGTTAGAACTATTAAAATTTGAGTTGATGTTGAGCCACTATGTTGATTTATTGTTTATGACTGTTAGGACCTTAACTTCTTTTATATTTTATGGGGAATATTTCTAATTAAATAAGTTCTTGGAGTAGAAAGTTATGGGCAAGCTTACTAGTTCCTTTTAGATGTTTCAGATACCCCACTCGATCTCTGTGTCGGAGTGTAATTATGTGTGATGTGTCATTTCCTGTTTGAGGACGAAAAGTGTCTTAGGGCCTGTTTGGTTAGGCCTTGAAAGCCCAAAAAGTGGAAAAGCCCACCTGACACCCATAGAAATTGATCAGACTTCCTGAAAATAAATCCTATTTATTTGTTTGGGTGAGCTGGGAAAGAATTATTTGTCTTTCCTTCTTCGTCACTTTTCGTCACGATTTGGGGAAACCCCAAATCTGAGCTATTAGCTTGGAATTGGGAGGAAATATATTATTTTAGGGTAAAAAATGGGAGGGGAGAGGTGATGGTTTCTGGCGGGATGAAGTTGGGAAAGCTAAATGTTACCGCCCTCTCTCTTTTGGTTCCCGCCTCAAATTCTCTATATAACAGCTCATAACCCTATCTAATTTGTTGCTGAATTTGGGGGAAAGAAAGGATTTTTAGGGTTTTACTCAATTTCATTGATGAACTCTTAGATCTGGTGGGATTGTTGGTTCGGTTTGAAGGGAGGGTCTGATCTTTGGATTCTTTTTGCGCTCGATCTCTCGACGATATCTCATTTTCAGCAGATCTTTCTTATTTTGCTGAACGTGAGGATTTTAATCTAGCAAGTGGAAGGTATAATCTCTGATTTTTCAATTTTCTTTAATATTTTCTTCATATTTTTGTGGATCTTAATGTTACATAGTTGTTTGAGTAGTAAAATTCAATTTTACACCAAAAGAAGAAAAAATCAAAATTTTAAGAAAAAATCTAGCATGAATCTTAGGCTTTGTGCTGCATGTTTATTATTTTGGTAACTTTTGCCTTTCAATGCTTGGGTTGTAGTGAAAAAGAGACTGAATGCTTAGATAACGAAAATTTAACACCAATTTGAATTGTATATTTACTATTTGCATAGTATTTTCTTTGAATTGCTCACTAAGCAGTGAAATTAGGTTAATTTGTTGTCTTTTAATTATTTGTTAAATATTTATTCTCTAGTTCTTTTGTATTTGATGTGATATCATTGTTATATTTGATGCAATAGTATATATACAGTTTCGAATAAGTAGTGGATTTAGGTTAATATTGCATTATATTTAATGTAATATTATGAGTAGGTGCAAGTTCTTTTAATAATGGTGTTTAATATCACTGTTAACAAATATAAATTAAATATGCACTAACTTATGGTTTCTGTTTGGGTATGGGATGTAATGTTTTTTCCTCAATTTTTGATATTGTAGATGGATTCTATGGAAGAGGAAATTGTTAAGAGGATGTATTGTAAGGCCTCAATGTACGTTATTATCCTAGTAATTACCATCATGAGGAGATTACAAGCTCGACGCAAGTGTATCCCTCTTCATTCAAGAGATGAAATTGCAAATAATACACGTAATAGGAATGCACTCATGAATCGTATCACTGATGGTTATATTGATAGTTGTAGAGGCTATATACGAATGAGAAAATTTGCTTTTAACAAGCTTGTGAGGATAATGAGAAGGAGCAATCTTTTAAAAGACTCAGGGCATGTAACTGTTGAAGAACAACTTGTTATGTTCTTAAATATTTTAGGGCATAAAACAAAGAATAGAGTTGTGAGGTCTAATTTTATTAGATCCGGTGAAACAGTAAGTAGATACTTCAACAAGGTGTTGGGAGCTATTTGCCATTTACGTGGTCGTTACATGAAACAAGCAACAAATGAAGTATCTCAAGAAATTGCAAACAACCCTCTATACTACCCATACTTCAAGGTATATTATTTTACCAAGATTCAACAATTCAATTCCAAAGTTAGTAATTAAATTAAATTAAATAGCATTTGTTACTTGCCTTTTAGAATTATAAGGGATGATAGACGGTACACATGTTGACGCCATGCTACCCACTTCACTTGTTGCACATTTTAGAGGTCGCAAGGGGGTTACACAAAATGTATTAGCTGCTTGTACTCCAAATAAATTGTTTTGTTACGTGTTGGCGGGATGGGAAGGATCAGCCAATGATTATAGGATTCTTCAAGATGCACTTTCTAGGCCTTCACCACATGGATTGAGAGTTTATGATGGTAACTTAAATTTCCTACTATTTCTTCATGAATGACATTCTAACTGACCATTAAATAATCTATATTTTATTATGTAAATTGTAGAAAAATATTACTTGTGTAATGCGGGATATACTACAATGCCCGGCTTCATATCTCCTTATCGTGGCGTGCGTTATCATTTGAAAGAGCACACGGGGAAGACACCTAATAATCGAAAAGAGCTATTTAACTTAAGGCACTCCTCTCTCAGATCAAAGATAGAATCTGCATTTGGAATTTTAAAAAATAGATTTAAAATTCTAAGTGCTAAGCCTCATTATCCTTTTCCCTCACAAGTGGATATTGTTTTGGCTTGTACTGTTTTGCATAACTTTATTGCAGCAGTTGATCCTAGTGATGAACTCTTGAATGAAAATATGCCTATTGATGAGGATGAGGATGATGATGAGGTGATTGAGGAGGTAGATGAGGACATAGTTGATTACTCTCAAAATATGACACAACGTGAGCAAACTCAATCAAGGAATGAATGGAAGGAACGTAGGGACCAAATTGCATGGGATATGTGGGTTGATTACTGTGACAAACATCGTCATGGTAACACCGCTGAGACTAGAAATTGAAGTAGTCATAAGAAATATGCTACTATTTTGTCTAATTTGATGTTTTCTACTCTATTTACTGATGTTGGGTGTAATTTGATATTTTCTACTATGTTTGGGTGTAACTTGATAGCTATGTTTGGATGTAATTTGAGACCATTTCGTGATGCTTGATACTTTCTACTATGTTTGGATGTATATTGATTAAAATTTAGTTTGCTTCATTTATTCATTTATCTAAATTCAATGTTAAATCTTGATTTATCTATTTTATAATACAATTTATATTTAGGTATGGCTGATAATACTAACATCCCAACAAGTGGTAGCCCATCAACTCCCATGACAAGGCTTGGGAACATTTCTAGAGCTAATCGTGGTTCACCTCCTACCCTTGGATCAGTTGCTAATCTTGGTTTTCAATTTTTCAACAACATGCCTTCTGGTGCTTTAACCGGTTATTCAGCTACTCCTCCTGTTTACTACCCTATTGCTCAACATCATTCCTCTTTCATGAACATACTTAATAGTGCTCACCCAGTTATGCCTATGTCACAGAATCCTGAAAGCACTAATGTTAATGCAAAGAGGAAGTCTCCTGATGTGATTGAGACATCAGAGACATCTCCTACTAAGAAAATGAAAAAAACAATGTGTTAGCAAGAAAACTTCTGTTTCAATCACTAAGGGGAATGTGAATGTTAGGGGTACTAGCAATAAATTTTGGGAACCACATCATGATGATGTGCTCATCCCATATCTTGCAAAGTTGGCTAAGGAAGGTCTGAAAGTTAATAAAAATTTTAAGAGGCAAGCATTCACTATGGCTGAATTCAGGATTGACTTTAGTGCTGACAATATTATCAATCATATGAAGAGCTTGAAGATTAGGTACTTTGACATGTTAAGCTGCTTCAACATAAGTGGAGAAGGGTGGGATGATGTTAACAAAATCATAACTCTAGATCAAGACTCCTTTGATAGATGGTCTCAGGTATAATTATACTTTTTGGTTTGAATTTAATAACAGTTTGGTTTTCTACTTTTGTTTTTTCACTATTTCAATGATAGTTATAAATACATTTATAAAATTTCTGTGCAGGATAAAAAGAGCAATGTTTCTAGGCTTAAAGGTTATGTTAATAAGCCATTGCAACACTTTGACGATCTGCAAGTTATTATAGGTGATGACCAGGCTAGGGGAGAGTTTGCCAAAGATGTCTACAATAGGTTTGGTGTTAGACCAGTGGAAGTTTCTGATGATGATGATATCCATGTTCAAGTTGAGAACAATCCTCCTAACAACTTGGCTTCTAAGAATACATTCAACAATAGTAATAATGTTGTGAAAGAAATTGCAAAGAAAAGGAATGTGAAGCCAAGGTGTCGGAGGATGAGTTCACACTAGTGGAGATTAGATCAACTTAGGCGGCACATCCTAGGCGGCTACAAATCGTCTAGGATGATTCATCATAGGCAGTTTAAGCCGTCTAGGATGTCGCGTCGATGATGATCACATCCTGAGCGGATTATCCGTCAGGATGTCATTGAACGGTTGCATATTTAAAAAGCGGGTCCCACTATCCTAGGCGGCTAATCCGTCTAGGATGTGGAAATAAAAACTGGTGACAAATTTTAGCCATTGTTTTTCACGAACTCACTTTTATCCCTTTAACCTTATCTTTTACCATACCCACTCGTTTTACCCTAGCCGCCGCTCTTCCTGTGCTTTCGCCGTGTGCGTTCTTCTTTGTTGCTTGCCTGTTCGTCCATTGTTTTGCTTTGCCTCGTCGAAGCGGCTCGTCGAAGAAGGTCGTCGTTGTTCTCACCTTCGTCGAGCCATTTCGTCGAAGGTCGTGTCGAACTTCTTTGGTCTCGTCGTCGAACTCGTTTGGTCTCGTCGTCGAACTCGTTTGGTCTCGTCGTCGAACTCGTTTGGTCTCGTCGTCGAACTCGTTTGGTCTCGTCGTCGAACTCGTTTGGTCTCGTCGTCGTCAAAGCTTATCGTCACTCGTGTAGGCTGGCGGTCGGAGTTCTCATCGTTAGCCGTCGAAGGTAAGCTTCATGCAATCCTTCTTCTTCCCCCTGCCGCCCCCTCCCCAGCCCCAAAACACCCAAAACCCTAATTTTTCAGATGAACCTAACCTTAATTAATCGAACAAACCTAACACTAATTACATTAACCTAACCTAATTAATCATCAATATTAAACCTAAATGAGTAATCCTTAACCAAGATCTAAACCTAATCAACTCTATTGACTAATCCTTACCCGAAATCTAACCCTAACATAAATTACCCAAAACAGCCCTAATTAATTACCTCTAATATTTTAAAAGTCACAAACCTAGCCCTAATTATTGTAATTAGCGTAATGATGTAATAACCCTAACCTTAGACATTGCAACATTAATTAATATATATTGTTAATCTTAACTCTAAACACTAATTAATAAGCGTATGTATCTTGCAAGAGGGCTAATTACCTAAGCCTACCCCTAAACCTTAAATAACTAATTACATATCATTTTAATTCTAAATTTAAACTTTAATTCATGGAAACACTAATTACATTAACCTAACCCTAATTAATCAGATGAACCTAACCTTAATTAATCAAATAAACCTAACCTTAATTAATCGAACAAACCTAACACTAATTACGCTAGGCTTAGGCTAATTACCCTAGTCCTACCCTTAATCATTGAAACACTATAGTTACATATAATTCTTATTCCAAATTTAAAAATTAATTCATTTAATGGACCTAACCCTAACCCTAGCTAAGTCTAACTAATTACATATATTTTCCGATTAGGATAATAAGTCTAATATTTGCCTAGCCCTAATCTATTAGTCCTAATTACCCAAAATATGCTAATTAACCTTCTAAGCCTAACATCAATAATTACTCTAGACCTAGTTAATCAAATTAGGCTAATTACCATAACAATCCTTATAACATTAGACTAATTACTCTAGTAATACTAATAATATTATTAAGACCAACTTTGGCCCTAATAACTATATTAGCACTTATGACACCGACATAAAACTAACATTAACCGTACTTACCCAATCAACTATATATTTGTGCTATCGTGTGTTTTATAAATTTGTTTGTGATGTGTAAAAGTGTGATTTAATCAAACAATGTTTTTCAAAATTAGTGTGATATATAACACAACAATGCTATATATCCGACGTAGGGATTAAAAATTAACGTTATCCGTAGACTCGGCCCAATAATTATCAATCGTTTGGACTTATAATATAAGATACGACTCATTTTGGATATAAAATTATAATTTTTATCCAAAAGGATCGGTAATGCGTTATTATAAGTAGAAGATGATGGGCATTTGAAATCGTAATTATTGGATCTGTCGGTCGGACGGGTTAGGAATATAGTAGTAGCGTCATCTATCTTTGTATACTTTGTGCATTTTCATTTCTAGAAAGTTTCGGCGGCACTTTTCGTTGTTCTCCGTGTACAATAAGCGTATGTTGTTATCGTTTGGGTCCAATGCCATTAAGCATAATAACATCCATACGATATTTCGAGGAGAGCAGCCAGTAAATCCAAATTCTAGATGAAATACACAAAGTATACAAAGATAGATGTATGCTTACTATATTCTTAATAGGATAGAAGCCTTCCTATGACGGTAGCTAGAGTGTTTAGATCAACCAAAATTTTTAAATTTAGAATTTTATTTGTTTTGATAAATTATGAATGCATATAATGGATGCATATTTATATTATAATGAGAAGCTAACAATTTGACATAATATACGATGAGAATAATTCGGATAAGACATGGATAGATATTCCTCGTGTTCGAGATTTCGTGACAATCGATATAAGGATGGATGTGAGGCCTTCATGCGGTTTGCCATGATGAATCAGAAAAATTTAAGTAATGGTGCGATGTATTGCCCTTGTTGTGCATGTAGAAATCGGCGTTGGTGCATACTAGTGATATCACGAAACACTTAGCAAATTCGAGTTTGATGAGAATTATAAATATTGGTCATTTCACGGGAAGACTACATCGAAGAAGAATTGCATCGCATGCAAGTGCATCGATCATGGTAATCGGATAGATGATCTGAAGCGATGTTCAATGATATATTAGCCATTCCTACCAAGATGATATTGAAGTTGATACCAAGATGAAACCGACGATGTCAAGAGGTAGAAGATGTACAAGGTGCGAAGATTTTCAAAATGTGCGCCGAGGACTTGAGTCGAATAATGAAGTTAATAGAAGATAATGAAAAGGACTTGTATGGCGGTTGTCTTGAGTTCACCAAGTTCTCCTTTATATTGCGACTCTTGCATATTAAAACAATAAGCAAAATGGCTAATGAATATTTTGAAATGCTACTTGATTTGTTATGACGGTAATTCCGGAGGAAAGGATAGCATACACGAAACAACTAGGGCGACTAAGAAGATTATTTCCATTTTAGGTCTTGATTATAATAGGATCGATGCTTGCCCCAATGATTGTATCCTTTACTATAAGGATAAAAAGACCTTCAAAATGTCCGACATGTGGAATTTCTCGGTGGAAACAACACACACACTTCATCACTAAATGCATGGCGAGGGCACGAAGAGTAAGATTGCGGCAAAGGCGGCCGTCATTTTCCTTGGTCCCTAGATTGCGCGACTTTATATGAACAAAGACACGACTAAGAACATGAGGTGGCACAAGGGCGGTCGGCGTCGATGATGGTAAGCTAAGACATCCTGGCGATGCAAAGGCTTGGAAGCATGTTGATAAAATATTTCCTTGGTTTTCGCGGAATGCGAAATATCGATTGGTCTATCTAGTGGCGGTTTTAATCCGTTTGGGCTTATGAGTTCGGGTTGGTCTCGTGGCGATTATATTAATGCCTTACAATTTACCTCCATTGCTCGCATGAAACAACCATATATGATACTCTCATTATTGATACCGTGCAAGCACGCTCGAAACGATATTGATGTTTACTTGGAGCCACTTATTGATGAGCTAAAGCGGTTATGGTCGAGGGTGTATTGACCTATGATGCCTATTCTAAGGAGTCGTTTAGATTACGTGCTATTCTCATGTGGACAATTAATGATTTTCCGACTTATGGTAATCATGCGGATGGTCTACAAAGGCACATATGCTTGTCGGTATGTGGACCGAATTGGCGATTCACTTACCGCGATAGCCGAAAGTGTTGCTATTGGTTTAATAGGCGATGGTTGCCCTTGGGACACGATACGTAAAATTACCTAATAAGTTTGATGGCACGATGGAGAAGAGGAAGGCCACGATATTGAAAGGGGATGATGTTGTGAAATTGCTTGAGAAGTTTCAAAAGGTCGGGTTCGGAAGAATCGGTATTCAAAGACTATTCTATTGGGAGTAAAGAATAGAAAGACTTTGAAGCGTAAGAGATCAGTCGAGGGTTGAAGATGAAATCGAAAAATTACCCAAAGGTTGGGCGAAATTTAGTATCTTCTTCCGGCTACCTTATTGGCAAAAGCTTAAAATCCGACACAACTTAGATGTCATGCATATTGAGAAAAATATTTGCGACAATCTAGTGTCAACACTCTACAAGATGCCAACAAATCGAAGGATGACCTTCGCTCGTCGCGACCTAGTTGCATTGAATATCCGGAAGATTCTGACCACGTGTAATTGGACCTAACAAATATGAGTTGCCTTCTTCTCGTGATACGATGTCAAAAGAGCGATGCGAGATTTTGTGAAGTACTCAAATCGCTGAAGTCGCTGATGGATATTACGCTAATATATCAAATAATATACAGTGCAAGAGAGGAAACTCTTAGGTCCGAAAACTCATGATTATCACATCCTTCTTCATCGGTTGCTCCGGTTGCACCGTAACAATATGGATAAAGAAGCCTCCAAAATTATAATTGAGTATTGTGGATTTTTGAAAATTATGCTCAAAAGTTATAGATGTGGCTCAATTTAAAATCTTAAAGCGTATGGTCAAACTATGTGCAATATGGGCGATATTTCCTCCTTCATTTTTACGGTTATGGTCCATCTTACACAACATCTAGCAAGTGAGGCTATAATTGCGGGACCCGTAATGTACCGTTGGATGTATCAGATAGAGAGGTTAGACATTTGATTAACTTTATTAAATATATATGTACTTTTAAAATCGAGCGGCATTGTTGATAGTATCCTTTTCATTTTATAGGTATTTAGGTTTCATGAAAAGCCTTGTCGTGTCGAGCTCGTCGGAGGGTTCGATTCTTTGAAAGTTATATAGCCAATGAATGCCTACAATTTGCATCTTGTTACATGCTGATGGAAAAACAACACGTCAAGCCGTGAAGGAGAATAAAGCATTGTTTATCGGATCCGAATTGGATCGGGCTCATGTATTTCTACTAGAAAATCTTGAAATCTTGAAGTCTATCGAAGGTAACATAAAATTTATGATATGCAATTAGCTAATTATTTAATTTTAATTTGCTAATCTAATCTCTGTTTTTGTTAATATTAGCCGACATCTACAGAAGCTTAAGAATGAAATAACTGGTAGAAAAGCAGCACATGATATTAAAAAAATACATAGGAAGGATTTCTGATTGGGTTAGGAATGAAGTAAGTGTTTTAAATTTAATTTTTCAAAATATTTAATAGTCTAGTTAAACTATTAAATGTGATTGATCCATGTTTGGTTTAGGTGAAAAAGAGCTTCTCGATGGTATCGCAAAGATCGTAAGAAATTCAGTTCACACACAACGCCCTTACTATGAAGTAAGACAATACAAAGAATACCGCGTTAATGGATATAAATTTAGAACACTCGAAAATGATGAGAATAGGGTGACTTCGAGCTGTGGTATCATGGGATGCTTAGCTCAAGATTGTTTTTCAAACACAAGAGATCAAAATCCGTTGAAGGCGACATACTATATTATGGGCAATTGGAAGATATTGTGGAGATATTTTACGGATATGGTAAAGAAAGCCAATGTAGTTACGTGATGTTTAAGGTTCGGTGGTCTCACGCAAAGCACTTTGGATCATTATGGGTTTACACTTGTTAATCTTCATAAAGAAGTCTATCTAGATGAAAAATTCATCTTTGCGAACAAGCGGATCGGTGTTTCTTTGTGAAAGATCCTAAGGTAGCAACCGACCGGGTTGCTCGCATAAGGAGCCAAGGTCCGTTGTTCATCCTATTGATAACAAAGATCTTTGATGAGACGAAGAAGACAATAGCAATGAACCTCTTGATTCATTTGATGATGTTTGGCAAAACTACTCCTATCCGCAAAATGTCACACTTGAATTGCTCGATTCGAGACTCAGACTAACATTCCAATTGTAATCGAAGACAATACCTCACGGTTCAAAGTCTAGGAGTAAAAGAAGAAAACAAAAGCACACAAAGAAATTTAGCCAAAATGATCTGATTACAATCACGCATGTGACATAAAGAGCAATATGTAGTAGGTATGTAATATTAAATTCTTTTAAAGTCAGAATATGAGAAGTGTATTAAATTGGTAACAAGCGTTTGTTATAAGCATTTACACATTTCTTGTTATGCATGTTAACAAGTGAGTTAAATTCTGAGATGAGAGGTAAGAGACTCTTTTGGGAGGGCGTGATCGATCACGATCCACGACCCAAGGTACCGGATCCGAGGGGACATTGCCACCTGACCTCCTCACATAGGTAAATTATTCATTTTTTAATTTTTACGTTTTATTATTCATGATATTTGAATGCTTTAATAGCTTCAATTGTTTAGGTGATCGATCACGAGCCACGACCCAGTCTTGGATCCGAGGAGACATTGCCATCACATCCTCCTCACATAGGTAAATTATATTTTTAATTTTTATGTTTATTATTCATGATATTTAAATTCTTTTATATTTTTAATTTTTTAGGGGATCGACCACGAGCCACGACTCCAGGTGCCGGATTTGCGGAGACATTGCCATCACATCCTCCTCACATAGGTAAATATTTTTTACTTTTTATGTTTATTATTCATGATTTTTGAATGCTTTAATATCTTCAATTGTGAAATGTGATCAATCACGATTGGTGACTCCAGGGTCTGGTCATCATGTACCAGGATCCTCTGCGGAACCATCAACACCATCAACTCATATTGGTAATTATTTGTTAATATTGCATAGTTTTTAGTAATGTAATATTTTTGTATTGATTATTATCTTTAATTTTGCGGTGGTTCCTCAACACCATCTTTTACTTCGATGAGCCCCTACTATTTTCCTACCACTTACACCGATATCCGTAATCTCTCATTACCGCGGATGCATTTCAATATAAGGCTAGATCGACAAGCTCAACCCACTTGCAAAGAAGAAAATTATTGGAGATGGATGAGTTGATAAAGATTAGGAAAGATAATGCAATTACAACGAAAGATCGAGAGATTGCAATGGGTAAATTAGATAATTTTTATAATTTTAAAATATAAAGTTATCATTGTTATTTTTCTTGTTGTCTTAGCGGTAGTGAGCTTCCAATCAAGAAGAAGGGACGCTGCTAACAAGCCTCACACAAAGGAAACAGAATGGTCAAAGAGTTGTTCTTGGTAGGTCGTGAGGTGCCAAGGGTATTTGGGCCACTAAGCTCAATAACTATATTGGGGTTTTAGTCAGGAGAGCAAATATTTGCAACCCCTTCTTTACCTACCCCGAGCTTCCATGGTCACCTTCACCGAGATATGGAAAAAGCTCATGGTATATTATTAGTAATTTACTCTTTCATTGTTATTTCATTGTGTACTTTAGTTACATATATGTAAATTTGTAGAAATGCTATTGCCTTGAGGACCACTCCAATGGATGGAACTATGTTTTGGGCCCGATGGGAAGGTTCAGTACATTCAAGCAGTGGAGACATGAACTGAAGCATAATGTATACAAGAAATATAAGCATGATTGGCAACGGTTTTATGTTCTCGATCCTAGGGTGGATCGAAAAGATTTCCTGGCCTTCTCATCTATTGGGATACTAAAGGCGTGAAGTAAGATAATAATTTTGTTAGTTTTGACATTGTATTTACATTATATGTATGTATAAATCTTTTTGTGCGGTTGCAACTTTCAATGGACATACTAATCGGAGTTGCCGCAAGTACGACCACCACACGGGTTCGCAATCGTATGCTACCATCGAGGGTGGTTATTCTTAGAACTACGGTATAGAATATTTAAATTTTAGTATTCTTTAAATATTTATTACAACCACTTCTAATTTTTTTGTAATTTCGCAGGCAAAGCCTTCATGCCTGGCCAATGAATTGGTGAAGGTAAACATGGCAAGTTCAAGAATACATATAATAAGAAAGACAAGATGAGGGACAACCTCGAGTTTGTGGTAATGATTCTATTCCACATATTCAATTTGTATTTCCACATAAGAAATTGGTAATGATCTTATTCCACTTCGTGCTTGTTAATGGTATTAATGCTAACAACACCCCTCATTCACAAAGATCCTAATCTAAAAGAGATTGCATAGACATTTTTAAGTCCATCCGGTTCATTTCCCAAGAGTTATGAATTCAAGCTTTACTACAAAGATTTTGTACAAGGAAGTACAAGAGCGTGACATATTCTTTCATATGAATTTTGGGATCACACATATTAGAGGTATTTCAAATTAAACCCTCAAATTGCTACTACTCTTCATTATAGGGACCAATTTAAAAATTACTCGTGAATTCATGGACTTAATAGCAAGTTTAGTGAATTGAGGGAATAATTTCAAAATACTTACGGTGTGAGCGCGACCCCAATATCACTTGTCAATCCATTAGCAAAAGGGTTGAGATTCATAAACAACATAGTGCTTTCGAAAATTTATTATTCTCCTGAATTTGTATAATTGTTGTTCCTATCCTATTTCTTGTCCTTTTTGTCATATAATAGCTATGTCGCATTGTCAACTAAGCATGCCTTAATATTTTTTGGCTAATCACTAACTAACTTTGGTTGGGCAACTTCTTAGTTTAAATTTTTTTTCTTGATATTGAAATTTCTTATTATTGGTTGTGATTTTAGGCGAGCTTTAACATGGAGACAACCCGGACAATACTACAAGTGACACAGGGTGAAGTGGAAGGTGATCCGGACCCACACATTTTATCTATGGAGGACAATGACAGGATCGTCACAACTATTATCGGAAATAAGCATAAGAGCAGATATCCATTACGGGGGGTTGGGGCTCGACGGTGCTATCACACTTCATCCTCCACAACATCTTCGGCGACACCTTCGACTTCGATGGGACCTATGACACCGACATCAGCGCCACCTTCAGTTATGCAGCCACCTGTCGTGTCTCCAGGCTTGGATCTCATTAATCGTGTCACATGCTATTTAGTTGGTAAGATTGATCCCACACTTTATCGCCAGGTGACGACGAAGCTATATTCCATTTTTCCTCAGTCACAGGTAGAGATTGTTCTACCTCACATCATATCTTCCTTGTCCGGCAAGACGATTCCTGATGATTTATTTGTGGAGATTGTACCTCAGTTGAGCATGGGATCGGATTTATGCAGACTGGTGCACATGTATGTTTACATAAGTTTTCATTGAGTTTGATAATTGCTTTAGTGTATCACTATTCTTTATTAAAGAATGTATACAATAGATATCTTAGCTTCAAATTTAAAAAACTAAGTATAGTTTCCATATTTGACATATAGGATGAGGGTATAAAAGCATGAATAACACGTGTTTGATTGATTTTTTAGGGAGGTTGTTTAACACGGGTAAAACACAAAAAAGGTCTTTCTTAAAAATATTATATATCATAATATTTAGCTAAATTTTGTGTGCTTCTAATATATTAATTGTTTTATGTTAGGCTACGGATGCTATGGGGAGCAATAGTGGCATGAATGAGAGGCACGATCCGTGACGATGATCGTGAAGAGGAGGTTGAGCTCGGTATCTAAGTGCTTATTTTCTTTCTTATCTATCTTATGGTACGGTATATTACATTTGCTTGACTATGATGGATTTCTTATTTCATGACTTATATTATATATGTATGGATGATGAGACTATATGTGAGGACTTATATTATCTATGTGTGAATGATGAGACTATGTGCGAGATTGTGATGTGGGATGTCAAATTTGATATTATTCGATATTGTTGGATTTGAATGTGGTTATTGTTCGATTTGGATGTGTATGTTGTTTAATTTGGATGTGGATGGAAATATATGATATGAATGTGATGGATATACAGAAATATTTGATATGAATGTGATTTGTTATTATTCGATATGTATTTATACAGACAAAAGGGTAGCGGGGAAATGCCCTGCTGCATGTATAACATCCTAGGCGGCCAAACCGTCTAGATGTGATCCTAGACGGTTTAGCCGTCTAGGATGTACAAAAACATCCTAGGCGGCCAAACCGTCTAGGATGTGATCTAGACGGTTTAGCCGTCTAGGATGTACAAAAACATCCTAGACGGCCAAACCGTCTAGGATCACATCCTAGACGGTTTGGCCGTCTAGGATGTTTTTGTACATCCTAGACGGCTAAACCGTCTAAAATGTTTTGTACATCCTAGACGGTTTGGCCGTCTAGGATGTACAAAAACATCCTAGACGGCTAAACCGTCTAGGATGTTTTTGTACATCCTAGACGGCCATGCCGTCTAGGATGTTACGCCGTCGCGATGCCTATCCTGAGCGGCTATGCGTCCGGCAATGTAATATCCTAGACGGTTTAGCCGTCTAGGATGTGATCCTAGACGGTTTGGCCGTCTAGGATGTGATCCTAGACGGTTTGGCCGTCTAGGATCACATCCTAGACGGTTTTGGGCCACATCCTAGACGGTTTTGGCCGTCTAGGATACGTTGTTCTGCACTAGTGTCATGAGCCAAATGTTAGAAAAAGTTGATTCAATGTCCTATTCTATGATGGCTTGGCACGAGAAACTTTCCAAATGCATCTTTTCTTTCATTGATGAATTTCCAGAAGTTGAATTAGACATGTTTTATGAGCATTTATATGCTCATGATATTGAAGGGAAACTTTTTTGTGGAAGAACCAAGGAGGGACAAAGGAGGGCTGTGCAGAAATTCATCCAAGGTCTGATACCTGATGACCTTGAAGACATAGATTGATCTATGGCTAAGATGAATACTACTTTTGACTATCTAATGGCAACTTTTGGCACTAAGCGTGCAGAAACAAAAAACCTAACTAACTTTTGGCACTTAACTATATGTAGTTTTAGTGCACGTTAAGATGTCACTATCTTATTTTGAGTGTGTATATTTGCTATGTATGTTCTATATGCTAATGATGTCACGATGCTACTATATGTTGCTAGTGGACATGTTGATGTAATCATTCGAGTTTGCTAATGATATGTGTTTTATGATGTTAATGATGTCTTTTAAGTTCTATAGCTAATTGAGCTCTTGATGTTCTTGGACATTAATGCAAATAATATATTTTAACGCTTTGCAGGTCAATTTTGGAAAGTCTACTAGGCTATGATGCTTTCTCTAATGGTATGAGTCCGAGCCTATTGCAATTTGATCAATGATGCTTTCTAAATTTTGATTGTTGAGCTCAAGCTGCATTTATATGCTTGGTTATGTGCTATTCTGCTGCTTATTTTACTTGATATCAACAAATATGGATTTTTCATGTATTGGATGGTTATCTCATGATGTTGTTTTCACATTGAGAGATAGCAACCTATATGGATTTTCATGTCTTGGATGGTTTTCTATCAGTGATGTTTTCACAATGAGAGATAGCAACTAACATGATATTTTCATATAATGGATGGTTATCTTTGGTGTTGTTTTCACATTGAGAGATAGCAACTAACATGAAATTTTCATTTAATAGATGGTTATCTTGGTGCTTAAAGGCTATGATGCACTATTAATAAATAAACAGGTAGCAACCTACATTGATGTTTCATGTATTGGATGGCTACCATTTTGATGAATTAGACACAATTCTGAGCCTATGCATTTAAAAGTATTTTGATGATCTGTGAGAAATATCTCTTAGTGTTATTTTCACATTGACAGATAGCAACTATCATGAGATTTTCATACTATAGATGGTTATCTTGCGTGCTTAAAGGCTATGATGTATTGTTATTAAATAATCGGTAGCAACCTACATTGATGTTTCATGTATTGGATGGCTACCATTTTGATGAATTAGACACAGTTTTGAGCCTATACATGCAAAAATATCATGATCTCAATGTTTTTATGCTCATCAAATAGTTATCTTAGCTTTCTATGCTTTCAGTGACATTTCTATTTTTTGATGTTGCATGATTAGCTCTAATTGGATGATTCTATTTTGTTTTTCATTTCACTATCTATTGATTTTTGAGTACTCTATGTTGGTTTATATTTTGTACAGTTTTGATATAGCACCCTGCTCTTTTTTATGGCCATGACGCATTGTCATTTTAGTATGGTAGAAGCATTATTTCCTAACCCCATCTTCATTAGCCCATACAAAAGATTGTTATAGTTTCTCTTGGGGTATGTTGCACATCCCCCAGAAACTTTTGCCTTGTCCTTGTCATGTTTGCAGGTCATTGGAAGAGTTGATATTGCAGTGACATTCACCTTGGAATTGAGCTATAATCATTCTCCAGTTGTGTAGAGGAGGAGGAGCTGAAGGGTGTATTGAGTATCAAATTTAAGTTGTATTTTGCTTCTCATTTATAGATATATGCTTGTTATATGATTGCTTATATAGCCATTGCACCATTGGGGTTCAAAATTGTATATGTGAGATGTTTTGTGGTAAGTTCAAGATCGGTCATGTGAAACTTGTTTTCGTGTTCAACTTTTGATTCCAAACAAGAAAAATCGATGAAAGCAAATCACTTACTTTGGTTTCCTATTTCTTTGTTATCAACCAAACAAGAGAATTAGCATGTTACATTTTACGTGCAAGTTTTCTCGAAAGTGAAGCAAACAAAAATAATAATTTCTAAGAAATACACGTAAACACATGGAAAGTCAATTCGAGCCTAAAATTGCAATGTGGGTGAAATGGTTCGGACATGACTCGGATATGATACTAATCATATCCGTATTATTGCTTACCAATCATGTATACGATACAAATGCAAATTTGTCTTGGTAAGGAAACTCATATCCATATCCGCTAAAATCATATATGAATATGCATGTAGATATATACATAATGGATCCGAGAAAACCGGATAATATTATAAAAATATAGTTCCTTAACATGTTTGTTATATTTGAAAAGCTAAGATTAGATTTCTTGATTTTCAAAATCAACCTCAAATCTATTAATCTAAGGATTAAATCAATTACAACTGTATGACCTACAAATATCAGTTATTCGGATATGGATCCAGATATTTCACTACATATTCATATCTGTAACCATATCCTATCATCTATAGAAATTTAGTTATCTGATCTGTATTCTAACATATATATTCGCGGACACGGTTATTTTTTGCACCCTAAACTCACAATAATCATGTCTACTATAATGGGCTAAGTGTTCTAATGTAAAACAATTCTGCTCAGGCTTACCTTGATTTTGTTCAAAACTTTTTCTCAATTAGATGTTGGAGGAGTTTTATGCATAACATATCAAGATGTCATGTTTTTCAATTTCAAGCCTCAGTTTTCAAGTTTTAGGTACTTCAGGTAGGAGAACAATATATCTCACTGTCCAGTTGAAGGGTCAATTCATTTCCCCCCTTTTCCTTGTTATGTCGCTGTTCTTCTATTTTCCAACTATTCAATTACAATATAAATGTAGTCTCATGCATACTTTTTGCTGCTTTCTGCCCTATCCTTTTATGTATTTCTTTTCTTTTTGGGTAAAATATGGAAAATCCCCCTACGATTTGTGGGAATAGCAAAAAAAAAAAAAAAATCCTTTTATGATTTTAAAAGTGAGACTTTAGTCCCTCATTTTCAACTTCTAATCATATAATAATCATCTTTTTATGTAATCATCAATTTTCAATATGATAATAATGTAAATGTTCATGTGAAAGTACTGTAATTGTCATAACATGTGACCGCCAACTTTTTGCAGTCAGTTTTGAAATCTCATTAGGTGTTTCTATGAACCCTTTAAAACTCAGGTACCTGGTGTTCTTAATTAGTTTACCTCGAGACATACAGTAGGGAGATGCCACCCAGGAAAACCAGCAGCAAGAAGCTAAAAATGCGAATAAAGGAATGATGGATTCAGGCTCCTGCAGCCCCAGTTCAGCAGACCCTAAAGAGAACCAGAAATCAAAATTATACATATTTCTCATTTATACTCCCATTTATACTCCATCTGTAACTGTAAGTTCTCACTCTGGATATCGGTAATTCCTCTGCAGATAATGAAGTTCTCATTGATCGACACGGTTGCAAAATTTTCCATCCCTCTATGCCCCCGCTCAAACTAATCAAGTTTCTTTCGGTGCAAGGATGTGCATGGTGATGCGCTGTTTGAGAGATCATATAATCTGAAGCATGTGATCCTGTCTACTGGATCACTCTCTTGAGAACCTGTTTTTGTTGTGCATATCACATGGAAACATAGGAGATCAAATTCCAAGCAAATGTACATCTCTAAGCTTAATGGGAACGTGAGAGATCAAATTCTGAGCATACGTTCCCTGTAGTTAGGTTATGGTCCCATATTTATAGCTATATACCTGCATGTCAATGCATGGGCTCTACGGATGATCTATCTGTCCCTTGTACGTAGTTAATGTAATGGTCCCATATTTATAGCTATACCTGCAGCAACTGTGTTCTAGTCTGAATCCCATATAAAAACTTAAAGAAGCTACGATCGATGTAATCGATGCCGGTAGTTGTTGGTGACCACAGCAATCATTATACTATGCATCTTGGCCCGCCTTGAAAAAAAATCCTAGCTCCGCCACTGGCTCTCAGCAAATCATGACCTTTGAACCTACAGAAATTTGGTTAGAACACAAAAACCCTGCTAAAATTTTATAAGTCATAGAAAATTCCCGTGAACTTTCGAAATTATTATAACCCCCTTCGATTGTTGAAAATTCTTATAAACTACGTTAACGGGTACTGCTGTTTTGGCTTTTTACCTATGCCTACCGAAAAGAATAATATAGAAGTCATACTTAGTATACAGGGGTAAATTTGCTTCGCACATGGCAACTTTTAGACAAATTTACATCTATCTACACAGCGTAACTTCTATATTATCCTTTTTCGGATAAGGGTAGTTACATTTAGACCTTTTAACCTGCCAGTTAAATGCCATTTAATGGAATTTTCCGATGGTACAGGAGGTTTTAATTAATATAATTTTGAGAGGAAGGGCCGAGGTTGTCTGGGATTTTTAAAGTCCAAGGGGTTTCTTTGTGAAATTTACCTTAATAATATGCTTGATTAGCTATTTGCCACGTCGACCATGGGTTTTATACTTTGGTAAATTAGTTATCATTAATGGTCTTATCAGCTTTTCAGCGCTTTGATGTAAACACATTTGGGTATGATTAATCCATCTGTATTGGTTGCTCATTAAAGATATAATCACAGTGATATTCCAAGTTGCAGGTTTAATTGGTCATCTGAGACTGTAAGCAGCAACTTCTGACTGGAACTTTTAGAACAGCAACAAATAACCTCAATTATAGAGACTCAAATTTTGAAACACATCCCTTTCATCAGAACTAATAATGCTGTAGAGAATCTAGATATGTTGATTGTTTGTATACATTTGGGGAGGAAATGATGACACTTAACCAAGATAGAAAAAACGAAGTAAGATGCTGATAGCTAAATATTGTTAGATGTTATTGGGTATGGATAGCGTATCATTAAGTATAGATCATAATTGAATCAACCCATTTTACGCACTAATAAACTCATCGGTATCCTTGATCCAATAAACAAATGGATCGGATATGAACTTGACATAAACGGATTAACCCGGTATTGATCTGACCCATATACCTTCTCTTTCTGACAAAATGAGAACTATATATAGTCTTAATTAATGCATACGCTGTTCTTACCAACTTATGGACATGGTTGTAATCTAAAGTCCCTATGTAGTTGGAAGTTGTCAATAAGTTGGACAGCAATAAAAAAATTAATACAAGTTCAAATAACACCTGATGCATGTCGAGAAAAAAATATGTACGCGTCTATCTGTATTCGACTTTTTGAGCTTATATAAGTGAGAATCTCAAGAGTTAAGTTGCAGCCAATACTTCAAAATGAATTTGAAAATAAATACAACTTCAGCTAAGTTGCTGGATGAGATTGAAGATGAGCCTGTAAGCCCTCAGGCTCAATACCTCAACAGTTCAGTTCTTTGTATCAGCGTTCTCGCGGTTTTCGAGTTGGAGATCCCCATTGATGACTCTCAGGCTTTCTCCACATTGGAGAACCTCTTATTGCCTATAAACCCTCGCTTCTCTTCGATCATGGTAATCTTATTTGTTTATTGATTTTAGGGTAAATTTGACAAAGCCCTAAAAGCTTGAGGCATTTCCCACAAATACTCCCTCAACTTTGTTTCCCCGCTAAAGAGTACACTTTCTGGGAAGTTTTCTGAGAATAGTTTTTACGGTTTCGTGGGAAAAACAAAGTATTGGGAGTTTCATGGGGAAAACCCCAAAAGTATTGGGGGTTTTGGTGAAATTTATCCTTGATATAAATAGGAACTTTCCCTGAAATAGGGTCATTCTACCGAAACTACATTTGATTGTCAATTTATACATAAACCACTCTTAAACGATTTTTTTTGTTGCAATCAACCACTTGGGCCCACTTTTCAGCTAAGTTTTTTCGGCAATTGACCCAACCTAACCTCCATTAAGGATCATATCTCTAATACGCTTCACATTTGACAATCAAAAGCAAAAAAAAACTGAAATTTGAGTTCAGGTGGTTAATTGCAACAAAAATCCGTTTAAAGGTGGTTTATATATAAATTGATATCAAAGATGGTTTTTTGTAGAATGATCCTTTTTCTCTAGTGAAAACCCTAATGCATATATCATAACCTATTCCTTATGTTCATGTATTGTTAGGTAAAGGATGAACATGGGACTCCAAAATGGAAGAGGGTTCAAATCAACTTCGAGGATCATGTCAAAGTTCCAATATTCCCCCCTGGATTGGAATTATACGATGATTATATGCAAGAATATCTAGCAAAAATTGCTATAGATCGCTTGCCAGAAGATAAACCTCTATGGAACATGCACATAATCAAGTATCCAACAAAGAATGCAGCTGGTTCTCTTGCGTTCCAGTTTCATCATTCATTAGG
Source organism: Asparagus setaceus (assembly GCA_012295165.1). NCBI lineage: Eukaryota > Viridiplantae > Streptophyta > Magnoliopsida > Asparagales > Asparagaceae > Asparagus > Asparagus setaceus. The sequence goes on along the minus strand of CM022702.1, from coordinate 53,013,826 downwards.
AGATGGGTTCTCACTTATGACAGCTCTTTTCCATTGTGTCAAAAGAGCAGATAACCCTTCTCTTCCTCCAACTTTTCCCTCTAATGAAAACTCACAAGCTCAAAAATGGGGTGTTTATAGGTTTGTATCCAATGTTTTCTCTATGTGCATCAACACGGTGAAAGATTTTAGTTTGAGTCTGATGATGAGTAGCGTGATGAAAGATAGTATAACTCTGATAAGGTCAGGAGATGTCGGTATTGAAAATAGACCTATCACATTATCTACCGTCACGTTCTCGCTCAGTGATATCAAACAGATAAAGTCCAAGCTAAAAGGGGTAAGCTCAATTGAACAATTTTCTAAGTTTATGGCACTCTTTATACATGTATATTAGTTTTTACAGCAAACTGAATTCTTTCATTTCATTTCCAATAGCTAAAAAGGGCAGGTTCAGTTGTACATATTTCAAGTTTATGGCATTCTATATGTACATACTGCATTTTACAGAAAAATGAATATTTTAATTCATTGAATTTGTTAATATCAAGCTGATAAAGGTCAAGCCAAAAGGGTAAGATCAACTGATAAAAGTTTCCAAGTCTATGGCATTCTGTATACACATATTTAGTTGTACAGGAAAGTGAATTCTTTCAGTTCATTGAATTCATTCTCCATGTCAATAACTCGAACTAATACCTGCTTTTGTTGTTTCAATTTTGTTCCTCAGACAGTGAACGATGTGATAACTGGAATAATTTTCTACGGCATCCAGCTCTACTTGCAAGCCGCGGGCCAAGAAACCAAACCTGCAAAGGTCACAGCTCTCGTATTACTCAACACCAGAGCAATAAGAACATACCAACCAATTAAAGAGATGGCTCAACACGATTCAAAGGCTCCTTGGGGAAACCATTTCGCCTTCTTGCATATCTCGGTTCCTACGCATAATGACCCCAAGAAGTCTGATCCTTTAAATTCAATACAACGTGCCAAGAAAATCATCAAGGCTAAAAGGAACTCACTTGGTGTTTATCTTACTGCTGGAACTCTGGATCTTATGAGAAAGTTTAAAGGACCTGAGGTCTGTTTCACAATTAAACTTAGGGTTAGTTGCGGGAAGACCCCTTGTACCATCGCCAAATTGAACTCACTACCCTTGTAGTTAAAATGTTGCAGATAGACCCCCTGAGTGAAAAATTTTGACCCTTTTCAGGGGGTCTATCTGCAACAATAGGTTTTCACTCAGGGGCTCTATCTGCAGCATATAACTACAGGGGTAGTTAATTTGGCAATAGTAAAGGGGCTCTATCCGCAATTAACCCTTAAAACTTAACTTGTATGTTTCAAGAAAGTGATTTTAATTGCATATAGACTCCCTGTAGTATCTACTACAATGAAACTACAGGGGTAGTAAATTCAAAGCAGTGATACTAAGGGGGGCTATGTGCAAATGCATGTTTATGAAAATATCAAAATTTATTAAAACACCATATTATGCAGGCTGTTTCTGGGCAACTATACAATACTTTAACCAACACGAGCATGGTGATTACTAATTTGGTCGGGCCAATCGAAAAGGTGCAGATGGCGAATCACCCGGTTAAGAGTTTCTACTTTATGGTGATGGGATCTCCACAGGTAAAAAATCATCTTCTTCTGATGTATATCATCATTAAAACCTGAATGTTTTGTTGAATTATCTTTTCCTTCATTTTTCAGAGTCTCACAGTTACTGTAATAAGCTACATGGGGATGATAAAAGTTGCTTTAGGAGCGGAAAGAGAATTCATAAACTCTGAACTTCTTGTATCTTGTATGGAGAAGTCATTCGAGAGGATTTTTGAAGAAGCAGTTGGGAAGAGAACTTAATAAGTTACCCAAACAAAATGATACTTCTTTAATATTATCTTAACAGTGATGATTCTGGTAGCCAACACCCACAAGTTTGAGATGAAGGTTTCGTTGTGGTTGTTGTATATTTTGATTGATTGTATTGAAATATGTATGTTAAAGAATATTTATTACAATTTACTCCAATATATGTTACATTCTGTTCAATTTTCTTCCATCATGATTCCATAATAAGATTTGCAACAACGGTGGTTTCATAATTATGTAGTTTGGTAGTAGTTGTTGGTCAGTGTCATTTATAAGAAATATTCCATAGAGTAATTAATTACTAATAGTTTAGCATTTATCTTTGTCAATATGACATTTCAAAATCACATATAGGATAATGTTGTTTATATTTCATCCTACAAGCGATAACTAATACATAAATCATAACAAAAAGACTATATAATCTTCTAATTCTATTTTGTCTGTAGACTGTACAGTCTTTTGGTTATATGATTTATTTCTTGCATTTTATAACCATTATGTTGTGTCCATACCAAATAACAATCTGACTATAACTTGCAGTATTGAATATTAGTATTGAACCTAGACGCTTAAACTATGGTCACATTCTTCTCCGAAAATCGAGTGGATTTGAATCCTCTTGATATGTTCTAAATAAAATGTTGCGAGTGCACAACTAGTGCGTGTAGCATGCAAGTGTCGATCCCACGAGGAAGGTATGTTCTAAGAAAGTACTAAAGTGGTTCTTAAGCTATGAAAGAGGAGAGATAGTGTAGAGATTGGTTTGGATGCGATTGTTGCAAATAAAAAAAGGCTAAAAACAGGAAAAGAGAATGAAAGAAATAAAAGAAACAAATGAAAGAAAATAAGAAAACAAGAAAGAATAAAACCAAAAGAAGAAGCAAATAAAGAAATAGAGGAAATCAATTGAATAAACTAGGAATCTAGGATTGAATCCACTAGTTAATTCCTATTTGGATTTAAGAACTACTCTCTTTTAATTCTCATATTACTTAGAATTTTTAAGTATAGATTATCAAGTTATTCAAACCAAGCATAACCTATGAAAAACATATTCAAGTAATATTACCATTCATGAATAGAAGTAAACAACTAGATGTAGACGTGTAAAATTACCTATAAGTCCCCGAACATAACTCGTGACAGTGAGTTGATGATTGACGGACCGTCAATGATGTAAATGCATAAAACAAGTGAACAAAATGCAATAAGCACATCGGTGAAGCATACGAGTCAATGGGAATGGCAAAACAACGAAGAAACGACTCAACCATGAGCTACAGGGTACCCATAAAAGACTACAGGTTGTTTCACACCTGCAGGATACCCATAAAAGACTTAGCACCACGTGTGTCTCGCTCCCACCATGGGTATCTTGGCTATGGAAGGTTGTAGATATCCTCTCCAGATTTCTAACGCATCTTGGATCAACTCATTCCGAGAACGGACGAGAGAGTTAGAGCCGAAACAACCGAGAGGATCCATGCTGTTTCACACCTGCAGGATACCCATAAATGACGTAACACCACATGTGTCTCGCTCCCACCATGGGTGGCTCGGCTATGGGAGGTTGTAGATATCCTCTCCAGCTTTCCAACGCATCTTGGATCAACTCATTCCGAGAACGGACGAGAGAGTTAGAGCCGAAACAACCGAGAGGGTCCATGCTGTTTCACACCTGCAGGATACCCATAAAAGACGTAGCACCACGTGTGTCTCGCTCCCACCATGGGTGGCTCGGCTATGGGAGGTTTTATATATCCTCTCTATCTTTCTAACGCATCTTGGATCAACTCATTCCGAGAACGGACGAGAGAGTTAGAGCCGAAACAACGGAGAGGGTCCAGGCTGTTTCACACCTGCAGGATACCCATAAAAGACGTAGCACCATGTATGTCTCTCTATCACCATGGGTGGATTGGCTATGGGAGGTTGTAGATATCCTCTCTAGCTTTCTAACGCATCTTGGATCAACTCATTCCGAGAACGGACGAGAGAGTTAGAGCCGAAACAACCGAGAGGGTTCAGACTGTTTCACACCTGCAGGACACTAATGATGTCTCACACATTTTGGCCAGGATATGTTTCTAATATGAGGAAGATCAAAACATAAAATTTGTATCTCTCCTCTCCAGATTTCTAACGCTTCTTGAATTGCATCAATCGGAGGTCAGACGAGAGAGTTAGAGCCAAAACAACCGAGCTACCTCGGCCAAGGCCGAGCCACTTGGAAGTGGCTAGACGGGCTTTTGGGCCCAGTTTTGACCCGTTATCTGCTTTGAGGCTATAAATATGAGGCTAGGGGCTCATTTGTTCAGAGCCGGAAATTTTGGGGAGACGAGGAAGCTCTGCCGGATTAAGATCTGAGTTTTGGCGATAAAGGCGACGTTTTTGAAGATCCAGCTAGCTTTCGGGGAGGCGATCAACTTCGACATCAGATCCACATCAATTCCTCGAGATTAAACCTTGTTTTGATCTCGAGAAGAGCTTTGATTTCGCTTGGTCGATCTCATTCGCTTCGGGCTCTTGTTTCCTTCGTGAAATAACCCCTTTTGATCGTGTAGATCTCGCACCGGATCCGGATTACGCGGTGGTCCACGGACGGAAAAGAAGTCCTCGGCACAGGCAAAGACGCCCACGCAAGCGAGGACCCGATAAACGGATCCCGCATTTATTTAGGGAGATAAAGTTATAATTTTTCATTGGTTTTCGTTGTAAGCCTTATAAAAAGGCGATCTTTTTTATTTTCGAATTCGTTTGTAAACCCATAAAGGTGTAATGAGTTCGAAAGCAATGAAAATCAAGGAACCAACTTTCCCCGCGAACAAGCTGGCGACCACAGTGGGAGCCAACGATCTCAGATCTGAGATCGTCGTGTCGCAACCGCGGATCGAGATCTTGCCTCCAAAGAAGGCCTTTTCATGGAGGAGGGTGCAAGAAGACAACCCTCATTCAACCGTTGCCGAGATCTCCCCTCACAACTTTATTCCGGCAATCCAACAAGCTGGGGGTTCAGATCACAACGTGTTGACTTCGACGAAGAGGGCACGTCAAAGACGACGCCAACGCCAAGCTCGTCAACTTGCAAAGGCCTTGGAACAAGTTGATGGAATCCGTTACTATGCAGACTTAGAGTCCAGGAAGCGTCGGCCGCCTCAAATCGCTTGCAATTCCTCCAAGCCATCGACCGACGAATGGGTTCTCGTCAAGAGAACTCGTTCGACCCTGAAGGAGTGTATTCAGAAACACCGTGCACGTGCCGTTCAAGCTCGCGCTCTTGCAAGAAAGGCACAAGAGTTGAACAAGAAGGAAGTGGTTAAAAAACTACAAAAGTCCCGTCAAGTCTGGGTGCCAAAGTTCAAGACGGCACAAAAATCAGAGTGCAACACAGCCGAATCCTCCTTCCAACGTCGACGCAGTCCAGGCCGCTTCGGCCCTGAGATTAGGGATCGCGTATACACTCCCGTCAAGCCAATCACTACTCAAAGGTGTCCTGTCGCATCCAAACAAACCAGAACACCTCAATGTACGTGTTCGTGCGTCGTGCATAAGAGAATTCCAGTCGCCTCTAGACTGGGGGTTCATGTCGAGGCCCAGGAGCCCGTTAAGACTCCACGCTCGCAAGGAGGTGATCTTAAATGAGCGACTCCTGATGCGATCTTGGATCATTCAAAGGCGATAACAAATAAGCCCGAGAATGTCAACAAGATTATTCATCCCCAAAAGAAGACGTGTCCGTCAAAAGACAACGTTATACTTAGGGTACCGCGCTAACAAGTGATGGATTGCTCCAATCAGCTGCACCATCATGCTGGGGGTGTGAAGAAATCCCAAAAGAAGAGTGCTCAAGAAACCAGCTCTCACTCTCCATACGGGAGACCTATCAGGATAGTATCATCAAAATGTAGCTGCCCCAGGACCATTTCACAAAAAGTCTAGATGTTCGAGAAACTTATCACAAGGCCGGGCCCAAGCCAAAATGCTTCCACCAGAGAAAATCCTCCCTCCAGGATGATGAATTCCTTGAAGTCACCATCAACATGGTTGGTAAAGAAAATTCGGCAATTACTTTAAAAGTCTCTAATCCCGACTTTTCTCCTGGAAGAAAAATTGATTCAGGGATAGCTCAACGGATGTCTCAGTTCCAACTAGAAGCCGTCAGACATGGGGATTACCCGGAGATCCATGAAGGACTATCCTCAAGTGATGAACTTTCGGATACTTGCTCCGCAATCACCTCTGACGATACAATGTCCAGTACGGGACAAGCTCGGGAGGCGTTCATGGTCACTTCTGACCAGGTGACCCAAATAATTCAGGATGCTCTAGCCAGGCAGAAAGAGAACTTTAAGTTTGAAATGGAGATGGCTATGCAGCAGATGAGAGAGATGCATGACCAGCAAATCCAAACACTAATGAATCGTCAGGGTGAGTCAAGTCATCGTCATAACGCCGACCAAGAGGAAAGCGACTTAGACAGGGATGAAGATCGCAATGCAAATAGCCAAAACTCGAGGGTGGTCCCGTTGTTCTTCCTCAAAATCGTCTGAAGGAAAATGCAGGTGAGGATGAGATGGTGAAAGAGTTGGAGGATAAGGTCAACGCTTTGATTTCCGCTCAAGAGGTAAAGAAGACTGGGATGCCATGTCCGTACCTAAGAGAGTGGGAGTCGATCCCATATCCGTCAAAGTTTAATTTGATTAACTTCATACCGTTCGACGGAAAGGGGTCCCCCACTCAGCATTTGGTCTATTTCAAATCCTACTTGGCCATTATTTCTGGTAATGAGCCCTTGATGGTTCGGTCATTCGTTGGCACTCTTCGTGGAGCTGCCTTCGATTGGTACCGCCGTCTCAAGCCAGGAAGCATCAATAGTTGGGATGACATAGAAAGCTCGTTCCTCAATAATTTCTTCGACGACGACATTGAAGTATCGATCGGAACCCTTTTGGACGAGAGACAGAAGGATGGGGAGTCTGTTGACAGCTTTGTTAAACGCTTCCGCAACAAGGCTATGAACTGTAGGGATCCTATCACAGAGGAATTCATTCTGCGGACGTGCCACAATAATCTTTCCATTAATGTCTTGGAAGTCCTGGGGGTTGTACCATCCAAAACCTGGAAAGAGCTGAAAGAGCGAGGGGAGCAAGCTGAACGCTTCCTCAAAAGGAAAAAGGCCGAAAGAGGCCAACCGATGGCTAAAGCACTTGCAACTGCTGATGACGTTCATCAACAATAACCTTGGAGGCAACAAAGGACTCCTAAACTGAGATTCTAGGAGGAGTATTCTTTCGATGATGATGAAGTCCCATCCATCTTCAAATATCTCCTTGCTAACAATAAAATCAAGCTACTACCTATCATGAATCAGGAGGAAGCTAGCAATACTTTGGATCCAAAGTACTGTGCGTACCACAGGAGGGTCCATCACCCCACCAAGGCTTGTATTACTCTAAAGAATAACATCCAAGCCTTGATTGACGTCGGCGTCATAATGCCAAAATAGGCCAAACAAGAATGGCAAACACCGGCTGTGTATATGAGTATAAACCGCCCTCTACACTGGCTGTGTATACGAGTATAAACTGCTCCCTTTCCTCCAATGAGTATAAGAGGTTAAACTGCTACTCCGATACTCCAAAAAGGTATATGAGTCTAAACTATTTCCTATTTTGTCGGGAAGTTCCTGGGGAATACTATACATATTATTCCTAAGGATAACCCGACTGTGTGGCTGAATACAATATATCCATCAATGGACCCAGTTGCGTAAAAAAAGCTAGGGGTGGATATGAGAAGATAGGAAGTTCTTGGAGAATATTATACATAATATTCTTAAGGATTACCTGAAGTCGGCTCGATGACTCCGGACGAAAGCGGGTCATGTTCCCAAAGATGAAGCGTGTCATATCTTCTTCAACCCTCGTTGGAACAATCGCCGGGATCAACTTCACCAACCCCCACTAAGTGACTTGTACAAATCAACACTACCACTGTGATTTATACTCCCACTCCCATTATTTATTCGGTCAAACCTTCCTACAATTAGGACCAAAGCCAAATTCCTCTCTCGATTCCTTCCATGAACGAGAGGTCCACTTGCAAATCAAACGATCAAACCTTCCTACAATTAGGATCGTCTCAAAATTCCCATTTGGTCAAACCTTTAGGGCCAAAACCATAATTCCCTCTCGATAAACGAAAAGTCCGCCTTTAGATTAGGTAACCAAACCTTCCGAAAGTTAGGGTTATCCAAGTCTTTTTTGATACTCGAAGTGGGGATCCCACTTTTAGTTTCCTTTTTTTCACCGGAGATAGAATATAAAATTCTTCCTCTCCAGCTCCTTTTCCAGGTCATGCCGACTGAAGGTGTAGGCCGGAATTGGAGTTTCATCTTTCCTACGGTTTAGTCTTTTCTCCGATTGAAGAAGACACCAGAGTTCGATTCTGGGGCATTTTATCCCGAAGCCTAAGAAGGGATAAGCCAACGCCTACCACGCGTTGCCGGTTTAGTCTTTTCTCCGATTGAAGAAGACACCAAGTTTCATCTTGGGGCATTTTATCCCGAAGCCTAAGAAGGGATAAGTCAACGCCTACCACGCGTTGCCGGTTTAGTCTTTTCTCCGATTGAAGAAGACACCAAGTTCACCTTGGGGTATTTTATCCCGAAACCTAAGTAGGGATAAGTCTGCATGTGACACATGCAGTCGGGTAGTCTATTCCCACAAAAGAAGACAAAGCCTACGTATTCAACATCGTAGCATTAAGTCTAGAAGAGTCTCATTCTTTTAGCGCAACATTACGTCTTGAGCAGTTTAGACAATCCGCCGCTAGCCCGATTCAAGCGGTGTCGGTAAAGGCACATCAAATCCGTTGATGGCTGAGGGTTTGCCAAAAATCCTATTGTGATTGATTATTTTAAATGAGAAATCGTAATTCAACCGATGAAGGGTCAAGCATTTCAATGAGGAGATTACGGTTATCCAAACATCAGGTTCACGATAAAAGATTGGTTGTTGAATGACTCATCGTCGTTGGAGCTTATTTTGCAACTCAGCCTCGAAGGACTCCTCGCTGCTGTTCGATATTTTCGAAGCTGCCTCCTCAACTTCAGCAGCTTTTGTTCTGAGAGTTACAGTTTCTTGGACATGATGGTTAAGTGCTACCTCCTTCGCTGGCAAGGTCATCACCAGTCAGGGCCCCGGATATTTATTCAATAGGGCTATCACCCATCAAGGGTCAATTTTCATCCGGTTTGATTTGTGCGGGCCTCAATCTACTCCAATAAGGTATATGAGTATAAACTATTTCCTATTTTTATCGAGAAGTTCCTGGTGAATATATCTTTAAAATATTCTTAAGGATAACTCGACAACCCCCAATTTCCTCCCACTGTGATACTCCAATAAGGCATACGAGTATAAACTATTTTCTATTTTGGCGAGAAGTTCCTGGAAAATATCTTAAGGATAACTCGACCACCTCCGAATGGGTATATGAGGATAAACTAATTCCCGAAACTCTAGTGAACGCATGAGTATAAACTGTGTTGACGCCGGTCAACGCGTCATATCTCAAGAAAATCCCTCCCTCTGTGATTAGTCCTGCAATGAGCGTCACAACGGGGAGTCCACCGATTAAAAGGCGAACCCCCAATCTCCTCCCACTGTGGTTAGGCCAACGCCAAGCGACGCATCGGAGAATTCGCCAATTCAAGGCTAAACCTCATGAAATATGAAGTTGGATGGTCAGTTCGACAACAACTCACCAACGCGAGCTAAAATAAGAAAATTCATTCACCAGCTTTCGATTCAAGACTTCAACAGCGGTCAGACAATAATTGCAGCACCGTGATACTTTCAGTTATCCTACAAAGCACTGGATAGTCCGAAAGAATTGGAGAAGTCAAGATTCGAAGCCATTCTCAGGTCTCGTTATACCGACTGAAGGTTGGGGCCTATCATATCCAAAGTATTTCGGCTTCTTCTATAAAAGAGCGAGACCGAAACACTTTGGAGGGGGTATCTGTAGACGTGTAAAATTACCTATAAGTCCCCGAACATAACTCGTGACAGTGAGTTGATGATTGACGGACCGTCAACGATGTAAATGCATAAAACAAGTGAACAAAGCACAATAAGCACATCGGTGAAGCATACGAGTCAATGGGAATGGCAAAACAACGAAGAAACGACTCAACCATGAGCTACAGGGTACCCATAAAAGACTACAGGCTGTTTCACACCTGCAGGATACCCATAAAAGACTTAGCACCACATGTGTCTCGCTCCCACTATGGGTATCTCGGCTATGGAAGGTTGTATATATCCTCTCCAGCTTTCTAACGCATCTTGGATCAACTCATTCCGAGAACGGACGAGAGAGTTAGAGCCGAAACAACCGAGAGGGTCCATGCTGTTTCACACCTGCAGGATACCCATAAAAGACGTAATGCCACATGTGTCTCGCTCTCACCATGGGTGGCTTGGCTATGGGAGGTTGTAGATATCCTCTTCAGCTTTCTAACACATCTTGGATCAACTCATTCCGAGAACGGACGAGAGAGTTAGAGCTGAAACAACTGAGAGGGTCCATGCTGTTTCACACGTGCAGGATACCCATAAAAGACGTAGCACCACGTGTGTCTCACTCTCACCATGGGTGTCTTGGCTATGGGAGGTTGTATATATCCTCTCTTACTTTCTAACGCATCTTGGATCAACTCATTCCGAGAACGGACGAGAGAGTTAGAGCCGAAACAACGGAGAGGGTCCAGGCTGTTTCACACCTGCAGGATACCCATAAAAGATGTAGCACCATGTGTGTCTCTCTCCCACCATGGGTATATTGGCTATGGGAGGTTGTAGATATCCTCTCTATCTTTCTAACGCATCTTGGATTAACTCATTCCGAGAACGGACGAGAGAGTTAGAGCCGAAACAACCGAGAGGGTTCAGACTGTTTCACACCTGCAGGACACCAATGATGTATCACACATTTTGGCCAGGATATGTTTCTAATATGAGGAAGCTCAAAATATAAAAGTTGTAGCTCTCCTCTCCATATTTCTAACACTTCTTGAATCACATCAATCTGAGGTCAGACGAGAGAGTTAGAGCTAAAACAACGGAGCCACCTCGGCCAAGGCCGAGCCACTTTCAAGTGGCTCGGCCAAAACCGAGCCACTTGCAAGTGGCTCGGTGGCCAGGCCACTTGGAAGTGGCTAGGCGGGCTTTTGGGCCCAGTTTTGACCCGTTATCTGCTTTGAGGCTATAAATATAAGGGTGGCTCATTTGTTCAGAGCCGAAAATTTTGAGGAGACGAGGAAGCTCTGCCGGATTAAGATCTGAGTTTTGGCGATAAAGGCGACGTTTTTGAAGATCCAGATCTAGCTTTCGGGGAGGCGATCAACTTCGACATCAGATCCACATCAATTCCTCGAGATTAAATCTTGTTTTGATCTCGAGAAGAGCTTTGATTTCGCTTGGTCGATCTCATTAAGCCGGGCTCTTGTTTCCTTCGTGAAATAACCCTTTGATCGTGTAGATCTCGCGACCGGATCCGGATTACGCGGTGGTCCACGGACGGAAAAAGTCCCGACACGAGCAAAGATGCCGCATAGCGAGGACCCGATAAACGGATCCCGCGTTTGTTTAGGGAGATAAAGTTATAGTTTTTCGTTGGTTTTCGTTGTAAGCCTTATAAAAAGGCGATATTTTTTATTTTCGAATTCATTTGTAAACCCATAAAGGTGTAATGAGTTCGAAAGCAATGAAAATCAAGGAACCAACTTTCCCCGCGAACACTATATAGTAATACTAGAATTGAAAAATCATAAACTATCAAACCATTTAAGATAAGTGTAGCCTACCAAATCCTTATTCTACCTATTATTATTCTAGTTGATTATCCTAAACATAATCGTTTAAGCACAAAAGAGAGCAATTGAAAAACTAAAAAGGAAATTAAACTAGTTTTATCTAATACTAGAAATTCTAAAGAAATTAGTTACTCATACTACAAAAGTAAATAAATCCTAAATTACAAAGCATGAATGAAAAGCAAAAAATAAAAATCTAAACTACAAAATATGAAATTAAAATAAAAATTAAATCCTAAACATGCAATTATAAACAAGAAACTAAAAGAGGAAAAATAAAAGTTACATTGGAAGGGTTTGGCCCTCTTGAAGCACATCGTCATCATCAAAAGAGAAGAAGAAGAAATTTTAAAGTGGAGGAAATTTTTTTTATTCATTATAAACTAAAGTTTATAATTTTGGAAGGCCTTTTCTAAAAGAGTAGCCCTCCTCTCCAAAATAGAGTTTTACAAAATTTTCTATATCTCTCACCCCCACTCTAAAGAAAATTTAAAAGGGAGGAATTTTTTTATTTATTGTAAACTAAAATTTATAATTTTGAAAGGCCTTCTCTAAAAGAGTAGCCCTCTTCTCCAAAATAGAGTTTTATAAAATTTTCTATATCCCTCAACCTCACTCTCTACCCCTATTTGTAGCCTACAACAACCGATATCAACCCTTGGAGCAAACTTGCGTTTCAAGAAATCAAAATCAACCATTATTTAGTTTTTGTTACAAACTAATCAATTAGCTCATCGATTAGCTAATCGATTAGTTAATCAATTAGTGCATCAATTAATTTATAATAGATTTTTTGTTTTCTTGAGCTGACTTGTTGACTCGACTCCTCTTCGGCTTTTGGGCTTTGTGGGCTTCCTCTAGGCTTCTTTGAGGCTTCAAGTAGAGGTATTTTGGCTTCTTCGAGCTCTTATTTGATAATTTCTTTATTTCCTATAAATTCATAAAATAAACGATATTAGTAAGTATATTTATTCAATAAAATAGATAATTAGAATATAAGAGTGTAATAAAATATAGTGATCACCTTTTCACTATGAAAAAATCGTGGAGAGACCACTACCATTATCATATCCGCTTGATTTTTCTAGTGGAGGGTTATGATTCCTTTAGAATCTAGCATTCATCATATCCCTCTTTTTATTTCCTTTACAATTGCACGTTATTAATGACTTGAATTCTCTCTTTTAATTTCTTTTATCAATTTTGGAGTAGATCGGTTATGGTCTAACTTATATTTGATTTTTGACTCAAATGATTTGGTGTTTCTTTTATCTAGTTACTGCTTTTGATTTGATTTTTAGCTACTTGAGGATGGTTAGACTATCATAAATTCAAACTTTTAGTTGCTTGCATGGACAAATAGTTTCAAAAAAGGTTAAGTGCGGATAGGTCCCCCTAACTACAGTCCAATTGCAGGTATACCCCTTATAGTTCTATTTGTGCGGACCATCTGAGTGAAATTTGTTAACTCTTGAGGGAATGGAGAGAGGATTATGAGGGCGAGTAGGAGAAAAATTATGAAAGACGGCGGCTACCATCCTCAGACATCACATCGGAGGTAAGACAATTCCTCTCATATATAATAAAATTATTCAGGGAAGTCATTCTGGCCCGTACGATCTCTAATGTGTGCAACCATTCCACCATCTCACATCGTCCAAGCCTCTCTCTGCTCTGTTTTTGAGTAAACCCTTCCAAAAAAAAGATTTTCCAGCATCTCAAAAGGGCATTTTGCCTATCCAAAGCTCAATCTCCACTCAGACCAAGAAGAAGGATGGACAACAGTGTTTAACTAGATGAGAAATTGCGTAAAGATCAGAGAGAAGCTAAGAGATTATTTATTCAACCTCAAAGGAGGTGTTTTGTCACAATCCTAATCACATGGTGAGAGATTGTCCAGAGGGAGACTTTGTGTGCTTCAAATGCCACGGTAAAAGGCATACTTCTTGTGACTATCCTTCTCTAGCAAAGCAATGGAAGGACCCTCCTTTGATCGCTCTCCCAGATGCAATCAAGTCCTATATTGAAGAGCTCAACTCCTATGCAGTGTTCTACATCTCATCAGGTAACCGTTCTTTATCTGAAATTGAAGAGATGATGTCTTACAGATTCAATGTGAAGGGCTGGTCCTATAAGATTACTATGGTAACAGAGATAAGTTTTTTTAGGTCAATTTCCTAATGAAGACAGGCTAAGCAAGCAGAGGAGATGAAATTAGTCGACATGGGATCTTTCAAAGGTCGATTCTTGCGTTAGAGGGAGAATAGATTAAAAATCTTACCCAAGCCTTTTCTAACATGGATCAGACCCTATTGTCTCCCATACCACTCTGGGATTGGAACTTTCTACAAACCTTGCTGCAGGATGTGGGTGAATGTGTGATTTGCTCAAATGACATTGCTTTTAGATGCCATTTTAGTGACTGCAAGGTCCTCATCAAAGTCAAAGATTTTTCTGATATCTTAAGAGAGATTCATTTTCACTGCCTATCTCCTTTTGACGACAGCCTGATGGAGGGTCATACAGTTATTCAGGTTATATGTAAACCCATTTCTGAGAGGGTTTGTGATAAGCTAAAAGTCAAAGAACATCAAGCTCAATGGGAAGACAATTCTTCTATAGAGTCTAGATGGATTGACAGAGGGGAGAAAGGCGAAGAAGTAGAGCAGAACTTTACTGACCGAAGACAGGAGCTGAAGTGGCCAGAGAGCGGGATATGATCAAGGGCAGAATAGTCATTACCAATTCAAATTCAAACAAGGCGGGATCAAAGGAGGCTGTTATGGCAACTGACATTTTGCTCCTTAATTTTAGGAGATCTCGAATCAATTTGGGTCCTAAATATTTGGAATTTAAGATTTGAAATTCCTCTGAACTCAAATTTATCGAGATTGTGTGGAATGAAAAGTGAATGATGGTTGAGTGGGATCAGTGGGAGACATTTATGAGGGCTCAAGGTGTGGGAGCTTCAAATTTTCCAGCCCAGCAACCCCTATTAGTAGACAATTTATAAGCTAACTCATCGTCTAACTCATCAAAGGTATCCAAGAAATTAGGCTCAGTCTTAGTGCCTCCAAGCTTCAAACACATAGCCAAGGCCAGAAAGAAGAAACCGGTGGGGAAGATTTTGGGTCACAAAGCCTATATGAAGCACCTGGTGGCCACTCGATCTCTCGTTTCATCATCGAAAAGGGGTAAGTCATCCTCTACCTCTTCTGCGTCTCTACTTATTAATTTCAAGCATGCTAGCGAGCTTGTTAAAATCTCGTTTAATTATGGCCTCAAAGAGCCAGTTCCTCCTGAGGGTATTGACATGCTTAAATCTATTAAGGTGGAGAGTGCTAGAAATGTTTCCCAGCTCCTCACTTAGTGTGGTCCCCTAGTGTGGTGATAGTTGTTCTTCAACCCCTGTTACTCATGAAAATTGGATCTAGGAACATCAAAGGTCTCAATGACCCAATTAAATGTAGAGTTATTGATGATAGTATTCTCTTCTCGGGAGTTAACATAATTGGTATTCAAGAATCAAAACTTAACTTCGTTAGACCATATTCTCTCAAAAGTCTTGGCGGGCATAGAATTAATTCTTAACATATTTTAGAAGCTACAGAGTCTAGAGGTGGCCTACGATTAGGTGGAATGATTTTTTGGTTTGAATGTTTAGATTCCTATTTTAGTATTTTTTTTCTATCTCTGCTGTCTTTCTTCACAAACCTCTTAATTGGAAATTCCTTGCCTCCACCATATATGCCCCTATTGAGAGAGAAGAAAAGGAAGTGTGTTGGGGGGAGCTAGAGAGAATTAGAAGCATGTTTTCATTGCCTTGGACTATCTTTGTGGATTTTAATGTCACTCTGAATGTCAATGAGAGGAATGGTAGATTAGGATCTCTCCGTGATATGAAAACTTTTAAGAAACTTGTTGACTCTCTGTATCTCATTGATCTCCCACTTAATGGGAGAAAATTCACATGGTCTAACATGAGAGTTTCCCTTATTCTAGCTAGACTAGATAGATTTTTTATTTTCTCTGATTTTGAAACCAAATTCTATTCTCTTGTCTAATGCTCTTATCCTTCAGTATGCTCTAATCACAATCCCATCAATCTTGATACCAACTGCCCCCAGCCAAAACCTCCTTTCCACTTCAAAAAAGTCTTGCTATCTCATTCTTCTTTCAATTCTTTCATCCATAACTGCTAGCTATCCTTTTCCTATAGAGGATCCCCTATTGACACAGTGGTGCACAAGTTAAAACTTTTGAAGAGAAGAATTAAATGATGAAAAAAGCCATATTTTTTTATCGCTAACATGCTAAAAAAAGAACATCATATTCAAGCTTGACTCTCTTTCTTCTATAGAGGAATCCAGACCTTCATCGGGTTCAGAATTGACTTCTAGAGCTTCTCTTAAACAATCTATTTTCTCTATTTCTCAAGATGAAGAGAACTATTAGAAACAAAGGTCCAAAGTTCTCTAGCTTAAGGAAGGAGATTTCAACACCTCCTTTTTTCATAAAGCTGCAGCGGTCTACAGAAGGAGAAATTTTATCCCTCATCTCATTCACAATGATACCCTTATCTCATCTAAAAAATATAAGCATGATGCTTTCTTAACCTTCTTCTCATCCCTATTCTAACCTAAAGAACCATCATCTTTTCGGCTTAATTGGCAATATCTTTACCCATCTCCTCTTCCAAATCTATCATCTCTTGATTGTCCTTTCTCTCAAGAAGAAATAAAAAAAAGTAGTTTTTTATCTACATCCAGATAAATCCAATGGACCTAATGGGTTTCTTATCCTTTTCTATCAAGTCTTCTAGGACACTATAAAAGAGGACATCTTCACTTTCTTTGATTCTCTTTTCTTAGATACATCTGCCCTTCACAAAATTAATCTCTCTTTTTTTAGCTTTCCTAAGTTGGTGATGCATGCAAAGTCAAGGATTTTAGACCTATAAACCTCCTTAATGGACTTTTCGAAATCTTTACTAAAGTCCTGGCTAATAGACTAGCTCCTCTGCTCTCAACTCTAGCCAACCCCACACAATCTACCTTTCAGGTTGGGAAATCAACGCATGATTCCATCATTATCGGTCATGAGATGATCCATAATTTTTTCTCAAAGAAGATAGAATTTTGTATTATCAAAATTAATTTCATGAAGGTTTCTGATTGTGTTAGCTGGTCTTTTATCCTTTCCTTACTTAAAGCTAGAGGCTTTGGACAGAAATGGTGTCATTGGATGGAACATGTCATATCTTCATCTAAATCCTCTATTATCATTAATGGATCTCCATCAAAAAATTTCAATTGTCATAGAGGTTTAAGCAAGATGATCCTCTATCCCCTACACCCTTCATCTTGGTGGTAGATGTTCTTAACAAGATACTTGTCAGTAATGTGAACTCAGGAGATCTTTCAAAGCTTCATCCTAAGAGAAATCTTAATAATATCAAGTCCCTTCAATTTGCGGATGACACAATCGTCTTTTACAAGGTGGATATGGAGAACATTGCTACTCTGAAGACTATTTTCTACCTTTTTGAAGGCATTTCAGGTCTGGGAATTAATTATGCCAAAACTAGTATGTATTATAGTGGAAAATATATCAACAGTGTTACTTCTCTCGCTCATCTTTTAAATGGTTCCTTTGCCTCTTCTTCTTTTAAATATCTGGGTCTACCTCCCAGAATAGGATCCCTCTCTAAAACAAAGATTGGCAGCCTCTCCTTGATTCTTTTTAAGAAACTCACAATATGGAAAAGCAGACACCTCTCCATCGGAGGAAGATTGACTCTTGTTAATTTCGTGCTCTCCTCTCTTCCTCTATATTACATGTCTTTTTTAAAAATCCCTAAATGATTAACCCAAGCAATGGATAAAATCAGGAGAATTTTTCTTTGGGGAGGAAGTGAGAGAATGGCTAGTGGGAAAATTCAAATAAAGTGGGAGAATGTGTGCAAATCTAAACAGGAAGGTGGGTTCGGAGTTCTTAACCTAGAAATGTTTAATATTTCTCTCTTATCCAAGTGGGTTTGGAAGCCCCTAAAGCAAGACTCTCTTGTTGGATCTGTCCTTCATTCAATCTATCATTCTTCCTCTCATAGTACACCACTTAATAGGTCTGGTTCTTAATTTTAGCAAGATATTAATTCTATAAGCCAACCTTCATTAGGTATCGTCCGATGATAGTTAGGTAATGGTTTGAGAATTCGTTTCTGGGAAGATAAATGGGCGTGTGCCAATTCTCTGACAAGTCTCGTCCCCTCATCCTATAATATTGCTATGTCTTGACAAGTCACAGTTGCATCTCAAGGTTATTTTCATGATGTGTTTGGTATTGAAAACCTCTCAGAATGGAGAGCAATATGTTCTACAGAAAAATAACAAGTTGCAGCTCTTCAATCCCTCCTTTCCTCATCAAATCTTTCCCCATCATCTGCTAATGATCAGGTCTTGTGGGTTATAGATAACTCTGGTGTTTTTTCTATAAAATATTTATACAACTTTCTAAACAATGGTGGTTTGGTATCTTCTCCTATGGCCTTGTTTAGAAACCTTAATTTCAAATAAAGTGAAGATCTTTTTTTGGATCTTATCAAAAGGCAAACTTCAAACAAAAGATAACCTAATAAATAATGGATGGATAGGGGACCCCAAATGCTCCTTTTGTGGCCCAGAAGAATGGAATCATTATTTTTTTGCTAAAAAAAGTGTGGAATTTTTTCTTACCAAGAATTGGCATTCTTAACTTGCCACAAGACATTGGTCTTCTTTTTTCACCGCATAATGATATTTTTATGGATGTGAAGTCTCTAAAATTATGGGGTATTGTTTTTCCTACTATCTATTAGTGTATCTGGAGAGCATGTAACAATTTAATTTTTAATGGAGAGATACCTGAGGTTGGAAAGTTGACATCTAATGTGACACACTTTATCATCTTCTGGACAGGAAACTCGAGCAAGAAGCAGGCTGAGAAGTTGAAGAATATTATTTGGGAGAAGGGATCACAGAGATTTTATCATGCAACGGTGACAGTGCAGACAGGATGGATAGTTCTTAAGTGATGTTAATGCATGTTAAAAACAATGTTTAGCTCTTATTTTGATTTTTGATTTTAGACAAACTCTCTCTCGGTGTTTTTTTTTTTTTTGCTAGCTATTGAGCTTGGTATGTTAGCTCATAACTATGTACTTTTGTTTCCTTACCCCTAGTAGCATATAGTGGTTATTTGATGTGTCATTCTTAGAGGTTTATTGAGGTTGTAGTAAAGAGTGACGATAATGGTCTGCTCTTCTTTCTGAATCTCATTAGACCTCTGGGAACTCATATTGTTATAGCCACTATAAAATACTCAAGGAGGTATATAATATATCTTTTGATAGGGCACCTCACACTAATTTTACTTAAAAAAATTTTAACTCTTTTAAGATTCAAAAAAGTACACTCTCTATCCGCACTTGGCAATAGTGCAGGGGGTCTATCCTCACCAATAAAATTACAGAGGGTCTATCCACTATTAAGTTTTTAAGCATTTAGCAGTACTTGGCAAAGAGAACTTTAATGTGGGCTGGTTAGACCCGGCCGCCGGCCTGGATTCAGGCTAAGCTTGGCCCAAACCCGCCGGCCCTGGGCTTGCTCGGGCTAGGCCTTATTGGGCTGGATTTAACCGAGCCGCTCTAGAGCCCGGTTGTTCGGGTTTGGGTGCTTCCCAAACCCGGCCAGTAGGCCTGGCCCGCAGGGCTTCGGGCTAGGCTGGGCCGGGAAAAGCCCAAATTTTATTTATTTTTTTTCTTTTTTTGGGTTGGGCCTTGGGCATTTTTAAAAAAATCTTTAGCCTTGAAATTGGCCGGCCCACACTCCCAGCCCACATAAGAAAAACACTTAAATCATTTGGGCCAAAATTTGGGCTGAGTTTTATTGTTTTTTTTTAATTTTTATTTGGGTTGGACATTGGATTTTTTTTTTTTTTTTTTGGGGCCTTGGAAGTTTGAAGTTTGGGCTAATAGTTTTTAACTATCTATTTCTAACTTTTTTTTATACATATTTCAAATTAAATCATTGGTCAAATTTAAATGGAAAAAGTGAAGACAATAATTTATAGAAGAAGAATAACTTTATTAATAAATTGATGAAAGTTTTACATAATTATAGAAACTAAAAATTTAACAGTTAAATGTAAAATTGATGAGTTGCAACATACATTGACTAAAGTAAAGTTTTTATATTGAAAATAAAAAATTACAGCACTAGTGACCAGTTCAATAAGACTTTAAAAATTATAGAATAAAATTTAAAATATCTTCAATTCTAAGATGTTCCGGATGGACCCGCTTCCTCTCTCGGTAGAGAATCTTCGTCAAATATGCCACTGTATGTAATTTCTCGTATCTCTTGAGTCCGTTTATCCGCCTTCCACCAGCCTCGTAACAACATCGCTCTCTTCAAGCTCTCATTGCTCAGGTTGGTTCTCTTCTCACTTAATACGATGCCACCATTAGAAAAATCACTCTCGGAAGCCACTGTGGACGCTGGAGGAGTTAGTGTATCACGAGCCATGACGAAGAGCTCAGTGTAAGTTCTGCTTTGTGTCTTTCACTAGGCTAATACATCAAAACTAGCAGCTTCTTCATTTATATTTGGACCATCTAAGCGGTCATGATAAAAACTAAGTTCATTTGCATCTTGTGAGGTTTTTCTCTGTCTTATTAAGATTTGAAATCCATGAGATTGAGGTGCTAACAATGAAGATTGTGAAGTCAAAGTGTGAAGTCTAGACATAGAGGTTCCAGAATAATTTGCATACAATTGATATAATTTATCCTTGACTTTTTTTTATGTTGATCTAATCTCAATTCTATATAGTTCATATGAGATTTTATAGAGTAAATTATATTTTCACAACCATCCATTTTTCCTCTAGGATCTAATATTAGATCGAACTATATAAAGTAAAGGTAGATCTTCAAAATATTTATTAAAATTTTCTTTCATTTTCTTAATAATATCTAAGAAGAGTGGATTATGTTTGATTATCACATTTTAATTACAAATTTATACCCTAATTACCTATTTTATATGAATAAATATCCTGCTAATAACTATTTTTATCTTAATTTACAGGCTAATGGAGTATTATTGAATAAGAGCCCAAATGAAGATTATTTCAAGCCCAAAAGATCTCTAATGAAGCCCAGAATGCCTAAATCCAAAGCCCACGACTAAGTTTAGAAGCAAAATCTCAACACACATCACTTTCTTGGTCAGAATTATTAATAACTTGGCTTACAATTGAGAATCAAATTAAATATGGAAAAAATAAAGTCAAATTCGTGCTCAGGATGGTCAACCGTAAAGAAAAGGCGATATCTCTCAATCCGGGAAGCAGAATTCAACATATTATATATGAAAATCACCTATCTCGACGAGACGGAGCCATCCAAATTACCAGATTCTCAAAATTTCATCAGCAGCAGCGGAGTTTGACAGAAATCCGAATTTAAATGATATATATTCAAGTATTTGAAGGCCAAGTTAAATTCTAAGAAGCCCAAGAGCATTTAAGAGAAGCCCAAGAGTCTTAAAGGAATTAAATATAAAAGAAATAAAGCCCACAAAATCCATCTCTCAAGGATTAAATCAATGGTCTAGATTATTTGGAGAGATCCTATGGCTATGAGGGTTGTTTAGGGGCTAACCTAAATCCTATGGTTGTGAGTGTTACTTAGGGGCCAAGGAAAATCCAAAGGTTGTGAGAGATTCTTGTTATCTATAAATATAGGGGTAGAGTGAGGGCTTGAGATTGTGAAATATTTTATAAAAACTCCATTTGGAGAGGAGGGTTACTCTTAATTGAGAAGACCTTCCAAAAATTATAATTTTTGTTACACAATAAATGAAAATTTTCACCCCTTCAATTTCCTTTCTCTTCTTCTAATCCAAGGACCAAAAGGAAGATTAGATTAAGATCAGGAGTTGTTGGTTTCTATTTTATTTCTTTCATTTTCTTTCTTGTTTATTTAATTGCTTTGTAGATTAGATTTACTTTCATGCAATTTAATTTCATGCAATTTACTTTCATGCAATTTACTTTCATGCAATGTATTTAATTCTTGTATTTACTTTCTAGAATAGATTTTTTCTTTTCTTTAATTCACCTTGAGGCTAGAACCCTCTAGGGAATTACCCATTTTCTAAGTGTGGAGCTAATACTTGTGGGATCCCTAGAGATTGTTTGAAACTAGCTAACAAATCCAACTCATTCATGTGAGATTGAGATAAGCTAAGTGGATCTACTCTAGATTCCTCATATCTTTAACTAATCCTCCATACTTTACATTCTTGATTTTGCACTTATCCTTGTTTTTCATTTGTTTATTTTTCTTTAACTGTCTTTCTCCTCTCTTGATTTCTTTTCCTTTTTACTTCTCACATTCTCTCATCCTCATTTTGGTTTATTCGTGTACATCCGTTTTCATTCTCTAATCTCCCCATTTTCTCACTTTCATTTTGTCTTTAATTTCAGTTATTCACCTTCATAATCTCAATCTCTCCACAACACATTTTCTTCCTCGTTTCATTTATTTTGCACATAATCCACAACCCACTCTCTAACCTCATCATGATCACTTTCACCATGTACATAAACTCCTAATTGTCATGTGCATAATTTGAGAACCAAAACTTGAACAAAACTCTTCCTACTTCCCGTTCCTCGTGGGATCGATAATCTTTTATACTATAACTTGATAAGTTGTATACTTGCAACTTAGGAGGTAATCACTTATTTCCCATCAATGTTGATATGTAGCAAACATGTGAGCAATTGTACTCAAATGAACTAAAACAAGGTTTGTTGTTGGATAATAACTACTAGATAATTCTCTTGTTGCTTCTTCAAATTGGCCTAAGATATTAACAATTGATGAAGCTTGTAATCAATTATCATTAGTCATAATAAGAGATGAGTGTGACCCTACTACACTGTCAAAATATGCTTGAATTGGTTGTCTATAGAGAATGCATGTGCTTAACATTTTATAAGTAGAATTCCAACGAGCTACACAATCATTGGGCAATTTTCATGGTGACAAATTAAATATAGAGCACAATTTTATCAACTCTTTGATCCCTAACACCACCACATTTAATATGTTCCATAGCAATCCTAATCTTATTAATAGCTTGCCATATAGGAAATCCAATTTGCACACAAAAATTAAATATGTGGCACACACACCGAATATGAAAAATATCTCCATTTAAAGCAGGAGAAAGATGATTTAAGTAGAGGTATTGCAGCAGTATTATTAAAAGCATTATCAAATGAAATAGTAACAATCTTCTTTGTTATGCGTACTCATTTGTAGTATTTAAAATATTAGTATAAATACCATCGCATTATGAGGAGGGAAAATGTTCAAAAACAATAGTTCTTTTTGCATTATCAATCAAATATCTATCCAATAAGCAATCATACACATATAAGAATGATTTTTAGTCCCAATCAAATATCGGACATTAATGAAACTTTACTTGGAATAAATGATAATGTAGAAACTAAAATATCTTTTCTTTCATCATAAATGCGGTAAACTTCTTTTTTTATGGTGTTTCTAGGAACACGTTTAAATTCAGGATGGAGTGCTTCTTGAACATATAAGAATGATTGTTAGTCTCAGTCCAAATATCAGACATTAATGAAACTTTACTTGGAATAAATGATAATGTAGTAACTAAAATATCTTTTCTTTCATCATAAATGCGGTAAATTTTTTTTGTAGTGTTTCTAGGAACACGTTTAAATTCAGGATGGAGTGCTTCTTGAACAAATTCTTCAAGAACAAAACTTTCAGCTTCAGAAAATGCATGCGCACCTACAATTATATACTTAGCTAGACATCTTTTCATTTTTGCATATGTATATTTCCACGTAGATAATATTTTCTCTGTTGTACTAAGTTGTGCTTGTGTTTTTTTCCCTTTTAGATGAGTTTTAAAATGTCTAGTTAAAGTTTTGTACCATCTTTTTAAGGATATTTTAATTTGTTTGAGCAATTATTACAATAACTACTTTATTGTTACCCTCACCTTCCGTTTTGATGTGCTCCCATATTCCCACCCTTTTTTTGCCTCTTATCATCGTCAAAACTTGTGATTGAGTAGGAGTAGAAGTGGGAGCCAAAGTTATTTATTGTATTGGTAAAGTTGGCATTGGAGAAACCTTGTTGAGGTGTTATCCTCCAGAACCGATTGAAGTTGTAGAAGAATACGAATGATCCATTTTATTTTTGAGAATTTTTGAGTTTTTTTTAATGAAATTTGACTTGAGAAATGAGAGAACTTGAGAGTTGAAAAAGTTTTGAATGTTATGAGAAGAGAAGAGGAGGAGAAGATTGTTGTGAGGATGAAGTTAGAAGTTAGAGGAGTATTTATAGGTTTTTTTTACACTTTTTTTATTTATTTTTTATTTTTTTAATTAAAAAAGCCCACTGGGCTAAGTCTCAATAGGCAAAAAATTGCCAGTTGAGAGAACAACTCAACGGGTGAATTTTCGCTCGTTGAGGGAAACATATCCCAATAGTGGGCTAAAATTCGCCCGTTGTTCTCTCAACGGGCGAATTTTCACCTGTGAGAGGTGAGCACTGGGAAGTGCCCGACAAGCCTACATGGGCTTGTCCGCCACTTCTCAGTGGCCTAATGTCATTGGGCCCATGGTGGGCTGCTCCGCTTTTTGGTGGGCGTGACCTTCTAGATCCACTTATTATTATTTTTTTAATTTTTCTTTAGCCTATGTCTTGGGCCTAATTATTGGGCCCATTCAATGAGGTTGTATAATTTTTTTTTACAGGCTGAACTAACCAGGCCACATTTAGTTGGGCATAGAGCTGGCCGGTATCATTTATTCAATGGGCTATATCATTTATTTACTCTCCATATTTTTTATATTTTAAATTTAAATATCAACTATGAAGTGTGAACTATTAGGACTAGGGGGGACGGGCTCACGCCAGGCTGGCTTAGGGCCCAGGCCGGGTTCAGGCCAGGGTTTTGGAGCATCTGCCTGTTCGCGGGGAAAGTTGGTTTGTTATTCATTGCTATTTGAACTTGTTTACAGCTTTGTTGGCCTACAACAAAATTCAAACAAAAGAAAATTTGCCTTTTATTTAAGGCTTACAATGAAAACAAAAGATTACAACTTCTTCCTGAATGAACAAATGCTCGGATCTCTATTATACGGGATCCTCGCTTGTGTGGGTTCTTCGCCTGTGCCGGGGACTTTTTATTCGTCCGTGGACCACCGCGCAATTCAGATCCTAGTAGAAATCCGGATTCTGGAACTACAGACGTAGAGGGGCTCGTTTCACGAAGGAAACGAAACGCCTAAGGGGATCGCACTCACGAAGGAGAGGATCGCCTGCGGGGATCGCACTCACGAAGGAGAAATCACAGCGCTATCCCCGAAGGGTAATCTGTAGTCCTGACCCGGATTCGCTTACCTCGCGATTATGGACCTAACGTCGACTGAACTCGTGCTCGCCGGTGCCCGGAACTGTGCGTCGATGACTGGTAGATCTCGCGAGAGCTCTCTTCCCAATATCAGAAAATCCAACCTCGAGGCGAGCACCCTCGGCCTATTTATAGGCAAATGACCAAAGGAGAGGGGGTTACGGCGGCCGGACACCATTGGTGTCGGGCTAGCCGGACACCAAATGGTGTCCGGCCATTGCGGACACCTTTTGGTGTCCGACCCGAACATAAGCGGTGTCGGGTTTCGGCCGCCGTTTGGCTCCGTTTGGTTGGTTTCGGACTTTTTGCGGCGTTTTGTCTCGATCTTGTCGTTGTCATCCTAAGTCCGTGTCCGATTCATTTCTTTGCTGACTCGGAATTCGGTTGGTTCAATCGCGTTGACAGGTTAGGTGACGACCGATCCTTGTCTTGTCGTCGTTTGAATCTAGTCTCGTTGACGTTCGAATCCAATCAACCTCGCTTCATCGAATCTTATTGATTTTGAAGCTTTGTTGCTGGATTTATCCCACATTTATGCAACCTCGTTGGCTTGTATGCATCGCCGGCTCACTTCATGTGCTCGTCGGCTCGCGTGATGCGTTTTGCGGCATAGTCAATCGCCAGCGTTTGTCGGATGGGTCGTCGGTTGTTAACCCACCGTCCGCGAGTCTCGTTAGTCTTGATAAGCAATTTTAACGCTTACAGATACCCTCCAAAGCGTCTCGGTCGATTCTTGATGAGTGCAGGATGCTTTGGGCGTGATAACCCTTCACCCTTTAGTTGGCGTGATAGGACTTATGAATGACCTTGGCGTTTGATCTCTTCACTCCCTTCAGTCTTTCCAGTGCTTTGTAGGATTGCTGAAGGTATTACGGTACTGCATTTTTTTGTCTGACCGTTGTTGAGATCTTGACCAGAAGTCGATTGATGAATTTCTTCTTGAGAATAGCCTCAACATTTTGATTCTTCCAATCCTCTCAGGTTGTCGGTGCTTTGTAGGATTCTTTGAAGGTATTACGATCTTGCATTTATTGCTTGACCGTTTGTTAGAATTTCAAAATGTAGTTAATTGAGTTCATTTGATGTTGACTCGTGTTGGTGAATTGTCGTCCAATTGACCATCGATATTCCTCCGTTGATCGGGGAAACCTTCAACTGCGGCAGCGTTAGTGGCGTCAAACTATATGGATTTAGCCTTTAATCGGCGAGTGCGGCGTTGACGGCGTCGCGATCTTCGTGGATCGAACCGTTGATCGGTGAATCGCCCGGCGGCAGCGTTGGTTAGCGTCGTTACTGTATTACTCCTTGTCATAGTACAATTGTCCACAGTGGGAGGAATTCTTTTTGGGATTTATTCCAATTCCAAACTGTTGACCGGCCGGTCTTCGTGACGCCGCGAATCGGCATTATCTGATGGGAGGAGTTCTTTCAAGGTAGAACGCGTTGTCCGTCAATATAAGCCTTGTCGAATTCATCAACTTATCCCTCTTTGAGGTTCCACGATGGGAGAAATTGAGGGTTATCGAGTTATCCTTAAGAATATGGTAATATTCTCCGGGAACTTCGTTAAGAATTAGGAAATAGTTTATACTCGTAGTCCTATTCGGAGTAGGATTAGCGACGCTGATCGGCGTCGATGTGATCCGTACGATCGAGTTATCCCTAAGAATGGAAATATTCTTCCAGGAACTTCTCGACAAATTAGGAAATAGTTTATACTCGTATTCCTAGTTGGAGTAGGATTAGGCGACGCTGATCGGCGTCGATGTGATCCGTACGATCGAGTTATCCTAAGAATATATATATATATATATATATATATATATATATATATATATATATATATATATATATATATATATATATATATATATATATATATATATATATATATATATATATATATATATATATATATATTATGGAAATATTCTTCGGGAACTTCTCGACAAATTAGGAAACAGTTTATACTCGTATTCCTGATTGGAGTAGGATTAGGCGACGCGTTGATCGGCGTCGATGTGATCCGCACGATCGAGTTATCCCTAAGAATATATTTTCTTTTTTTTATAGAAATATTCTTCCGGGAACTTCTCGACGAATTAGGAAACAGTTTATACTCGTAATCCTATTTGGAGTAGGATTAGGCGACGAGTTGATTGGCGTCGATGTGGGAGAATATTGAGCCGGGTAACATCTCCAAAATCTTTCCAAATATTTAGGAAAGAGGATGGATAAATTATTGGGCTGATGTGGATTCCTTTTAGATATCCAATTGGGCTCCAATTAGAATTCCTACCCATCGCCAAATAGGACTCCTTATTCAAAGAGGATTAGATCCATATGGGATTGTTATAAATACTCATAGTTCCTTCTCTTCCACGACCTAGGCGGCCCTCCCCTTCTCGTGTTTCCTTCCCGCTTGCCATCTCGTCTCTCTCAAATCACGAGGTATGAGCACGAGGCTATGGTTTATAAAATTTATTCTCCTCTTCTTTTCTCTCTTTCTTTCTTTCTTTTTTCTTTTTTTTTTTGTTGTTGCATGCATGCGGGAGGAGAAGAACTCACCTCGGTGTCGGGCCGGAATTTAGGGCGGCGGTGGCGGGAATGGCTGGCGACGGGCCAGCCAGGCGCCGGGCTTGGCTCGACCGAGTTCATACTGGCGCTGGCTTGCCGAAGGCCATTGGCGCTGGTCGGCCGAAGCGCTAGCGTGCTGCTCGGTCACGACCGCCTGGCTCGGCCACTTGGGCATCCTCGGACTGGAGCGGTTGTCCGTTGTTCTCGTTGACATGCCCGTTGATGCTCTAGCCATGATTGATGGACCATGACCCGATCAAACGGGACCTTTTGATGTTATACTTGCCGATTTTCAGCTGCGTATTTGATTTTTCGTCGTGTTTTTGCAGCTTCCGATGTCGTCGGGAAGATCACGCGCTCCGAGGAGCCGACTGTCTACCCCGTCTCGCGATGACGTGCCACCGTCATTTGCTGGTGAGATTTTCATGTTTAATTGTGCATTCACAACTCGCATTCATATATTGCACGGCCTTGATTCCTCCTTCGTGGGGAACGACGCCCGTATAGCCTTGATCTCTCCTTCGTGAGAGTCGACGCTCGCATAGCCTTGATTCCTCCTTCGTGAGGATCGATGCTTATATTTCGGTAGACGACGGGGAGCGATTCCATGACGAACTACAGTCGGATGGATAGAATACGTCGTCATTTTATGTGACGGGGTATATTATCCGATAAATCCGCAGTGTGTTCGGAATTGATCTTCCCGTTATAAGGCCGTGACTCACTCTCACGAATTTTGTGAAATGAATTCGACACCTTATATATATGTTTGATGGATTCTGATTCATTCCGATTTCATCATTTCGATCAGTATCCCTGCAGTGCGCTTCCTTAGCGCTGAGGCAATTGGCCGGACGTCGTGGTGACCACTTTTCCTCCTCTGATGACCCTACTATTCTTATTTTGCCCGGTTTAGGCGGATCGCGGAGGTGACCCGATTAGTACTCGGAGGAGGTCCTCGTGTGTTGAGGTCGTGATGGTGGCCTTGCAGCTTGAGAAGATGCGGTTCTTCTCGGCCTTTGGGCAAGACGGACTACTTGTTTGGCGACTCCGTTGAGGACCGGACCGCGGCTTTCATTGAGAGTGAGCAATGGTGCACAAAGATGATGGCGGATTCTTATATCTCCCTTGGATTCCTCGTCACCGTTGTTTGACTGAGTTACGGCATCAGGGCGTCGCACGGAAAATGTCATGGCGCCTGACAGAGGAGTGTGACAGTATTCATTGCGGGTTTATCACCCATCGATCGGTTCTGGTTCACTTTCGAGGCGAGTTATCGGTTGCACCACGGTATATTGGGATCGACTCTCGCCTCGTGACGAGCATTTCATCACTGGTCAGACTTTGAAGAACCGCCTTGCCCTGTCGGGTCGGGAGATGCCGGCCTCTGGTCATAGATTCTTCGGCTGGGTTCATTCTGCAGATAAGCTCTGGTGGACTCGTTTGACTAGTCATGTTCTTGGCCGATGGGGCGAGGAACTTCGTGCCTGCGGTTTATACGCCGCGATTCGTGCCACTATGTATGGGCTCCCGATCAGTACCAACCACTTCTTCGCTTTATCCGAGCTCTATGATCCTGATTCGAACACATTCTTAACCAGGCATGGCGAACTGGGATTGGCTTTGCACGAGATGCATCGGGTCTCGGGTTTACCTATGGGAAGGATGCTATATCAGGAATACTTCCCTTCGGGCCGAGAATTGGGTCAACTAAAGGATACTCTGCCTGACCGTTACGACACTCTGTGGGACCTCACATGCCATTATCACATTGCCCTAGCACAAATAGAGCCGTCAGTAAAAAGGAAGTCCATTATAAGCTGGCGGTTCGCCAATTATTTGTTCAAACATCACGGAGGGCGATTAGATGGCGATTTGTGAATTGGCTCCTTCTACCCCTTCAGAGGTTAATGGGTTGATAGAAAAGTCCGGCTAAGTCCTATACCCGAGTAGTACGAGTATGGTTTTCAGCGAGGGACCAAATTCTCGACCTTCTTATGGCATGCAGTAAAACCTATCCGGCCGATGACTCTCTTAGCCGGTTTCCTCGCCATCTGGTTGAAGAAATGTGTGATGCCGTGTCAGCCTAGCGACGCTTTGCCGTTAGAGGTGCTCTATCCTGCTGTTCAGCTTGCTCATAAGAAGGAATTGTCTCTTCTTCCGGTGATGGTGGCTAACATTCATCGGGGACTTCGTCAAATAACCACTGCCTTTACTCAGAGGAAAAACAAACCGTCAGATGAGATTCCTCACGTCAAGGTGGAACTCCCGTACACCTACTTAATGGCCTGGTTTGTTCTTCATCGACCTGATATGATGACAGCGCCGAAGCTCACAGATCCATCTGTTCCTTTTCTTCAATCTTTAGAGAAATGCAAGTGGCAAGGGCACGGATTCTTAGGAGTTAAGTAAGTAGCTACTTGATTCACAAGGGTTGGGCCTTCTCTAGATGTTTTCCTTGGTTCTCACGGTCGATGCGGGGAGTCTTTGATCGATGAGGAGAGACCTAAGATGAACGGACTTTACTTGATGTTGGTCGCTTTAACGGGCCGACCAACATCCGACCGAGTTATCTTATTTTCAGTGAAAGCGAGTGCTATATTGAGCCTTATTTCCCTTCTCGTTTATTTCGTCGGTTGATTCACGACCAACTTTACATTGGGAACCCGAGCAGAACTCGGACTTCGTGGCGGTTTGATCGATGGCGTCCGGCGTGGTTGTGGAGTATAGCGGGTTGTACCAGCGCTAAATTTAGCCTCAGTGCTTGTCGTAGGCTGGAGTCGACATATTTATACTGGTGGCTTTTGGCGCCCGGTGAGCTCGTTCTGTGAAGTCCCTTGGCGAAGGTGAAGAGGCTTCGGTGACACTCAAGCTATTCGAGGAGCTTTCGGGCACAAAAAGCGTCGCCGTACCCACGAATCGGGCAGTGCGATGGGGAGATTCATAGTTCGCGGCCCGATGCTTGAGATGACCAAGAAATCGCCGCTCATGAAGAGAACTCGTACTTTCTCCTCTAATCTTATTATTCTCTTCTTCGATATCGGTCGACTCGATTTATCCTTTCGGGAATCTAGGAAGCGAAGCGGTCCGTCCTCTAGCGGAGACAAACCCCACAATAGAGCTCCTTGCAAGCGAAAGCGGTTCCGAGACCTGCATACGCTTCTCGGACCATTATCTTGGATTCGACAAGCGAGGATTACGCTAGCGATAAAGGTAATGCTCGACCGACCGTAATTTTTCGATCATTCGCCCTTTATGAATCTCACGATTTTCTCTTGTGCAGAGAATTTGGTGGCGGCCTTGATTTTGATTTTCCCTCCTAACTTTCTTAGAGTCTAGTTTAGGTGGGGCAAGTACTGGAGCTATGGCAGGAGAGCCTGAAAATACCAACATAGGACCTGGATCGGAGAATCCAGGTACATCTAACACTGGTAATTTTTCTTACCTGGACTGACAACTTGCAAAGACACGAAATTTGTTTCCGCAACTCACATCTATACTTCTGGCTCTTGTGTCGACTTTTTCGATGGAGGACTTTGAGGATTTGATCGTGATTTACCGAGGCGTTCCTCTTCCTGGCGATCGTGCTGAGCTAGGAATTCCTAGGGATATCGAGGTTGATTTCTTTGAAGGTATAAATCTCCTTCCTGATAATCATAGGACTATTCAATTTTGACTAGTACGTCTATGATTGAAAATGTCTCTCGCTTGATAATAGGGCTTCGTCACGGTGACATTGAGCTGCTATTCTTCGAGTCAACTTCGCGAACCGCCGATATGTCGGACGTGCGGTCGAGTACCGGCGAGGCTGTCGATCGCCACCGGCTGCTCTTTGCCCGGTTCCATTAGGGCAAGGAGCTGCCTATACAGGTATGAACCATTCAACTGCCAATACTCATGTCGATTTTTTTGTTCTGGGAGTTTTTAATCCTTTTCTTCCTTTTTGCAGGGTCTATAACGACTCTTCACGACTTAGTGAGAGCTTTGATGTCGGCGGCGATCCATCTCGGCTGATTATCAGGGTGGAAATTCGCTCGTTCTTCTCCTATTTAGCCATAGTGATAGACACACTTCTCGGTACCAGGCTTTCTCTCGTCAGTTCCGACCATTCCTTGATCCTAGGGTAACCACGATACGAGATGCGGGTTATTCAGAGTTGGCCCAGACCATCGGCGATCTCGATCATTTGGAGGTTAAGCTCCGAGTCTACAAGACTTTGGCGGCGGGCTCCCCTCGTATATAGAGGCGAGCGAGCTGGCGGCTTGGCGTGATGCTCGGCGTTATTACGGGACTCGAAGTTCAGATCACGGCAAGGCCGAGTGCATCTTTTGGAGGCTTCGCGTATTTGAAGCGTCTTCAGTGGGACATTTTCAATCTTGTGTATTTCTTTGGAAGCGAGAATAGTAGAGCTCGAGCAGGAACTTCAAGCGGCGAGGAGAGTCGATCATCTTGAAGGCGGCGAAGGCCAACAAGGAGGAGACTCTTGCGGTCATGTCAGAAGCTTGAGTTTTGAGGCGGTGTCGAAGTCGAGGAGGAGACCGCAAAGACTCTTAATAGCGGCGAGGAGACTTCGGGGCGAGCTTTAGGAGGAACTTCAACAAGCTTTCCTCAATAAAGTATCGAGTTAAAGCGACAAATTTCTTTGTCACAAATTTGATGTTTAGAGAGCTTGTGTAACTTCAGCCTTTTATCAATAAAGCGTATTTCTATCCTCTTTTATGCTTTATTATGATTCTTTTATTTCGTAGAAATAATTAACCATAATACTTATAGGATTTTGGCAAACCCTCGGTAGTCAGCAGTTTGATAAGCCTTTACCGATTACCGTTTGAGCAGGGATAGCGTGCGGATTATCTAAATCCGTTCCGCGCGTGGCGTTAGCTAAAAGAATAAAATTCTCTTAGACTTGATGCTATGTTATTGAATACATAGACTTTGTCTTCTTTTACGGATCTGAGACCAGCGGCGATGCGTGTTAGGCATCGGCTCGGGGTTATTGGCTAACCCCGACCCTCAGCGGGTTTGATTAGCCTTTACCAACTACCGCTTGAGTTGGGCTGGCGTCGCGGATTATCGGATCCGTTCCGCGCGTGGCGTTGTGCTAAAAGAATGAAACTCTCTTAGACTTAATGCTACGATGTTGAATCGTAGGCCGTACTCTTTACGGACAAGAGACCACCGACAGCAGCGTGTTGCAGCGTAGACTCATCCCTTCTTAGGCTTCGGATGAAATACCCCAAAATCAAACTCTAGTGTCTTCTTCAATCGAAAAAAGACTAAACCCGACAGCAGCGTGTGAGGCGTTGGCTTTATCCCTTCTTAGGCTTGGGATAAAATGCCCGAATCGAACTCTGGTGTCTTCTTCAATGGGAGAAAAGACTAAGCCGACAGCGTGTGGCGTTGGCTTTATCCTTCTTAGGCTTGGGATAAAATGCCCCAAGATGATTCTTGGTGTCTTCTTTGTCAGGAGAATGGCTGAACCGGCATAAGATTGATTGAGGTGGGAAAGGAAGAATGTATTCTATTTCAGAAGGTGGAAGGAAGGAGGATCTTGTCTCCTATCTCGGGTAAGGGATGAACAAGAGAGGAAGGTTTTGTATCCTATCTCTTGCCGGTGGAGAGGAAGGAGGATCTTGTCTCCTATCTCAGGGTAAGGGATGAACAAGAGAGGAAGGTTTTGTATCCTATCTCTTGCGGTGGAGAGGAAGGAGGATCTTGTCTCCTATCTCCGGGTAAGGGATGAACAAGAGAGGAAGGTTTTGTATCCTATCTCTTGCCAGTGGAGAGGAAGGAGGATCTTGTCTCCTATCTCCGGGTGTTGGAAAGGAAGGATTCTTGTCCTGTTTCCAGTGAAAGAGACTAAAATGGGATCTCCATTTTGAGAATCTTGAAAGATGAAACTAAGAGTGGGATCTCCACTCCGAGAATCTAAGACAAGAGAGGAAGAATGTATTCTATCTCTTGCTTCTGGAGAGGAAGAATGTATTCTATCTCCAGGTGAATGTGGAAAAGGAAGAATGTATTCTATTTCCCGATGAGAAACTAAGAGTGGGGTCTCCACTCCGAGAATCTTGGAAGGGTACGGGTAGCTTTCGCTTTTGTAGGATTGCTAACCAGAATTTGAAAGTGGACCTCTCGTTCGTGGAAGGAATCGAGAGGAGATTTTGCTGGTGGTTGGACCAGGGAGATTTTTAGTGGGCCCACCGTCAATGAATTTGATCGGTGAGAGAATTTTGGAGGAAAACAAAATAACTTAGGGTTATCCTCACGAAAATGAGTGAGATATTCTCGAGGAACTTCCCATCAAAATGGGTTATCTGAATGTACTAAGGATAATACTTTTGAAACTTCCCATTTATTGGCATTAATTGCGGTCGCCATTACATTGTGATAAAGGCGATATGCACCGTTTGAATAGGCTGTGTCTATTATAAGCGGTCCTTCCCATTGGGTTCAAATTTACCTTTCTTCTTAGAGTTGAGAATTATCGGCCGTCTAGCGGCGAGGGCGAATCTCCCTCCTTAAAGGTTCTCTGTCGAACTTTCTTGTTGAAAGCCCTCGACATTCTAGCTTGATAGAACTCAATGCATTGTTGAGCCTCGAGCTTCTCATCTAACATCTCAAGCTCTTGAGGCGTTTTGATGTTGTTCTTGATCGTCATCTCACATTTGCAAGGGCGTCGAAGTGGCGAATCTGGATTTTCAACGGGAGAATTGCTTCACACCGTAAACCAGGGAGTACGGGGTCGCTCCAGTTGGCGTGCGTACCGTTGTGCGATATGCCCAGAGTGCTTCTCCGAGTTTATCGTCCCAGTCTCGCTTGTTATTCTTCACAAGCTTTGACAAAATCTTGATAATCGTCTTATTGAATGCCTCGGCTAATCCATTTCTTCTTTGGATTATATCTTTGTCGATGAGACATCTTGTATCTTAAACTTTTAGCAAAACGATAAAGGAATTGCTGATAAATTGGGGACCGTTGTCATGCACGATCCGTCTCGGGACACCATGTCGATAGATGACATGGTGTTTGATAAATTTGACGATGGTACTCGCCTTAACTTCTTTCAGCGGGATTGCTTCAGCCCACTTGGAGAAGTAGTCGGTGATCGCTAGAATAAACCGATCTCCCTTGGTGTGGAGGAAAAATGGGACCTACAGCGTCCATTCCCCATGTCTCAAATGGCGGGATGTGGCGAAGGATCTGCTGCTCACGGAGGTGGTGCATATAATTAGCGTGAATTTGACAGCGTGGCATTCCGGCGTGCTCATTGCATCATTAATCATTGTGGGCCAAAGTAGCCCATTCTCGATTCGATCGTAGAGTTTGGGACCAGCCGATGCGCACCGCATTCACCTTCGTGTGATTCGCGAAGGACCTCTTACGCCTCTTTGTTTGAAAGGCATCGGAGCAAAGACCGTCGTACCCTCAGCGATA
This sequence comes from Asparagus setaceus, assembly GCA_012295165.1. NCBI lineage: Eukaryota > Viridiplantae > Streptophyta > Magnoliopsida > Asparagales > Asparagaceae > Asparagus > Asparagus setaceus. The sequence goes on along the minus strand of CM022702.1, from coordinate 52,978,555 downwards.
TAACATCACGGGTCTACGTATTAGTAAAGAATCAGGGAGCTCTTGGCGGATTGACTCTCTCTCCCTTACGTTTCGTGAGAATACCGTGCAAGGCGTAGTCGATGATAGGAAGCGCCAATCTCGGGGCTCCAATTTGGTTTGGGTTGCATGTACCTCTTTGGTAATTACCCTTCATCTTCTTGCATCCCATTATATATTGAGTGCGAAGAGTTGATGAGTCGGCCGTAACTAGTTGCTTTCGGTCTCGGAAGGTTGTGCTAGCGACACGCTACTTGGCCAATGCATCTGCGTAAAGCGTTCGAAGCGGGATATACTCAATGAAGAATTCTTCAAAAGAGTCGCCATTTCAATGGCCACGATGATAGGGGACGGATCGGGATTTCTAACCGTAGTCTCCGCGGATGCGACTATCAGTTGTGAATCGCCGTATGCTTCGAGATATTCAACCCCCAGCTCTTTGGCGAAGCTAAGTCCAATAAGTAGCGCATTGTATTCAGCTACGTTATTAGAGCACGGTTCGGTGAGTGAATAAGCACGGGGCATGACATGATTTTCCGGGGAAACTAAGACAACCCCGACTCCGGCGGAAATCTTAGAACATCCAGGAGCACTTGCCACGCTGGTAGCTCGAGAAGCTCACAAAATACAACCGCCATATTTCTTTGGTGTGTTGTAGTATTGGCTTCATGGATTTCATCAGGAAGACCATCATATAGCTCAAGCTGCGTCACGTCGTCGGGTTGGCGACCAAGAGATCATAAATTGCACGCCCTTTGGTGACTTACGTTGTTTGAAGTGCGAGTCGTATTGGGACAAGAGCAAAGCCCATTTTGCCAAACGCCAACTCATTGAGGCTACTGGTCATAAATATTCGGACGGTTCGTTAGAGATAACATAAATCGTCTGTCCGACTAAATAGTGCGCATTTTGAATCGCGAACACTAATGCAAGGCAACGCTTCGACCATTGGGTATCGAGACTCGCACCGACTAGTGTTATTTCGGGGTAATATCTTGCTGTTGCATTGACCGCCGTCATCGTCTGCATGAGTAAGGCGCTCAACGAGTGATCTGTTGCCTTGATGTAAATTAGAAACGGTTTTCCCGACCGCGGTGCAACAAGAACGGGAGGTTTAACGAGATACGACTTGATCTCTTCAAATGCCTTTTGGCAAGCGTCATCCCAAATGAATGATACGCCCTTCTTGTTCAACTTAGAAAATGGTTGGCACTTCCCAGATAGGTTTGATATGAACCGCCGGATATATGTCAATCGCCCTTGTAACCCCCTTAGTTCTCTCAGATTTCTTGGAGGTTGCAGTTCTTGAATTGCCCTTACTTTGTCAGGATCGACATGGATCCCTTTATTAGTAACGACAAAGCCGAGGAACTTGCCACTGGACATCCCAAGGAAGGATTTGGCCGGGTTCATCTTTAACTGGTGGACTCGCATGAGCTCAAACACTGTTCTGAGATCTTTGACGTGATCTCGTTTATCACGGCTTTTCACGACCAAGTCATCAACATAGTACTCTACTATTTTCCGGAGGTGGTCTTGGAAGATCCTTGTCATTGCTCGCTGGTACGTAGCGCCGGCGTTCTTTAGGCCGAACGGCATGACCGTGTAGCAAAATATACCGATGGGCGTTACGAGCGGCGTGTGTTTGGCGTCATCGGGGTGCATCTTGATTTGATTATACCGAAAAGCCGTCCATAAGGACATCCTCGAATCCACATGTATTGTCAACTATGGCGTCGGTGATTGGCGGAAATCATCCTTCGAACAGCGGCGTTTAGGTCTCTGTAGTCGACCACGGATCCTAATTGAACCGTTTTCTTCATGGCCGGGACTATATTAGCCACAATCGGATGTTGAATTTCCTCGATGAACCCCGATTCGATGAGTTTCTTCACTTCGTCAACAATTGCCTGCAAGATTTGTGGACGAAACCGTCTTTGCGGTTGCTTAACAGGTTTGACATCCACCTTGATGTTGAGGCGATGTGTCGCCACATTAGGGTCGAGTCCCGGCATATCTTCGTAGCTCGGGCAAATCGTCGATATATTCTTTGATTAGGCGATCAACTCTTCCTTTTCTTAGGAAGACTACCCTTGATATTTATGAGCTTAGGGTGTTCTTCGTCACCCATATTGACTTGGACTACCTCGTCCTTGGTGGGTGGTTCTCTTTGTTCGAATCTGTCCCCGAACTGTTCTTTGAGTTGATGAACCCATAGGTCTTCCCATGTTGGCATATCTTCATCATCCTCAAAAGTGGCAGGATCGGCGGTTGTCATATTCGACATTAAGCCTTTGAACATTTCACCGATGCTAACATCGAATCCCATCTTGGCGAGTCGGATGAATGTCCATCTCGACTTGGGGATTGATTGTTGACTAGCCAACAACACTTTCGTCTTAGAAGAGGATGTGTATCCTAGTCCTCTCTGGCGTAATAATCATCGGTTTCCCTTCGGGCGTGGCTGACTTTAGGCGGGACTTCGAGGACCTCTTCCAAAACAAAGACCTTCTCCTTGTGCCAAGTCGTACCCCACTTCTTCATGATATCCGGTGTTTGGGACTATATCGAACTTGTGAAATATGGGCCCGTCATCGTTTATATCTTAAGTCCAAGAAGTGGGCATGCAATGGAGCTGCGTCACCTCTTCCGTAGACCAAGTATTTTTCACCACTTGATCTTCACGGGATGGCGAGTGTCGTCGAAGGAATCTGAGCTGCTTCCATGCAATGCAAGATGGCCAGAGTTGGCAAGTGTAGCGGGATCACCATATAACCTGTTATCACATCGGTCAAAGACAAAGGATACTCTAAATCATTTTTATTAACTTCGTCGGCAAGTTGCCAATTACAACCTTCATCAGATGATTCTCCATCGTCAAGATTGATTCTGGGTACAATGTTATTAATAACAAAACCACCATCGTAATCAAGCCCGGCCGATATCGGCTTCTTAGCGTGTCCATGCCTTGGGCGATGGTTGATGTCGGATTCATTGCCGTAAAGGAGGGAGTCCGTGAAATAATTCTCCATTCCTTTAAGCGGTACGCTTATCGCGACCACCGTCTTAACTTCATTATTTGTGCCTACATATTTTGGACACTGATGAAGAGTGGAGGGGACTATAACGTTACTGTGGATCCAAGGTCGACCCAACAATAGGTTATAGGAAGTCTCTGCATCGATCACATAGCAAGTGAATTCGGACTTCAAGTCCCCCATCTGGCATTTAATCCGGATTTTACCGAGTGGCCGGGTCCCGCTGGTGTTAAATCCGTAAATTATTGTGCTGTGGGCCTTGATTTATTGGCGAGGAATCTAGAGGCGTACATTAATCGCAGGGCATGATACTCCGCGGAACCGGATCAACTTGGATCCTGCTAACTTCATCGAGCCGATATACCGTGAAGTCTGGTGGCCTATCATGGTTCGAGTTCTTCGTCGCATATCCTCCTTCGTAAAGGCGTCTGAGGGAAAGTGCTTAGGCTGCCGGAGTTACTGCTATTCGCGCTTGATTCTTCAGTCGGCTTAATCGGCGAGAACACTTGAGAATCGGCTAGAGCCTCTTGTAAAGCTTCGGGTCTCTTTCGACAATCGAACCTTCGTAGAAGTTATTCTAGCGGGATGTTTGCGGTTGGGCCATGACATCAAAGCGGTATGGAGGCTTCGATGTTCGGTCTATCCCTCTGTCAGGCGATTGAATCGGGCTGCCGGGAGTTGAGCTCCACGGACACAGGCACTTCTCCTTTGCTTGGTGCTTTTTCTTTAACGGTATGCGTTGTTGTACTTTCTCTCAGACGAGTGAGAGGAGCCGTGGCCACCCGGTTCGGCAATCTTGGCGTTAGGATTTGGAGTCTCCGGATACTTGTAGGCGTATTATGTCCACTCCTTGTGGCAAAGACTTCATGCTCTTCTTGAGAAAATGAAAAGTCGCCACTTCTTCATCGTCCTTCTCTGGAATTGCCGAAGCAGCATGGCATAGTTTGCCTTTTCCCTTGGACTTCTTCTTGGCCGAAGAGGTAGCCCATTGATTGTCTTCCAGTAAGTCAGGGTGGACCCAAAGGATTTCTCCGTTTGCGATGGGTGTTGCGTCGAGTCCCTTCTCCGTTGCCGTGAGGATCCTCATTTACCATCTTCATTCCTACCTTCACAACTGGCGTCGGTTGAAACCAATCCAACGGAACTGATCCGAAGCTAATGGAGACCGCATTTGCTCCCACCTTCTTTTCTTTAGAGGGTTTTGGAGTAATGACTCCAACATCGATCAAGGCTTGAATCTTGTCCTTGAGATGGTAGCAGAACTTTGTAGGATGATGTACCGCCCTATGGTAAGCGCAGTACTTAGGATCTGTAACCCTCTTTGCCTCCTCTTGGTTCACAATTGGGGGCAACTGGATCTTATTGTTCTCCAGAAGGTATTTGAAGATGCCCGGAACCTCCTCGTCTTTGAACGAGTAAGTCTTGGGAAACCTCGAACCGGCGGGTTCGATTTTAGGCTTGTTGGCGCCATTGAGGTTGCGATTGATGTGGTGTGCGGCATTGCGGCTCTTTGTTGTGGTTGCGGTTCGAGCGTTTGATTGGCGTCCAGCGGACTTATTTGGCGCCTTACCTCGCCGCGTGGCGCAAAATTACGTTTGTTAGTGTTTGTTGCCGGTGGCCTCTTTATGCTTTCTTCCTCTTAAGGAACCTTCGACTTGCTCTCCACGAACCTTCAAGTCCTTCCACGTTATAGATGGTGCTGTCCCCATTGCTTCAAGCACATCCAAGGACGATTATTGTGGCGGGTTTGGAGAATAAACTCCTCGTGATGGGATCCCGACAATTCATTGCTTTGTTACGGAATCGTTTGGCGAAGCGTCACTTTTCTCCGTCCTTTTGCTTCTCGTCGAACAATGTCGATCGATGCCGGTATCGTCGTCGAAGAAATTGGTGAGGAAGCTAGACTCCATGTCGTCCCGGTATGAATGCTCCACGGCGAGGCGGTACCAATCGGCGACCCAGCGAAGGTACCAACGAATGACCGAACCATCGGGGGCTCGTTTGGGATATTACCCTAAGTGGGACTTGAAGTATATAAGGTGTTGAGTTGGTGAACCCTTCCGTCAAATGGCGTGAAGTTTATTAAGTTAAACTTTGCGGGTATGGGATTGATTCCCACTCTCTAGGGTATGGGCAAGGGATGCGGTTTTCTTCACCTCTTGGCGGAAATCAAAGAGTTAATTTTGCTCTCGAGGTCTCTCATCTTTTAAGCTCATAGGCGGCGATTTACCTAGCACTTTCGGTTCACCCCCAGTATTTTGCACATTATGGGGGTGATTGGCGTTACGCTGTTTGCCTTCATCCGTGTCGCTATCTGTTTGATCAACGTCGATGCGACCACTTTCGGTTCACCTTGGTTTTTCGTCAAGGCTTGGATCTGTTGATCATGGAGCTCCTTCATCTGTTGCATGGCCATATCCATCTCCAGTTTGAAGTTCTCCTTCTGCTTGGCTAAGGCTTCATCTAGCATCTTGGCCATTTGATCCGCACTAATCATGAACGCCTTCGGGGTTGTCCTCACTAGAGGCTGTATTGTCGGATGCCATTCCGACCAGTCGATACTTCATCCTCGAAGGTAGTCCTCTCAAAAGCTTGTCATAATTGGACCGTCGAATAGTCGGACCTTAAGCGAGTTAGCGTTGCGGCGCTAGGAATAAGCAGCGGCAGCGGTTCCTTACGGTCATATTGTTAGTGACCTCTGGCAACTCATTGGTGTAGGCAATAAAAATTGCCTTAATCCCTGCACGGCAACTCGGAATGAGCAAAAGAGCTTAAGGGTCCATCTGAGTGAAGTCAGGTCCGCCTAAAGGTTAAGTTCACTGAATACTTGACTTTACAAAATAGGCGAAGTCTTGGTATCTCTCAAACCGAAGGAATTGAGCAAAATGACCGGAGCAAACCGAACCCTTCGGGTAGGTTTGGATTGGCTCCGTCTCGTCGAGATAGTCGATTTTCATATATAATTAGTCCAATTCCGACATACGGTTTGAAAGTTCACGACCCGTTCTTAGTAGCATATGAGGAAGGTCGCAAAGGCTGCGAGCTCCCCATTAAAAGAGGAGGTTAAGCCAGCGTGAGCTCGACATTCAGCAGGGTTAGCCCAGTAGCAAAACTCTCCATTGAGCGAGGTTAAGCCAGCGTGAAGCCCTTCATTGAGCGAGGTTAAGCCAAGCAGCGAAGCTCTTCATTGAGCGAGGTTAAGCCAGCGGTGAAGCTCTCCACTCAGCGAGGTTCACCTACAGCGGTGAATCTCGACATTAAACCGAGGCTAGACGGTGCAAGCTTCAAAGCGAGACTTGCTCAAGAGGCGAGACTTCGACCTCAATCTGAGGTTCGCGTGGGCGGAGTTCGATCTCAACACAAGGTTAGCCGCGTGAAGCGAAGCTCAACGATCATATGATGAGGTTAAGCCCACAGCGATGGTTTGGCGAGGCTTCGCCCACAACATCAACGTCGGCGAGGTTAAGCCAGCGGTGGTTTGGCGAGGCTTCGCCCACAACATCAACGTTTGTGAGGCTGCGCCCACAACATCAAAGTTTGGCGAGGCTGCGCCCACAACATCAAAGTTTGACGAGGCTCGCCCACAACATCAACGTTTGGCGAGGCTGCGCCCACAACATCAAAGTTTGGCGAGGTTAAGCCAGCGGTGGTTTGGCGAGGCTTCGCCCACAACATCAAAGTTTGGCGAGGCTTCGCCCACAACATCAAAGTTTGGCGAGGCTTCGCCCACAACATCAAAGTTTGGCGAGGCTGCGCCCACAACATCAAAGTTTGGCGAGGCTTCGCCCACAACATCAAAGTTTGGCGAGGCTGCGCCCACAACATCAAAGTTTGTGAGGCTGCGCCCACAACATCAAAGTTTGTGAGGCTGCGCCCACAACATCAAAGTTTGGCGAGGCTGCGCCCACAACATCAAAGTTTGTGAGGCTGCGCCCACAACATCAAAGTTTGTGAGGCTGCGCCCACAACATCAAAGTTTGACGAGGCTCGCCCACAACATCAACGCTTGACGAGGCTCGCCCACAACATCAAAGTTTGGCGAGGCTGCGCCCACAACATCAAAGTTTGACGAGGCTCGCCCACAACATCAACGCTTGACGAGGCTCGCCCACAACATCAAAGTTTGGCGAGGCTTCGCCCACAACATCAAAGTTTGGCGAGGCTGCGCCCACAACATCAAAGTTTGGCGAGGCTCGCCCACAACATCAAAGTTTGGCGAGGCTCGCCCACAACATCAACGCTTGACGAGGCTCGCCCACAACATCAAAGTTTGGCGAGGCTCGCCCACAACATCAAAGTTTGGCGAGGCTCGCCCACAACATCAAAGTTTGGCGAGGCTTCGCCCACAACATCAACGCTTGACGAGGCTCGCCCACAACATCAAAGTTTGGCGAGGCTTCGCCCACAACATCAAAGTTTGACGAGGCTCGCCCACAACATCAAAGTTTGACGAGGCTCGCCCACAACATCAAAGTTTGACGAGGCTCGCCCACAACATCAAAGTTTGGCGAGGCTTCGCCCACAACATCAAAGTTTGGCGAGGCTCGCCCACAACATCAAAGTTTGACGAGGCTCGCCCACAACATCAAAGTTTGGCGAGGCTTCGCCCACAACATCAAAGTTTGGCGAGGCTTCGCCCACAACATCAAAGTTTGACGAGGCTCGCCCACAACATCAAAGTTTGGCGAGGCTCGCCCACAACATCAAAGTTTGTGAGGCTGCGCCCACAACATCAAAGTTTGGCGAGGCTCGCCCACAACATCAAAGTTTGGCGAGGCTTCGCCCACAACATCAAAGTTTGACGAGGCTCGCCCACAACATCAAAGTTTGACGAGGCTCGCCCACAACATCAAAGTTTGGCGAGGCTGCGCCCACAACATCAAAGTTTGTGAGGCTGCGCCCACAACATCAAAGTTTGGCGAGGCTGCGCCCACAACATCAAAGTTTGACGAGGCTCGCCCACAACATCAAAGTTTGGCGAGGCTTCGCCCACAACATCAAAGTTTGGCGAGGCTTCGCCCACAACATCAAAGTTTGGCGAGGTTAAGCCTACGGCGGTGAACCTCGACAATCGACCCTCGTCTCTCAAGGACAAGGCTCCAAAAGTTAACATGCGGGCTAAGAAATGGGTTGTTAAGCAACCCAAGTCCACCGGATGTTTTTAGCCAAGTTTTGGCTTACGGCGAGCCTCGCTCTGCACGTGAGAAGACGGACCTTCTAAGGGTCCACTCTCGAGGCGTGCGGACAGCGTCGGCCAGCGAGAACCAAGCTTCGCCCGGCGTGCTTTCGAGCTTTGGTCTCGTTGGGCCGGATTCCACTATCGTCCAAAGAAAATCAACGAACCTCGCCATCATCAAGGGGTTAGTTCAAAACAAGGCGAATGTAAGCCCGGTGCGAACCTCGTCTACAAGGCGAGCGTCGCCCTAGCTGCGAACCTGCGTCTACAAGGCGAGCGTCGCCCTAGCTGCGAACCTGCGTCTACAAGGCGAGCGTCGCCCTATGCGAGCCTCGTCCAAGTGGCGAACCTGCGCCAACAATGTGAGGTCCCCTTGAAAGAGATGAGCCTCGTCCAAGTGGCGAACCTGCGTCGTAGGAAGCGTCGAGAATGGCGAACCTGCGTCGTAGGAAGCGTCGGGATGGCGAACCTCGTCATAGCAAGCGTCAAAATGATGAACCTGCGTCATCATGAACCTCGACATGGGGTGTCATCAAAGCAAGTGGCGAACCTGCGTCGTAGGAAGCGTCGAGAATGGCGAACCTGCGTCGTAGGAAGCGTCGAGAATGGCGAACCTGCGTCGTAGGAAGCGTCGGGATGGCGAACCTGCGTCGTAGGAAGCGTCGGGATGGCGAACCTCGTCATCTTAAACCTACCCAACAACATGAGGTCCATTACGAACCGGATGAACCTGCGTCATCATGAACCTCGACATGGGGTGTCATCAAAGCAAGTGGCGAACCTGCGTCGTAGGAAGCGTCGGGATGGCGAACCTCGTCATCTTAAACCTACCCAACAACATGAGGTCCCCTCCAAAGGGATGAGCCTCGTCCAAGTGGCGAACCTGCGTCGTAGGAAGCGTCGAGAATGGCGAACCTCGTCATCATGAACCTCGACATGGGGTGTCATCAAAGCAAGTGGCGAACCTGCGTCGTAGGAAGCGTCGAGAATGGCGAACCTGCGTCATCATGAACCTCGACATGGGGTGTCATCAAAGCAAGTGGCGAACCTGCGTCATCATGAACCTCGACATGGGGTGTCATCAAAGCAAGTGGCGAACCTGCGTCGTAGGAAGCGTCGGGATGGCGAACCTCGTCATCTTAAACCTACCCAACAACATGAGGTCCCCTCCAAAGGGATGAGCCTCGTCCAAGTGGCGAACCTGCGTCGTAGGAAGCGTCGAGAATGGCGAACCTCGTCATCATGAACCTCGACATGGGGTGTCATCAAAGCAAGTGGCGAACCTGCGTCGTAGGAAGCGTCGAGAATGGCGAACCTGCGTCATCATGAACCTCGACATGGGGTGTCATCAAAGCAAGTGGCGAACCTGCGTCATCATGAACCTCGACATGGGGTGTCATCAAAGCAAGTGGCGAACCTGCGTCGTAGGAAGCGTCGAGAATGGCGAACCTGCGTCATCATGAACCTCGACATGGGGTGTCATCAAAGCAAGTGGCGAACCTGCGTCGTAGGAAGCGTCGAGAATGGCGAACCTGCGTCATCATGAACCTCGACATGGGGTGTCATCAAAGCAAGTGGCGAACCTGCGTCGTAGGAAGCGTCGGGATGGCGAACCTCGTCATCATGAACCTCGACATGGGGTGTCATCAAAGCAAGTGGCGAACCTGCGTCGTAGGAAGCGTCGAGAATGGCGAACCTGCGTCGTAGGAAGCGTCGAGAATGGCGAACCTGCGTCGTAGGAAGCGTCGAGAATGGCGAACCTGCGTCGTAGGAAGCGTCGAGAATGGCGAACCTGCGTCGTAGGAAGCGTCGAGAATGGCGAACCTGCGTCGTAGGAAGCGTCAATCCCGTTTGACTATAGCCAATTGGTGGGGGTACCGAAGAATTTGAGAACTCACGGCATCGCTACATCTCAACCTTCAAATCACGATTTCGGTGTCGGGCCGGTGTCCTCATGGCCGAACGAGAAGAAGAGATGACGCGAAGAATTGAAGAGCAACAAGCTACTATTCTTGCGCAACAAGAATCTATCAGGCGTTTAGAAATAATGATGGAGAAACTTGTCGGTAAGAAGAAGACGGACGAAGGAGGATCCAAATCGAAGCGAGAAGGCTACGAGGGGGATCATGATGTCCACTCAATGTCGTCTGAAGCGGAGTCGAATCCGCGTACAAAAGAGCAAGAGCATACGTTGCGGGATTTCCAAAAGCAGCTGGATGCTCTCAAACTCCGAGGGCAATCTAAGGAGCTGGGGGTGGCAAGGCCATATCCTATGGAATGGGATGATGTCCCATATCCTCCAAAATTCAAGCCACTTAATCTAGTGCAGTTCGACGGGAAAAGTTCTCCGTCACAACACATCTATTATTTCCAAGCAAAGCCGGGCATATAGCGAATTAGCGATCCTATTATGACCGATTATTCATTAGCACTCTTAAAGGAATTAAGCTTTGAGTGGTTTGAAGGTTAGAGCCGGTTCCATTAACTCTTGGAAAGATTTGCAAAGGCTTTTATGGCACGATTTTTCGATGATGACGAGGTGTCTATGGCCACTTGTTGGCGAAAAGCAAAAGAAGACGAGTCGGTCGGCACTTCGTCAAGAGATTCGAAATCAATCCTTGCATTCCGGGACCAAGTCTTGGAAGCAACATTCATCGAGATGTCGCGAGCCAACCTCTCGATCAACATACTTCGAAGATGGAGTGCGGTTGAAGCACACTCTTGGAGGGACTTGGTGAGGCAAGGGGAGCAAGTTGAGAACATGCTTAAGAGGATCGGCCGAGGAACCCGAGTTCTCGTCATAAAAGGGGTAATCGAACAATTTTATTCCTCAAAAGCAATCGAAGGGGAAGGAGACTTTGGTACGTGGAGACCAACCTACTTGAGACCCTTCAGCGAAATCGAATGTTTACGGCGGTAGTCCTCGAGAAGAAGTATGATTTTAAGGATGACCAGGTCATACCAATCCTTAAAACTTTACTCAAAATGAACAAGATCAGCTTCGAAATAAGGAAGCGGGAGGAAGCTTCAGGGCGGATGATCAAAATCTGCATGTACCATCGAATGGTACACCATCAAACGAGGTCATGCTACATTTTGAAGGACAAGATCAAGTCTTGTTAGAAGCAGGTGTTATGACTCTGCGGGAGGATCAGAAGAAGGTGTCTGCAAACATGGTCGCTCTCCAATTTGGCGATTTTGCGGAATTCCAAGTGCAAGATGGAGTAAAGCCAATCCCTCAAGCAGAGGCCAGAGTTGTGAACTTTGATCTCCAGCGGCGGGAGACACAAGGTATGGTCCCTTACACTACGCCGAAGGGCGAAATTATGTGGGTTCACCCTGACTTGTTATCAGATGAACAATGGACTTCTTCAAAGTCAAAAAGGAAGACTTGTAACGCCACCTCTGCTGCGCCGGAAAAGGAGGAAGTCAATGACTCCACCGAGCAACAAATCGCCCCGGTCACACAGCCTGTACCAGCGTTGGCCACCCGAGGCGGAAAAGAGTTCTTAAGGGAGTATCCCGAGGCAACACCCGACCAGACAAGGGAAATCCGCTACAACAAAGCACTCAGGAAGGGCACGCCTGAAACTTCGAAGGCTCCTTTCCAGTTCGATGTGTTAGCCCAACTCTCCAACATCCCGGCGAGGATCACTTTATTCGAGCTCTTGCGTCTCTCTCAATCTACCAGAGAAGCTCTGCGAGAAGCGTTGGCGGATAACGAAGCGTTCCTCGCTCACTTCTCAGAAAGGACAACGGAAGTTTGTGCCCAATGTCATCAGGTCTTCAAAGGGCCCATACCTTGCATTACTTTTTCATCGGAGGACATGCAAGTGAAGAACCCAAAGCATGATAGGCCGTTGTACTTCACTGGCTATATTGGATCTGTCCGAATCAACCGAGCTCAAGTTGACCCGGGGTCTGCATTGAGTATCATCCCATTGAGAATTATACAACATCTTGGGATACGGCTGCATCGGTTAGCGACAGCGGGACTACCATCTACGGTTTCAATGCTACCAATTCGTCCCTTGGGCAAAATCAAACTCAAATGCGGATAGGAGACTTGAAGGCGGGCGTTACCTTTCGTCATTGATGCGGATACATCCTATAATGCGCTATTGGGTGCCCACGGATCCATGAAAACTTGATCGTCCGTCTACGTTGCATCGGTGCATGAAATGCGTGAGCGAAGAAGGGATGGTTAAACATTGGTCGCGGAAAGGCAACCGTTCAAGGGGGTGGAGAATTATTTCACTGATTCTATCCACTACCTTGAGGAAGGCCAAACCGGTGAACCACAGATCGAGGACTATGACAGCGGGAATGAAGCTGATGTAGAGTCCGAACAAGGAATTGTTTTTAATGATGTAAAACCCTTTGTAATCGATCTGAATGATCCTGATGACAATATCGTCATTTTCAATGAAGATTATGATTTAGCTTACGCACCGGGTGTTAAAAGTCATCTTGACTTGATGTCGAAATTACGCCGCGGTTGTATCTTTGAACCTACATTGCACATGCCAATTCGATCGTCGTTCATGGCGACCCAAAGGCATTCTAACTCTTATGGCGGTTTTGTGGTACCGGCCGGGAATAATGATCGAAAGACATTATCCTTGGGAAGGTCAATAAGCGTTGCAAAATGAATAGAAGCGACTGGCGGAGGAAAAGGAACCCCAATTCTCATATTTCTGCCAGCGGCGAAATTTGATGAAAAATGGGGTATGATTTCCTTCACAAGAAGGACTAAACTATGGAAAAGGTATCAAGACACCAATCCGATGCTTATGTCGGAAGGCGGCGATGATTATTATCATAAAACTTCGTAAAGGGTTGGGATATGAATCACCATCGTACTCATGGCATGTCGAGGCGAGGCGATTGAGCACTCATCTTACGGAACAGTTTCACGGGATTAGAAGTCGATTATAGGACATGAATTTCGGTCCCTGATAGCCAATATGACTTCAGCCGATCAAATTGAGATTCAAGAGGATGATCAGTTGTCATTATTCGAAGATCCACTAAGTCAACAGCTCGGGATGCAATGGGAACATCGTTTTGAACAATGAGAGCCACCCACCGATGACAAAATAGTCCAAGTAAATATGGGGGACGAAGCTAATCCAAAACCCATATTTATAAGCGATAGTTTGACCATTGAGGAAAGGGAGAACCTCATCGCTTTGGTACGAGAATATATCGATGTCTTCGCTTGGAGTTATGAAGATATGCCTGGCTTAGACCCTCAAGTGGCTATGCACCGCCTTAATATCAAACCAGGTGCTAAGCCTGTTAAACAACAGCAACGACGATTTTCCCCTCAGGTCATGAAGGCCATTGAGAAAGAAATCGAGAAGCTGATCAAAGCGGGGTTCATTCGGGAGGTTCAACACCCCGATTGGGTGTCCAATATAGTACCTGTTTTGAAGAAAAATGGACAGATCCGACCATGCGTTGATTACCGAGACTTAAATGCAGCATGTCCGAAAGATGATTTCCCTCTACCAATTACGGATATTATCATCGACAATACATGCGGGTTTGAAAGGATGTCTTTTATGGATGGATTTTCAGGGTACAATCAAATCAAAATGCATCCTGATGATGAAAAACATACGGCTTTTCGAACACCGTTAGGAATATACTGTTATACAGTCATGCCTTTCGGCTTGAAAAATCGCGGGGGCTACATACCAGCGTGCCATGACCACTATTTTCCGAAAACATTTACGGAAAACAGTGGAATGCTACGTAGATGATTTAGTAGTCAAGAGTCGTCGCAAAAGTGATCACTTGCATGACTTGAAGACAACATTTGAGATAATGCGGGCACATCAGCTGAAGATGAACCCAACTAAGTCTTTTCTGGGGATGTCTAGTGGCAAATTTCTAGGGTTCGTGGTCACAGCAGATGGTATACGTCTCGACCCGGACAAGGTCAAAGCTATCCAGGAACTTCCACCTCCTAGAAGCCTCAGAGAGCTTCGTGGTCTCCAAGGGCGTTTGGCTTACATTCGCAGATTCATTTCCAATCTATCGGGGAAATGTCAACCATTCTCGAAGCTCATGAAGAAAGGTGTATCGTTCGTTTGGGATGAAGAATGCCAGAAGGCATTCGAAGAGATTAAAACATATCTTTCTAATCCCCCTGTGTTAGTTGCACCTAAATCAGGAAAGCCCTTCCTGATTTACATCCGCGCTACAGAGTATGCGTTAGCAAGTCTTTTAGCACAGGACGATGACAATGGCCATGAACAGGCAGTCTATTACCTCAGTAGGACGCTGTCGGGGGCCGAATATCGATATCCTCCCATTCAGAAGGAATGTTTGGCTTTGATCTTCGCCGTCCAAAAGATGCGGCATTATCTAGTGGGACAGACTATACACGTCATTTCCAAAATCGACCCTATACGGGTATTTATGACCCAGCCTGGCACGTTGAATGGTCGAATGGCTAGATGGGCATTGTTATTATCTCAGTACGACATTCACTTCAAACCTCAGAAGGCGATGAAGGGTCAAGCTGTGTGTGATCTTATGGCTAACCATCCATTGAAAGGGAAAGTCGAATTGTATCAAGACATTCCTGATGAACCTTATGAAGCTAATCGGTCTCTAAGGAGCGGTATGGCGGTTGTTCTTTAGCCAGACGGAGAGCGACAGCTGCCCATTGTAGCCGAGTGGGGTAGTATTGATATCTCCACAAAACCACGTGATACCACGGTACGTGTCATTATCGAGAACCATGCACCAATAGCGTAGCGGTATAATGCGTTATTGATTGGTCTCGACATAGCCAAACATTTAGGCGTGAAACACCTTGAAGCATTTGGGGATTAGCGACTAATCGTAAAACAACTAAGAGGAGAGTACGAAGTCGTGCACGAGGACCTTATCCCTCATCATCGGCGACCATAACTTTAGTTGACTCCTTTGAAAGCTTTTACATTGATCATGTACCCGTTTGCGAGAACACTTATCGATCGTTGGCGTCTCTTGCGGCTCGCTATACGAGAATGCTACTCGGCGAGGTTAGTGTGTCTAATCGGCAACTATTTCGACCAAAATATGCATTACAGATCCAGCGTCGAAGGCGAACCTAAGTCACTTGAAGCCGCGAGGCTGGCGGTTCCGATCATCGACTATGTCTTGCATGGGATATTACGAAGACATAAAAGAAAGAGAGTCAATTAGTCGGCGAGCATCAAGATTTTACTATGATTCCCAATTCTGAGACTTTATATAGTAGGGCATATGATGGAGTTCTTGCTTGATGTTTGTCAACTAAGGAAGCGAGCAAGTCTTGAAAGAAGCTCATGGCGGTGTTTGTGGAGCACACCGGCCGGACCTAAGTTATGGGATCGGTGCGTGAACTTCGGTTATTATTGGCCGACAATGGTAAGGGATGCCGTGGCTACGCTAAGCGATGCCATGCATGCCAAATACATGCTAATTACCTTCACCAACCGCCGAACACTTGCATCCTACCGCGTCACGGCCATTTGAAGCGTGGGGAATGGATATTGTTGGTCCCATTTCTCGCCTTCTTCAAAAGGACCTTTGCTTCATATTGGCGATAGCGATTATTTCTCAAAGTGGGCGAAGCTATTCCATTGAGAATGGTCAAGACCCGATGATGTGATCAAATTTGTCAAACATCCGTCATATACCGATATGGTGTGCCAAGGCGGTGTCCCGCGACAATGGTCCACAATTTGTCAGTCATGCTTTCACGCGATTCTGCGATAAATTCCGGATCCGGAACTTAGCATCAACAGCTTATTACCCTGCTGCGAATGGGCAAGCTGAAGCTTTTAATAAGACGATCATCAAGATCCTTACCAAGATGGTCTCTTCCAATAAAAGGATTGGGATGACAAGGCTGGGGCAAAGTTTGTGGGCCTACCGCTGTAGTTCGCTGCAAGCGGGTACTACCCCATATTCTCTAGTTTATGGCTGCGAAGCCATTTTGCCGTTGGAGATTCAAATCCCAACTCTTCGAATAGCGTTATCCACCGGAATGACAACCGAGGAAAATCATCGCCGACGCCTTGAAGAACTTGAAATCGTTGGATGAAAAGTGACTACAGGCTCAACAACATATCGAGTTGTACCAGATCCGGATTTCTAAAGCATTTGACAAGAAAGTCCGATGTCGTATTTTCAAGGAAGGCGACCTGCGTGCTCATTGTCCGGCCTAATGATTTTGAATTCCAAAAGAAAGGAAATTGAACCAAAATGGGAAGGACCATTAAGTAGTGGAGTCGGTTTACTTTCGAATGGGCGTGCAGCAACCAATCAAGAAGGCGACAAAATCATGATGCCTATCAGCGGTAAGTTTACGAAGAAATATTACCCTAATCAATTATCTTGTCGTTTCTAAGTATTGACCTACCAAGTCAATATTTTATCTTTACGATGTCCACCATTGGCCTACCAAGTGATGCCAATATTCTATTTTTCGGCGTTTGTTACCGATCCGCGATCGTCATACCTCTATGTCGAGCGACGATCATTTCCATATCGTCACTTGTCAGAGTGACTTTGGGTTAGATAGTGGTTAACCAAGCAATATACCCTATCAACTCCCTCACGAATAGTAGCCTACCATGCGATGTGCCTCTATTTCAACCATAGTCGTTATACTCTATGTCAGCGAGCGACTTGACTACTCCCACATGATCATTCCTCTAAATGATTTTGTTAAGTAATCCTTGTTGTTATACTCTCACGTCACTGAACAACTTGATTGCTTTTTGATCACGATCGTTATACTTTTATGTCACTGAACGATTCGATCATCCCCACATGATTTTATTCCTAATAATGACCTACCAAGTGATGTGTCAACATTTCATCCTTTCGATGTTCGTCATTTCTCATAAATGACGCTCATTGTCCAATATTGGCCTACCAAGTGATGTGTTAATATTTCATCTTTTCGATGTGCGCCATTTCTCATAAATGACGTTCACTGTCCAATATTGACCTACCAAATGATGTGTCAATATGATGTTTATTGTCCAACATCGGCCTACCAAGCGATGTGCCGATATTTCAACCTCGCCATCCTCATAATTGAGGCTCATTTACAATCTAGTTGTTTGTAAATAGAGGAGATTTTAGCGATTAAGCCTAAAAGAACCTCCTTGAAAACTCACCATCTTGAGGGAAAAGTATGGCTAGTCCAACTCAAGCGGCGGTTGGTAAAGACATACCAAGTCCGTTGATAGTTGGGGTTTGCTAAAAATCCTAGAGAGGCGATCATTAGGCTGCAGTGAAGAATTCAACTTTCCGAGTTCCTGCTCACTGCCTGCAGCGGCCATGTTGCAAGTCTTCATATCCAAAGTGTTCGGACTCCATTCAACCACATTCAAGTCGAAAACTTTGGAGGGTTTTGTAGGCAATAAAATTGCCTTAATCCTACTGCGGCAACTTCGGAATGAGCAAAAGAGCTTAAGGGTCCATCGAGTGAAGTCGAGTCCGCCTAAAGGTTAAGTTCACTGAATACTTGACTTTACAAAATAGGCGAAGTCTTGGTATCTCTCAAACCGGAAGGAATTGAGCAAAATGACCGAGCAAACCGAACCCTTGGGTAGGTTTGGATTAGCTCCGTCTCGTCGAGATAGTCGATTTTCATATATAATTCATCCAATTCCAACATACGGTTTGAAAGTTACGACCCATTCTTAAGTAGCATATGAGGAAGGTCGCAAGGCTGCGAGGCTCCCCATTAAAAGAGGAGGTTAAGCCAGCGTGAAGCTCTTCATTCGAGCGAGGTTCGCCCAAGTAGCAAAACTCTCCATTGAGCGAGGTTAAGCCAAGCGGCGAAGCCCTTCATTCGAGCGAGGTTAAGCCAAGCGGCGAAGCCCTTCATTCGAGCGAGGTTAAGCCAGCGGTGAAGCTCTCCACTCAACCGAGGTTCACCTACAGCGGTGAACCTCGACATTCAACGAGGCTAGACCGGTGCAAGCTTCAAAGCGAGACTTGCTCAAGAGGCGAGACTTCGACCTCAATCTGAGGTTACGCCGAGGGCGGAGTTCGATCTCAACACAAGGTTCGCCGCGTGAAGCGAAGCTCAACGATCATATGATGAGGTTAAGCCCACAATAGTGGTTTGGCGAGGCTCGCCCACAACATCAAAGTTTGGCGAGGTTAAGCCCACAATAGTGGTTTGGCGAGGCTTCGCCCACAACATCAAAGTTTGGCGAGGCTCGCCCACAACATCAAAGTTTGTGAGGCTCGCCTACAACATCAAAGTTTGTGAGGCTCGCCCACAACATCAAAGTTTGGCGAGGTTAAGCCCACAATAGTGGTTTGTGAGGCTTCGCCCACAACATCAAAGTTTGACGAGGCTCGCCCACAACATCAAAGTTTGTGAGGCTGCGCCCACAACATCAAAGTTTGGCGAGGTTAAGCCCACAACGGTGGTTTGGCGAGGCTTCGCCCACAACATCAAAGTTTGGCGAGGCTCGCCCACAACATCAAAGTTTGTGAGGCTCGCCTACAACATCAAAGTTTGACGAGGCTCGCCCACAACATCAAAGTTTGGCGAGGTTAAGCCCACAATAGTGGTTTGTGAGGCTTCGCCCACAACATCAAAGTTTGACGAGGCTCGCCCACAACATCAAAGTTTGGCGAGGTTAAGCCACCAGCGTTCTGCAGCGGCTCAGCGTTCTTGTAGCAATTCCGCGTCTTTAGCGGCCAGCGTTCTTGTAGCGACCTCACGATTCTGCGGCGGCTCCGCTTCTTGCAGACCTCGTTCCTTTAGCGGTGGCGCTTTCTTGTAACAAACGAGGCTATTTTGAGCAGCGGACCTCGCGAAGCTCAAGCCTTAAACCCTATAAAAATTTGCTTCGTGAGTGGGGGTGGGGGGAAGGAAAAAAAATCAGAGAAGACCTTTTGGGGAATTAAACACTTGCGCAGGAGAGAGATCAGGAACCTCATCAGCAACCTCTAGATCATTCGTAGCTTTGATCTGATCGTCAACGGGAAGCAATCTCGACTTGAGCATCGAGTGAAGCATCCTCTCGCCACCAAGAACCCATACAAAAGAGAAGTCAAATCAATCTTCTCTTCCTCTGTAATCGAGAGAATTTGATTGTAACACATTCATTCAATCAATAAACATTTTTTCGACCCTACAATTGGCTCGAGGTGCTGATCTTCTGCGGAATCGCCTTGACCTAGGTCTTGACATTTCTGTGGTGAGTCTCTGGAAGACTGATACCCTTTCTAGAGCTTCTTGACAACAATTGCACTCACGAAACCTTTGTTTTGATAAGCTTGGAGCATAAGCATGGTGTGTTGGCTTGGGAAACCTCTTGAGATTTCTTCGTACCCCGGTCGCGGTAGTATAACTTCGTTGACATGAGTCTTGAGCAATCTTCCTTATGTTGGCACGACCTCTGCATAACGCCTCGCCGCCGATGAAAGCCGCCTCCTTCCGAGGACGAATTGTTTCATAAAAACTGCCGAAAGTAACCCGCCTTGACTTTCGCCGGTGTGAGCGTGAAGCCTCGGCGGACTCTCGGACTTCGACTTTCAGTCCGGTATGCAGAGCTGTAGGAATCCTCTTGTCTTTGTGGGTGCGACCCCCTGTATTAGGAGTGACCAGCGATTCCTTTAGCGGACCAGGCGATCCTTGACGGTAAGCACGCGGTTGTGGCGAGTTGGCTTTGCGAAAGTTTTGATGTAGACACGGAGGTAATTTGGCGTCGATCGGCTTTTGTTGAGGTGCTCACAATTTCGATTGATACGGGGAGCGAGAGTTGGCTTTGGCGAGGCTGAGCTCGGATGCGAGTCCATCGGAGTTGAAGCAATGGCGGACTTGGGCTTCCAAACTAGCCGACTTGTTGATGATTTCTTGGCGCCTCCTTCTTCAACTTCGCGGGCTTGTTGCACCAAAGCCGTGCTGCTTGGCGTGGCCGCGGCTCGGATCACGCTCTCGAAGCGTGAACGGTTCCGTTTGACTCGGACCCATTCATTTATCTCCGGCTTGTAGGAATCGGCTACGATCTCAGACTTCAGTCTCTGAGTCAACTTAGACCTTAGATCCGCCTCATAGCGGACCCCGTCCATTGATTCTTTTGCCTGGGCTAATTGTTTAGCCAGGCGATGACGTCGCCTCTGATGGGCTCTCTTAGAGAGAGTCACGACGCCATTGGCGGGAGCTACCTCCTGAGGAGATAAAGGTTCTGAAAATTTGGCCGTTTTGCCGGCCGAGGAACCACCGTTGTCTGCAGTCTTGACGGTGGTGGTGGATTTTCTCGCCTCCGCATCTGAGGCCGATTGGGTCTTCCTTGCGGCGGAGACCATCTTGGACTTCGGGAGGCCCGGATCGGACGAGGAAGAGAGGTACTCCTCGTACTTCTTTTGGTCGAACTCAAACTCGACCTCTTCTATCAGGGATCTAGATCATGGTTTTGTTCTGACGGTTCTTTGTTGAAGTCGTTGGCTCCCAATGGTCGCCAGACTTTTGGGAAAGTTGGTTTGTTATTCATTGCTATTTGAACTTGTTTACGGCCGTTGGCCTACAACAAAATTCAAACAAAGAAAATTTGCCTTTTATTTAAGGCTTACAATGAAAACAAAAGATTACAACTTCTTCTGAATGAACAAGCGCTTCGGATCTCTATTATACGAGATCCTCGCTTGTGTGGGTTCTTCGCTGTCGGGGACTTTTATTCGTCCGTGGACCACCGCAATTCGGATCTGGTAGAAATCCGGATTCGAACTACAGACGAGGGGCTAGTTTCACGAAGAAACGAGCCTAAGGGGATCGCACTCCGCGAAGGAGAGGATCGCTGCGGGGATCGCACTCCGCGAAGGAGAGGATCGCCGGGCGGGTGAGATCTACAAGGAGAAATCACGCTATCCCGAAGGGTAATTTGTAGTCTGACCGGTTAAACACCTGCGATTATGGACCTAACGTCGGTGAACTTCGTGCTGCCGGTGCGAGCTGAATGCGTCGATGGCTGGTAGATCTCGAGAGCTCTCTTCAATATCGAGAAAATCCAACCTCCGTAATCGAGCACCCTCACCTATTTATAGGCAAATGACCAAAGGAGAGGGGGTTACGGCGGAGACACCATTGGTGTCCGGACTGGCGGACACCAAATGGTGTCCGGGGACTGGCCGAGCGCCGTTTGGCTCCGTTTGGTTGGTTTCGGATTTTTCGCGGCGTTTTGTCTCGATCTTGTCGTTGTCGTCCTAAGTCCGTGTCGATTCATTTCTTTCTTCGAATTCGGTTGGTTCAATCGCGTTGACAGGTTAGGTGACGACCGATCCTTGTCTTGTCGTCGTTTGAATCTAGTCTCGTTGACGTTCGAATCCAATCAATCTCGCTTCGTCGAATCTTATTGATTTTGAAGCTTTGTTGCTGGATTTATCCCACATTTATGCAACCTCGTTGGCTTGTATGCATCGCCGGCTCACTTCATGTGCTCGTCGGCTCGCGTGATGCGTTTTGCGGCATAGTCAATCGCCAGCGTTTGTCGGATGGGTCGTCGGTTGTTAACCCACCGTCACGAGTCTCGTTCGGGTACTGATAAGCAATTTTTAACGCCTACACTGCCCAACCCACCTTGCCTTAGGGGCAGGTTCAAGCTTGGGCCTGACCCGTTTGGGCGGGCTTTCGGGCTAGCCCGGCTCGATGGCCGGGTTTAGGGCTAGTTCATTCAGAGGGATGGTTTGCTTCATGTGCTATGAGAATGCTATTCAAAAATAAATATGTAGTATAGTTTAGTCCAATATATGTTAATATTTGCTTTTGGAAGTAATATCTCTTAATTTATGTATTCGTAAGGGCAAATGCCCATAATATCATGTCACACGCATTTTCACCTTATTATAAATTCTACTATGATATCCTCTATTGTGTCATACTCAACCTTGGAGTTGTGGTGAAGTTATCTAATCTAATCTATCTAATATCTAATACTATTATAAAAGTGGGTTGCCATGTTAAAATATTTCTTCCCGAAATGCCCTCCAACATATCCATTCATACATACATGAAGATACATACATGCTCAAGTTTTCATAACATCTCCATTGCTTGCGCATCCATGCAAACATACATGAAGACAAAGACATACATATAATTTTTCATAACCTCCCAATTGATTGCCATTAATTTTCAAATTAAACACCCACTCATAACACTCCTCCACTAACACTTGGTACACTAAATATAAATTTATTTGCACCAATGATAAAAAAATATTGTAACTATTCCTCTCCCACCAAATCACTATAAATAACAATAAAAGTTTATCACACTTGCCCAATCAACACTTCAATTCATAATTAAAATTTAGATAGGGAAGAAAAGAGCCAAATCTAGCTCGCTTTTCTCCTCACTGCTTCAGCATCCTTGAGCTCGCTTTCTCTATAATCTTTATAATTTTCATGTTCTTTTCGTGATCAACATTGCTATGCACTGAGATTTTTAAGGTGTTCAATTATTTTTTGCATTTTTTTTGGAGATGATGTGAATATACGTGATTCATTTAATAAATAATAATTAAAGTTTCTATCCATTTTGCATTCTGTTTTTGTCGCAAACTATGTTCATGCGGAATTTTGTTAACTATGAGGTTTTTGGTGATTCCTTATATGATTATATACATTAAATTTAAGGAGCAAAAAGAAATTCCTGTCTTATTTATGTAGCTTATCAGTTTAGGCTAAAATTATTCTATATTAATAAGTTAATTATTATTAATTAAATAAATAATTTACTAAATAACTAAGCTAATTTAATAAATTATAAGGTACCTAAGTGCTTTTTAGCCTTTCAGAAAACCCCTTAAATTTGGGCATTCCTTAGACAATATCACTTAACTCGCAAAATGTCATAAAACCTTACTAATCTTTAGCGATTTCAATAAGTCCCCTTAAACTTTTAACAATTTTCGGAAAACTCTTCTTAATGGCGTTAATCTTGACTTTGTTCTTTTTCACATGTAGGTAAATTTATGCATGGTGATATTTTTGCTAATGAAAATTGTATTTCACGCTTTTAGGGTTTTTTTTTAACAATATTAAAAGTTGAAAGGGTTTTCCTGAGAGCCCTAGAACTTAAGGAGGTTTCGTGATATTTTAAAAGTTCGAAAGTTTATTTGGAGGCGTTTGTTAAATTTATCCTAAATAGAATGTATAAGCGTATGGTGAGAAAATTGATTTGATATCTATTGAATTATCGATTGCAAATCGAACTAATTTGAAATACTATATATATATATATATATAATAAAATATACATTAGGTACATAAAATTATCATTGCATATAAATAAGAAAATAGAAACACGCAATGCACGAGCACCATACTAATGTGTGTGTATATATATATATATATATATATATATATATATATATATATATATAGAGAGAGAGAGAGAAGCTCTATGAACTTAAGTTCATAATGAATAGTGGTCAACACTACATGCTTCTTTGGGATAAGTGAAGATATAAAGCACTTTGAGATTTGTGCATCACAAATCTCATAATAGTGGATAAAAAGTTGGTGCACCACTATTCATTATGAACTTAAGTTCATAGGAGCTTTCTATATATATATATATATATATATATATATATATATATATATATATATATATATATAGAGAGAGAGAGAGAGAGAGAGAGAGAGAGAGAGAGAGAGAGAGAGAGAGAGAGAGAGAGAGAGAGAGAGAGAGAGAGAGAGAGAGAGAGAGAGAGAGAGAGAGAGAGAGAGAGAGAGAGAGAGAGAGAGAGAGAGAGAGAGAGAGAGAGAGAGAGAGAGAGAGAATATATATATATATATATATATATATATATATATATATATATATATATATATATATATATATATATATATATATATATATATATATATATATATATATAATCCAAATGATCCGAATTCGATCATGATATTATGTACGAATCTAGATCCATGGATAGCGAAATGTAAATCTAAAATAATTTAAAATATATATATGATTTTGGTGTATAAAAAAATACCAACCATGTATCAGACCTAATATCATGAAAATAGATTAAATTTAGATTAAAAAACAGTAGTCGCAGTTATTTGTAGGAAAATTTGGATTGAAAAATCTATTGCATTTCCTCCTCCAAATGATCTCATCTCATGAAAGGACATGGATCCAGGGTATTTTCGTCATTTAATAATCTATGACTACTCCACTAATAAAACCAACAATAATACCTAAGCCGCACTTCGGCAGATCGAAACCTGCATGTTGACGAATCTGCCCTCGTCTCTCTCCTCTAATTCTTCGCCCTTGCCCTAATTTTTCAAATTACCTCCTCGCTCTCTCTCTAAGCTCGTGCCTCTCACAGGGAGAAAAGGAGGCTTCTTTCTCTCTCAAAGTTCATCTCTTTCTTTCTCTCTCTCTCTCTCTCCTCTGAATTGATAGGAGTCGTTGGCGGCCATGGATTTGGATCTGTGGATTTCGAAGGTGAAGGAGGGGCAGCATCTAATGGAGGACGAGCTCCAACTTCTATGCGAATACGTAACCTCCTTAACTTTTTAACTTTATTCTGTGATTGTATTTGTTTGCTAGGTTAGGATTGGGAGTAAATTACGGCTAGGGTTTTGTGAAATCGCGCGTTCTTTTGCCCTAGGGTTTGTTTTTGTGTAGTTGCTTAATTTTATGATCTTTTTCATGCTAATTTGGTGAATCTGGATCTGTTATAATCGCAGTTGTAATATTTGGGTTAATAATGTGAGCACTGGTTGGTCACTTGTGTCCTTAAATTTGTAATAGAAAGTTATGTGGTGACTAATTTAACAAATAATTATAGAAAAATGTGTTGTAAGTATGCAAATTTTTTGTAATATGTGAGAAGTAGATGAGCCATGACCAGATTAGGCGTGCTTTTCGCCTTTCCCTACCTATTTGCTTGTTGAAATGCCAATCTCCTTGTTTTGAATGGAGTTCAAAGTGTTTCTGTGATGAGTGCATATATGGAATGAGCATTCCTTCGGCTTTTGTCAGTACACATGGTACCATTCTTTCACCGAATTATTTTTCCAATGTAGGTTTTATAATCATTTCCCTGGTGGGATTTTGGTGTTTAAATGTCTTTATCGAGTCAATATACGAAATCTAATTTTTTGGAAAATCGTGGACAGTTGAAAACTTTTATGTTCAGCTTTTTGTTGGAGGATCATGTGCTTGTATAATGCCACATTAGAAAGAACTGGAAAGAGTAACAACAACAACAAAGCCTTTAACAATTGTTTTAAAAAGCGGTATGAGCACCCGCCTAGGAAGTCACTTAAGCCTAAGCAGCACTCAAGCTGCCCGAGCAAGTCTTGGGAGCACCTTAGCGAGCATGGGCCGCTTAAGCAGTCCGCACCTCATCAAAAAAGGATGTGTATGTTTTTGCTTAAGCATAAAAATATGTGGAGAACATATAGGGTTAAAAGGGATTCAGTAAAACCTCAATATCCAAATTCATCTCAGATAGAATGTTGATGATAAGATTTTGAATCTTCAGAAAAAATCCTTCATCTCTTGTTGTTTCTCCTCAACCCTTCTCTATGCCACTAGAGCTGTAAATCTCACATCTCCGACTACAGAAAAAACATTCACCTTACGAAAACAAAGTGCTAAAAAACACATGCATGTAGCTTAAGTGCTAGCTTGGGCACTGGGCACTAGGTCCGATACCCAAAGCTCCCATTACTTTCTAAAATATTGTCTGTAACAAGAATCTAATTCTTGCACTCAGTTCTATTTACGACTATCTCCTTTGTTAAGTTTACCACTATGCTTCCAACCATGTTTTTTAGGCCTAGCTCTAGTCATTGCTCCATCAACTATAATATTATCATTGCTCCTGATTGATACATATAGTGGTCTTTTTCGCACGAAAATCCATCTCACGCAATTTCTCTCGTTTCTAATTAATTGAAACAACCTTTAACCTCCTACAACTACGCTCATTTCTTATCATATTTTTTAGTGTTATCCACCAGTACATCTTAACGTTTTAATTTCTACTACACTCATTTTTTGCACATGTTGTATCTTAATTTTTCAACGCTCTGATCAATATTGGTAATGAACTACAAAGAATTCAAAACGGTTATGAGTTTAAATGGAAGTTTGAGGCTAATATCTAATAGTTTTTGTTTTTGGGTTAATTTGATTCTCGATCTATGTTTAAGGTCCATCTAACTTCATTATAAGTCCAATTCCTAGTAAGTGACACCAGAGAACTTTGTGGCCTAAGAGGGGCAAAATCTGGTGTTAAGGCTGATAAGTATGGAGAAAGATTAAGGTTTAATTGGCCTAGAGATGGCAGAGATTCTGTGGATGGTGACAGTCATGATGTGGACCATGATTGTTGAGCATGGTTAGGTTTTTATGGTGTCTTAGTTGAGACATATTAGCAGATGAAGGGAATGATTGTTGGAGTTTGCCCCAACACTTTTCACACTCTGTATCTCCCTGTACTATTGTCTGATTTTAAGCTTGTTCCTAACATTATTTTCTCTTTTTCACCTTTCCTATTGATATATCAATCAATATATGGATGGCTCCATGATAATTTACCTATATCACCCGTTTGATATTTTTCATCATAGTCATGTGATGGGTGGACATGCATGAGCAACGATTTGTGGAGATAAATCATGAATGCAGGATCCTGTTGCTAGATGCATAAAAGGCATCCGATACGGATGTTCTCAAGTCTACACGCGACTATGTGAATTCGACAGGCACACATGCACACATATTTATCTCTCGTGCCCATTGTTTACATACATGTAATAACAAACTCTTATACATGGAATAACATGAAATAGTTTCATAAACTTCACGATTGTTATTTTACTGATGAAAGATCATACGGTCTTTTTGCAACACATATTTATGTAAAATACAAGATTCTCATGCATTTGTAATGGGAAATTATCTCCTACAAAGTTCCTGTCAAATTAATTTCTGAAATTTATGTCCTTTTGGTTCTCTAATTTCTTAGCTGATGCCATGACTACATGAATTTATATCCCACTTGCAGTGTTTACTGTCTACTTTCCATTGAAATTTCTTGCTTTGATCCCTCAGGTGAAGGATATTCTAATCGAGGAGTCAAATGTTCAGCCCGTTAATAGCCCTGTTACAGTTTGTGGTGACATCCATGGCCAGTTTCATGATCTAATGAAACTTTTCCAGACTGGAGGTCATGTTCCTGAGACGAATTACATATTTATGGTGAATCTTGCGTTTGTGATCTTGTGCTGCGTTGTCTAGGATTATTTTTCTATAAATTCATAACATGATCTTACTATTTTGTTTCCATAAATTTCCCCCAGGGTGATTTTGTTGATCGAGGATACAACAGTTTGGAAGTTTTCACTATCTTATTGCTACTTAAAGCCAGGTATTACTTGCAAAACACTCTACTACGTAGTCCATTATTATCCGATTTGTGTGTTGTGTGATGAGATTGTGAATGAATATCAAAGAGATGTATGTCCATTTTATTTCACTTTTTTGGTTAATTCGTTAATTCTTTTAGACTATTAGGCCTCGTTTGGTACGCGAGAATGAGTGAGAATGGAATATCAATTCTCACTTCTCATTCCTTCCTACCAAACACAACCTCTTTTTTAACGTTGGAATGCCCATTCCCACTTCTCATCAATTCTCACTTTATGTGGGAATGAGCATTCCCAATGAAATGGTAGGGAATGGGCATTCCCACTTAAGTGGGAATCAATAAAATATAAAATTTTAAAATACATCCATTCCCACTTCATTTTATAAATTGCATCCAAAAGTGAGAATGGAAATGAGCATCACATTCTCACATTAATTCCATTTCATTCCTTAGTCCATTCCATTCTCATTTCACTCGATTCTCACGTACCAAACGAGGCGTTAGTGGAGCTGATGAATCTGGTTTCTTGGTGTTTATGGCACACCTTTTTATTTCTAAGTTTATGTTCAATCTTTTCTTTTCCAAACTTTAAGTTAATGGCATTTGAAAGAAAGGTGCTGGTAGGAGTAGTGGCAGATCAAACAAACCTGGATCGAGTCAGATTAAAAGTTGTGATGGTAGTGGTACTGTGAAGAAATTATCTTTTTTACTTTCATTTATTTTTATGCCTCTTCATCAAGTTTCCACCTTGCAATTGCCGGAACCTTTGATTATGCATTAAGATAACATTACGCTTTTTTCTGATTTTTGTGCTGATTGGCCCTTTATTTTTTTTCCTTTTTTCTTTTGCTTGTAGTTTTGGATCATTGATTTTCTTAGTTGCACATCTTGGTATGGTTTTTCCTGACAAATTGTCTGTGATAACTAATGCAATTTGTTGCATTTGTAGGCTTGGATCCTTGACGTCTGTTTCTAGCTTAGCTTCCATATAGGCCACCTCTAATTGCAAGTTACTTTTCAGTCATAAACTTGTCATGATCTTTATTTCTCTTTTTGTTTTCATTTCTACCAGATACCCTGCACATATTACTCTGTTGCGTGGTAATCATGAAAGCAGACAATTAACACAGGTATGCTGTTTTTACTTTGAGCTTTTGCGATATGTTTGGAACAATGTCTTACTGTCATTTGTGACCAGCTTACTTAAAAGTTGTGGTGTCTTTACAGTACAGAGTTGATTAGTTTTGCTACCCATTTTAGCTGCTTATTCATTTTTGTCTTCTTAGATTTCCTATATTTGTATCTTTAGTTCCACACAAATTGTGAACTCAAATCTGTTTCCAGTCTTGTGTTTGCGTTCACTTCTGATTGTAATTATCAGTCTGAAATCCTTTCTTTTTTCCCTTTTAAGAATTCTATGCATGCTTTGTGCAGGTTGCTTGAAAAATGCTATACTTATTATTGCTTATTTTCTTTGGATTTTTCTCCCAACATTTTTTGGTAGTGAAATCTCTACATTACACTAAGTTAATTTATAACTCAATATGATCTACCCGAGTTGGGATAAGATGGAGAAACAACCATATTAGGAGAGTTCTTTGATATCTTGACTTCAGGATAGTACTTTAAGAAATTGATCCAAGGCCTTCTGAGCAATCATCTTCTCTTAATCTCCATGCTAGCTATGGGAGTACTTTTTTTTTCCAACTTTGATGTCTTTTGGCTCTTGATGAGTTTACCATAGGTCCTTTTTTGAATCATTCTTGTAACCCGAGTATTTTTCCATTAGAATGGGCTTGTCATTCAAGCAGAGCTGTTTAGCAAGTTTCTGCTTCTGACTTCAACTTAGCACAGAACCTACATGTTTCTGCTTGGTCAGGAAATTTTACACAAGTGGAGTCTATCATAAATCCTAAAAAGCCAGTTCGTTAGCTAAGTTACCTCCCATATTGCTGATGCAATTTCGCCCATTCAATCAAGGAAAATAACCTCAAATAAGGGGAAATTTGAGAGGTTTGCTCTAGGTAACTAGAGTCAACTCTGATGCAAAATGAAAGCCAAGTTGGTAAATGGAAGGATAGGAAACAAAATACTTCGTGAAGAAGGAAAAATAGAGTGATATGCTATATTACTATTTTGTTTGGCTTGTGTGCCAGTTGGGATTACCAATGTTCCTACAATGCAGAAATTGAAAGTTCAAGTGAGTTCATATTATCACAAAAGTACTGCAAAGTTACCAATGTGGATTGCTCCAATTACTACACTTTCAGGAATTGCTTTATCTTGAAATAGTATATTTTAGCTGTCAAAGGTTCATTTATTTCAGATTTGACACCTTATAAGGAAAGAAATGTTCTTTGGATATTTTTCATTCAAATTTTCTGCTATTGTACTTCTGTGCCAATTTGTCATGGAAAATTAATTTGTCTTTAGAAGTGCTCCAGAAGATATGAACATTTTGAGCAAATATTTTTGTGTATGTATTAATGGAAATCATGTTTCTAGGTTTACGGTTTTTATGACGAATGCCAACGGAAGTATGGAAATGCTAACGCCTGGCGGTACTGTACTGATGTATTCGACTATCTAACCCTTTCAGCAATTATAGATGGAACTGTAAGTTGTTTCATGCACAAATTTGATTAAACATTTGGCTGTATGTTATTTCTTCTTTAATCTGTTAGCACCCAGCAGTTATTTTGTTTCCTTGGTAGTAACTAGTGTTTTCTGCACCTTTGCTGGTAAACCATTTTTTATCACCCTCGGAAACACTTGTTACTTGCATTTCTTATTTACAGCTGCTGTGGAATCTCTTTTTTATTATGCTCATGAAGTTAATGACCTTTTGGGACTTCAGGTTCTTTGTGTCCACGGTGGACTTTCTCCTGATATACGAACAGTTGATCAGGTTTGTTCTACTTCTGTTATAATTCGTCCTTTATTTTGAAGTAAGTTTTTCAATCCTTTTAGTTTGTTAGAACATATTTTAATCTTCCAAACTAGTTGATCGTGTTCCATGCTTTCATATTAACAAGCTTGTTTTTTGTTTCTTCAACCAATTCATCTGCTTATTTCACTTCAGTTATAATTCGTCCTTTATTTTGAAGTAAGTTCTGCAATCCTTTTAGTTCATTATAACATATTTCCATCTTCCAAAGTTGATTGTGCTCCATGCTTTCATATTAACAAGCTTGTTTTTGTTTCTTCAACCAATTCATCTGCTTATTTTCGTCATATGCACGTGCCCATGTGGAAATGATATTCATGAAGCAAATACATATTCCTCCAATAGTGTTGCAGCAGATTAGATGAAATACTTATAATATGCGGAATATTCATATCAGTTCGTTCCTGATAAAATATGATGGAATATCACTGTCAACTGATAGAAGATGCAGCATTACCATATCGCTTATTGGCTTTTTTTAGTTTACCATTTCATGGTTTTAAGGGCTTTTTTGATCCAGAGGGCATCAATTTTGTGATAATCAGGATTCCCCTTATTACTCCACTAAGATTTTTAAAGCTTATGTTCCACACCATCTTTTCAGTTCTTCCTTTATATCTATTCTCTTCTATATCTTAGTTCTCTTTTTTCCTTCTTTTTGATTAGTAGAATGGTAATATGGAGTTTCTGAGTCAAAATGCTTTTTAATAGAACTGGAACTTAGTCCAATTTCATGTTTTTGTTCCTAAATTTGATAGAATTTGTTCCACACAAGTTGCGTATTTCTCATAATTTATTATTGTTTGAGGTGTTGCAAACATGAACTTTTAGGTGCCATTTGTCGTGGCTTTGTGTGGCTATCGTGTGCCAGATTTCTTTCTAATCCATGTTCTATGCGCTTTAGAAGTTGATATATCCTGCAATTTCATTCACTTGTGCTCCATCTCATGACAGATTAGAGTTATTGATCGGAATTGTGAAATTCCTCATGAGGGTCCCTTTTGTGATCTCATGTGGAGCGACCCTGAAGAGATTGAAACCTGGGCTGTTAGTCCGCGGGGTGCAGGATGGCTATTTGGATCACGGGTGACATCAGAGGTATTTAGACAGTTTATTTTGGTTGTTAACTTAAATCCTCTTAACTTAGCACTCATTTTCAAGATACTGATAAGCTTCCTCTGCAGTTCAATCACATAAACAATCTAGATCTTGTTTGTCGCGCACATCAGCTCGTCCAAGAAGGTCTTAAGTACATGTTCCAAGATAAAGGCCTTGTAACTGTGAGTTTAATTTAATGGTTATTCAATCTGCTCATTCCAAAGTTTACTGGCTTTACTTTTACCTGTCTCTTGTTCCATGAGTTCTTGCTATTTTATTTCACGTTCTTTTTCTTTTCTTTTGCTTGTGTATTTGGCAATCGGAAAGTAAATGGAAAATGAACAAAAATTTGGAAAGTGGTTGCTCTTTCCATCTTTTTCCCGGTTTGGCACTTGGAAAGTAAATGGAAAGTAAATGGAAAGTGAAGGGTGCTGTATCAACTTTTTAGCCCCTTTCACTTAAAAATTTTAAGAAAGTGGATGGAAAATGCAGGGAGAGGAGAGAGAAATTGGCTTTTTTTCCCCTTATCATTTTAGATTTAATACTTTCTACTTACTTTCCATGGTAACCAAACAAAACAAGAAGAATGTCAACGTCTCATCATCCGCACCTCAACTTTCCCCCTTTTTAACTTTCTATCTTCCAAACATGATTTTGGAAATAGACAGTAATGAGAAAGTACTCTCTCAAAAAAGTACTTCCATTAATTCACTTTCCCTTTACTTTCCGGTTGTCAAACACTCCTTAGTTTGCCTTTCGTACCCTTAATCCTATATTTGGAAGATAAGCACTTAACCACTTATGCTGTGTATATTTCCAGGTGTGGTCTGCTCCAAACTACTGTTACCGTTGTGGGAATGTTGCTTCAATATTAAGTTTTAATGAGAATATGGTAAGACGACAACCTTGCATATCCCTTCTCATGTTAATTCCCTTCTTCCTTTCATGCTGCCCATTTGTTTGGACAAAATGAAAGTCCTTTCTGAACAATATTATTGGCAATGAGGCTGTTTGAAGAAACTTATATATGCTTTTAGTTTATTAAACTTTCTTCTTTTAACAAGTTTGTGGTGTTTATTATAACAGGAGAGAGAGGTGAAGTTTTTCACAGAGACCGAGGAGAACAATCAAATGAGAGGTCCTAGGACAGGCGTCCCATACTTTTTATAAAGAAGGATGCTCCAGTATCAAATTGTTAGATTTATCATTGGAAAGATCGATTAAATCCTGGCTTCGCCTGTAAAGTTATGCCACATGCAATACATTTGGACCTGGGCACGACAAGGGATGATACAATGAGGAGTTGACAAGAAAGCCCGTGGGAGTGCTGATTCTACAGCGTGCTGATTTTTGAATTCTGTTGTATAATATGTTTCTTGATTTTAATTGATAGTGTGTTTATTTTCACTGCTTAACCTTGATTGTCTTTACTCTAGTATTTTTCAGCACCATTGAATTTTTCAGAATCGGTTCAAGACTATTGTGTCTTTACCTAAGAAACTTGTGAATCTATGATGTTATGCTCAGTTTAATGATGTTTCTTATGCTAGTTATAGTTGGAAAAGTGTCTTCTATCTGCTGGAGGTTGTAAAAGTTGCAAAGAAATTTCCTCCTTTCTCCACTTTGTATGACATTGATAACAAAGATGATATTGTTACCTATTTCTATGCAAAACTAACCAACTGTTTGGTTTGGTATAGTGAGAACCCCATGTTGTTCCAACTATATCGAAAATTAAAACTCTTGTTTGGCTAGATGTTGTTGCAATACTGAAAGGTTGTCGCAATAACAAAATAAGCTAAAAATAAAGGTGTTGGAACAACAGTCAAATTCAAGAGTGTTGCAGCATTGTGTTGGAACACCATCAACATTTGTGGTTCCAACTCCTCTTAACCAAACACACCTTACATTAAGAGCAGGTTGAGTTCCTGCATTGAAGAAATTGGCGGATAGAAATATTTGTCCGTCACCTCTACTATAGAACTGGGCATTAGAATTTCTTCTCATTCAGCTTCTCGTGAGTGAAATGA